>JALAZF010000204.1:5668125-6297916 GCA_022829125.1 Lathyrus tuberosus
AATGAATCTTTTCTTTTTAGCAGGTTTTTTTAGTAAGTCTTTTTTCATTCAATGCTGCAGTTGGTGCTTTTGAATATGCAGGTACTGAAACAAATCGTACCGCCAGCAAGGATACAAACTTAAATGCATTTAGGGTCCCATCTCATCACTGTGATCCCTTTTTTATGTTTATTTCTGACCAATATCATCACCAGATTTTAATTCTGTCAATTATTATTGTGGCAGGCGGTGCAGTTCAAGTGGCTGGACTGAGTATGGGAACTTTGTTTGGGATTACTGGGGAGGTCCAAATGAAGGCTTACCTTTATTATTATTATTTTTTTAATTTATGTGAATTCCTTGGCTTGAATTTGTTACTTTGAACTCTTACGTTTAGATTTGTAATTGTAACCCCAAAATATTTGTGTATTCAAGCTTGTATCTTATTTTGTATACAAACTCTAATCCAATATAGTGTAACTTGGCTTTGTTGCATTTGTGAATTTAGAATCTTGCATTGTTTGGATTTAAAGGAACTTTTAATCTTGTACCCTTGAATCCTTTGGTCATGAAATCAATTTGAACTTAACATGTAGCTTTTTCAACTTGTACCTTGTAATTTCCAATTCATCATCAACAAAGCTTGTAAATTTGTAAACCTTAACTTCGCTTTGAAATTTGAAACATGGAAGTGGTATATATGTAATATGAATCATGCTACTGCAGTTGTATTTAATGGCAAGCAAGACCAAGAAAAAAACCACGTCAACTTCAATGATTATTAATTCGGATCGAGATTTCATCTTGCAAACACTTGTAATTGAATAGCTTGAACTTTAAACTTTGTGCATAACATGAGTTTCAAACTTCTTGTAAAGAAACTCCCGATCATGTATGTAACACCCCCAATCTATACCCCGAGCAAATAAAGCGATAACAAATAAATCAGAGTATAATTAAAACATTCATGGCATAGACGGAGGTGTCACATCAATTGAAACAAAATACAACAACCTGCTCATATAGATATGCAACAATCAGGTAGCACATAACAGAGGAACTCAGTTCCTAACACCCATAATTCAGATACAGAATAAAAGCGAAAAATCTGCAACTGAATCTCAAATATATATAACATAAAAGTTTGTCTGTCATACACAGAGTCATACCTGTACAATCCAAAAAGATATATATACATATACAAATAATCACATAACGATCTCCCCGACTACCCGGTGCTACATATCAGAGCCGACCAACAAAAGAATGAAGACCTAAGCTTCACAAAAAGACCTCCAGCATCCAATCTGCAATGCCTCATAGAGCATTCAAAACAGCAGAAGGGTGAGAAACACAATTATAATATAATTGCCTACAATTATATAATAACACAAAATACACATGTAAAACACTTTCACCACAACTTACACCATAATTTAAATACAAAACAACACAAATCATATCTCATATATCCGTCACAAAGGCATATCACTCATGCACAATACATTTATCACCAACATACATATATATATATATATATATATCTCACTAATTCCATTCACAATTCCACACAAAATCAATCCATTCATGATTTATGCAAATGCAAAGAGACTGACACAACGACTCTATGCAAGTACAATGCAGTACCGTTCCATCCATCATTCTCATCATTAATTCACTCAGGAATTATTGGAACCATCGCTTGTTACTTAGTGTAACTCCCCGTCGGGCAAACGATGTTCCCCGTCGCTCACACCTCTTTTGTATAAGGCACACGACGTTTATGGATCGCTCACACCTCTTTGTATAAGGCACACGACCCAATCGCTCACACCTCGTTGTATAAGGCACACGATCGTCTATAATCATTGCTCACACCTCTTTGTATAAGGCACACGATGTTATAGCGGATTCCCTCTGGAACCGTTTCGTCGCTCACACCCCACAAGGGCACACGACATCACAAGAATGCATATCATGATGCTTGGCATACTATGACTCATGGCAATTAAATGCATACATATACACATCCATGTGAACCATTCCAACATCCATAATCATGCATATATAATCAACCACAATCACAATTCATTTACTTGCCCTTAGGCCACAAACCATCATCACAACATTTCATCACATGTATTTACATCATACCACAGTGCACAAGTCATACATCATATATCAAAAGTATATTGCATGATAACACATCAAATACACACAATTAAGACGGTAAAAGTCGGCAAAATGACACATTTCCAAATTCCCGACACAATTAAATCTGCCACCAATATCAAAACCATTTTAATAAGAAAGAACATTCCATAAGCTTCCCAACGGTACCAAGAACGCCTCGATCCGAGTTACGGATCAAAAGTTACGGCATCAGACGCAAAATCGGGAACAATTTTGCACCCTCCCTGGTCCTACGCGTATTGCCTTGGACCATACGCGTATTGCCTTGCCATGTACGCGTACCATTACGCATTTCAGCAGAGGGCCATGCAAAATGGGTTCCATATGCGTAATGCGCACATTTTCCCCTTGCCATACGCGTATTGCCCTAACCAATACGCGTGTTGCCTTGCGTGTTACGCGTATGGGCAGCGAAAACCCAGAATTTTTCCTGCAGAATTTCTGCTGCGAAATTCATCCAATTTCTCACCCAAATCTCACCTAAACATCAGCAAATTACCAATTGAATGCACAACAACATATATCTAACATGTATCAACAATAAGGAACCTTAAAACATGATTTCCGACACAAATTATATCAAATTCTAACAATCTCAACATATTAATGGTTTTAGTTCTCTATTCAATTTCAACCCAACAACAAACAAATACATACATACATACATACATAATCATACACAAGCATAGAATAATCGAGTTTCGCACCCTTACCCGATTAATCGTGTTTTGAAATGTCGGTTGATTCGATTCCTTGAACCCCAAGTTTTCCTCTTTTTTCTTCTTTCCTTTCTCTTTTCCTTCTTTCTCTTTTCCTTCCTTACTATTTTCTCTCTTTTTTTCTCTTTAAGTTTCTAACTTAAGAAAAATAAGTAAAATGACCAAAATACCCATACACTCAAATATCTCGCAAACGCTCCCAAAACGCGATAAAATATAATAACGATGAAAAATAATATATTGCCAAATAAAAGTCAAAAATAAAATAATATAAAAACAAAAAAATAATTAAATAGACTTGATTAAATAACTCTAATAAAAACTGGGGCGTTACAACTCTCCCCCACTCAGAAATTTTCGTCCTCGAAAATATTACCTGAGACGAGCAACTCCGGATATGACTCCCGCATCCGACTCTCCAACTCCCAAGTCAAATTGCCCTCAGCAGTGCCTCCCCACGCTACTTTCACAAGCACAATATCCTTGCCTCTTATTTGCTTTAACTCGCGATCCAAAATTCTCACCGGTAATGCCTCAACCGTAAGGTTCTCCCTTACCTCAACCTCATCCATTGGAATCACATGCAACGGATCTGGAACATACTTTCGAAGCTGCGAAATATGGAACACATCGTGCAAATTCAAAAGATTCGGTGGCAACGCCACTCGATAAGCCACAGCACTCACTCTCGCAGATATCTGGTAAGGACCAATAAACCGAGAAGTAAGCTTCTTCGACTTCAATGCCCGTCCAACACCCGTCACCAGCGTAACTCTCAAGAATACATGATCGCCTTCTTGAAACTCAAGATCTTTCCTCCTTCGATCATGATAACTCTTCTGCCTACTCTGAGAAGCCTTCATTTTCTCACGAATAAGTTTCACCTTTTCCGTAGTCTGTTGCACTAACTCCGGTCCAACCACCGAACTCTCACCCGATTCATGCCAACACAATGGTGTTCGACATCTCCTTCCGTACAACGCTTCAAAAGGTTCCATTCCAATACTTGAATGGAAACTGTTGTTATACGTGAATTCCACCAACGAAAGATAACTATCCCAAGCACCACCTTGCTCAAGAACACAAGCTCTCAGCAAATCTTCCAACGACTGAATAGTTCACTCGGTCCGACCATCCGTTTGAGGATGATAATCAGAACTCAATCTCAACTTGGAACCTAACGCCTTTTACAAACTTTCCCAAAATCTGGAAGTAAACCTCGGATCTCAATCTGAAACAATACACAACGGAACACCATGTAGCTTCACAATCACACAGATATAAATCTCAGCCAACCTCTCCAAAGAAAAACTAATGTCAATCAGAATGAAATGCGCTGATTTAGTCAGCCTATCCACAACCACCCAAATGGCATTATGTCCCCTCTGTGTATTCAGCAACCCTGTCACAATATCCATAGAAATGCTGTCCCATTTCCACTCGGGAATATCCAACGGCTCCAATAATCCACTAGGCTTCTGATGTTCTACCTTCGACTTCTGACACGTCAAACACGCATAAACAAACTGAGCCACATCCCTCTTTAATCCGGACCACCAAAAGATCTTCTTCAAATCTTGATACATCTTATTAGCTCCCGGATGTATACTCAAACTACTCTGGTGTCCTTCCTCTAAAATCATCCTTTTCAAGTCCGAATCATCAGGAATACAAATTCTACCCCGGAATCTCAAAACACCCTTATCATCCACTTTAAAGTCACCATTCACACCTTTATCTCCAACCATCAACAAATCAACAAATTTCATATCCAACTTCTGCTTCTCGCTAACGGTCAACAGAAAATCATTAGTAACCTTTAACATACCAAGCCTCACGCTATCAGATGTCAATTCACACACCAAACACAAATCTCTAAATGCTTCCAAAAGTTCCCACTCTTTAACCATCAAAGCAGACATATGCAAAGATTTCCGGCTTAACGCATCGACTACCACATTAGCTTTACCAGGATGGTAGTTCAAGCCAAAATCGTAGTCCTTCAAAAATTCCAACCATCTCCGTTGCCTCATATTCAACTCTTTCTGATCAAACAAGTATTTCAAACTCTTATGATCACTAAAGACTTCGAATCTTACACCGTAGAGATAATGCCTCCAAATTTTCAACACAAAAACCACAGCCGCTAATTCCAAATCATGAGTAGGATAATTCTTCTCATGAAACCTCAATTGCCTCGAAGCATAAGCCACAACCTTACCTTCTTGCATTAACACTCCACCTAAACCACTCAAAGACACATCACAATACACCACAAACGGTTCAGTAGGATTCGGTAAGACCAAAATCGGAGTTGTAGTCAATCTTCTCTTCAGCTCACTAAAACTTTTCTCACACTGAATATCCTAAATGAACGCTTGACCTTTACAAGTCAGCCGGGTCAAAGGAAGTGCTAACTTGGAAAAGCCTTAAATGAATCTTCGATAATATCCAGCTAAACCCAAAAAGCTTCTAATTTCCGTAACCGATCTAGGAGCCTCCCATTGTAGAACTGCATCTACTTTGGATGGATCGACAACAATACCATTACCTGAAATTACATGCCCAAGAAAACTCACTTCTGACAACCAGAACTCACACTTGGACAACTTGGCATAAAGTCTCTTCTCCTTCAAAATTTGCAATACAATTCGCAAATGTTCCGCGTGTTCCTCCCGAGACTTAGAATAAATCAAAATGTCATCAATAAACACAACAACAAATCAATCCAAATGCTCATGAAAAATGCGATTCATATACTCCATAAACACTCCTGGCGCATTAGAAACCCCGAACGACATCACAGAATATTCGTAATGTCCATATCGTGTCCTAAAAGCCGTCTTCTGAATATCTTCCTCTTTCACTCTAATCTGATGATAACCTGACCTCAAATCAATTTTACTAAACACATACGCACCTACCAACTGGTCCATCAGATCATCAATACTCGGAAGAGGATACTTATTCTTAATTGTCACCTTATTCAGCTGGCGATAATCAATACACAATCACATACTTCCATCTTTCTTCTTCACCAAAAGAACTGGAGCACCCCAAGGCGATACACTCAGCCTCACAAACCTCTTTTCTGACAATTCATTCAACTGCTTCTTCAACTCAACCAACTCAGATGCCGACATACGATAAGGTGCCATAGATACAGGTCTAGTACCAGGAACTAGATCTATAGAAAACTCCACCTCTCTCTCTGGCGGAACATCTGAAATATCCTCCGGAAACACCTCTGGAAAATCACACACAACTGGAAACACGCCAATTGCAACTTGACTATCCACTATCAACGATGCAAACAACCCGAACAACTGAGCTTCATCCGCCAAAAGCTTCTTCAACTCTTTGGTAGATAAGAAACTCGATTCCTCGTCTTCTTTAAGAGAAGGAAATCTTATCAACTTATGATAACAATCAATATGCACTCGATTGAACTGCAACCAGTTTATTCCCAGAACCACGTCTAAACCCTCCAACGGCAGACACACCAAATCCATCTCAAAATCTCTACCATAAATGGTCAAAGGACAACTTAAACAAACCAAAGGCGTAGTTACCGATCCCATTGCTGGAGTATCAATAACCATTTCTCCACACATCAATGACAACAAAAGATTCAAACGCTTCGCACACTCAGACGAAATAAACGAATGAGTCACTCCGGTATCAATGATAGCAACTAAAGGCGTACTATTAATAAAACAAGTACCTTTGATCAGACGGTCTGCACTAGTAGTCTGAGTTCCTGCCAATGCAAATACTTTCCCTCCAGCCTGAGCTTGCTTTGGTTTCGGACACTTCGTACTAACATGACCAGCTTCACCACAGTTGAAACACGTCACCACATTCCTCTTGCAATCATCTGCGACATGTCATAAACCTCCACAATTGGAACACTTCCTCATATCCTTTCTACATTCAAAGTGACGATGTCCTAAGTCACCACACCTATAACATCTCAGAGGATTAAACATATCTCCCCCACTTGGCCTTTTATCAAAATTACCCCTTTGCTTACCCTTGTCAGCTGGTGACACATAAGGACCACCACGAAACGGTTGCTTTCCTTTCCTTTCGTTCACACTCTTATAATGAATAGAACGAGCTTTGCTATCCTCCTCATAAATTCTACAACAATACACCAAATCCGAAAACCTCTTAATCCTTTGATAGCCAATTGCCTGTTTGATCTCAGGATGCAACCCGTTCTCAAACTTCACACATTTGGAAAACCCCGCAGTTCCTTCAGAATAATGTGGATAAAACTGAACAAGCTCTACAAACTTAGCAGTGTAATCCACAATAGACATGTTACCTTATTTCAACTCCAAGAACTCTATCTCTTTCTTTCCTCTAACATCTTCAGGAAAATACTTCCTCAAAAACTCACCGCTAAACAAAGCCCAAGTGACAACTTCACCTGTAGCTTCCCACACATGGCGCTTACTAACCCACTAATCATCAGCCTCATCCTGCAACATGTGAGTACCCAGTCTCACCTTATGTTCCTCAGCACAGTCCATCACTCGAAAGATTCTTTCAATCTACTTAAGCCAAATCTGAGAACCATCAGGATCATGTCTCCTTTTGAAGATAGGCGGTTTGTTCTTCCTGAACTCATCATTCCCACCAGCATTAGGTGCACCCTGCACAGCCTGAGCCATAGCTTGCATAGCAGCAGCAAGAGCAACATCATTCCTACCAGCCATATTCTGTTCATATCCAATAACAGCAACTATGGTTAAACAAACAGCTCACCTCAAACACAAAGACCGACACGACTGGCACGAACTGACACAAACTGGCATAAACTGGCACAAACTGACACAAACTGGCTCTGATACCACTTAATGTAACACCCCTAATCTATACCCCGAGCAAATAAAGCGATAACAAATAAATCAGAGTATAAGTAAAACATTCATGGCATAGACGGAGGCGTCACATCAATTGAAACAAAATACAACAACCTGCTCATATAGATATGCAACAATCAGGTAGCACATAACAGAGGAACTCAGTTTCTAACACCCACAATTCAGATACAGAATAAAAGCGGAAAATCTGTAATTGAATCTCAAATATATATAACATAAAAGTTTGTCTGTCATACACAGAGTAATACATGTACAATCCAAAAAGATATATATACATATACAAATAATCACATAACGATCTCCCCGACTACCCGGTGCTACATATCAGAGCCGACCGACAAAAGAATGAAGACCTAAGCTTCACAAAAAGACCTCCAACATCTAATCTGCAATGCCCATAGAGCATTCAAAATAGCAGAAGGGTGAGAAACACAATTTTAATATAATTGCCTACAATTATATAATAACACAAAGTACACATGTAAAACACTCTCACCACAACTTACACCATAATTCAAATACAAAACAACATAAATCATATCTCATATATCCGTCACAAAGGCATATCACTCATGCACAATACATTTATCACCAACATACATACATACATACATATATATATATATATATATATATATATATATATATATATATATATCAACTCACCAATTCCATTCACAATTCCACACAAAATCAATCCATTCATGATTTATGAAAATGCAATGAGACCGACACAACGACTCTATGCAAGTGCAATGCGGTACCGTTCCATCCATCATTCTCATCATTAATTCACTCAGGAATTATTGGAACCATCGCTTGTTACTTAGTGTAACTCCCCGTCGGGCAAACGATGTTCCCCGTCGCTCACACCTCTTTTGTATAAGGAACACGGCGTTTAGGGATCACTCAAACCTCTTTGTATAAGGCACATGACCCGATCGCTCACACCTCTTTGTATAAGGCACACGATCGTCTATAATCATTGCTCACACCTCTTTGTATAAGGCACACGATGTTATAGCGGATTCCCTCTGGAACCGTTTCGTCGCTCACACCCCACAAGGGCACACGACATCACAAGAATGCATATCATGATGCTTGGCATACTATGACTCATGGCAATTAAATGCATACATATACACATCCATGTGAACCATTCCAACATCCATAATCATGCATATACAATCAACCACAATCACAATGCATTTACTTGCCCTTAGGCCACAAACCATCGTCAAAACATTTCATCACATGTATTTACATCATACCACAGTGCACAAGTCATACATCATATATCAAAAGCATATTGCATGATAACACATCAAATACACACAATTAAGACGGTAAAAGTCAGCAAAACGACACATTTCCAAATTCCCGACACAATTAAATCGGCCACCAATATCAAAACCATTTTAATAAGAAAGAACATTCCATAAGCTTCCCAACGGTACCAAGAACGCCTCGATCCGAGTTACGGATCAAAAGTTACGGCATCAGACGCGAAATCGGGAACAATTCTGCACCCTCCCTGGTCCTACGCGTATTGGCTTGGGCCATACGCGTATTGCCTTGCCAAGTACGTGTACCATTACGCATTTCAGCAGAGGGCCGTGCAAAATGGGTTCCATACGCGTAATGCCCACATTTTCCCCTTGCCATACGCGTATTGCCCTAACCAATACGCGTATTGCCTTGTGTGTTACGCGTATGGGCAGCAAAAACCCAGAATTTTTCCTACAGAATTTCTACTGCAAAATTCATCCAATTTCTCACCCAAATCTCACCTAAACATCAGCAAATTACCAATGAATGCACAACAACATATATCTAACATGTATCAACAATAAGGAACCTTAAAACATGATTTCTGACACAAATTATATCAAATTCTAACAATCTCAACATATTAATGGTTTTAGTTCTCTATTCAATTTCAACCCAACAACAAATAAATACATACATACATAATCATACACAAGCATAGAATAATCGAGTTTCGCACCCTTACCCGATTAATCGTGTTTTGAAATGTCGGTTGATTCGATTCCTTAAACCCCAAGTTTTCCTCTTTTTTCTTCTTTCCTTTCTCTTTTCCTTCTTTCTCTTTTCCTTCCTTACTATTTTCTCTCTTTTTTTCTCTTTAAGTTTCTAACTTAAGAAAAATAAGTAAAATGACCAAAATACCCCTACACTCAAATATCTCGTAAACGCTCCCAAAACGCGATAAAACATAATAACGATGAAAAATAATATATTGCCAAATAAAAGTCAAAAATAAAATAATATAAAAACAAAAAAATAATTACATCGACTTAATTAAATAACTCTAACAAAAACTGGGGCGTTACAATGTACCACTTCATATTGAGATCGTGAGTTTAAGGATCCAAACATGATACAACCATATGAGTTCTCCTTGAAAGATAAATCTTTTACTTGAGTCACTCTTTGCAAAAAAATTATGGAATACAACATAGCTTGATACTTGGAATAGGGACTTGGGATTCTTGAATTCATAAAAACTTAAGTCCAATTCTTTGGCCAGGACACAAGCTTAGGATACTTATGCTATTCGAACAAGTTTGAGCCAATAAATCCACTAGCATTTAATCTTCAATTTGATCTCAAATGAATCACGTTTCTCTTGACGAGTTCATTGAAACATCATGCCTTAGTGAAGCTCTGAGCAAGCTTTAGACTATGCTAACCTTTTCACGTGAACCATGCCTTGAGGAGTCTTTGAAAATAATGGTACAGCTTGCAATGCAACACACCACAAAATCCCAACCAGTTCATGGCCATGCTTAAAACCAATAGACAGAAAACCCAATCCTCCTTGGGAAAACATTGAGAACTCTTGAGGAAAAAAGAACTTGTACTGATTGAGGGACCATAAGAATGAATGGTACATTTCACAGGAATCCAACACAACTTGCAAGAACCAGAGGACCTCCACAAACACACACACATAGCACCGCCTTGAACCTTCTGCAGAAGCACCTATCTTCAAAATAAACAAGTAGACAAAAACTAGATAGAGCGGTTAGTTATGCACGAATGATTGACCTAAGATGTTATGCAGACGAATTAATGGATCTAAGGGAAAAATTTGGGGTACAACAGTTGCCCCTATTTAAATATCGTCACCGGATGACATGAACGATGAAAATCTTCATTAGGTCATGGTGAGAGATATTTAAGTATAGATAACCGAAAATTTTTCCCTTAGATGCAATGATCATGCAATGCTATCGACAAAACTAGACCTAATGCAGACATGCTATGAACTCTAGCATGATGAAAATGATGGGATGCTAAAATACAAGGATGCAGACGAAAAGCGAAAGCAAACACGGAGCGGAAGAGGCGAACCCAATGAGTAACAAACTCACTGGGGACGACCAGACGCACCGGGGAAAAGAAACAACACTAGGGAGACCAGGGCGACGACTCAACAGGTTCAAGCGTGACCAGTTATCGTCTAAGCAAAAAAGCAGAGCCGTATCCATACGGCGGTAGAATCAAAAGATAAGCTCCAAAGGTTGTATATAAAGAGATTGTTCATAACGTTCAGGTAGGAAAATATCCTTAGTGAAGGTTGATTCAGAAAGACTGTTTCCACTAGGGAAAGAAAAGCTTCACAACAAGTGGCTTTGTCAAGTAGTTATCGGCAAAATAGTCCATTTCACTGAAGAGTGACGTCATCAAAGAGTTTGATGTAGATACACACTTCACTGGAGAGCAACACCGTCGAAGAGTCTGAAGAGATACACTTCATTGGAGAGCAACCGTCGAAGAGTTTGGAGAGATACACTTTGCTAAAGAGCAGCACCATTGAAAAACCTGGAGAGATACACATCGCTGAAGAGTAGCACCATTGAAGAGTCTGGAGAGATCCACTTCACTGGAGAGCCACTGTCGAAGAGTTTGAAGAGATACATTTGCTTGGAGAGCCACCGTCGAAGAGTTTGGAGAGATACGCTATGCTGAAGAGCAGCACCATTGAAGAGTCTGAAGAGATACATTTTGCTGAAGAGCAGCACCGTCGAAAAGTCTAGCGGAGATGACTGAATGAGAGTATAAATGAGTTGTATTTGCAAAGTAGTTGAGTAAAATTCCGGATGTAAGCTGCCACTTGTTGTTTGGCTTTAGATTCAATGGAGACGTCGTTCCAATCAACACTGTTGGAGAACAGATTCTTCCAAGAGGATTTATAAAAGATTATTCCATGAGACGCCGTGCAAAAATAAATGCACGCTCAAAATAGGTTTGGAGACCAAGAAGTTAAAGGTGGTACCCCCAGGGACCAAAGTTCGATCTAGGATCAAGCTAGAAAGAAACGGTCAAACAAGACCCACCATTGAGAAATGAACTCGAATGGCGATTTATATTATCCAAGCACGAAAAAAGATAACTGAAATAACCATCATCCACGAGGGTTGAACTCTGTGGGGAAACTTAGAATAGATAGCACTTTCTGCCTAAGGCTGACGACTCTATTTGGAGAGATCGGACAAACCCAAACTTGGCGCAAACACAACCAAAGATCAAGATAAAGCGACAAGAAAAAAACAGAAAGCGAACACGCACGGAGGCGAATGCAAATGATGTTATGCTATGCCTATGCTCATGCTGACAAAACGAAGAAAGAATAGGAGATGAAAGAAAACAATGAGGAAGTCCGTCTATCCTCTGCACGAGAGATACATCTGTCAAGCTTGTCTAGAAAATCCATAGGTGGAACTAATAGTCAAAGCTTCAAAAGTTTCCAACTTCTCTGGGAAAACTGCAATCCACTTGGGGATACGAACATCATGACTTCACTTAGGGGACCGTCAAGATGAATCCGATTATTCGGATGAGAAAGATCCACTGGGAACGGATCAAAGTTGTGTTCGGAGTGTTTGATGGGGATAAAATAAATATCTGTTGCTAACCGAAATAAGCGAAGTGAGAAATGTAGTAATAGATGCCACGGGGATAAAATAAATATCCACCGCTTAGTCAGGGAAGCTTGAACCCATACCGTAGTTGCAGACGTCAAGGTCTAGTCTTCAGTTGGGATGAAATAAACATCCATGGTTGAGAGAAATTGAAATCTTGAGAAAACAGCGAGGAGTGAATTAAACACTCTCTTCATCGGGGAAGGTTAATGCCAAGGAGGTTTGCTGGGGATCTTTAGGTCAACCAGATGCTTAATTCTTGTACTGATCCTGTCATAATTGCATGAAATAATGATTCACTGGGGAATCGTCATGACTTCCTGCGGTAGAAAACTTGCTAGGGAGTTATCATGCTATTAGAATATCTTCGGGAAATTAGGTGAAGAGATGCTGCGAAGTTAATGTAGCTTTCTCTTGCATGGTAGTCGCCATTTTCAAATATCAACTATTGGAAAAGTCTTTGATTCTCGAATGCCCCAGACTGCATGGTCTACGAAAATAAATCATCTCAAAAGGATTTTACAGGAGACTTGGCATCCCAACTATTCCAATGTCTTCTAACTCTTGAGAGATTGGTAGAATCTCGACGTAACTGACTCAGATTGAAGGTATTCTGTGCACTGGTCTTCGGTCGTGCCCCCTCAGGGTTATTCTATTTGTGACAACTGAGGAATAACTTGCCCCAGTTCATCATGATCTTCAGGCAGTGTGCCCCAGACTGATATTTTGAAACGACTATCTTCAGCAGAGTTCCATATCTCAGAGGTTGAACTTCTCATAGCCGTTTGTGAACTTCTATGACATCAACCAATATTTACATGCAGAAAATGTAAATTCCGAAATTGCTAATACAACATCATGTTTGTTTTTAAGTTTATTGAAAAAGGCATATCGCAAACTTGTGACCGAATCACTAGTTAGGATATGATATTAGTTTTCCTTTTTATAAAGCCAATACGAACTTTGAGCGTGGCTCATAGGAGTCAGGAAACATTATCTCATCGAGCATGCTTTTGAAATGAACTCTGCTTCAACAAGGTCCTTTGCAAGTAGTGATTTGATTTAAGAAGCAAAAGGTATAAAGGTCAAAGCTTGTTCGTACCCACCCCTTTTTGTGAAGTTATTTTGAAATTTTGATGGTCAAGATGTACTGGTACCCACTCATATTTTGATAGTTTTGGAAGCTCGGTCGCTTGGATTGAAAGTTACCCTGCCCCAGGTTAAAAATAAGGTTTTGATTTCGAGGCTCAAAAGGGTTAACAAAAGGTTATCTCTGGTGTTGGAACAATGCCTTATATCCTTAGCAGGGTTTTCGTTCAAGAGCATACAACATAAGAGATTGCGTTTTAGTTCATCATCCTCCATTCAGTAGTATTGGCATTATACAATGGTAAACAATTTTAAAAATGAGCGAAGCGAATGGATTTCTTCGAAACAAACATCAAATTGCATTAACGTTCCAAATAACAAGTTCTTACATGAAAACGTGCTTTAATAATCATAGAACATAATAAATGCAAACAAAATAAACAACTTAAAGATCCCTGGAAAGAATTCTCTTTATTGCACCAGCTTGAAAATAAGTCCTTCGAGCCTTCAACATTGATTGCCGAGATCTGTCTGAGAAACATCTTCACATCCAGTCTTGGTAATTTCTTCCATAGCTGGGATTGATGAACCTGCATGATTGGGTGGAGGGCTTTGAATCTGAATGCCTTGAGGCGTGAAGGGGATCATCTTAGAGTCGAGCAGAGTCTAAATCTTGCTTTGATCACCTTACAGTCTTCAGTCGAGTGCCCCGGTGCCCTAGCATGGTAGTCACATCGGGCGTTAGCGTTAAAGTCGGGTGGATACAGAAAAGGCACTGGCTTCAGCTCCTTTGGCACTATAAGCCCACTTTTGATTAAGTCTGGAAAGAACTGACTGTATGGCATTGGTAGCGGAGTGAAATGCCTCTGCTTCTTTAGTCTTTGTCTAGCATGTTGACGCGGCTTGCGGTGGTAAGATTGCTGATTTTGATGACGTCTACGATTAACCCACCACTGGCTGCGAACCTGGGCATGATTCTGATGTATTCTCTGATGAGATGGTGATTGATAATTCAAAGTTGCTTGGGTAGCAGGAGCACTATCAGTACGATTTTTCTTAACACTTGGCTGAGAATCGCCGAAAGACATAATCTTCTGGTCCATTAATTTCCTTACGATACCCTTAAGAGCATAACAACTTTCTAGATCATGTCCAGATGCCCCTTCATGAAACAAGCAATGAGCATTAGGATCATAATTAGGTGAAAGTGGATTAGGAGGCGGGCCCAAAACTCTGGTAGTAATCAAACCTCGTTGCACCAGGGAGGGGTACAACTCAGTATAAGTCATCGAAACTAGAGGTTTATGTGATCTTCTATTAAGAGCATTTGGATGAGGTACTAGAGCCCTCTGTTGTAGATAATTAGGAGCGTTGGGCACTCGTTGATGATTCTGTGAAGTTTGTGCTGGCTGATAAGCAGGAGCCGGTGGATAAACAAAAAGTTGATAGACGGGTGCCTGTTGCATAGGCTGATAGGTAAGATCTTGTTGATACTGAGGAGGTCTTCGGTCAGAATGATAATATTGCTCCTTACGTTGTTTAACTTGGCTACGAGACCCTTTATACTTTCCTTGTAACATGGTCTTAACAGATTGTTCCTTACGGTTGGGAATCTCAGGAATGGGCATCGGTGTGTTCCCAGGAGTCACTGTCTCTTGAAGCGGGGTCTGGGAAGCAGATTGATTTGCGACCAGAATATCAACTAAAGCAGAGAGTCTTTCAATACCAACTTTCAGAGTAGTTACTTCCTTGCGGAGTTCCTGATTTCTTTGCTCCATGTTATTCATCTTTCTTCCTGAATAGTGACTTGACAGCTCGTCTCTCGGAACAGAGGATTCAGGGTGACAGAAACTGAAGAGACATAGCAAGAATAAGAAAAAGAGAGGCCAAGGCACATGCAAAGATGCAAATGATATGAGATGCAAATGCAAGGAAAATGCAACTATCAAGGGACTCAAATCGTATTTGCAGTCATTGTAGATATAACATTTTATTAAAATTTCGAAAGGCCAGTACACCTCAAAAGTTTTATTACATAAGCAACATAACACAAAAGGAACTAGGAGTCTAAACTGCTGGATGAAGCCCCTTGTCTTCCACGGAGTTCTTCCATCAACCTGTCGATCTGGTGTCGTATTATTACTTTATCCAGGGTCAGCTTCTCTATTTCAGCCTTCAACTTCAAAACTTCATCTGATTAGACCACGGGAGGCTTGGGACGAGGATAAGGCATCCTCAAGGTCAAATCCCTTTCACGCGCCCATGCTAGACATGCTTCAAGAACCGAGCAATCAGGATTTGTTGTTGTCGTCATTCCTTGTCGATTGATGCGACACCAAGCAAACACAATTCCGATTTTCAAATTCAGGTTCTCTTCTTGATAGAGAAAAAGTCTTGTCAGGTTTTGTGGATCAGGTACTTCTTCCATCGGGTGCCCTAGTTGACGACGGGCGAGCACAGGATTATAACTGATACATTCCTTTGTACCAAGAAGAGGTACATTGGGAAAATCTCCACAGCTATGAATCACGGGGACTCCTCCATGCATCGGATCATGCCAAAGAATATCCGAGTGAGTAAGGGCTATGAGCTTCATAGGAAATTCTGAACCATCTTTCACATCCCAGAAATCAGTAGACCTCGGTAGGTGCGAAATAAACCACCTATAGAGGATAGTGGTGCAACAGGTAATCCGACCTTCTCCCTTCAGAGCCTTTGAATGGATAGAGTGGTAGGCATCGGCTAACAACGTAGGCACTGAATTTTTTAGCATAAAAATCCTTATGGCATGGACGTCAACAAAATCTTTGACATTGGGAAATAAGAACAAACCATAGGCCAGTAGCGCAAAGATGTGCTCGAACGCTCCAGTGTTCCCTACACTAGCAAAGTGTCGAGCTCTCTCGAACAAGAACTGGGCAGGCAAACCATCGATTCCTCCTCTGAACGTCATGTGACTCCGGATTTCTAGAAGCCTTATGCGGGTCGCCCTTGCGATGTCTTCCTGGCTGGGCCTTCCTTCTCCACCGGAGAACGGAGGTGAATCTTTGACCGGGATCCCTAACAGGGCGGAGTACTCTTCCAACGTGGGTGTCAGCTGGAAGTCTTGGAAGATGAAACAGTGGTAAATTATGTCGTAAAGTTGGACCAGCGTTTCCAAAAGGCCAACGGCTACTCGAGTCTGTAACAACGGAAGTATCCTTCCATACTTCGCGGTGAACGCTTCGGGATCTTTAACCTAACCTCCTAGTTCCCTTAGTTGTTCAACATTCAAAACTTTGAAGGTGTACGGCATAACTCCCTTCTTTCCGTAATCCATCGTACGATGCTTACAAAACAAAATTCAAGTTCCTTGATAGAGAGAGAAAAGAAAATGCGAATGCTATGCAACAAGATTCATGGAAACTCAGCTATTTATAATCATTGAGGAATACCAACAGACTTATTTTAATAATCATAAAAAAAGCGGTTACAATCATTAGTATTGGAATACTAAAGATTGATTTATTATAAAATTAAAACGCGTCTATACGCTTTACAACAGTCATAACGTAAAGCTAAATAAAAGCTAATAATGATGGACCTAAGGAGACTCTTCCAACGGTCTTCTTGAATCCTTTGACTCTTTCTTCCATCCGAGCTTCTTCTAGAATAGACTTGTCGACTTCCAAAGTGTTGAATAATGACTTAGAATGGGATAAGACATCTTGAGCTTTTTCGTTTATGCAAGAAGTAACCCCTTTCTAATAAACCTTCTTTTGTAGTCGTCTTAGCTTAAATGTTAACCGAAGTTGAAAAGTGGATGCTTGTCTTAAATTAGTAACTCCATCAGCTGAGGAAATTCTTCAAGGATAGGTACCAATTGATAATCAAGGAAACAGTAGTAGAATGGAGATAATAACTTCCCATATCTGGTCTCGAACCTTTCTTTATCTGTCAGCAAGGTCACCAGTCTCCTTAGATCGTCTAGGTTATGACTCTTGTAAGTGTACTTTAACATTTTCTTTCTTTTTTAGAGTCTATGGTATCCCTATGATGTTTACAATTAGAGCTAAGTTCCATGAATCTTTATGGTATGATGCTTATGAATGCAGGGATGCAAACACACAAAGCACACACAAGCAATCAAACTGACAAAAAGTCCTAGGTTTGAAAGGTCACAACATGGAGCCAAGGTCTAACCATCCCAATAGGTGTGTACTATGGTTTCAAATGTACCTGCCAAATGGGTTCTACAAAGTTCCCAGAGTCTACAACCCATCTTTCGGATATTATCGATTTCCCAAATCACTTGGTTGTCAATAATATTCTCAAGAGGATCTCGTCCGAGTGTAGTATCGCGTATCAACTATTTTGGAAATAGACTCCCGCATAGTCACCGCACTACATCCTAAAAGGCCAAGTGGGGTTAAAGGTACTACGGTCCTCAGTATCACGGGTTCTTGGTCGAAATTAATATCGTTTTCACGAATGGACTCGTTCAAACAACATTAAGTTCAAAAGAACCTAAACTGAGCGACGATTTTCTCAATTCAACTTTTCAGGAATCGACTCCATCAAAGTATCCTTGACCATATCATCTCCTATCATAATTGCACTCTAGTTCGGGTCTAGGACTCCTCACTACACAAATAGTAACCCAGAAAACCAGCACAGATACTAAGCAAATATAACAAGCCAATAAAGAAAGATAACATAAGTAAAAAACAAGATAGGGGAAACCCTCGACATCCCCAGTGAAGTCTCCAGTTCTGTTGCGGTGAGAATTGGATACCATAGTTATTAATTAACTAGGATCACATTTCTTTAAATGTTCACCACCGACTTTGATTTATCCAAAGGAAAGGTTCAAAAGCAAAAAAAACCTAAGAGATCTAAGGTTCGGGGGTTGGTTACGCCTAGGGAAGGTATTAGCATCCTAAACGTCTGTAGTACTCTACGGGAACCTCTTGTTAGTATCTTATGTTATCTCTTACTCCTTTGCTAAGGGTGCTATGCTAAAGGCTGCTATGCTAAAGAAGAAACCCTAGGGGTTAGTATCTAAGTATACTCGACAAGGTATCGCACCTTGTGCCTACGTATCCTCGGGAATAGAATTAGAGTAATGTGTAGTTCTGAAAAGAGGAACTTCTTGACGGGGTCAAGGTTCCAAGGGGAGGTAAAGTCTTGGACAAGACCTTATATAGAGTGCGGAGACTCTAAAGTTGTAGGTTGGTTTAAGAGGGGTAGGATTGTAAATGTTCACGGCGGAGCATTTACTTGGAGTGCGGCGACTCCGATCCTAAGGCTAAGATTCTAAGTGTCTGCAGCGAGATGGCGACTCCGAATCCTAAGGCCAAGGGTTCTAAAGTTAGTTTTATGACGTGGAAGTCAATATTAGGGGGCCTTTCCTTTGGAATGTTAAGGGGGACTAACTTAATGATTATTAGTGCGCACTAGCAAAGTGGGATAGTATAGTGTATAGTGACCAAAAAGGTTGAATGCGATGCCTAAAGGCAATCGACTTACATGGGTAGAAAATGGGGCTCGACGTTGGATCGAGAACTTTTATATTTTTGAAAGGTTTTTGACAAAAAGCAAGCAAGTAGACATCAAGTATATCAATAAGCAAATAAAGGCATAACAAAGGCATGATATCAATCACAAAGTAACACTTAACATGCGATTCACTCAGGCGCGCGAGGGATGGTTATTAAGAAAAGAGTTGGTTGATTATTATCGTGAGGATTTGTTAAGGATTACTTTTAGTTTTAAAAGTTAAAGTTTTCTTATTAATAAATTTTGATGTTTGATTTTAAAGTTTTATTAAAAAAGGAAAAAAAGTTATTAAGAGTTTTTATTAATTAAAAAAAGAGTTTTTAATTTAGTATTTTAGCAAAAGTTTTCATTATTTAAAAAAAGATTTTACTAATTTAAAAGAAAGGGTTTTACCAAAAATTACTTAAAATTGTTATTGTTATATTTTATTAAAAAAGGATATTATTAAATATAAAAGGGAATTATGGTTTTTTTTAAAGGTTTTATATTTATTATTAGGATTAATAAAACAGATTTTTTTAATTTAGAGAAAAAGAAATTATTAGTTAAAAAAAAAAGGTTAAATTGATTTAAAAAAAACATAATTAACTAATAAAACGGAGGCGTCGCGTGGCAATGGGAGAAAGGGTCCATCGCGGACCCTCAAATCTCAACCATCAGATGAAGGCCTGCGAGATCAAGTGGATAAAAGGGTGAGGGTGTACGGTGTGAGTTATGTTTGCGTGAGTACAGGATCGTCGCGATAATTAAAATGAAAAGGAAAAACAAAAAGCCTCTCAATCTCTCGTGTTGCCTCTCGTTCACTCTTCTCTCAGAAAATAAAATAGGGTTTGTTGAAACCCCTTCCATGCGCCGCCGCTCCTTCTCCCGTCTCTCATCTTCTCTCTCGATCAACGACCAAAAACAAATAAAACCCCACCCCTCATGATTCCCAGCCCCATCATTCTCATTACCAATTGATTACAAATTACAATAATGAAGGACAGCGGTAAAGAAACTGAGGAAATGAAAGCCCACGGTTTGGAATCTCCGAAGGTGAGCCAAATCGATCCCTTTCTCCTTCTTTGTTGTGTTCGATTGTCGCCTGCTTGATGTTGTTGCTTGATGCTCTGACTTTGAACCCGTATTCCTGCAGTGCGTGTCAGTTTGTAGAGATGATGTCTTTCTTCTGATGTAAGTGTTTTGGTGTGAATGATTTGATGAATTTTCTGGTGCGTATGATTTTGATGTTTGGTTGTGTATGGTTATGGCATGGATAGTTCAACCTAATGGCTTGTACTGATGTATGATGTATTTGGTTTGCAAGCTCGTTATTTGGTGTTTTTCAATTTTACGGTTGGTACGAATTTGTGAATGGTTTTTGTGATCCTTCCCCATTGTGTTGATGTTCTTCCAATTTATACACCCACCTGAGATTAGAGTTTTTATTTTTTTGGAATGAATGTTGTCAACGACGAAAGAAACAGGTTTACTAAGATTTTGATTTCCTGCTTGATGACTTCATGATTAAATTTCCTTTTCTGTTTCGATATGTTCGTGAACTGTTTTGGAGAGTATTTGAATGTTGTGAGAAATCATTGATGGCTGTTTGAAACTTGTTTTGGAATGAACTTGATTGTGTGTTATTATGTCTTGAACTTGGCTGAACATGTTTAATTCCTTTCCACTTTTGATGATTGTGTTGAGAGAATTGTTTTTGAATGAATGAACATGCTTGATTATCATTGATGCTGATGGCCTGATCGTATTTGGAAACTATGATTTCGTCTTGTATTTTGATTCCGTCTCATTTTTCTTCGTGACATCTCTTTTAATTAATGAATCTTTTCTTTTTAGCAGGTTTTTTGAGTAAGTCTTTTTTCATTCAATGCTGCAGTTGGTGCTTTTGAATATGCAGGTACTGAAACAAATCGTACCGCCAGCAAGGATAGAAACTTAAATGCATTTGATAGGGTCCCATCTCATCATTGTGATCCCTTTTTTATGTTTATTTCTGACCAATATCATCACCAGATTTTAATTCTGTCAATTATTATTGTGGCAGACAGTGTAGTTCAAGTGGCTGGACTGAGTATGGGAACTTTGTTTGGGATTACTGGGGAGGTCCAAATGAAGGCTTACCTTTATTATTATTATTTTTTAATTTATGTGAATTCCTTGTCTTGAATTTTTTACTTTGAACTCTTACATTTAGATTTGTAATTGTAACCCCAAAATATTTGTGTATTCAAGCTTGTATCTTATTTTGTATACAAACTCTAATCCAATATAGTGTAACTTGGCTTTGTTGCATTTGTGAATTTAGAATCTTGCATTGTTTGGATTTAAAGGAACTTTTAATCTTGTACCCTTGAATCCTTTGGTCATGAAATCAATTTGAACTTAACATGTAGCTTTTTCAACTTGTACCTTGTAATTTCCAATTCATCATCAACAAAGCTTGTAAATTTGTAAACCTTAACTTCGCTTTGAAATTTGAAACATGGAAGTGGTATATATGTAATATGAATCATGCTACTGCAGTTGTATTTAATGGCAAGCAAGACCAAGAAAAAAAACCACGCCAACTTCAATGATTATTAATTCGGATCGAGATTTCGTCTTGCAAACACTTGTAATTGAATAGCTTGAACTTTAAACTTTGTGCATAACATGAGTTTCAAACTTCTTGTAAAGAATCTCCCAATCATGTACCACTTCATATTGAGATCTTGAGTTTAAGGATCCAAACATGATACAACCATATGAGTTCTCCTTGAAAGATAAATCTTTTACTTGAGTCACTCTTTGCAAAAAAATTATGGAATAGAACATAGCTTGATACTTGGAATAGGGACTTGAGATTCTTGAATTCATAAAAACTTAAGTCCAATTCTTTGGCCAGGACACAAGCCTAGGATACTTATGCTATTCGAACAAGTTTGAGCCAATAAATCCACTAGCATTTAATCTTCAATTTGATCTCAAATGAATCACGTTTCTCTTGACGAGTTCATTGAAACATCATGCCTTAGTGAAGCTCTGAGCAAGCTTTAGACTATGCTAACCTTTTCACGTGAACCATGCCTTGAGGAGTCTTTGAAAATAATGGTACAACTTGTAATGCAACACACTACAAAATCCCAACCAGTTCATGGCCATGCTTAAAACCAATAGACAAAAAACCCAATCCTCCTTGGGAAAACTTTGAGAACTCTTGAGGAAAAAAGAACTTGTACTGACTGAGGAACCATAAGAATGAACGGTAGATTTCACAGGAATCCAACACAACTTACAAGAACCAGAAGACCTCCACAAACACACACACATAGCACCGCCTTGAACCTTTTGCAGAAGCACCTGTCTTCAAAATAAACAAGCAGATAAAAACTAGATAGAGAGGTTAGTTATGCACGAATGATTGACCTAAGATGTTATGCAGACGAATCAATGGATCTAAGGGAAAAATTTGGGGTACAACAAGTTCGTCAGCACAATGAAGTGGAGGAAAACTGGCGGAAAAACAAAGAAAGGAGAAGAGGGAGGTAGTGGAATGATTTGGTTGTTGTTACATGTGGTTTTTTATGAAGGAGGTGAAGGGAGGTTTGTACGGTTTTTATGAAGAGAATGAAGGTTTGATATGTTTTGTTTGCTGCGGCTGTCTCTTCAAAGTGCGCAGGAGTAGAAGTAGTTAGAGTATGGATGTTGTTTGTAACACCCTTTTACCCCAAATAACATTCACGATAATTAAGACAAACATATTAGAGTATATCACCACAAGGGTGCCACATTTCGTCATAAAACTTCAAATAACGTCCTACTCTATAACACGGGTTTTATTCAACAAAATTTCAATCAATTACTACGCAGCGGAAAAAATTCCAAAACTCAACACAATTTATAATTCAAAACGTCTTAAAACAAGAAACTCAAAACATCATGATTTTTCAACATTAAAAGAACACAACGGTTCGACTCAAGCGTCCCGACCCGATGTTACATATCAGAGCAAGACCCTCTACTCAACAGAAATAAACTAAATACTTCAAGGCAGTCCTTCATGCACCAAGAGCTAATCTTGATTACCTGCAAGTTACCCACGTGGAGGAAACATTCAAACAGGCAGGGTGAGTAATCACAGTTCATTATACAAGATATAAAGATAAGATATATTAAGATAGCATTAATTATACGAAACAACATCATCATTCATAAAAGTCATCAACTCAACAAATCATCACCAAATTATCATTTTAAAATCACCTCATCAATAACAACATTCATTCACATAGATGCAATGCCACATAACATGAAATGCAACAACATAGACTCATGCATGTGGTACCAAATCAACATGTTGATGGACACTAGGCTATCACCCTCCAAAGATCCCCACTAATAGGATCCATTCCACACAAGAACCGGAGCACAACATAAACACCCCAATCCACACAATGGGATTGAAGCTAACACGGGACCGACGTCCTATCAATAACACTGGACCGAAGTCCTACTATGCTATGAATGCATGATGTAAAACGTCATAATCATCATCATCATAGGATCATCAAGGTTGCATCATCATTCATAAAAATTCATCACAACATCATGGCATTATATCATCATTGTGCATCATAAGTCTTCATATTACATCACAAATCAACATGTTATGCTCATCAAAATACAACACAACAACCACTCAAGGCATAAGAACAACAAGGTACGAGGAAACACAACAAAAGAAAGAAAAAAATAAAACTACTGCTCCTGCTCGCCTGGTGCTCGCCTAGCTAAGAAACTTGCTCGTCTGGGTTTTTCCCGACGAGGCAGGGGCGAATTTCCTCCCCCATACAAAAACCAGGAACTCCTATTTTTCACTCTCTGTTCGCCTCCCTTTCGCCTAGAGAGGCTGGGGAGAAAATGCTTCACCCAGGGAAACGGGAAGTTTGCCCGGCGAAAAAGCGCGAACCTGCAACTTCTCAGTTGCGATTATACACCAGTTCAGACCCCATTCTCCTTGCAATTTCAACGCAGTTCATTCCAAAAATACTCATCAATCATGATAAAATCAACACAATAACAAAAACGCATCATAATAGGTTCATAGATATCATCTCATACAACTCAAAACCCCAATTCATCATAATCTCACCATTCTCAAAATCCCAAAAACTAACTACCTACATCTACACTCTATATCCATTACAATGAAAAGTAATACTCCTCATACCTTAGAATTCGATTTCGATTCCTCTTCTTGAGTTCTTCCAAAATCCCTCTGAGCCATAGCTTCCTCTTCTCCTTTTCCTCAGAGCTCTTTCCAACTTTCACGATCGTATCAAAATGAACTTTTCCCCCCTCTCTTTTCCCTTTTGTCCAACTTACCCCTGGGACCCTTAATATGTTTTCCCAACTTTGTCCTCACTTAGTCTCGCACAATTACCACTTAGCCCCTCCTTCTATTTAAAATAATAATAATAATTTAAATAACATTATTCACATTATTCCATTATTATTATTATCAAAATAATTCTAATAAATCATATACTTCTAAATTTTCTCAACACCCTCTTAACATCAACAATACCCCCCACAACACAAATCATCAGACATCAAAATATTTCACCAAAATTCACCAAAAAGTACGAATATTTATAATAAATCAATTAAATAAATATTCTAATTATTTTGGGGTGTTACATTGTTGACGTGATGACAAGGTGGTGGTAGTAGCCGTCATGCGATAAGAAAGAGATGGAGGGGTGAAGAGGAAGTTTCAAGTGTGGTGGAGAGGAAATATGCAGAGGGAGGATTTGAAAGTGGAAAGAGGATGGGAGATGTGGTATTAGTGAAAAGAAAAAGACAGTTTTTTTTTTACTGAAAGTTCAACGTGCAAACCTTTATTTTCATTCTTTTGGTTTTGGTTTTTGATTGGTAGAGAAATGTGGTGGTGAGCTAATTTTGGTGAAAAAGAATCCCGGTCCTACATATGAGAATAAGATTATATACATGTATAAAGTTGTATGAGGGTGTTATTGTGTTGTAGTGGGAAAAAATGAAAATGAATTAGTGGTTCAGTAGATGGTCATGTGAATTTTCTGAGAGAGATAAGAGGTAAAGGCGCCACCCCCTCTGTGATTTTTTTAATGCAATGCAATATAATAGTCATATGTTCTCAAAATGAAGCTTAATAAAAAAGAAACTTTCTAACTCTTAATGAACAAGTGTTACTAAAAAGAGGGAAAAAACAAACTTTAATAAATTTTAAAAAAGAAAATGTGATAAATAAATTTAAAAATAAAATTAACTATTTAAAATAAACCTAAATTAAAATCTGATTAATCCTAATTAAATTAAACGATTATTTAACTAAAATTTAAAATGAATTTGGTTAAGAACGAATAAACAGTCTAGTATCGAAGTGCTCGAAAAAATAAAATGAATGCACCAAAATGATCAATGCGAAATAAATGACTCAAAAAAATGCAGCGTTTGGTCAAATTTCGAAATAAAATTTCCCCTGTTAAAAGGCTCAAACTGATCAAAATTGCGACCGAAAAGCAGTCAAAAAATTAAAACGATCACGCCAGGTTAAACTACGTGGAACATAGATTAATATAACTGACGTCTGCAACCTGCATTTTGAAACATTTGGTCTATTGATTTTACGCACAATTGACATTCAATTTGACTGATTCGCCTGTAAATTCAACAATTTATTTTTGCTGGTAATTTTGGGCATTATGCATGACGAAAGGCATGATAGGCTATCCAGATGATGTAAAGAGAGGCGGGATTTTAGAGATAAAAATTAGGGTATGACAGATGCCCCTATTTAAGTTTCTTCTACCTGGAGATATGAAGATTGAAATTTTCGTCTCGACGAGATTGGAGAGACTTAAATATGAAATGTAAAAATTTTGGCCCCAAGATACTGCAAAGATGCTTATGATATGATATGAATGCAAGACTCGGAGTTCTGTGGCGAATAATACCACAGGAGACCTACTACTGCTGGAAAAACCAAGCAGAGAACAAAGGGAACACCACAGGGGAATAAGTAATAGATCTCAAAGAGACAGAAGTGAGGAATACAAGATATTATGGAAATATTTCAAGGTGAAAAAAGTATCTAGTAATACTTGGAAAGAGAGGGACAATGGGATACAGACATCCGAGAAGGCATCAGATGCAGAAAGTACCACACTCTAGAAAACATATAAGAAACATCTGGAAAAATATTAGATGTGGAATGAGACCAAATCTAAGGATACAACAGAGAATTCCAAGAAAGCACTTAACTTTACTATGGAATACTCAGGAACATCCAGAAAGAAAAAGCAACTTTACTGGGGAAAGGGTCACAGTCATCAGAGGTTTTTCAGAAATGCATTAAACATACCCTAGAAAAGAACAGTATCAACCATTAAAGACATCCAGGAGAACGTTGAATGAAACTTTGGAACATAAGCAAACATCAGAGATAATCAAGAAAACATCAGGGACATTCAGGAAAACATCAGAGACATTCAGGAAAACATTGAATGAACTACGGAACACAAGCAAACATTAGAGACATTCAAGCAAACATCCGAGATATTAAGGAAAATATTGAAAACACCCATAATATCATTAGATGAAAACAAATATTTTGAAGCTACGTTTGAAATATTCACAAAAACTTTAAATGTACGGGAAAAGGTTTTGAAGACATATCTGGAAGAACATCATATAAGCAAAGTCATATCTGGAAGAACATCAGATAGACGAAGGGGTTCTGGAAAAAACATTAGAAGAGAAGACTCAATCAGGAAATACGTCAGAGAGACGAAATAGGTATTCCAAAATTTCATCGGAGAGTGAAAAATGAATTCTAGAAATGCATCAGATAAAGATAAGGCACATCTGGAAATTCATCAGACGGTGAAAGAAATGAAACTCTGGAAATGCAATAGAATTACAAAGGAAATATCTGAAATACATCAGATAAGTTCATGAAATGCATCAGAACAAAAGAATAAATCTAAGAGTTCTTCAGAGAGACAAAAGAATAATCCGAAAATTCATCGGAGAGTGAAAAACGAATTCTGGAAGTGCATCAGAATCACAAAGGAAATATCTGGAAATTCATTAGATAGATGTCATACTCCAATTTTGTCCGGGCATTTTAGTTTTAGCATATCATATCTTTCACCATAAATAATGTCTAAAATGTCAGCCAGAATGAACTCTCGAATATAAAAACATATAGGTGGAATTGAATTTTAACTATGCGTAAAATCAGTGGGTGAAAAATTTCAAAATCGAGCGTGCAGACATCTGTTATATTAACCTACGTTTCGCGTAGTTTAGCCTGACGTGCTCATTTTAATTTTTTGACTACTTTTCGGTCACATTTTGATCCGTCTGAGCCTTTTAACCGGCCTAAACTTATTTCAAAATCTGAAAAAACGATGTATTTTTCCAATATGTTTTTTTTCACGCTGATCATTTTGGTGCATTCAATTTATTTTTTCGAGCACTTTGGTGCCCGACTTTTTATTTGTTTTTTGATTATTTTATTTTTATTTGTAGTTAAATAATCATTTAATCTATTTAGATTTAATTAGGTTTTTAGTTTAAATTTATTTTAATTAATTAATTTTATTTTTAATTTGTTTATTAATACTTTTCTTTTTTTATAAAAACACAAAAACATTTGTTTTTATTTCGTTTTAGTATTCTTGTCTTTCTTGCCTCATTTAGGAAAAAACGCAAAAACATTTGTTGTCTCATTTAGGAAAAAACACAAAAACATTTTTTTAATTCTTTTTAGTATCTTGTCTTTTTCTTGCTTCATAGAGAACCTAGAAGTACTATATATACAGGGCATGATACCAACACTAGTAAAGGTACCGAAAGAACAAAAGGTGGAGGAGGAGACCAAATGGCGCTCATCTTCGGGTTATCGTGAAAAACATCACAAAGTAAATCTTTGAGAACTTCACAAGTGGTGCATATTTTGTTTGTACTTCGTGGTAACTACTTCTCATTCATACTTTGATGTCTTGTTTTTTTATCATTTATAATTTTTCTAATCATTTGTCACTTTCGGCTTGACAGTGAGATGAGTACATATATACCTTTAGTTTTGATGCATATATTTTTTGGTTTGATTTATAAATTATATATACCTAAATTTTTTGGTTTCTTATAGTTTTGTGTGTGTGTGTCTATATATATATATATATATATATATATATATATATATATATATATATATATATATCCTCGTAACGATTTGTTTTGCATTATTATTTTGTGTTTTTTTCCCTGTGATAGTTATATATGTATACATATTGTTTGCTTTGATTTCCTGTATATGTATATTGATATCCTGTGATTTTTTTTATCAGACTACATAATATATATGTATATAATATAGATACAATGATAATATGTATATAATATATAATGGATATAATGATCATATGTATATAATATATAATGTATAAGTATAATATGTAATATATAATATATAATAGTAATATATAAAAAGGAATATTTTATTAATACAATTTTTTTCATGATTTAATTGTGTTGGTTTAATACGGTTGCGATGAACGTACTTTTTGTGTTAGCAACATTGTTGTTTTTTTTAACACTTAAAATTCTTTTTTACTTTTTTGTCTTCTTTTTAATAAATTTAAATCCGCATCATTTTGATACATGTTGCGATGATCAAGTCAAGTGTAGGAAGTTAGTGGTGGATTTTTATTGGTTTATGTGCGGTTATATATTTTTTGTTGTATTTCAATTTTACACGCGTCAAACGGTTTAACATAGTGACAATCCACTTGTTGCGCTTACAGATTCGCGTTTCAATTTGCAATTCATAATTCTCTTTGATTTTATTATCTTGTTGCTTCTTGATTCGATTTGCGATGACCGCTTATGTGGTAGCAATTCGTCTTCTTTTGATTTGTGCTAATTTCTAACAATCCAACATCGTTAGGATTAGCTCCGATCAAATTTATTTTGGTAGCTTCGTACTATTGGCATTACTATTCAAACTATTTAAAAAAAATATCAAACAATTCTCGATCCATTGTCGATCCCTTTTCACACCCTTGTAAGTCAATCGTTTTCACGAACGTCATCAACCTCATAACTTCAAACCTCGATTATACATCAAGCATTTTTGTTAAATTAATACCTAACCATATCTTAACATTATTTTCCTCAAGATGAAACATAGGGGTGTGGAGTCTTCCATTCCTCTCTTTCCATTGCTTGGGTACGAGATGTCTTTCTCGTGTTCGAGCAGTTGACATCTATAAAAAAAACACATCAAACCTAATTACTCACTCTTGTGCGATCTGTAACACCCCCAATCTATACCCCCAATTAAATAAAGTGATAACAGGAAATTCAAAATTTCATCAGAGTATATCTAAATTATCATGGCATAGACTGGGAGGAATCACATTATATTGAAACAAACATACAACACCTGCTCATAAAGATATGCAACAGTGGGGTAGCAATCAACAGAGGAACTCAGTTCCTTACACCCACATTTCAGATTTTAGAATAAAAGCGGAAAATCTAAAACTGAATATCATATATATACATATCATGAAAAGTTTGTCATACATCAAGTTGTACATACTCAAGCCAAAATATATATATATACATAATACACAAATATCACAAACGGCCTCCCTAACTACCCGGTGTCACATATCAGAGCCGACCGACAAAAGAATGAAGACGCAAAGCTTCACAAAAATACCTCCAGCAACTCTAATCTGCAATGCCTCATAGAGCATTATAAAACAGCAGAAGGGTGAGAAAAACAACCATAATACAGTTGCATACAATTATATATAACACAAAGAATACACATATATACGGTTCTCACAACAACTCACACTATAATTCAAACACAAGGCAATACAGGGAATAATTCATATCTCCATCAGTAAGGTATACCAACCGTACACATATCCATATATCAATGTATCAGTTTTATCCACAATTCCACACATAAACAAACCATAATGATTTTATGCAAATGCAAGAGACCGACACAACGACTCTATGCATATGCACATGCGGTACCGACTTCCATTGTTTCTCATCACTAGTTCACTCAGGAACTCTGCTGGAATCATCGCTCGTTGCATCACTGTAACTCCCCGTCGGGCATACGATGTCCCCCGTCGCTCACACCCCACACGGGCACACGACGTTTATGGATCGCTCACACCCCACACGGGCACACAATCCGATCGCTCACACCCCACATGGGCACACGATCGTCTATAATCATCGCTCATACCCCACATGGGCACACGAAGTTATAGCGAATTCCCTCTGGAATCCAAACCGTCACTCAGGACGTCTCAACAATGCATATCATGATGCTTGGCATACAATGACTCATGACATTTAATACGCACACACATACATGCATTCATCTACATCAACAAAATCACACTTTGCACTTATGCCCAAAACAATGCATTTAATTTCCATACGGCCATAAATCATCACAACGCCATCTAAACACATACATTTACGTCACACAATAACACCTGACATAATACACATCAATTACGCACAATTACTACGACAAAAGTCAACAACCGACACTATTCCCAATTTCCGACACAATTAAATCGGCTAACAATTTCCCAAATCATCATAATAAGAAAGTACAGCTCAATAGCTTCACAACGATACCAAGAATGTAAAAATCGGACAAACGGAACCCAAGTTACGAAAGAAAACGAAAAACGATATTTTGAAAAGTCCCATTTTACCATTCTCCTGGTCATACGCGTATTGCCCTGAGCCATACGCGTATTGCCCAAAATCCTCGCCGTGCCATCGCATATTGCCCAAGGCCATACGCGTATGGGCAGAACCATTTTCTTCCCAAAATTCCCATTTTAAACCCCATACGCGTAGTGCATCCCAACATACGCGTATTGCCCAGCAGTGCTACGCGTATCATACGCAAATGGGCAGATGGCCGAGTAAAATAACATCTCATACGCGTATTGGCCCATGGCTCGCCCACGATACGCGTATTGCCAAGGTCCATATGCGTATGAACATGCCCCATACGCGTATGACCTGGAAAAACCAGAAAAATTCCTGCAGAACGAAGTTCTGCGTTTTCTCAACCAAAATCCTCCAATTTCTCACCTACACCCAGAAAATTACCAACACAATGCATAGCAACATGTATCTATCATATACCAACAATAATGAACACTAAAAACATGATTTCCAACACATTTAATCAATTTCTAATCAATTTGACACAATATGGGTTTTACTAAATATTTTCATTTCAATCCAACAAACATCACAAATACACATACATAATCATACACAATCATACAATAATTGAGTTTCGCACCCTTACCCGATTAAACCGATTCTAGAAGTCGATTTTCTTGATTTCCCAAGCTTTTCTCACTTTTTCTCTTCTTCTTCTTCTCTTTTCTCTCCTTTTTCCTTCTTCTCTTTTTCTTTCTCTCTTATTTTCTCTCTTTCAATTCTATTCTTACTAACTTAATAAAAATATTATGAAATGACAAAAATACCCCCACACTCAAATATCTCGCAAACGACCCAAAACCCGATAAAATATCACAACATTGAAAAATAACATATTTTCAAATAAAAGTCGAAAAATAAAATAAAATAATAATAAAATAATCAAACGACTCGATTAAATAAAATGCACACAAAAACTGGGTCGTTACACGATCAAACACTCTTTTGCAAAATAACATTGTTTAGTCTCTTCTATCGCGCATAAAAACTAATGCTTCAGCCTCCTCTAGTGAGCAGACAAGCCAATGTTTAACAATTAGAATGCGATCTAAGCACTCGTTCATTAAAAGACACAAACCAACAACCTGTAGTCTCCTGAACTACGGACACTCTGATTTCTCATTCCTATTGAGAATATAAAGGCACATGGATCATATTCCTTGGCAAGCCCGCTAACAACTAACCAACCTTTTCTCTTGCCCCGTGCGATCGAGACCCTTTTTAACAAACTGTAGTGCCGAACTACGATTGTTCTGACTTTCCCATTGCACGAGGGAATACGTAGGCACAAGGGCCCCAATCCTTGGCGAGAACCTTAATAAAAACTTCCTACTTTCCTTGAACAATTCACCCTAATAATAAATTCAACCATTTTCCCTTAAACCCTAGTTAAAAGCTTTAGCAAACTCTTTCCTCTTTATTATTCGTAGAAGACAAATAAGCATAAGTTAAACACTAAGTCACAAATTAGAGTAAGAGGTTCCCGTTGAATACAACGGACGTAAGGGGGTGCTAATAAGTTCCCCTTGCGTAATCGACTCCCGAACCCGGATATGGTTGTGAAGACCATTTTCCATTTTAAAACAGTTTTCTCGATATTTTCCTATTCCTTCATTGGAATAAATTAAAGTTCGGTGGCGAATCTGTTCGAACAAATTTTTCCACGTCCTCGTGAGGATTGTATTTTTTGAGGTACGAAAGATGGCGACTATGCTAGGGAGCAGTTCCTCCATGCATGAGAGAGTTAAGCCTAACTTAGGATAATTAGTGAGGAGTGTTCCCTTAGTTTAGTTGTCTTCTTTATTTTTGTTTGTGTGTTTTCTTTTATTGAATTCTTTTTATTCTCTATTATTCAATTATCTATTTTATTACTATTATTATTATTAGGCCTCTTGATCATGGGCTTTGTGAGATAGGCTATATACCCAAGCCTGAGAAAAAACATAAGCTTAGGATGGCGGTTGTGTAGTAGAGACTTGCAGGGAATCTTCCTCGTGAGGCCGATATATAAACCCCGCTTAGAATAGATTCCCTTGGAGATGTTATTGTTTTGATGAACCTTTATCATGATGATAATGTTTTCAGGCCTGAATCGTTGACTCTAAGGACCTTTAACCCGTTCTATCCACAGTGGTTATGTAGTGCTAACCTACGAGACCTTTGGACTCGTGGGTTAATACAAAAGCCCCAATCAGATGAGATCCCTTGAACGTATTACTAGTTGACAGTAATGGGTTCAACCTCGATCTATGACTCTGAGAACCTTGTTTTAGAAACCTTGTGTCGATGTTTATGTAGTAAAAACCCACGAGGAATTTTTTTCGTTAGGACGATACAAAGACCTCATCTAGAGGAGATCGTTTCAACGGTATTATTATCTGATGAACCTTTGTCATGGTAATAGTGTCTTTGATAGGGATCTATGACTCTAGGAACCTACCTGTTTGGAACCTACCCATGAGGTTCCTTTGATCGATGATACCGGTCACTTACCTATTTTAGAGCCTACCTAGGGGGTTCCTTTAATCAGAGATATATGTTATTTACCCGTTGTACTGACTGACCTAAGAGTGTGATGAACCTGTGATCCTAAGCATTGCATTGCATTAATTTGCATACCACTACATTGCATATCATTTTCCAAAACAAAAAACAAAAAAAAACTCATCCATCCTTCATTCATAACCCGCAGTTGATTTCCCGACACACGTATTGGACTTGAGGTAGCTCTTGGAGGACCATGGAACGCTTGAAGCAGAATCAAGTTGAGTTGAGAAAAGATGTGAACAGCATGAAAGGCAAGATGAAGCAGATTCCAAAAGCTATAACAACTATGGGGAGAAGAAAAGAAAAGCTTCGAGAAGATGCCACAACTAGGAATGTTACTCCCGTAGTTCCTTCCACTCTACAGCCTGCATTGAATAACCCGCTGTGTGTTGTTCCTTCTGAGTTTTATCCCCAACCAATCCTTCCAAAGCCTCGGAATCAGTGATTATCACCCATTTTGTCCCAATGGCACAAGAATCTAAATCGGAGAAGCTATAAACAGTCTAAGTCGCGCCCTATTCTCGAGCCTATTCATATACCATGTGGACAACTGCTACCATACCTGATTCAGAGTTCATTGGTGGTACCCACATCCCTCGGGCCGCTCGTACCCCTTTTCCACCTGGATATGATCCTAATACGCAGTGTGAATACCATAAAGGGGCGATGAGGCACTTTATTGAAGACTGTTGGTCATTCAAAAATAAAGTTCAAGAGCTAATTAACAACACACTCCTAGTATTTGAAGAAGATAACCCATATGTTGAGTGTGGGTACCACACTGGAACTCTGGGGCATGCTGTCAATGAAAGCGAGAGCTTCAAAGCAAACTGCAGAAGTTGATCAAGAAAGAAGACATAAACATAGATGGATTAAACCAAAGACTTGGGAAAAATAAAAGTGAAAGACCTTTTAGGATCTAGTATTAAAAAGAGAAGGTTAGGCCTATGGAAGATGGAAGGGATGTATGTCTTGGTGATAATGCTGAAGCAATAGTAGGGGAGGTCACTACCCACACGAGTGTAAACAAAGAAGAGTTGGGTGACATGTCCAAGAAGGTTTCATCTTGTGAGGAGGCCCAAAAAGAAGAATTTGGAGATCATTCCATTGACATTGAGGAAGATGAAGACATCAACCTTTGGGTCCCAAAGAGGTCAACCAAGCAGTGAATCAAGTACCCTAAAGCCAGTGGTTCAAACAGGAAGACATTCTCCTTGGAACTGGCAATCACTGGATCGCTTTTATCATTTGTATTTGTAGTTTCTTTCTTGTTAAATGCTACTTGTTTTTTTAAACGTTGTCATTTTGAATGGTAATATTAATGAAGTGATCATGCATTTTCTGAATTAATCATGTCGCATTCGCTCAATTTTCTTCACTTATATAAAATATAATACAAAAAAAATACATCCATATACCTCTCGTCCATTTTCGTTATCAAATTGTTGTTTTAGCAAAGATTGAAGGTAGGATGATGAAAACGAAATACCCATAATTGTTGATGGTACTTTCGGATAAAATCTTGCTGATGATGTATAGGCATTGTTTCATATCTCAAACAATGGAAAGATAAGGATTTAGTCCCTAGTTAACCACTTCGAGCCTAGAAGTAGGTGTTTCTTTCGGATTTCTAAACCTTTACGCTTAACCTAGGGCATGGGTACTGTTCAATTAATCTAACTATGCATTCGAACTACAAGATGAAACATCCTGTCTGAGAATCAATCATATGTTATTCTTTGCACACATCCTGACGTGTCGAAGGAACCATGCAAAATCTAAATGTTATGTCGGTTGATCTTCAATGACCAATGACTTGGTAGTCACAAGCCTTCCAAAACAAAGAAAAAAAAAAAAAAAAAGAAGAAAAGCTCGCTAAGTCAAACACCTAAAAAAGGCAACTTAGGCAAAAATCAGGGCAATCCCGTTGGACTGGAAAAACAAAATCAGACTAGGCAAAAGTTAGGGATCAAAAGAAAAATCAAAAGAGGTTCACAAATCCTCAACAAAGCAAAATAGGATTCAGTGACCACCATGTCAAAAAATAAAAGGGTCACTGACATCCATGACAAAGGCAAAATAAAGTGACTGCCATTTCAAGTAAATTTGGAATCCTCATTTACACTTTCACACATTCGAACTCTCTTAGAAGACGAATGTGTGTGAGTTTAACTGAATGTAGGACTGGACAACATCACGAAGAAGGGGTGGGCACAAATCAAATTTGAGTATTATATCCTTTGTTTCTATAACCGTGAACCAGACCACGTTACAACCCTTAAAAGACCTAATTGAGGCGGGGTTTATTCAGGAAGCATACTACAACAAGGTTGCGTAAACTAACTCCTAGAGATTTGCTAATCTTCTTCTTGTTGTATCTTTCACACACTAGCTAAATCAACATTGCATTTGGACTAATGGTCCATTCGTCACACACTATCACATCATCCCAATAAATGATTTTTTCAAAACTTGCGTTAACATCGCATTAAAATTACCATTTGTGAATAAACAATTTTAATTGCAAGTTAGCACTTGACATCAAGGAACTTCCAACAAAGGAACAATCAAAGTGGACTTGATCATTCATCAAACTTGATCAAAGTCAAGATCACCTCATGGATAAGAGGCATTGACATCCAATGATTATGGAATCAGTCAATCCAGAGCAAGTCCCCGAGCATTAGTTGATTATGGGACCAATCATTCAAGAACCAGGTTGATCGTAAGAGCATCTTCTCAAGACTCTACCATCCAAAGGGAAGGCATCTAGAGGTTCCTTTAGATTAAGGGTGAATCCCTCCAGTACTCACTCAACATAAGTTAAGTCGCTTCAACAATCTTTCAGGGGCAAGCCACCTCAAGGGTACTTCAAATCCAACTACTCCAAGGGTCAGTCAATCAAGGACGAATCCTTTCATTACTCAAAATTCTGGGGCAAATCATCTCGAGTTCATCTCATGGTACAATTGTTTCCAACTTCCTTTCAAGGAATAATCCTTTCATGACTTGAAGGTCTGGGGCAAGCCATCTCGAGATCATCTCATGGTACAATTACTTCCAATTTCCTTTCAAGAAAAATTCTTCAAAGACCCAGATTGGGGCAGGATGAGTCACAGAGGGGAAAATCATCTCCATGCCTTCAAGTTGCTCAAACAAACTTTGTCAATAACCGCCAAGTTCAAGACGAGTGTCAGAGAATCATGCTACCACCCCACCAAATAATCTTTTGCCTTTTGACAAGAAGGCTTGCCACAAGAAAGACCTTTCTATCCATTACCCTCTACTGGGTAATTTTTGGAAACCTTTGTATCATTGCATAAATCAGTCGCATACATTAGTCATGTGGCTTTGCTCATGCGTAGAGTCATATATTGGGCTTAACCCCTACAACATGAATATGATATCTCAAAAGCCTTGTAACACGAGGTTTAACACCAAAGTCCAACATTGCTTGGCAATTCAAAGTCCGAGTTCCCGTCTGGAAAACCGTCCAAAAGTCTAAGTTCCCGTCTTACAAACCTTTTAAAAGTCCAAGTTCTCGTCTGGAAAACCATCCAAAAGTCCAAGTTCCCATCTGGAAAACCTTTTAAAAGTCCAAGTTCCCATCTGGAAAACTGTCCAAAAGTTCAAGTTCCCATCTGGTAAACCTTTTAAAAGTCCAAGTTACCGTCTGGCAAAACTTTTAAAATTCCAAGTTCTCGTAAGGAAAATCGTCCTAAAGTCCAAGTTCCCGCCTAGCAAACCTTTTAAAAGTCCAAGTTCCCGTCTGGAAAACAGTCCAAAAGTCCAAGTTCTCATCGACAAACCTTTAAAAAGGCCAAGTTCTCATCTGGAAAACCGACCTAAAGTTCAAGTTTTCGTCTAGAAAACCTTTTAAAAGTCCAAGTTCCCGTTTGGAAAACCGTTCAAAAGTCCGAGTTCCCGTCTGGCAAACCTTTTAAAAGTCCAAGTTCCCATTTGGTAAAGCGTCTAAAAGTCCAAGTTCCCGTCTAGCAAACCATTTAAAAGTCCAAGTTCCCATCTGAAAAACTGTCCAAAAGTCCAAGTTCCCGTATGGCAAACCTTTTAAAAGTCCAAGTTTTCGTCTGGCAAATACTTTTTCTCACTAGTTCTTGTCTGATAAATCTACCCTTCCAATCAAGTTCTCGTTTGGAAGTTCACCCTTAAAGTCCTACCTCGTTTGGCACACCTCAAAAGTCCAACATTGTTTGGCACCTCTCAAAAGTCCAATTTATATTAACAATCATCGTAAAACCAAAAGTCCACTTTGTCGGCAACCACAATAAATACCCAAAGTCCAATCTTTATTAGTAACCACCAGAAAAAGCAAAAGTGCACCTCGTTGGAATCATCTTCCATAATACAATCCCCAATGATATCCAAAAGGGTCTCACCCTTAAAGGGAGACCTATTCTGAGCATACTCCATCATTTACGTTGTCACGTGCATGACATGCATAGCATTCTTTCCCAAAACAAGATTGTCATCAAACACAGTCGTTGCACTCATGTACGTAACAAAATCATTTGTATTCATACACGCATCAAATCCCCAATAGTTGCATCCTTATATACATCTTCATGCTTCATGCAATGCATGGTATTTCCACCCAAAATGGAACATCATATCAAACATAGCATAACCGGATCCAAGATCAATCAACAAACCCCGACCAGTCTTCTTTCAAAGTCGGCAGTATTTCTCTGAAAAGAGTTAATACCATGCATGTGCTCATTTAATTTCTATTCCCCAACAAGTCATTCTTCAACTCTATGGTTGATAATGATTTTTCCCAGCATCTTCTCTTTTGTTACTCCCCAAGCAGAGGTCACCCTAAAAAGTCTACTATGAGCTTTTCCACTGCAGAACTTTGCCAATAAACTTGTTCTTCCATTATTTCATTGCATTCTCTCTGCTTTCTCTTTCTACATTTCATCTCTGCATTTCATGTCCACCTTTTAGGACAAAATTTCGGGTCTTTCTGAATTTAATTAACTTCCACTAGGAATGTACGAATACCACAATCATTCATACCTTCTATTTTAATTTAATTAAATAGGGGCATCTGTCATAGCCCAATTTTCTCCGGGGATTTTAATTTTAGCATATCATATCTTTCACCATAAATAATGTCTAAAATGTCAGCCAAATTAACTCTCGGATATACAAACATATCAGTGGAACTAAATTTTAACTGTGCGTAAAATTAGTGGACACAAAATTTCAAAATCAAGCTTGCAAACGTTTTTTATATTAATCTACGTTTCGTGTAGTTTAGCCGAACGTGCTCATTTTAATTTTTTGACTACTTTTCGGTAACATTTTGATCCGTTTGAGCCTTTTAACCGGTCTAAGCTTATTTCAAAATCTGACCAAATGTTGTATTTTCCCAATTTGTTTTTTCCGCGCTGATCATTTTGGTGCAATCATTTTATTTTTCCGAGCACTTTGGTGCTCGACTTTTTATTCGTTTTTTAATTAATTTATTTTTATTTTTGGTTAAATAATCATTTAATCTATTTAGATTTAATTAGGTTTTTAGTTTAAATTTATTTTAATTAATTAATACTATTTTTAATTTGTTTATTAATACTTTCCTTTTTTATAAAAACACAAAAACATTTGTTTTTATTTCGTTTTAGTATTCATGTCTTTCTCCTTATTTAGGAAAAAACACAAAAACATTTGTTGCCTCATTTAGGAAAAAACACAAAAATATTTGTTAAATTCTTTTTAGTATCTTGTCTTTTTCTTGCTTCATAGAGAACCTAGAAGTACTATATATACAGCGCATAAGACCAAGACTAGTAGTGGTGCGGGAAGATAAAAAGGAGGAGGAGGAGACCAAATGGCGCTCATCTTCGAGTTATCCTGAAAAACATCACCAAGTAAATCTTGAAGAACTTCACAAGTGGTGCATATTTTGTTTGTACTTTATGGTAACTATTTCTCATTCATACTTTGATGTCTCTTTCTTTTTATTATTTATAATTTTTTAAATCATTTGTCATTTTCGGTCTGAGAGTGAGATGTGTACATATATATATATATATATATATATATATATATATACACAAAAAAAAAACTATAATAAACCCAAAATGTTATGTTTATATAATTTTTAAATCAAACCAAAAAATATATAAAAAAAAAAAAAAGGTATATATATATATATATATATATATATATATATATATATATATATATATATATCCACATAGCGATTTGTTCTGCATTCTTATTTTGTGAATTTTTTTTCCTGTGATATGTATATTGACATCCTGTGATTTTTTTTTATCATACTACATAATATATATGTATATAATATGGATAAATTGATAGTATGTATATAATATATAATGGATATAATGATAATATGTATATAATATATAATGTATATAATGTTAGTATAATATGTAATATATAATATATAATAGTAATATATAAAAAGGTATATTTTATTAAGACAATTTTTTTCATGATTTAATTGTGTTGGTTCAATCCGGTTGCGATGATCACACTTTTTGCGATAGCAACATTGTTGTTTTTTTTAACACTTAAAATTCTTTTTGGCCTTTTTCTTTCTTTCTTCTTTTTGATAAATTTAGATCCGCACCATTTTGATACATGTTGCGATGATCATGTTAAGTGTAGCAAGTTAAAGGTGGATTTTTATTGGTTTATGTGCGGTTATATTTTTTTGTTGTATTTCGATTTTACACGCGTGGTGACAATCCACTTGTTGCGCTTACCGATTCGCGTTTCGATTTGCAATTCGTGATTCTCTTTGATTTTATTATCTTGTTGCTTCTTGATTCGATTTGCGATGACCGCTTATGCGGTAGTAATTCGTCTTCTTTCGATATGTGCTAATTTCCAACGATCTAACATCGTTATGATTAGATCCGATCAAATTTCTTTTGGTCGCTTCGTACTATTGGCATTACTATTCAAACTATTTTAAAAAAAAGATTAAACAATTCTCGATCCAATGTCGAGCCCTTTTTCACACCCTTGTAAGTCGATCGTTTCCACGATCTCCATCAACCACATAACGTTTCACGCATAAATTCAAACCTCGATCATACATCGAGCATTTTTTTAATTAATACCTAACCATATCTTAACATTATTTTGCTCAAGATGAAACAGAGGGGTGTGGAGTCTTCCATTCCTCTCTTTCAATTGTTTGGGTACGAGATGTCTTTCTCATGTTTGAGCAGTTGATATCTATAAAATACAAATCAAACCTAATTACTCGCCCCCGTGCGATCAAACACTCTTTTGCAAAAGAACATTGTCTAGTCCTTTCTATTGCGCATATAAACTAATGCTTCAGTCTCCCCTAGTGAGCATACAAGCCAATGTTTAGCAGTTAGAATGCGATCTAAACACTCGTTCATTCAAATACACAAACCAACGACCCGTAGTCCCCTTAAATACGGACGCTATGATTTCTCATTCCTGTTGAGAATACGTAGGCATAAGGATCACATTTCTTGGCGAGCCCATTAACATCTAACCAACCTTTTCTCTCGCCACGTGCGATTGAGACCCTTTTTAACAAACTGTAGTGTTGAACTACAATTTCTCTGACTTTCCCATTGCACGAGGGAATACGTAGGCACAAGGGCCCCAATCCTTGGCGAGCACCTTAATAAAAACTTCCTATTTTCCTTGAACAATTCACCCTAATAATAAAATCAACCATTTTCCTTTAAACCCTAGTTAAAACCTTTAGTAAACTCTTTCCTCTTTATTATTCTAAGAAGACAAATAAACATAAGTTAAACACTCGATCACAAATTAGACTAAGAAGTTCTCGTTGAGTACAATGGACCTGAGGGGGTGCTAATACCTTCCTCTTGCGTAACAGATCTCGAACCCGGATATGGTTGTGATGACCATTTTCCTTTTTAAAAAGGTTTTCTCGATATTTTCTTATTCCTTCCTTGGAATAAATTTAAGTTCGGTGGCAACTCAGTTCGAACAACTTTTTCCGCGTCCTTCGCCAGGAATGTATTTTTTGAGGTACGTCAATAGAGATAAGGCGCATCTAGAAATTCATTGGACAGTAAAAGAAACAAACTCTGGAAATGCATCAGAGTTACAAAGAAATATCTGGAAATACATCAGATAGGTTCTGGAAATGCATCAGAACAAAAGACTCAATCTGGGAATTCATCAAAGAGACAAAAGAATAATCAGGAAATTCACCGGAGAGTGAAAAACAAATTCTGGAAGTGCATCAGAATCACAAAGGAAATATCTAGAAATTCATCAGATAACACAAAAAGAGAGTTCTGGAAATACGTCAGAACAAATAAGACAAGTTCAGAAAAAACAAATGGATAGGGAAAGTCAAATCTGGTGGAACGTCAAATAAGACATAAAAGTATCTGTTTGGTAGGTGCCAAGTAAGTTGGACTTTGATCACAAGGTAAGACGTTGAGAGCAACACGACCTCTGGTGAATGCAAATGAGGATGAAACACTTTTACTATGCATGGTATATGAATTTTGCTATGATGTATGATCAAATGCAGATCTTGAAGACATGGCTCGACTCTTTTAGGGAGAGGACAAGATTGGAAGACTGATTCCTCAACACGGAGATCACTGCCATTCTGCTTGGGGACTAAAGATGCTGCTGCTAATCACATTTCTGCAACACTTGTAAACTGTATCAAATTGATGATCCTTATAGGAATGATGGAGAGCTGCTTGGGGATTCTTTAAATAAGTTGCTCCCAGACTAGCTGACTGTTGTAGATGAACTAATCATTGCTTCAGCTTGAGTGATTCTGGAAATGACTGCTTTACTGTGCGCTTGGAAGGCTTGCCCCATTATGAGTCTTGAAATATCTTCTGGATAAACCAATTCTGAGAAGGACTTACAATGAACAACAAATCTTGAATTGATTTTCAATAGGATTTGGAATGAATTTTCCCCTGATAGGATCACCGACCGAGTTTTTCAAATGTTTGAAAATTCCTTGAGAGGAAAGTCAGTTTGCAATCAAAAGTATTCATTCAAACATGGTAATCTTAATGCAAAATTCATGCAACTTTTGAAATCAAAATCATTTTTGGAGTGATGCAAAGCATATGAGTCACTAAAACACAGTGGTTCAAGACATTCAAAATGGAAGGTAAAGCAAAGGTGTGGTACCAAAACAAATGATTTGCAAAAATCTTTTTGGATTCAGTTTACGCAACCTTGTTGTAGTATGCTTTCAAAATAAACTTGCTTTAGTTAGGTCTTTCGAGGGTTGTAATGTGGCATGGTTCACAGTTTATGAATCAAAGGATAAAGGCTCAAAGTTTATTTGTACCCACCCAATCTTCGTGATGATCTTCAGTCCTACGCTCAGTTAACTTAGACTATGCGCTCATTTTACAAGAGTTTGGGAATTGTACTGATGATAGTAATGACGATGGTTGAGAAGTCAATGGACCCTTGAGATGGCAGTCATTTCTTCCTTACAACATTTAACTGTTTTTGCCATTGAGGATTTTCATGGTGAGAATTTTAAAGATCTCTTCTTTTTGTTATCCCAAAATTTTTTTTGAACTGTTTCTTTTGAAGCTTACAGTCAGCGAGATGCCCCAATTTTTTCCTAAGTCGCCTTTATAGGTTTTGACTTAGCGGTCTTTTTCTTTTGATTTTTTTCTTAATTTTTTTAGAAAGAAAGTGACTGTCTGGCTCAATGATTATGGTGAACCAACATTGGAATTCGACTTGAAAGTGTAGCGTACGATTTTTGTCGGTGACGCGGCCACCTTATCGCCATTGGTTGGAATTGGCTATTACTTTCTGATTTCTTATTTATCCTATGAAGCTGGAAAGGAAAGGGAAGCTATCTAAAACAAACCTTGCACGCAGATGTTTTCTTTAACAAATGCTTAGGAGATTGGGGAGTCCTGGGTCAGGTTATACAATGGGGAGTTCTCAATTACCCATCCTATATATGGTTATCCATAGATCGTTAGCAATTTCTACTATTTTCTACTTACTGGTGTTTATCTGTCGTAAATGGAAAGTTTCTCCTTTGGGAATGCTTGAGAGAGAGTTTTTGTTGATATCGGTTTTTTTCCAATGTTTTTGGTAAGGTACTGGACCTAAGGTTTTTGTTATGTGTGCTCGCTAAGATTTCGCAATCTTACGCCTACGTATTCCCGTTAAAGAAAACAGGGAAATCAGAGCAATCGTAGTTCCTCCTATTCTATGGGAGGAAAGAGATGTTTGGTGTCTTGTTCAAAGCCCAAGATTGAAGCTAGATGAGTATTTGTGTCTTGTTCAAAGCCCAAGATTGAAGCTAAAAGAGTATTTGTGTCTTGTTCAAAGCCCAAGATTGAAGCTAAAAGAGTATTTGACTGAGAGAGAATTTGTCATCTCTAAGGGAGATATCTCATCTGTTTTTCACAATTGTTGGGTAACTGTTTATAATGGAGAATTACTTTAACTGGGATATAAGAATCCAGCAATGCCATAATTTCCTTTATAGGGTATTTGTCGTGAAGGAGAAAACTTTAACTCAGTGTAGAGCAATGCCATTTTTTCTTAGGAGTCTTTCATGCTAAGAGAGGGACATTGGCTTGGATGTAAATAATCTAGAGGCTTGCCACTTACAACAATTTGATGCAAGAAGGGGATTTACCAGGATAAGAGATGGACTACAGCTTGGATATTTGAATCAACAAGTGTGCCACTTACAGCAGTTATCTGGAATTAAGGTTTATTTGATTATCTGTTTTGATGTGTGATTGTACAGAGAAATGTCTTCCTACAGAGAGTTTTTGATTTCCGCTAAGGGGATTTTGGTTTTATGTGTGCCTTGATCAAAGCCCAAGGTTGAAGCTAAAAAGGTTGACTCTATTTGGGAGTTTTATTTCTGTCTTGTACAAAGCCCAAGATTGAGGCTGAAAAGAGACTGACTCTTTTGGCGATATCATTATACAAAGCCTAAGAGGAGGCTAGAAGGAATTTACTTTTCCGGGGAATATTTTGTCTGTCTTGTACAAAGCCCAAGATTGAGGCTACATTTTTTGACTCTACTAGGGAGAGGTTTTATCTGTCTTGTACAAAGCCCAAGATTGAGGCTAACAAAGGATTAACTACACTGGGGAAGTTTTATTGGTGGGATATAGACTCTGCTCAGGGAGATCATTATACAAAGCCTAAGAGGAGGCTAGAAGGTGTAGCGCATGATTTTTGTCGGTGACGCGACCACCTTATTGCAGAATTTGGGTTTTCTCCTCAATGAAGAGGAGGGGGTTGCTACTTTCTGATTTCTTATTTATCCCGTAAAGGTGGAAGGGAAAGGGAAGCTATCTAAAACTAACCTTGCACGCGAATGTTTAACTGAACAAACGCTTAAAGAGATTCAGGGAGTTCGGGGTCAGGTTATACGATGGGGAGTTGTCAATTACCCATCCTATATGTGGTTACCCACAGGATGTTAGCTTTAGGTTTCGCTTTGTACTTGATGGTGTTTATCCGTTAATGGGTTGGGAAAGTTTCTTGGGAAATAAGAGAGAGAGAGTGAGTTTTTGTTGATGTTCGGGTTTTTTCGATGTTTTTGGTAAGGTACTGGACCTAAGTTTTGATTGGTGTGAAGGTACTGGACCTAGAGTTTTTGATTAGTATGCTCGCTAAGATTTCGCAATCTTATGCCTACGTATTCCCGTTTAAACGAAACAGGGAAATCAGAGCAATCTTAGCAGCTATCTGGGATTAGGTTTTGTTTTGGATGTCTGTTTTGATAAGTGATAAACAGAGAAATGACTTCCTACAGAGGGATTTTGATTTCCTCTGAGGGGATGTTGATTTTTGTGTGCCTTGATCAAAGCCCAAGGTTGAAGCTAAGAGGTTGATTAACTCCACTAGGGAAGTCCTTATACAAAGCCTAAGAGGAGGCTGGGAATGACTGACTCAACCAGAGAGTGTTTATATATGTCTTGTACAAAGCCCAAGATTGAGGCTAAAAGAGACTGACTCTTTTGGAGATATCATTATACAAAGCCTAAGAGGAGGCTAAAAGCTTGACTTTTCCGGGGAAAATGTTCTATTTCTCTTGTACAAAGCCCAAGATTGAGGCTAAAAAGGATTTTGACTCTGCTGGGGAGGGTTTGTATGTGTCTTGTACAAAGCCCAAGATTTGAGGCTGAAAAGAAGACTGACTCCGTGGGAAAGAAGTCTTTATTTGTCTTGTACAAAGCCCAAGATTGAGGCTAAAATGAGACTTTCCTGACTCGGATGAGGATATTTTAAGTGTCTTGTACAAAGCCCAAGATTGAGGCTGAAAAGATTTTGACTCTGATGGAGAGTATTATCTGTCTTGTACAAAGCCCATGATTGAGGCTGAAAAGAGGATTGACTCTGCTTAGGGTATTATTTCTCATAGCCTAAAAGAAGGCTGGGAGGAATTGACTCCGCTGGGGAAGATATTTGTCCAAAGCTTAAGAGAAGGTTATGAAGATTTATGTCTTGTACAAAGCCCAAGATTGAGGCTAAAGGGGTTTGACTCAACAAGAGAGTGCTTTTATCTGTCCTGTACAAAGCCTAGGTGATCGCGACTTTAAGAGTCGAATGAGGGTTACTGCAAGTATACAGTTGTATCGCGTAGTTTTAAAAGATTATCGATCCCACAGAGACTAGAAATCGAACGCACCGTTATCTATCGTTACTATGTTTATCTAAGGCTAATCAGAATTTGGGTTTTTAGTTAAAACGGGAAATTAAAATTTGGGAATACTAGTTATGAATAAGTTATCGGTATATAATTCGGTAACCTACGTAGAATTAATTAAACCTAAGCCTATAGAGATTTATCACCCTATTCATCTGTAGGAGAAACCGGTTTAAAAGCCCTCGACTCACACTCCCGTGGTTCTTGCTTCGGACTATACTTCTAAGTCAATACGTCTGCTCTCGCTAGCCCGTATGAGGTTAAAAATACTTTTTAAAAACTAATTAAACCTAATTAACTTTAAAGCGCTTCCGCTGTTTTTAAAACTAATGCCCGATTTCAGCTATCCGGGTAAAGCCTCACACTCCCGTGGTCTCGACTTTAACCTATGTTACTTCTTTACTTTCGTAATAAAAGTTGGGTTTATATTAAGAAATCGAAGCCAGAAGAAGGATTGATTATTGATTTTAGCTTAGAGAAAATTAATTCATTTTAGTTACTTCATTATACACCGATAATATCGGTTTAGCTCGACATAATTAGGAAATTAAACGCGAAAGCAAGGAAATAAATAAACACAGACATTACTAGGAAATAAATAAACAATGCTTGAATTTAATAACGAAACCTGGAATTCAGTAATAATGGCAACATCAATCCCTCCACAAGTCGGTAAGTTCTTGCTTGAATGTAATAAATTTGCAAGGTTGAAGGCAATGAAACAAAGAAAACTAAAGCTAAGTTGTAACAGTTCCTCAGTGTGAGAAACTGTCACTTTTGTTCGGGAATGGTTAACAAGGAAATGGAAATGCAAAGTAAAAGAAATGACTAAAAATTCTGAAAACAAATTGGCAGCAAGACGATACACTTTGAAAGCAAAATTGGCCACATTTTGTTCTTCGTGAATGCCTCTATTTATAGGCACAGCTGAGGTAGAAGTTGGAGAAAAATCAGCCATTCATGCTAACGGTTATACCACATTGGACCTAGAAAACTTCGGAGGTAAATGGCATCGTGTGAAACTGCTTCTCTGAGAATCCGTAGTTAAGTCTCTGCATCCAACGTGCAAATTAAGCGCATGACGATCGTGGTGATATATGACGGTCGTGATGTACTTTGGAGCTGCCACGGTCGTGGCACTCCCATGACGATCGTGATATCTGCAGAAAATGGATTTCTTCAATTTTTCTTCTCTTTTCTGCTCTTTTCTTGCATGTTTTGGTTCCTTTCCACATTTAGCATACTTTGACTTGTGAAATATGATTACCTGCAAAAACACTTAAATAATCTCAAGAAAATCGGATATTAGACAAAAAACGGACTAAGAACTAACATAAATCGAAGTAAAAATATGATATAAATTCGTGTTATCAAACTCTCCCACACTTGAATCTTTGCTTGTCCTCAAGCAATCAATCTATTAAAACGGACAAACTTTATCAAATGCATGTACCTGGCATACCAATGGTGTTGAAAAAGAGTTTCTTGCTAGTCAGACGGGTAGTAGTGCAAAACACTAAGGATACAATAACGACACAAAGCAACAAGCTTGTCATAGATCTCTCTTTTGTACAATCTAGTCCAAATCATCATAGTTCAACCATAAGTTTTTGTATCTATTTCACCCGGTTTCATTCTAACGCAATCACATTAAGCCCTTTGCCTTATTCACGCACGTAGTGGAGTAACCGGTTAGTGACTTTGATCCCATTTTCTCGCACAGGGCCTGATACACAAATGTGGTAACCCTTTATACATCCCATTCGTAGATTACGGGGGATCGAACAGTAGTTCGCCCTACCAAGTTCAGAATCAAGCACCTTTGAACCAATCAACAACAGATTTTCTTTCTTTCTTTTCTTGCACATTTTCACAACTGTGAGAGTTGTTGCATAATCTATTTATTTTTTTTTCTCGGCATAAAGATAAGAAATATTTTTTTCTTTTTCTTGATTGGGCATTAAACACTTATATTCATCGGTTCCCCACGTGGTTTGTGATATAGACGGTGTTAACTGCTAATATAAACTACTAAGGGTTACTTTAGGACTGAACTCAAGGTATCGTATAATAAGTATCGAAACTGATATCGCATACGCAAGAGGTTTAAGGTGTTAAGATGGTATCGATCTTGTTAGCACTTCCCATGCTTCCTAACATAGTTTAAAGCTTGGTACGTCACAGACGTGCATTAATCGTAAAAAAAATTTCGTTATGGCAGAATAAAGTGAGGAAATTGGATAACTGAACAAAAATATTCATATATTACTTTGATAAGGAAATAGAAAGTACAAGAAAGGGAAATAAACGGAAATAAATCTAACTCTTCCACACTATATCGGACATTGTCCTCAGTGTTGCGATATAAAGGGGAAATGTAAAACTAAAAAGGGAAACAAAATACAAAAATCAAAATAAAATCAAGGTGGACCACGTCCTCTGCCTCTAGAGCGTCCTCTTCCATGCTGTGCAATGTGATCAGGAATGCCCACGAGGTGGATGTACTCGTGTAAGCCCTGCACTCGCACTGTCAATGCACCTATCTCCTCGATGACACCGTCAAGTCTTTGTCCTTGGTCAACTTGCCCTTGCTGGATTTGACGCATAAGTGTCATCATTTCATTCTGTTGCTGGGTTTGTTGCCATATAGCCCTCATGATTTCATCATTAGTAACTGGGTCTTGGTCAGGGCGGCGACGACGTCTGGAGGTCGAGGGAGCCTTATTAGCCGGCAGTGGTTGGTTCTCAGGGGCGTTTTCCATTTCTTGCTCCATCTCATCAACAGGTCCATGTCCTTGATCATCTGGAGCAGGCGCATTTTGCTCAGGAGCATTAAGATCAAAAAGCCAATTGGCCATATTCTGAGGGTCAATGCAACTCCTGTAAGGCATGATGATACTTCTGACGGTTTTGGCTCGGACCATAGGATGGTATTTTCCATCTCGTCGTAACTTGATGAGTTGTGAGTTTCTGCAGTAATCTATATCAAGGAAGACTGGAGGCAAGGAGGGTAGTCTAGCAAGGTCGTTTTCCAAATTCAAACTGAGTGCAATAGAGATGACAATCCCTCCAAAGTAGAAGGGTTTGGAGCCTCTAGCACAGTTTGACTGTATGTGTTCTAGTAAAAATGGTGCGGCATTGATTAGCTCTGGATGAAATATACAATGAAGGAAAAACAACTCTTTAGAATTCACCTTATGGTTACTATCTCGTGCAAAGATGGTGCTTCCAAGTGCGTGGTGGACGTATCTGACGGCTGGGTTGTGGATAAATGTAGCGTTAAGGCTATCCCAACTGTCAACTCTTGTTCCTATTAAGTGATTCCATAGTTGGAACGCTGCTTGGTAGAAAGTTTCCTGCGGTACTCGGCGATGGACATTCTCGCCATGTTTGAAACCAAGCATCTCGGCAAGACGATCTTGTTCGATTGAGTACTCTTTGCCAAACATGCGGAACTTTCCGACTCCGAATAATTGGTTCGTTTCGCCCGGAGGGGTTATGTAGGTAAAGGAGTTGAGGAACTCTAAAGTGAGGTCTTCGTAAGTGGGCCGACTCTGAGTGCAAAGCTGCCAAAGACCGGCATTCTGTAACATCCATTGAACTCCCTCAAGCATTCTGAGTTCTTCTAAGCATGCAATGTCGACATAGCGGGTCGGTTGAACGGAACTGCGGTAGAAGTCGATATACCGAGCTCTTTGGCGTTCTCCCGCCTCTCCATCTCGGAAGTTTAGTGTAGATAGGTCTGGAATTTCACGTGCCATTGTTTTGTTAGAGAGGGTTTTGGGAAGAAAGTGGTTTATGGAATTTTGAGGGTTTGTGAAAAGAGAATTGCGTATGATGTGATTATATAGTGTAATGGTAAGTTGAATGGTTATTGAAATGAGTAATGTGGTTCAAATGATAATGGGACGGTTTGGAATTTCAGAAGGTAGTGGACGGCTGGGGTTTGAATGGAGGAAGAAGAGGGAACGAACGAAACAATTCTGTTTTTACGCAGAATTCGTTTTAGACCCACGTGACGGTCGTCACGATCGTGACGTCCACAAAATCTGGGTGGTGAATTAGTTTAATGACAAACACGGTTCCAAACACATTAATTCAATAGCAGGTTGTAAAAAGCACATGGAAATAGCAGTAATTTCATACACATAGATAAGTAACATTATAACACAGATTAATATAGAATTAAAAGAATAGGAATGGAATTTGAAATCACAAAGATTGAATAGCAGCAGCAAATGGAATTATTATTTAAAACCAGAAAGGTTCTAGTTAAACTACTAGCACTGTATCGAAAATGTATGAAATCAAATTATTCCCCACATGAAAAAAATGAAAACAGAATTAACGTAAATTGTTTTAAAGTGATATGCATAAAAAGTAAGTCTTGAAAATAAGGTGCTTCATAAATCTAGCCAAGGCGTTTCTTCAAAGATGCGATGGCTTGATTTAAATGATCAAACTGTTCAACGGTCATGTCCATAAGTCCAACAATATTTTGACGCACAGTGTTAAGCTCATCCTTCACCGAATTGATTTCTTTATGATATTTATCCATAGTCTTTAAAATAAAATTCAGATTAGAAGCATAATCAGTGGCATCAGCTTTAGGAATGTCAGTATTTTCTTGGAAATCCATATAGTCTAGATCATGGTAATGGGGGGTGTTTTTGGGTCAATCTCAGGTTCAGGAAAGGTTTCTTCTGTTTCAGGCACAGGTTCATCAAGGTTATATAGCCAGTTATGTTGATCATGCACACTTGTGCGTTCATGATTTGGAAGTGTAAAGTGTGGTACGACAACATTGTTAACTAAAAGCTGGAAGTGGTTCGGACCTTAGTCCCTAATCATAGCCCTATTGAAGCAAAAGGTGATATTCATGGGTCTAAATTCTCCAAAGGGGTTAATCTTAGAGAGTCGGGTTCGAAATCCCATAGCATCAGCTATCTTAGTAACCAGGCTACCTATCAAAATTGGACTGTTATCATTATTGATAAGTTTGCAAAAGTTATTCAGCATAAAAGTAAGTCCATTAACCTCTCTAGACTGAGAAGCACAAAACATAATAAAAATATCGTCCCTCGAAACAGTGTTATCATTTTCAGGTTTTCCAAATAGGGTATAGGCTAGGATCATATGAAAGCATCGGAAACCGGGGTTGTGTATCTCGGTTGAAAGCATAGGGTCCATGTCAAAATCAGGTTTCCCTGAAATTCTACCCCAAAAGTCACTCAGCTCTCCAACTAACTCTAAGTCCACTTGAACCACAGAGAAAACATGGGGTCCTTCAGGAAATCCCAAAAGATCCGACAGTTCCTTTATGGTGAACTGGCAGCTGTATCCAAATAATCTAAATGTAATTCTTCCCCTGGTTAAACTTTTTCCACAGCGAGGGTTATAACTTAGAGAACTCAGGAATTCTAAAGTCAGCCTACGGTAACACTTATGTTTCTTATTGGCAAAACCTTCCCAACCTAACTGGCTAAACAGAAAGTCTATGCTCTCACCTACACCTAAGGCGGTCATGGTGGGTCTGTGGGCGAATTTTGTCAAAGCAAAAGGTCTAAGAGACAAAGCCTCATAGCGACTCCACTGTGTTCCATCTCTGAATTCTACTGGCATGTTATCCTCGTTTGCCATTAGTTAGTACTTTTTGCAAAAATGAAAGCAGAAGAGGAGAACAGAGAGAGTAGAAAGACTTTATAATCTTGTAGTTTTTTCAATTTTTAAGATCAGCACAATATTTCCAAATTAAATTTAAAACGATATATAAAAGAAACTGAGAATTTGCAAAATAAAAACAAAACATAGAAAGCATAAAGAAATAACACATATAAAGCACGAAAAACGAAAATCATGGGTTGCCTCCCATTAAGCGCTGTTTTTAACGTCGAAAGCCCGACGAATTCAATTGGATGCTTAGTTAGGAGGTTCTGTGGGCAACTCTAAAAGTCTTAGGTAGTTCAAATAATCTCTATTTTCAATGTTGTGATAGTGTTTTAGACGTTGTCCATTTACTAAAAATGGATTACTATTCCTCCCCTTTATTTCTACCGCTCCACTTTGTAGAATTTTTGTAATTTCAAAAGGACCGGACCATCTAGACCTCAATTTCCCAGGAAAGAGTTTTAATCTTGAGTTAATGAGGAGTACAACGTCTCCCACACTAAATTCTTTTCTAGATAAGCGCTTATCGTGTTATCTTTTAGTTCTTTCTTTATATATTTTAGCGTTCTCGTAAGCGTCTAATCTTAACTCTTCTGGTTCATGCAGATTTAGGATACGTTTTCCACCTACGGAATCATACCTTAAGTTCAATGTTTTAATAGCCCAATAGGCTTTATGTTCTAATTCCACTGGCAAATGGCAAGATTTACCATAGACAAGCTTGAAAGGTGTAGTTCCGATTGGTGTTTTGTAGGCCGTCCTATATGCCCATAAAGCTTCGTTGAGTTTTGATGACCAGTCTTTCCTAGAGGTGGCTACGGTCTTTTCTAGAATTTGTTTTATTTCTCGGTTCGAGACCTCAACCTGTCCACTTGTTTGTGGGTGATATGGTGTTGCTACGCGGTGTCTTACTCCATATTTCGATAGTAATTTGTCAAATATTTTTGATATGAAATGAGAACCACCGTCACTTATGACAAGTCTCGGCACACCAAATATGGGAAAGATTGTGTTTTTAAAGAGCTTTATAACTACTCGTGCGTCATTTGTAGGAGAAGCTATTGCCTCAATCCATTTTGAAACATAATCGACAGCTACGAGTATATATTTATTTCTAAAGGATGATGGAAAGGGTCCTATAAAGTCAATCCCCCATACATCAAAGACTTCTACTTCTAATATACCTTTTTAAGGCATCTCATCGCGTCTTGATATGTTACCAGTGCGTTGGCACCGGTCGCAGTTTAGTATTGCGATGTGGACATCCTTCCAAAGGTTGGGCCAGAATAGGCCGGATTGCAAGATCTTAGCGCATGTCTTTGAGGTACTAGCAAGTCCTCCATAAGGAGCAGAATGACATTGAGAGATGATGTTTTCTATTTCTTCTTCTGGGACGCAACGACGGAAGATACCGTCGGCTCCTCTCTTAAACAGCAAAGGTTCATCCCAATAGTAATGTTTTAGATCATGAAAGAATTTTTTCTTTTGTTGATAAGATAAGTCTGGTGGAAGTACTCCAGCTGCTAAGTAGTTGACTATGTCAGCATACCATGGCAGGGTTGTGTGCATGTTAATTTCTTCCACAACTTCTTCCATCTTTGGGTTGTTTAACTGTAGAGTAGACATATCACTTTCTAGTTGGGCTATGAGCCGTTCATAGGGGAAATCCTCATTAATGGGTACTGGCTCTGGTTTAATGCCTTCTAATCTGGATAAGTGGTCTGCTACTATGTTTTCGGTTCCTTTCTTATCTTTGATCTCTAAATCGAATTCTTGTAGAAGTAGGATCCACCTTAGCAGTTTAGGTTTTGCATCCTTCTTGTTAAGTAAATATCTAATAGCTGCGTGATCTGTATAAATGATGATCTTAGCTCCCACTAGGTAGGAACAAAATTTGTCAAGGGCAAAGATCACGACTAAAAGTTCTTTTTCTGTGGTAGCGTAGTTCATTTGGGCGGAATCTAAAGTTCTACTTGCATAGTAAATGGCCTGAAGTTTTCTATCCCTCCTCTGTCCTAAAACTGCACCTACAGCATAATCACTTGCATCACACATGATTTCGAAAGGTAATCTCCAATCTGGTGGTTGCATGATAGGTGCGGTAATAAGAGCTGTTTTCAGCTGTTCAAACGCTTTTAGGCATTTCTCATCGAAGATGAATTCAGCGTCTTTCATTAATAGACCGGTAAGAGGTTTAGTGATTTTCGAGAAATCCTTTATGAATCGTCGGTAGAAACCAGCGTGTCCTAGGAAACTTCGTATTTCTCGTACGGTTTTTGGAGGTTGAAGATCTTTTATAATTTTTATCTTGGCTTTATCGACTTCAATTCCTCTATCGGACACAACGTGTCCAAGTACAATTCCTTCATTTACTATAAAATGGCATTTCTCCCAGTTTAATACAAGATTAACTTTTACGTATCTTTCCAATACCATTTCTAGGTTTGATAGACATCCTTCAAAGCTCTGCCCACATACAGAGAAGTCATCCATAAACACTTCCATAATGTCATCTATAAAGTCAGCAAAGATTGACATCATGCATCTTTGGAATGTGGCAGGTGCATTACATAGTCCAAACGACATTCGCCGATAAGCAAATGTACCATAGGGACATGTGAAGGTCGTCTTTTCTTGGTCATCAGGGTGAATAGGAATTTGAAAGAATCCTGAGTAACCGTCTAAATAGCAGAAGTATGAGTGTTTAGCCAATCTTTCCAATATTTGGTTAATGAAAGGCAATGGGAAATGGTCTTTACGAGTGGCTTTATTTAATTTCCTATAGTCGATACACATTCTACTCCCAATTACAACCCTTTTTGTTATAGATTCACCTTTTTCGTTCTTAACAACTATAACACCTCCCTTCTTTGGAACGACATGTACTGGGCTAACCCATTGACTGTCTGATATCGGGTATATAATTCCTGCTTCTAAAAGTTTTTTCACTTCGTCCTTGACTACAGTGCTCAAGATCGGGTTAATCCTTCTCTGATGTTCCCTAGAGGATTTACAGTCTTTCTCCAGCATAATGCGGTGCATACAAATAGAAGGGCTTATTCCTTTAAGATCAGCGATGTTATAGCCTAACGCAGTTGGATATTTTCTTAAGACATCTAATAGTTTCTTCGTTTCGGTCTGTCCTAAGTCTGCGTTGACTATTACAGATCGTTCGAGAGCTTCGTCTAGGAATTCATACCTTAGATTTTTGGGTAATGTTTTCAGTTCTAGGGCTGGGTTCTTTGGGCAAGGTAGATGATCTGGTGTAAGTGCTAAGCATTCACTTAGGCTATCATCTTGATAAGGTTCACGCCAGTTATCATCTTCAAAAATCGGAGGTATAGGAATTTTTAGAATATCTGAATATATGGTCGGTTCCATCTCGATTTCTCTTACGCACTCGTCTATGACATCTAGTAAATAACATGTGTCGTCTATGGCTGGAGCTTGTAAGAATTGTGTCAAGATAAATTCAACTTTCTCTTCACCAACTTCAAAAGTTAGCCTGCCTCTCTTTACATCTATAATCGCTCCAGCAGTAGCTAGGAATGGCCTTCCTAATATGATAGGAGTAGTAGAGTCTTCTGTAATATCCATGATTATGAAATCAGTAGGGATATAAAATTGTCCTATACGAACAGGGACATTCTCTAGTATACCAACTGGGTATTTAACAGAGCGGTCAGCTAATTGCACAGACATCTTAGTTGGTCTTAATTCTCCCATATCAAGCTTCTTGCAAATGGATAAGGGCATAACACTGATACTGGCTCCTAAGTCGCATAGAGCTTTGTCTATGACGAACTTCCCAATTACACAAGGTATTGAGAAACTACCTGGGTCTTTTAGCTTAGGAGGCATTTTGTTTTGAATTATTGTGCTACACTCAGCAGTAAGCGTAACTGTTTCGTTTTCCTCAATCTTTTTCTTATTAGATAAGATTTATTTTAGGAACTTAGCGTATGAGGGCATATGGGTGATGGCTTCTGTAAAAGGTATCGTGATGTTTAATTGTTTCAGAAGTTCAACAAATTTCTTAAATTGCCCTGCAGTTTTAGAATTTTTCAATCTTTGAGGATACGGAATAGGTGGTTTATAAGGTGGTGGGGGCACATAAGGTTTTTCTTTGTCTACATCCTCTTAGTTATTATCTTCCTTTTCCTTGGGTTCACTCTCCTTCTCAGTTGTTTGGTCGTTAGCAGACTTTTGGTACATGGCTGGATTTTGAAGTCTTGGGTCAATGGGTCCATCTAATTCTTTTCCACTTCTCAGTATAACAGCGTTTGCATGTCCTTTAGGATTAGGTTGTGGCTGTCCAGGAAATGTTCCAGCAGGAGCAGCAGTAGGTGCTTGTTGTTGAGCCACTTGGGAAATTTGTGTTTCAAGCATTTTGTTGTGAGTGGCCAAAGCGTCTACTTTGTTTGCTAACTGCTTTATCTGTTCGCTAGTGTGTACGTTTTGATTTAGGAACTCTTTGTTTGTCTGAGTCTGGGTAGCTATGAAATTTTCTATCATCAGTTCGAGGTCAGACTTCCTAGGAACATTTGGAGCAGCTGTTGCAGCCTTTTGATAACCTGGCGGTGCAGCAGGTGCTTGACCAGGTGCATATAGTGCATTGTTGTTTTTGTAAGAGAAGTTGGGGTGATTCTTCCAACCAGGATTGTAGGTATTTGCATAAGGGTTTGCTTGAGCATAATTCACTTGATCTGTAGAGGCTCCTGCTAAAACTTGGCATTCAGGGGCAGCGTGTCCAGCTGTTCCACATAATTCGCAGTTTGGCGCTACAGCAGCCACAGTGGCTGTGGGTGTCATTGTCAAGTTGTCTATCTTTTGAGCGATTGCATCTACCTTAGCACGGACGACATCTAGGCTAGATACTTCGTACATTCCTCCTTTCGGTTGGGATTTCTCCACTTGAGTTCTTTCACCTCCCCATTGGTAGTGATTCTGAGCCATGCTCTCGATGAGTTGTTGGGCTTCATCATAAGGTTTATCCATGAGTGTACCACCTGCGGCGGCATCTATTGTCAATCTTGTGTTGTATAAGAGACCATTGTAAAACGTGTGGATAATTAACCAATCTTCAAGACCATGATGCAGGCATATCCTCCTCATATCTTTGTATCTTTCCCATGCATCATATAAAGACTCGTTGTCTTTTTGTCTGAAGCTGTTGATTTGGGCTCTCAGCATAGCTGTTTTGCTTGGCGGAAAATATCTTGCCAGAAAGACCTTCTTTAAATCTTCCTAAGAAGTAATAGAATTTGATGGCAAGGATTGCAACCAAGCCCAAGCTCTATCTCTTAATGAGAAAGGGAAAAGACGTAGTCTTATAGCATCTACGGTTACACCATTCGCTTTCACTGTGTCTGCATACTGCACAAACTTGGTTAGATGTTCGTTCGAATCTTCTGTTGGGTTTCCAGAAAATTGATTTTGTTGTACAGCAGATAACAACGAGGGTTTCAACTCGAAATCGTTTCGGTTGATAGTTGGAGCGACAATGCTGTTGTGAGGTTCTTGTTGAGATGCGGCAGCATAATACTTAAGAGGTCGGTTCTGTGGTGGATCTTCCATGTCTGGTTCTGATTCGGAATCTGATTCAGATTCGAGTTCAGGATCTGATTGAGATTCAGGTTCAGATAAAGGAAAAGGGATATCGTGAGTTAAGAAGTATTCTTGGATACGTCTTTTTACAGTAAGAAGACGTTCAGGTTCGTCTGTTGGTCGTACGAGGTCTTCGCCAGAAGAGTGAGTACTTGGCATACAATCAACAGAAAGGGAATTTTGGTTTTTGCCTTAGTCTATACGACGTAACAAAGGAATTACGATGTCGACTTAAATAGTCCCCGGCAACGGCGCCAAAAACTTGATCGCGACTTTAAGAGTCGAATGAGGGTTACAGCAAGTATACAGTTGTATCGCGTAGTTTTAAAAGATTATCGATCCCACAGAGACTAGAAATCAAACGCACTGTTATCTATCGTTACTATGTTTATCTAAGGCTAATCAGAATTTGGGTTTTTAGTTAAAACGGGAAATTAAAGGGAAATTAAAATTTGGGAATACTAGTTATGAATAAGTTATCGGTATATAATTCGGTAACCTACATAGAATTAATTAAACCTAAGCCTATAGAGATTTATCACCCTATTCATCTGTAGGAGAAACCGGTTTAAAAGCCCTCGACTCACACTCTCGTGGTTCTTGCTTCGGACTATACTTCTAAGTCAATACGTCTGCTCTCGCTAGCCCGTATGAGGTTAAAAACACTTTTTGAAAACTAATTAAACCTAATTAACTTTAAAGCGCTTCCGCTGTTTTTAAAATTAATGCCCGATTTCAGCTATCCGGGTAAAGGCTCACACTCCCGTGGTCTCGACTTTAACCTATGTTACTTCTTTCCTTTCGTAATAAAAACTGGGTTTATATTAAGAAATCGAAGCCAGAAGAAGGATTGATTATTGATTTTAGCTTAGAGAAAATTAATTCATTTTAGTTACTTCATTATACACCGATAATATCGGTTTAGCTCGACATAATTAGGAAATTAAACGCGAAAGCAAGGAAATAAATAAACACAGACATAACTAGGAAATAAATAAACAATGCTTGAATTTAATAACGAAACCTGGAATTCAGTAATAATGGCAACAACAATCCCTGCATAAGTCGGTAGGTTCTTGCTTGAATGTAATAAATTTGCAAGGTTGACGGCAATGAAACCAAGAAAACTAAAGCTAAGTTGTAACAGTTCCTCAGTGTGAGAAACTGTCACTTTTGTTCGGTAATGGTTAACAAGGAAATGGAAATGCAAAGTAAAAGAAATGACTAAAAATTCTGAAAACAAATTGGCAGCAAAACGGTACACTTTGAAAACAAAATTGGCCACATTTTGTTCTTCGTGAATGCCTCTATTTATAGGCACAGCTGAGGTAGAAGTTGGAGAAAAATCAGCCATTCATGCTAACGGTTATACCACGTTGGACCTAGAAAACTTCAGAGGTAAATGGCATCGTGTGAAACTGCTTCTCTGAGAATTCGTAGTTAAGTTTCTGCATCCAACGTGCAAATTAAGCGCATGAGGATCGTGGTGATATGTGACGGTCGTGATGTACTTTGGAGCTGCCACGGTCGTGGCACTCCCATGACAATCGTGATATCAGCAAAAAATGGATTTCTTCAATTTTTCTTCTCTTTTCTGCTCTTTTCTTGCATGTTTTGGTTCTTTTCCACATTTAGCATACTTTGACTTGTGAAATATGATTACCTACAAAAACACTTAAATAATCTCGAGAAAATCGGATATTAGACGAAAAACAGACTAAGAACTAACATAAATCGAAGTAAAAATATGATATAAATTCGTGTTATCACCAGGATTGTGGCTGAACAAGCTGGAGAAATCATTATACAAAGCCTAAGAGGCGGCTAACTTTTGCTAGGGGAAATCTTTATACCAAGCCTAAAAGGAGGCTGGAAAAGATTGACTCAACAAGAGAGTGTTTTTATCTGTCTCGTACAAAGCCCGAGATTGAGGCTAAAAGGGTTAACTTAACAAGAGAGTGCTGAAAGGTGATTGACTCAACAAGAGAGTCTGAAAAAAGTGATTGACTCGACAAGAGAGTCTGAAAGGGTTAGCTCAGCTGGGGAAAATCATTGTACAAAGCCCAAGAGGAGGCTAACTTTTCTGCGGAAGGATCATTATACAAAGCCTAAGAGGAGGCTAACTTTGCTGGGGATTGTTGAGATCCTGAGGCAGGTCCAAATGGGGAATCAACTCTTGCTGAGGGTTTACAGAAGGGTTGAGATATCAGATGCCTTGAGGTTCTAATTTGGGATAATGTTATACTGAGGATAAACTGACCCTGGCTTGGGTATTTTAGGTGAGAGACTGGGTTTTAGAACCCATGGGTTTTAACTCTACTGGAGATTGATCCAGAATGACCGGGGGTTTCTCCTATGTTTGTAGGGAACTTAAGAATGTCTTTGAGACTCAATATTAGACTGTCCAAGTCTACTGGCATGGAAGAGTTTATCTTTGTATGATGCATTTCATACCCCAAATTTTGACCACTAAGATTCCCCATCATTGTGCAAATCATCACCACGATATGGATGTACCATCACGCCTCATCAATCTCCTCAAGAATTGTTGAGCATTCCCTACAACTAAGAATTAGGGTTTCAAGCCCTCTCAGAGCTCTTAGACAAAGGATCAATCAAGAAATGACAGGATCTTCAACTTGTCTACCCTCTCAAACATCCACAACGAATCAAGAGGACTCCCACATCAAGGATTAAGCACCAGGCTGCAACATTCGAAGTGGATCAAGCCTCAAGATAGCCAGTGTCACCAAATTAGGGTTTTGGTCGACCAAGGCCTCCAGATGGAAATTTTCCTCTGGACATGAGCCAATGCTTCAAAGCATAACCCAAAATACTCCAAGGGATCTCATGGACCCAATCATCAAGCCAATATAGCCTCAGGGGTGTATTCACCAAAAATCAAGAATTAGGGTTTCTTGACCTAATTCACCCCTAAGTTGACTTTTGGGACAAAACACGAGACAAGACCTCAAGACATGGTTTGAGGATCTCTAATAAACCACATTGATCCATTTTCAACAATGTATTAATCCAAGAAGCTTGATCCACAAGTTTCAAGTTCATCAGAACCACAGTTAGGGTTTCGCGGAAAAAAGTCAATTGTGCCTTTGACTTTTGACCAGGACATGCTCCCAAACCTGGGGACATGATTCAATACACCCTATAACACCTATGAAATCAAACCATCAAGTTTAATTTAGGTCAAGGACTTGATTTCATAGAGGATCGCACAGTTTGGAATTCATCTGATAAAAAGTCAACTGTGCCCAAAAGTCAAAGTTTGACTTTTTGATTCTTTGATCAATTATGGTTCCCTAACCCTAAAATGATGTTAATGTGTGATTGGAATCATCATTCATCAAGAAAAATCAAGAAAAGTGGGATAACTTGTAAAAGGGGTAACCATAAAAAACTTAGAAATTTTCTAAGTTATGGAACAAAGTGGCTAGGGTACCAACTTCCAAGGATCATAACTTGAGATCCAAGCAACCATTTGGGCTGATCCAAAGATGGATTTGTAGCTCTCATGGCATATTTTAAAAGTGTCAACTACACCTCATTCCAATTTATCATGGATTTTGAGTTATGGTTGGATCAAAATGGCTGAAAACATGAAATGTCACTTTTTCCAACACTTAGTGAAATTTTCACTAAGTCAGAATCTGTTTCACTTTTTCCAAAATGTAGGGGCATTTTTCACTTGGATCCAAAAAGTGTCAAGACAAACTATGATCACACATATGTTGTATCGTATGAGAGCTTTCCAAAATGGCCAAAAACCCCATGAAATTCCATTTGAGCTAAGAGTTATGACAGTGGCAATATGCCTTGCTGCAACTGTCATAACTAGGTAGATTTGTGCATTTTGCACGATTTGAGAAATTTGTGCAAATGACAAACAAGTTTATCCATCTGAACACCTCAGGGAGGGACCAAGGAGGGACAAACACTGATACATAAGCCTCCCAAGTCTTTGGAACTAAAAATAGCATGCCAAACCTAAAAAACCCTAAAGAGGGGACAAGACTTCAATTTTGTTTTGGAGCATTTAATGGATGCACCAAGGTGGCATAAACTGAGCAATTTCCAACTGAATGAGTCAAGGATGATCTTTGAACTAGGGAACCAAAGGCCTGTGCTCTAACCTCTAGTCAATGGCTAGAGGAGACTTGGATTCCTATTGATCATTCACTATTGCAGCCAAAACAAACTTGCTCTACTATAAATAGAGCTCATTTGTGCTCAGTTTAAGTACACCAAAGCACTACAACACTTGCTTTCCTCAAAATCTCTTTCTCTAGGCAAAAATGCCTTCTTTAGAAAGGTAACTCTGAGTTTTTGAGTTAGAGAGCAATTCCATCACAGCTCATGATCCAAACACATCCAATATGTCATATCTAAGCTATCCAAACTCTCACAAGTGACCTGTAATACCAAAACCACAAAGTCCCTTCTCAAAACCTCAAAATATGACTTTTTTGCATTTTTCAAGCCATGTCTTGCTTCAGTCACTTTCAAAACCAGATAAAGCCTCAAACACACTCCAAATATCACCCTTGAAGTGTCCCAAATGGTTCCCCACATCTGGAACACCATTTGAGAGAGTTGCTATTTTGGTCACTTTTGCCCCTTTTGCAAGAAATGGACAGTTTCCATTCCTGAGGTTTCCAGCTGTTTCCAATCATCCTAAAAGCTTCCAAGGGATCATTTGAGGGTGTTCAAAGCGTCAAAACATTTCTGGAACAAAGCACTTGACAGATTGCCCAAAAATCTCCTAAAGAGGTAAGCATCTCAACTTGAACTCTTTAAAATATGCATTGCTTTGAAGTCCATTGCTCATGCACATCTTCTACATGTTATATATGTTGTGTTTGAACCAATTCATCATGTAATTCATACCTGCAACAAGAGGTAGCACAGAAAATGCAAAGGGAGGCCTATTTCAAAACCACTATCGGGTTTTAAAATGGGGACCTCATCTGAAAAAACCACCACCACCATTGGTTTCCTTGTGAAATTCTAGGCAGGATAGACCTAAATTTTGTCCCAATCCATGGAGAAATGAGAAAGTTACAAGCTTCACGTTTTTAGCCAAAACATGGCCTTGCCTTGCCTTGGCCAGGCCAAAAACAAGGCAAGCCTTGTATATTTGTGGTTGGGGTTTGATACACGGATGTATCACCACCCTAGTGGTAGGACGCGCGCACTGCACACAAGAGGTCTGGGGTTCGAATCCCCCTCGCCCATATCCTCTTTATTACCATTTTTCATATTTTATTATTTTTCTTATTATTTTTAATGATTTGAAAAATTAATAACTCTCCCAATTTTAATTATTTTTTATTGGTTCTTTTTGAAAAAAATAAAAAAAATGTTGAAATATTTTATTCCACAAAAAAATCAAATTTATATTATTTGTTTAATATAGGTTGTGTCTTTATGAATAAATTCATTTTTAATTGTTTTTAAACATTTTAAAAGTGAATATTCACCTTGAAAAATCAACACCAAATGAGTTTTAATTCATCTTGTAATTAAAACCTCATTTTTCAAACCTTAACCAAAAATCACAAGTTGTTTATTCAAGCTTATTTGGTGTTTTATCATTTTTTATTGATTTTCTTTAAAAATTTCTTTTAAAAACGATGAAATTAGGGTTTTGATTGATTCCACCCTCATCAATCATTTTCAAACACTCATGGGCCTCTAATAGAGTGTAAGACCCAATCTCCTTTTAACCAAAACCTTTTTGGGCCTCAGATATTGTATAAGTTCCTCTGCGATAAAAGAAAAATCTCGGCGCGATCGCCAGTTCAAAAATCAAATCATCTGGGCCTACCCACGTGTTATAAGCCCCATTTATTTCCTTTAAATTTCTTTGGGCCTCTAATAGAGTGTAAGACCCAACCCCTTTTTGAAACCAAAATGATTTGGGCCTCAGATATTGTATAAGACCCACTGTGTTTTCAGAAACCTCGGTGCGATCGCCGTTGCCAAATAAATAACCCTGGGCTTCTCCTTGAGTTGTAAGTCCCATCTCTTGTAAAAAATAAATCCTTGGGCCTCTAATAGAGTGTAAGACCCAACCCCCTTGTACATAAAACCTTTTTGGGCCTCAGATATTGTATAAGTCCCTCTGTACAGTTTTCAAAACAACGTTGCGATCATCGTTAAAACTTGGGCCTCTCCTTGAGCTGTAAGCCCCAACAATATTTTCAAAGCACTTTCTCCTTTGATTCTGAATTCAAATATATGTTGTTATCAAAACTTTCTTTGTTGAACAACTAACAAAACAACATGCAAGCTCTACAACGGGTAAGTGTTTATCCGCTTTCATTTACCGCTTTCATATGTATATAACTGTATTGTGGGGCTGCTTCACTGTAAGTCTTCTTTCACATCGTTTTATATACTTGTCACATATCCACTGTGTAATACTAGTATAGTTATTTAGAGTTTTCCCTGGCAACTACGTCTAGCACTAGGTAAAGCCTTGTCGGTCACTCTTAAATACAAACAAAACTAGATCCCCCGTAGGATTCCAGATACAGTCTTCCCTTCTCTTGGGGTTAAACAATATGGATCAAAGAGAAAGGTAGTATTCTTGGTGAACCTTTTCTCAGATTGTCATCCTTAGAAATTGTCAAATAAACTCTAACTCCCCAGAGATGATCTTTTCTCCGGGAATGGCTCTCTTGAGTTTCTTCCAAATTCTCGAACTTTCCTGGAATGATCTCTTCTCTGTGAATTGCATTTCTTGAACTTCTCTTGGTTTAGGGATCCACAGGCTTCCTAAAAGCATCCCCGCCTCCTCTTAGGCGTTATACAAGGACCCTTCGGCTTCTTAGAAGTTCTCGTGCTTTCTCTTGGGCTTAATACAAGGACCCTGACGACCTCTTAAAGGTATAAGACAAAACTTAGTCGTCCTTTGCTAGAGCAGTCTTTCCAGCGTCAAAACTCCAGCCGTTGTAGGGTTGATACTCATCCCTTAAATGCTCGCGCCTCCTCTTGGGCATTGTACAAAAGATAAAAATCTAGACTTGGACAGTTTAAACCTCTTGAGTCTCGAAGACATTCTCAAGTTCCTTTTAAACAATAGGAAAAAATGCCGATCACTCTGGATCAATCTCCTACAGAAACCCGGTCTCTCTCATGACAGTTCCCCACCCTTGGGTCTGCCTATGGAAATAATCCTCAGTAGTAAGTTAGCCTTCTCTTGGGCTTTGTACAAATGATTCCCACTAGCAGAGCTAACCTTTTCAGACTCTCTTGTTGAGTCAACGACTTTTAGCCTCCGTCTTGGTCTTTGTACAAGACATATAAAACACTCTCTTGTTGAGTATAAAAGACTCTTGTTGAGTCAACCACTTTTAGCCTCCATCTTGGGCTTTGTACAAGACATATAAAACACTCTCTTGTTGAGTATAAAAGACTCTCTTGTTGTGTCAACTCTTTTAGCCTCCGTCTTGGGCTTTGTACAAGACATATAAAACACTCTCTTGTTGAGTATAAAAGACTCTCTTGTTGAGTCAACTCTTTTAGTCTCCGTCTTGGGCTTTGTATAACACATATAAAACACTCTCTTGTTGAGTCAACCACTTTTAGCCACCGTCTTGGGCTTTGTACAAGACATATAAAACACTCTATTGTTGAGTATAAAAGACTCTCTTGTTGAGTTGATTTCCTTTTAGCCTCTATCTCGGGCTTCGTATGAGACAGCAAAACACTCTCTTGTTGAGTATAAAAGACTCTCTTGTTGAGTCAAACAACCTTCAGACTCTCTTGTTGGGTGAATCACCTGTTCAAGACTCTCTTGTTGAGTCAACCTTTTTAGCCTCCGTCTTGGACTTTATACAGGACAGATAAAAGTACTCTCTTATTGAGTCAAATCCTTTCAGCCTCCCCAACAGAGTCAAAATCCCTTTTAGCCTCAATCTTGGGCTTTGTACAAGACAGAAAGAACATTTTCCCCAGAAAAGTCAAACTTCCCGTCTCCTCTTAGGCTTTGTATAAAGAAACCCTTGGTTGAGTCGATCAACCTTTTAGCATCAAATGTGTGCCTTGCTCACAGCATACAAACATCAACAATTCCTCTTTAAAGATGACAAATTCTCTCTCGGTCAAATCTTTAGCTTCATATCTTGGGCTTTGAATAAGATAAAAACTTTAGCTTCACGTCTTGGGTTTTGAACAAGACACCAAAACATCTCTTTCCTCCCATAGAATAGGAGGAACTACGATCGATCTGATTTCCCTGTTTTGGGAATATGTAGGCATAAGATTGCAAAAATCTTAGCGAGCATACTAACCAAAAACCCAAAATCCAGTACCTTCAAACATCCACCAAAAGCATCAGACCTAACACCTTACCAAAAGCCTCCTGTACAGCCAAGACACTCCGTTCTTTTAAGCAAATAACCTAAGACAGACCCCCCTTTTGATAGCATATACAAACCAACAGTTTTGACTGTTTAACCTCAGTATGCAAGCAGGGTTAATTGGAGACATCTATTTCCCTTCCTTAATCAGCTCAACAGGATAAAAAATGAATTGAACTGTAGTACCAAAGCGATAGTGATTCGAAACCACAAAAATCGCGCTACAATGCCCAAGAGGAGGCAAGTGTTTTAAGGGATGAGAATCAACCCTAAATTGGTCTGAGATTTGACACTAGAAAGACTGCTTTAGCAAAGGATGACTAAGTTCTGTCTTATACCTTTAAGAGGTCTTCAGGGACCTTGTATTAAGCCCAAGAGAAGGCATGAGAACTTCTAAGAAGCCGGAGGGTCCTTGTACAAAGCCCAAGAGGAGGCGGGGATGCTTTTAGGAAGCCCTTGGGTCCAAACTTAAGAAGAGTTCAAGAAAAGTTTCACCGGGAATAATCTTTTCTTTAGTCAACAGTTCTAGGGTTTGAAGAAATTCAAGAGAAGTTTCACCGGGAATTAATCCTCTCTGGGGAAACTGAATTTCTTTGACAAGTTCTAATAGTGACAGTCTAAGAAAAGGTTCACTGAGAATACTACCTTTCTCTTTATTCTATATTGTTTAAGCCCAAGAGAAGGAAAGATTGCATCTGGAAATCCTATGGGGATCTAGTTTTGACTGTATTAAAGAGTGACCAACTGGCTTTACCTAGTTCTAGACCTAGTTGCCGTGGAAAACTATAAACAGATATACTAGTATATATATATACAGTTGATATATGACAAGTATTTAAAAGGATATGAAAGAAGGACTTACAGGGGAGCAGCTTCCCACAATACAGTTATATATATTAAAGCATGTAAAAGAAAACTGATAAAAACTTACAAGTAAGCAAGCTTCCATGCTGTATTGTTAGTTGTTCAAAGAAATTAAAGAAAGTTTTGATAACAACTGTACATTTGAACCTAAATAAAAAAAGAAGTTGTTTTTGAAAAGATTGTTGGGGCTTATACTCAAAGAGAGGCCCAAGGTTTAACAGTGATCGCACCATTTTTTTGAAGATTGTATCGGGACTTATACAACGACTGAGGCCCAAAAAGGTTTATTTACAAAAGGGTTGGGTCGTACAATTTTCCAAGAGGCCCAAAGATGTTTTGAAAAAGAAAGATGGGACTTACAACACGAGGGGAGGCCCAAATGATTTTTGTTTTAAAAGGTGACGACCGCGCCGTGATTTTGAAAATACAGTGGGACTTATACAATGACTGAGGCCCAAAATTATTTATGTACAAAGGGGGTTGGGTCTTACACTCTATTAAAGGCCCAAAAGTGTTTTGAAAGGTTTGATAAAGATCAAAAAATCAAAGAATACCCTAATTTCATTTTTTTAAAGTAATCCTTTAAAGAAAATTAATAAAAAATGATAAAAATACCAAATAAGTTTAAATAAACTACTTGTGATTTTTGGTTAATGTTTGAAAAATGAAGTTTTAATCACAAGATGATTTAGAACTCATTTGATTTTGATTTTCAAGATAAAAATTCACTTTTTAAATGTTTAAAAAACAATAAAAGTGAATTTATTCACAAAAATACCAACTATATTAAATAAATAATATAAATCTATTTTTTTGTAGAATAAAATACTTTAATATTTTTGTGATTTTTCAGAAAAAGAACCAATAAAAAATTATTAAAATTGAATGAGAAATTAATTTTCAAAGTTATTAACAAAAATAATATGAAAAATAAAAATAGTAAAAAAATGAAACAAGTGATAAAAAAGAGGTCTGGGGCGAGGGGGATTCGAACCCCAGACCTCTCGCTTGCTAATACACACAAACCAGTTAATCAACCACTGGGGCGCAATCCCAATTCAAGAATAATATGGCAAGTGAAAATTATATAGTCAAACAAGTTGGATTTCTGAAGCATGGCGCCCTGGCCATCTTCAACCACAAGCTCAGATATGTGAAGGCTCTTATCTCCCTCATCTCTCAATCATTTCACATGATCCAAATATGAAAATCGTGTGTTTTCAGATGAGGAACACAATGGCAATACCCAATTTTATTGAAATTAATTGAATCATAACATATCATGATAAAACCTGAAGAACCCTAAAATTGGCATGAACTCAATGAAATCCTATACATAAATTGTAAACAACAATTGATTGAGGGTAAATGATCTACAAACATCCAGAAACACAACAGTAACAAGAAAACATGTTTATGATGCATGATTCATTGAGTTTGAGAGTTCAAGTTTTACCTCTGCAAGTGAGAATCGAATTCTGGTTTGGAGGTGTTACAGATGAGTTCCAATGATTTGGACAGCTTCCTTGTACCTCAAAGGATGTGTTTGAATGCTTGGATTGATTTGAAATGAGTTGGAACTGGTTGTGGCACCTTAACTGCAACTCTGCTAAAAGCTTGAGCAAATGGATGGTGGTTTTGTGAATTTGGTGTTCCAAATGTTGTTTTAGTGTTTGATCAACTCACATATGATGTTTATGAGGTGTGTGTGTGATTGGTTTGGTTGGAAACACACTCTAACTCAAAACCCGATAGTAACTTGCATTAGAAGGTATTTTTGGAGTGAAAGTTGTGATTCTGAGAAAGGCATCTGTTTAGGACCTTTGGTGTACTTAATTTGAGCACAAATGAGCTCTATTTATAGTAGAGCAAATTTATTTTGGCATCAATAGTGTTTGGCAGCTTGGATCAGATTGTATTGAATGCCTTGGTTCTTTGGTCAAGGGTCTCCTCTAGCCATTGACTTATGCCAAACTTTGCAGGTTTAGGTCCTCTGTTGTATGAGCTTATCTTGACTCATTTGGTTGATCATGGACTGATACATGCCAGCTCTATGCATGCATTGAATGTCTCAAAACAAAGTTGGAGTCTTGAGGCATCTTTAGCTTTTAGGGGTGGCACACCTACATGTAGTTCCAAAGACTTGGGAGACTTATGGATCAGTGTTTGTCCCTTGGTTGTTCCCCCTTGAGGTGTGCAGATGGATAACCATGTTTGAATTTGCCCAAATTGATCAATTCGAGCACTAAGGCACAAATCTGCCTTGCAAAAACAGTTTGCAGCAAGGCATGTTGCAGCTGTCATAACCTCTTGCTCAGGTGGAGTTTGATGGAGTTCTTGGACATTTTGGAAAGCTGACATATCCTATTTCAACATGATGTTCAACTTTGGTTTTGAATCAACTTGAATTACAATGAAAAATTCCTCTACATTTTGGAAAAAATAAAGCAGATTCTGACTTAGTGAAAATTTCACTAAGTGTGGAAAAATGTCATTTTCATGTTTTTTGTGATTTTGCTCAAACAATAACTCAAAATCCATGATGAATTGGAATGAGGTCTAGTTGACATATTTGAAGTATGTAACATGAACTTTAATCTGAGCTTTGAATAGGAGAAAAAGGCCTTAGGGTTTGGGAGATATGGCCTTGCAAAGTTGGTACCCTAGCCACTTTGTTCCATAACTTAGAAAAATTCTAAGTTTTTTATGGTTACCCCTTTAACAAGTTAACTCATTTTCTTTGATTTTTCTTGATGAATGATGATTCAAATCACATATTAACATTGTTTTAGGGTTAAGGAACCTTGGTTGACCAAAAATCCAAAAAGTCAAACTTGGATTTTTGTATAGTTGACTTTTTCATTAGATGAAATTTTGACTTTGTGATCCCTTTGTGAAATCAATCCTTGGGCTCAATTAAATTTCATGTATGGCCTCCAAGGGTATTTTGGAATGTCTTGGACCCCTCATCAAGGTTTGAGATCAAGGGTAGGTCAACAATCAAGGATAGGGTTGACTTTTTCCATCAGAAACCCTAATTTTTTATCAGATGGGTTTGAGTTCTTGTGGCTTATGATTTGAGCTCTTTGAGTCAATCAAATCTTGTAAACATTTCAATATGATGTATTTGAGGTCTTTTAAGTTCATTTTGAAGCTTCAAGCCATGCCTCACTTCACAAGTTAACTCAAGGGTTGAATTAGGTCAAAACCATAATTCCTGATTTTTTGATAGATGAACCTTCAAGGTAATTTTGCCATTGTGGATGGGCTCTTGAGATCCTTTTGAGCTTATAGGACCATACATTGAGGCATTGGCTCATTCTTAGAAGAAAATTTTCACCTGGAGGCCTTAGTCGACCAAAACCCTAATTTGGTGACATAGGCGATCTAGAGGCTTGATTCACTTGGAATGCTACAAACTTGTACTTGATTCTTGATGTGGGAGTCCTCTTGATCTTTTGTGGGTGTTTGAGGGGCTAGAAAAGTTGAAGATCATGTCATTTCTTGATTGATTCTTTGTCTAAGTACTCTAAGAGGGGTCAAAACCCTAATCGTTGATTGTAGTGAATGCTCAACCGTCTTTGAGGAGATTGATGAGGAATGATGGTTCATCCATATTGTGATGATGATTTGTAAAATGATGGTAAATATTGGTTTTCAAAATTTGGGGTATGACAGATGCCCCTATTTAATCTTCTTGGACCCAAGGGTGTGAATGGCGAAGGTATTCGGGCATTCGGGGTGCAAGAGGATTAAATATCGGAATACCCGAAATTTTGACGGTGGTTATGAATGGCAGTTTTCTCGTCCATTTTATTTTGCTAAGCAATGATGCTCAGAAAAAGGTAAAAAAAACTTCCCCTCGATCCTGGTCTTCAGCCAAGGAACTGGTCTCAGTTTCTGAAATAAACTTCCCCTCGATCCTGGTCTTCAGCCAAGGAACTGGTCTCAGTTTCTTTTGTCCATAAACTTCCCCTCGATCCTGGTCTTCAATCAAGGAACTGGTCTTAGTTTCTGAAATAAACCTTCCCTCGATCCTGGTTTTCATCAAACTTCTCGCCGGGTTTATTGGGGAGATGCCATTTGATGAGAAAAAGTTAATGTTAAACTTGTTAGGGAAACCCATTCGTCTGAGCTGTAGAGGTGTGCAAACTTCTCTGTTTTGGAGACGCCATTTGTTGACTCTACTGGGGAAAACGAGTCTCTTGAGAGACCACTTTCTGCTTGGGGACATTACATCATACTTTTCCTCGAGATCTTCTCGGAGAAATACCATGTGATGTAATCCAATTTTGAGGTGCTGATGACTTCATTAACATTGACTTTCTGGAGAGAAAATCCAATGTGTTGCTGAGAGTCTTTGGTGGTGAGGCTTTCTCCGGGGATTTTCCTTAATCCGGGAAAACGAAGATATCATTTTCAATGGAGAAGAGTGACGTTTTTCGAATGTCTTCTGGCCTTTCAGAGGTTCAAGTTATCAAAGTGGTCGAGGGCCGTCTCCATCCAGAAATAAACTAGGGAGAGATTACTTAAATGATTCACTTCCTGACGAGGAAAGGACTGACAATTCGATTGACAAGAAGACCTTACCACTTAGAGTTAAGACTGACTAGAGTGATAGTGATGCAATATGAATATGAATGTAAATCAATAATGCATGATGTATGTATGTTTATGCTTACAAAACTGACACAACACACAGACTAATAGATGAACATGACTGGATACCCGGCCACGGCATGGGACGAGGAAGTACCATTTGGTCCAAAATAGCAATTCTGCCTTGCTTATGAGAGATAATCCCTATGTGGAACAACATTGGTTGGACTTAGTAGGTAAGAACCCTGCCAGGGATATTGGATGGAGTATTCGCACCTGACACAGCTGATCCTTTATTCAGGTGTATTGGTTAAGAAGGGGTACTTTGATTCAGCACTTTGAAGCTTAATCGCCTTTGGAGAAGTGATCGATGTTCTTTCGATGTTTAACAATCAAAAGAATTGCCATCTTTATTTTAAAAGCAGAAAAATTTGACAAGTAAAATTCATTTTTGTTTTATTTCAAGAATCGTTAATCGTGTTAAAATGTCGTTGTGTAAAGCTAAAATAAATAAGAATTGCAAACAAAAGCACTAGGGCTCAAATTTTATCGATAGGATGGAAATCAACCAAGCGCGTGATCCCATAGAGTATTTACAAAGTTAAAAAATGGTAATTTAAGGGAAAAGGGCTACATCGAAACATAACGACCGTTATCCTTCTACCAACTTTGAATTCTGGACATCCTGAGCTTCCGTCGAAGATGACCTTGACTGGATTTTTCCTGATGGATGGAATTACTGCAGGGGATTTAACCTCGTCGGACGTAGTTACTTGCCATTTATCCCTAACTTTTGCCTGGATTGTACTTTGAGATTTCCAATCCATCGGGATGATTTTTTATTATGTCTCTAATTTTTTCCTGGATCGCCCTTTCGGGTTTTCAATCCACCGAGACGTTTTTCTTTTTTTTTTTGTTTAGACGAAGTATTTCTTGACTACGTCAACATTTGTGGGGTAGGCAAATTCCTATCCATCCCGGGAATCAGTGAGAAATGATTGTATCTTCTTGAGTACAAGGTCTCCTTTTCGGAAGACACGAGGTCAGACCTTTTTGTCGAACGCTTTCTTCATTCTTTGCTGATACAATTGACCGTGGCACAAAGCCGTTATTCGTTTTTCTTCGATTAGGTTCGGTTCTTCGTGTTGACTTTGACACCATTCTGCTTCTGTTAGCTTAGCTTCCATCAATACCCAGATTGATGGGATCTCTACCTCTATGGGGAGGACTGCTTCCATGCCATATACCAGAGAGAAAGGGGTTGCCCCTGTTGAAGTGCAGATAGATGTGCGATAATCGTGAAGAGCAAAAGGCAGCATTTCATGCCAGTCTTTGTAGGTTACAACCATCTTTTGAATAATCTTCTTGATGTTCTTGTTAGTCGCTTCTACCACTCCGTTCATCTTAGGTCGGTAGGGCGATGAGTCAAGGTGTTTGTTCTTGAACTTAGCACACAACTCTTTCATCATCTTATTGTTCAAATTAGATCCATTATCAGTAATGATCTGGCTTGGAACACCATAATGGCAAATGAGATTGTTTTTGTGAATCGGACCACCACTTGTCAGATTACATTGGTGTATGATGCTGCTTCGACCTACTTGGTAAAGTAATCAATGGCTACTAGGATGAACCGATGTCTGTTTGAAGCTTTGGGTTCAATCATGACAATCATGTTGATTCCCCATATGGAAAAAGGCCATGGGGAAGAAAGAACTTTGAGATGCGTTGGCAGTACATGGATTTTGTCTGAGTATTTCTGACATTTATGACATCTCCTCATGTACTTGTAGCAGTCAGATTCCATGGTTAACTAATAATATCCTGCCCTCAAAATTTTTCTAGCCATCGTGTGTCCGTTGGCATGAGTGCCAAAGGATCCTTCGTGAATTTCTTTTATCAGCATGTTTGCTTCTGGTCTGTCTACACATCGAAGCAAGACCATATCGAAATTTCTCTTATAGAGTGTATCACCGCTCAAGAAGAAACTGCCTGCCAATCTCCTGAGGGTCTTTCTGTCTTTTCTGGATGCCCCAGGTGGGTATTCTTATTTTTGAAGGAAGCATTTGATATCATGATACCAAGGTTTGTCGTCTATGACTGCTTCGATCGCGAAGATGTAAGCGGATCGTTCACGGTACATTATGTCAATCTTAGGTACGTCGTTCCATTGACCTACACTAATCATGGAAGAGAGAGTGGCTAGTGCATCAGCCATGTGATTCTCTTCACGAGGGATGTGGTGAAACTCGATTCTGTTGAAGAATGGTAACAACCTTCCCGCATAGTCTTTGTAAGGGATCAGCCCTGATTGGTATGTGTTCCAATCTCCTTTGATTTTATTGATAACCAGGGCTGAGTCGCCATATACATCCAAGTTCTTGATCCTTAAGTCGATTACTTCTTCGAGACCCATGATACAAGCTTCGTATTCGGCCTCATTGTTTGTAAACTTGAATGTTAGTTGGGCGATGAAAGGAATGTGGGTACCTTGAGGTGTTATGATGATTGCCCCAATTCTGTTTCCACAATGATTGACAGCTCCGCCAAAGATTAGTCCCTATTTAGAACCTGGTTCTGGCCCTTCACTGGGTAGCGGTTCCTCGCAATCTTTCATTTTCAAGTACATGACATCTTCATCTAGGAAGTCAAACCCGACTGATTCCTGATCGTCAATTGGTTGATGAGCCAAATGATCGACTAAAATACTTCCTTTGACGGCTTTCTGAGCATGGTACTCGATGTCGTATTCTGATAACAACATCTGCCAACGGGCGATCCTTCCCGTGAGAGCAGGTTTTTCAAATACGTACTTGATTGGATCCATTTTGGAGATTAACTAAGTAGTGTGATGAATCATATATTGGCGAAGACGTTTGGCTGCCCTAGCCAGAGCACAACAAGTTTTCTCAAGCAAAGTGTACCGAGTCTCACAGTCAGTAAACTTCTTGCTCAGATAGTAGATGGCAGACTCTTTTCTTTTTGTTTCGTCTTGTTGGCCAAGTACACAACCCATGGAGTCTTCCAAGACTGTTAGGTATATGATTAGTGGTCTTCCCTCCACTGGAGGAGATAGAATCGGCGGGTTTAACAAGTATTCCTTGATACTGTTGAAGGCGGTTTGGCAGTCTTCTATCCATACGCAGTCCTGATTCTTTTTGAGTAATTTGAAGATCGGCGCACACATCGCGGTCATAAGGAATATAAATCTAGAAATGTAATTCAAACATCCCAGGAATCCCCTGACTTGTTTTTCAGTCTTTGGAGAAGGCATTTCTTGAATGGCCTTGACCTTGTCATGATCAACCTCAATTCCTTTCTGGCTGACGATGAACCTTAAAAGTTTCCCTAAACAGACACCGAATATGCATTTGTTGGGATTCAAACGGAGTTTGTACTTCCTTAGACGCTCAAATAGTTTTGACAGGTGGGTCACATGCTCCTTTTCTGTATTAGATTTGGCAATCATATCATTGACATACACTTTGATTTATTTGTGTATCATGTCGTGGAACAGAGAAGTCATGGCCCTTTGATAGGTTGCCCCGGCGTTCTTCAAACCGAACGACATTACCTTGTAACAAAAGGTGCCCCATGGGGTGATGAATGAAGTTCTCTCCATGTCTTTCGGCACCATTTTTATCTGATTATAGCCCGAGAATCCATCCATGAAGGAGAAGACTTTGAACTTTGCTGTACTGTCTACCAGCATGTCAATGTGGTGTAAGGGAAAGTCATCCTTTGGACTGGCCTTATTCAGATCCCTGTAGTCTACACACATTCTGACTTTTCCGTCCTTTTTCGGAACTGTTACTATGTTGGCTAACCATTGAGGATATTCTGATGTGGCGAGGAAACCCGCGTCAATCTGTTTTTGTACTTCCTCTTTGATTTTGATGGCCATGTCTGGATGAGTCCGTCTTAGTCTTTGTTTTACCGGCAGACATTTTGATCTTAACGGTAGATGATGTCCCACGATGCTGGTATCCAACCCTTGCATATCCTGATAGGACCAAGCGAATACATCGGGAAATTCTTTGAGAAGCTTTATCAAACTTTCTTTGACAGTTGGACTAAGCAGTGCCCCAATCTTGACTTCTTTTCTCTCTTCTTCTGAACCCAAGTTGACCGTTTCCAACGGCTCTTTGTGAGGTTCAATGGACCTTTCCTCTTGTCTGAGTAATCGGGAAATCTCTTCTGGAATTTCTTTGTCATTTTCTTCTTCAGCCTCAAATACCGGGAATTCAAAGTTGGGAGAAGGCATTGGATCATGTGTTTCAATGGGGTTTAAAACAAGCAATCTGCACGACGTGATGATTGTTTTTAGAAGGGATAGAGAGAATGCAAGAGTGTGTGTAGTGTATCTTTCTGAAAACTGCTTGTTTTTATATTTTTGAGTTGTTTTTAGGATTACCATTTTCTGAAAAAAGCGAAAAGAGAAAAGATCAATTAATGCAGAAATCACAGAACGACGTTATTTTATTTATGATTTTGTCGATTCTTGAAACTACAGCCCTTTAAAACAAAACTCTGTCGCTTTGGGCAAATCGAAGAGATACATTTACAGAAAGTGAGCCCTATCAAAACATCTGTTTCACCTGGGCATGGTGAAAGGTTAAAACAAAGACGATAATTACTTAGACTTATGGACAACTTTTGGAACATTGACAGCAACCCATTGGCGGCGAACTCCTTGGTGAATCACAAAGTATGGTACCTTCCTTCTTGACTTGTCTTTAGAAATGACGCTGATTTTTGGTGGAGCAGGATCGTTGGAGTCTGTCTCCCTGGCAAAGTTGTCGTAGGAGGATTCTTCAGCTATATCTTGCATAGTGCTTGCACTCTCAGGTGGATCTCCCCATCTAGTGGGCTGGATGTCTTCGAGCCTGATACGAGAGCTTTCAGGAGCGGTGTACTTGACCAAGAAGTCGTACTTGCCACTCGGTTATTCTAAGGTGTCCCACACTTCTTTGGAACTGGAGGAGTCATCCCTTTCGATGATGTTGACCTCAGGAAAAACATAGTTAAGGAACTCTTGTCCTGCAATCTTTGCAAATTCATCGTCATGCTAGATATTTTCTGAATGCCCTGAGTAATGATCCCATGATTCGGTGGGGACGCATATATTTTTTTTAATGATGTTCAGCTGATAAGTATCGTTCAGTTGACTCTTTTGCCCCCAAGTCTCCTGGGTACGGCTGCCAGATAGGCAGGCCATCCATTGGGCCATAATATTCGTGGTCAAAGTCGTCTTTCATCAGAGTGTCCTCTTCTAATGAGTTTGGTGGAGCATGGCATCCTTTCGGATCACAATCTCCGTTTATCATCTTGACATCTAATCTTGGTATATATCTCGGACTCTGTGCGGGATAGCAAAATGGCGTAGGCACCTCTCCCTGAGACATATAATCGTCCTCGTTAAGATAGGACCTCCACTCTTCATCTATATCAGAGGAATCACCCTCGTTGATGGTATGTACTTCTTGTGACACTAGGTGAAGGAAACCTCCATTGTGGAAGAAGTCTTAAATAGGATAAAAACCTTCATCATTAGTAACAGTTTGGGTACAGGTTGAGGAAAAGCCAAGGCCCTTTTTGGTTTTGTTATCAATAGGAATGACAAGTCGTCCCCATCCTTTTGCATTGTTACTTTTGATCACTTCGAGAGCATCTTTGTACGAGGAAATCGATGTTCCTTTTTCTGATTGGTTGTCATTGCTCACCAAAAGTGCTTGGAACTGGGTTCCGACAACCTCCTCCAGTTCTACACAAGTGGACGACGATAAGTTGCTCACGATCAAGGCTTGCTCTCCGCAGACTGTGACCAGCTGGTCATTCTTGACGAACTTCAGCTTCTAGTGAAGTGTCGAAGTGACTGCCCCAGCCTCGTGTATCCAAGGTCTTCCTAACAAACAGTTGTATGCTGCCCGGATGTCCATGACCTGGAAAGTGACTTGCAAAGTGTGAGGACCAATAGTTATGGGAAGGTCGACTTTGCCGATAACTATTTTTTGGGATCCGTCAAATGCTTTGACGATGACCTCACTGCCTCTCATCGGTGATCCTTGAAATGATAGTCGCATTAGAGTAGATTTTAGCATAACATTCAGAGCTGATCCGGTATCTACCAGTACGCTGGCTAATGCATCGTCCTGGCAGTTGACTGTAATGTTAAGCGCCATGTTGTGATTTTTTCCTTCTTCAGGCAATTCTTCATCACTAAACCCCAAGTTATTGCAGGAAGTGATGTTGGAGATGATGTTGTCTTATTGTCTTGTCGTTACATCTCGTTACACAAAGGCCTGCCCTAAGACTTTCTGTAGAGCCTCTCTGTGGGCTTCAGAACTGAGTAAAAGAGATAACACAGAGATTTTTGAAGGAGTTTGCAATAGTTGATCAACAATGTTGTACTCACTCTTCTGGATGAGCTTCATCATCTCATCATTGTTCTGTGAAAGGTCGGGATCACTGGATTGACTGACTGGTTGATAGGGAACTTTTGTTTGAGGTTCCTTTTCTTTGACGGGTTCTCCAACTCCTCGGTTGAAAATTTGACCGCTCTGTGTTACTCGACTGATGTATGCAATATTCACGATGGAGGGTAATGGAGTTTCCTTTCCATTCTCAATTGTTGTTGCACCGTACTTGTAAGGGATAACTTTATCAGATTTGTACGGCATTGGTCCCGGCAGATAGATAACTACAGGAGCCTTCTGATTTTTCTGAACATCATAGCCGACCTCAATTGGTTCGAGGTTGAGAATCTTTCCACTATCAAGAGGAACTCTTGATTCATGGAGTAAAGGGATTATGGCGCACACATCTTTGGCCACTTCTCGTTTAGGGATCAAGACAACTTCTTTGCCTCGATTGGGAAGATAGTCTAACATTATGTTAATCGGACTAGAGCTTGAGCATGGTTGAACCTCTTTGTGGTCCAACTGACTCTGAAGGGCTGTTCACACGAGGTAGCATCTTGGTTATTCTCTGAGCAAACTCTACAGCGCTCATAGTTGTGTGGTGGTACCCGGCCACGTCCGCTTTGTATGCAGTGTAACCTTACTAAATCTGTTTTCATTGATCCAACATCCTGACTTTGATGCCTAGTAGGGTTCCCGTTAATCATACTGACTTGTTGTGTGTCTTCATCTAGATAGATCGGAAGCCACCTGTGGTTCAACAAGTGTTGAAGCGTTCTCTGAGTAAGTGCACATCCTTAGTTATACTCATGACATACTTTACAATTCTGATAATCATGTGAAGTCAGAAAACCGAGCCAGACTTGCTTAGCGTGTAATTCCACCAAGTTGGTATTCATCAAACAAATATCAAAGATTTGAATCATATTAACTTGATAATGACTTCATCACGGTAGTCGTGAATCCATCCAAGATCCATTTGACGTTGGAGGGCCCCTTGTGCAAAAGAACATCCTTGATTGTTTACCGAGCAGATCAGACAAGAATCGTAGTCGTGCCATGGCAGGTCATGATGCTAGCTTTGCCTTGAGTGCATTGCCACTAAGTTGATATTCATCGCACGGATGTCGTGGTTTTGAAGGATATTAGAATTTGTATAAGTCATGTTGACCTCACGGATTCGGTGATCTTGGATCCATCCGAGATCCATCTGTTCCTGTAGAGCTGATTGCACCACATAACATCCTTGATTGTCTTTAGAGCAGATATCACACTGGTGATAGTTATGAGACGGTACATGACCGTACCCGCTCTGTCTGCAATGCATTTTGACCAAGTTAGTTCCTAATAAGAGTACATCATGAATTTGATAGCTGTGGTTAGACTCTTCCTCTATCAAATTTACTGCAGCCTTCTAGTGTTGAGGCAGCAGGTTTGTCTGAACATTTGGATTTGTATCCTTGAAGGATAAGACCCCGTTTCTGACAAGCTTCTGCACATCAGATTTAAAGTTGAGACAATTTTCTATGTTATGCCCCGGTCCTCCTTGATGGTAAGGGCAAGTCTGATCCGCTTTGAACCAAAAAGGCGGATTTTTCGGTATTGTAAGAGGAGACCTGGTTTGGACGTGCCCCTTGACCAGTAGTAATGGAAGCAGTTCTGCGTACAACATTGGTATAGGGTCGAACCCTGGTGGTCTTGTTGTACAGTTGTTGTTGTACTAAGGACAAGCCTGCTGAAGAGGTGGTTGTGTCCTTTGCTGATATTGTTGTTGATTCGGTTGGCTCTGAGCAACCTGAGGTTGATACTTTGGAACAGGCGCAGGGTTGATAGTAGGAGTTACAGCTGCTACTAGTTGGTACCGTCGCCTTTGCTTTCCGAGAGAGATATTACCAATATCTTGCTCTTTTTTCTTAGGGAAAGCACTAGCGTATCTTTTGGTACTGCTTGATGGTCCAGCATCTTTGACCAGACGTACTTCTCGGACTGCTTCTTCAAACCGAACTCCCATGCTCACCATCTCGGTGAAGTCGCTGGGTGCACTGGCGACCATTTGGTCGTAGTAAAATGAGCTCAAGGTTTTCAAAAAGATTTTTGTCATCTCTTTTTCCTCAAGAGGTGGATAAATCTGGGCGGCAATTTCACGCTATCTCTGAGCATATTCCTTAAAGGTTTCTTTGTCCTTCTGCGACATGGCTCTGAGTTGATCTCTATCCGGTGCCATGTCCAGGTTATATTTATATTGTTGAACGAAGGCAGCGCCAAGATCTCTGAACGTGATAATCTTAGTACGGTTTAAACCCATGTACCATTTGAGTGCGGCACCGGTTAAACTATCTTGAAAATAATGGATCAGTAGCTGTTGATTCTCTATTTGAGTTGACATCTTTCGAGCGCACATCACCAAATGACTTTGAGGGCAAGAGTTGCCCTTGTATTTTTCAAATTCGGGCACCTTGAATTTGTGCGGGATTTTCACATTGGGGACCAAACAAAGGTCTATGGCGTCCTTTCCGAATAGATCTTGACCGCGAATGGCATGCAGTTCCTTTTACATCTCCAAGAATTATTCCTGGAACATTCAATCTGTCGTACATACTTTCGTTTCCACCAGAAGGTATCTGTGTAATCTGTCCTTCTAGGATAGTGTGTACCACGGGTGGTGGTATAGTCATTACGGCAGTGACTCTTGGTGCTTCCCTATCCCGAAGATTGTAACCTTCAGGAGTTGCTGTCATGCCCCTTGCCTCTTCGCTTTCCCGAAGTTTGTAACCTTCAGGCCCAGTGGTTCCTACTGCAGTTTCCAGATCATCCGTGATCGGCGGAATATATCCTTCTGGGATATAGTTGAGTGGCATGCCCCAGGGACAATCTTTAGGCATGTTGTACCGAGGATCATACTTTTCCACTATGGGCGTAGATGTGATCTCTGAGATCACAGTCCTTTGTTGTTGTTTCTGGGCTGCTGCCAGAGATTGCATGTCACTGTGAAGTTTCCTCAGATCTTCTTTCAGAGTGTCGATTTCTTCTCTCAACTCTCTGTTCCCTTCCTCGAGATCATCCATTTTCTTTTGTTGATTGGCCAGAGTATTGTACGAATGAGATAGTTTGACGTTAGAATTGTGACACAGACGTGAGATTCGTAGGGAAGAAGAATGCGTTATGTGAGAATGATAAATGATATGCAATGATTATATTAATTTTTTTTAATCAAAAGAAACTTCAACAATTGGATTGCAAATATCATACAGTGGGGAAACCCCATTTTATTGAATTCAAAGATTGCGGAAATGGAAATACAGTAATTTACAAAGTGTTGCAAAAGGAAATGTCTAGGCTTATGGATCCTCAGTCCTCTCTAGGGAGGGCTCAGGTGCTGGTTCTGGTATTTTCCTTTTCTTTGACCGGGGCTCTTGAGCCGTTGTCGGGTTGTCATCCTTTTGCCAAGTGAAAGGAGCGAGCAAATTCCTTCGGTCTTCTTGATTTTCTATAGCATGTTGCTCTAAAATCTCGATCAGAGCATCTTTTTCTTTTAACAGTTGTTGTATTTTAGTACACTCCACATTGAGAATGCGGTATTTTTTCTTCCAAGATTTTCCTTCCTGTTGAACTTTGTTGTGAGTAACCTGGAGTTTTTCCGTATCAGACATAAAATAAAGGATGAATTCCTTTAATGGAAGATCCTCTTGACGAGGGTAAGGCATCCTCAGCTTGAGAGCTCTAGTTTGTACCCAGTGAAGATAAGGTTCCACAGAGACACAGTCTGGTTTTCCTAGAGACTCTCTTCCTTTCCTATGAACATGTTTCCAGACATGCACTATTTCTATCTTTAGTGCCCTGTCATTTTCTCCTTCCTTGAAGAAAAGACCTTCCAAATGAACATTACGTGCGACATGTCTCATCGGGTATCCGAATTGACGAGAACTAAAATTGGATGATAATTGATTCCTCCTTTAGTTGCTATGAAGGGTATATTAGGGAAGTTTCCACAATGGTCAATGATTCTTATCCCGTCATAGATCCGATTGTACCAATCGATGTCAGAGTTGGTAAGAGACATGATTCTCTATGACCAACGTAGAGCACTCTTATGATCCCAAAAAGCAGAAGACTTGGGTAAGTGTAAAGTGAACCATTTGTATAGCAGGGGTACACAGCATGTGATCATTCCTCTGCTGTATAAATTCCTTAAGTGTTAGAATGATAAGCATCTGCGAGCAAGGTCGGTATAGGGTTTCCAATCAGAAAAATCTTAATGGCATTGATATCAACGAAATTATCAATGTTGGGAAACAGAAATAACCCGTAGGTGAGCAGAACAAAGACGCTCTCGAAAGCAGTCACGTTCCCTATACTAGAAAAGTATAGAGCTTTCTTTACCAAAAACTTGGCTGGTAAACCTTGGATTCCACCCTTAATGGTCATGTGAGTCCTGACTTCTGACTCGTCCAAATAGATTGCTCTTGCAATGGTTTGATCCTTTGGAATTTCATCCAGTCCAGAAAAGGGAGCTTGGTCAGTGATGGGTAAATCAGTTAGGTGAGAGTACTCCTCCAGTGTTGGTGCTAGTTGATAATCTGGGAATGTGAAATAGTGATAGACTGGAGCATAGAACTGAATCAGTGTAGACAGTATTCCTTCAATTACATGGACCCTTAACAGAGACAGCAGTCCTCCGTACTTAGCTCTGAAAGCATCAGGGTTAGTGATCATCCTTGTCAACCCTCTTAAATCCTCTATTTTTGGTACCTTGAAGGTGTACTTGTGCGTCTTCCTTCTACTGAAATCCATAACACAATCTTTCTCTCTGATATTTGCAATCATTGTCTTAGTTTAATTTGAAAAAAGAGAGAGTAGAAGAGAAAATTTTCTTTGTTTAATGTTTTTTAAATGAATGTATGAATGCAGAACACAAAAACATGGAAAAAACATGGGTTCAAAGGTTCAGCGTCACGAGCATGGAGTCATGGCTCTACCCATTCCCAAAGGTTGTACTATAGTGAATTTTTGTACTTGTCCTCAAAATCATTGACCCTCCTTGGGATAACAACAACAGGCTGGTTCACCCGAGCGAGCTGTAGTATCTTAAGGTAATCTCAAATGAGGGTAGTATCGCGTGACAACTATTTCCGATAGCTTTCGCACTATAAAATAGTCACATGGTTTCAGTATACTAAATCCTCAGTTTCATGGATACCACAATATAACAATCTGCTTTTGCAACCGAAGTCACTAGACATTGAATCCGTAAAGGGTATCTCCACTGATTCGATGGTCTACCAGGATCGCTTATTCAGGAATCGCTCCCTGTAAGACCACCCGTCTATGCCATCACTTATCTTAAGTATCACTCAAACTTTCCATGTGCGGCATCACCCGCAGTCCTATTAGCAGAAAAATAACCACGGATATCAAGTAGGAAAAGCGATATATATATTCATTCCTAAAACTAACATCCTATACCTCTTAAGAGCTAATCTTAGTCCTATACAGACAATGACTCCTCAGCAGAGTCACCATTTTACTGTAGCGCACGATTTTTGTCGGTGACGCGACCACCTTATCGCGGAATTTGGGTTTTCTCCTCAATGAAGAGGAGGGGGTTGCTACTTTCTGATTTCTTATTTATCCCGTGAAGCTGGAAGGGAAAGGGAAGCTATCTAAAACTAACCTTGCACGTGAATGTTTAACTGAACAAACGCTTATAGAGATTCAGGGAGTTCGGGGTCAGGTTGTACGATGGGGAGTTGTCAATTAGCCATCCTATATGTGGTTATCCACAGGATGTTAGCTTTAGGTTTCGATTTGTACTTGATGGTGTTTATCCGTTAATGGGTTGGGAAAGTTTCTTGGGAAATATTAGAGAGAGAGTGAGTTTTTGTTGATGTTCGGGTTTTTCTGATGTTTTTGGTAAGGTACTGGACGTAGGTTTTGATTGGTATGAAGGTACCGGACCTAGATTTTTTGATTAGTATGCTAGCTAAGATTTCGCAATCTTATGTCTACGTATTCCCGTTTAAAAGAAACAGGGAAATCAGAGCAATCGTAGTTCCTCCTATTCTAAAGGAGGAAAAGATATTTTGGTGTCTTGTTCAAAGCCCAAGATTGAAGCTAAAAGGAGTATTTGTGTCTTGTTCAAAGCCCAAGATTCATCTCGTCTGTTTATCATAGTTGTTGGATGACTGTCTATAAAGGAGGATTACTTTAACTGGGGTATATGAATCCAGCAATGCCATAATTTCCTTTATAGGGGTGTTATCCTGAAGGAGAAAACTTTAACTCAATGTAGAGCAATGCCATCTTTCCTTAGTAATTTCTCATGCTAAGAGAGGGACAGTAGCGTGGATGTAAATAATCCAGAGGCTTGTCGCTTACAGCTATTAGATGAAAGAGAGGATTTACCTGGATAAAAGATGGACAACAGCTTGGATATTTGAATCAACAAGTGTGCCACTTACAACAGCTATCTGGGATTAGGGTTTGTTTTGGATATATGTTTTGATAAGTGATAAACAAAGAAATGACTTCCTACAGAGGGATTTTGATTTCCTCTGAGGGGATGTTGATTTTTGTGTGCCTTGATCAAAGCCCAAGGTTGAAGCTAAGAGGTTGACTGACTCCACTAGGGAAGTCCTTATACAAAGCCTAAGAGGAGGCTGGGAATGACTGACTCGACAAGAGAGTGTTTATATATGTCTTATACAAATCCCAAGATTGAGGCTAAAAGAGACTGACTCTTCTGGGGATATCATTATACAAAGCCTAAGAGGAGGCTAAAAGTTTGACTTTTCCGGGGAAAATGTTCTATCTGTCTTGTACAAAGCCCAAGATTAAGGCTAAAAAGGATTTTGACTCTGCTGGGGAGGGTTTGTATGTGTCTTGTACAAAGCCCAAGATTTGAGGCTGAAAAGAAGACTGACTCGGTGGGAAAGAAAACTTTATCTGTCTTGTACAAAGCCCAAGATTGAGGCTAAAATGAGACTTTCTTGACTCGGCTGAGGATATTTTAAGTGTTTTGTACAAAGCCCAAGATTGAGGTTGAAAAGATTTTGACTCTGATGGAGAGTATTATATGTCTTGTACAATGCCCAAGATTGAGGTTGAAAAGAGGATTGACTCTGCTTAGGGTATTATTTCTCATAGCCTAAAAGAAGGCTGGGAGGAATTAACTCCGCTGGGGAAGATATTTGTCCCAAGCTTAAGAGAAGGTTATGAAGATTTATGTCTTGTACAAAGCCCAAGATTAGGGCTAAAAGGGTTTGACTAAACAAGAGAGTGCTTTTATCTGTCCTGTACAAAGCCCGGGATTGTGGCTGAACAAGCTGGAGAAATCATTATACAAAGCCTAAGAGGTGGCTAACTTTTGCTAGGGGAAATCTTTATACCAAGCCTAAAAGGAGGCTGGAAAAGATTGACTCAACAAGAGAGTGTTTTTATCTGTCTCGTACAAAGCCCGAGATTGAGGCTAAAAGGGTTGACTCAACAAGCGAGTGCTGAAAGGTGATTGACTCAACAAGAGAGTCTGAAAAAAGTGATTAACTCAATAAGAGAGTCTGAAAGGGTTAGCTCAGCTGGGGAGAATCATTGTACAAAGCCCAAGACGAGGCTAACTTTACTGAGGAAGGATCATTATACAAAGCCTAAGAGGAGGCTAGCTTTGCTGGGGATTGTTGAGATCCCGAGGCAGGTCCAAATGGGGAATCAATTCTTGCTGAGGGTTTACAGAAGGGTTGAGATATCAGATGCCTTGAGGTTCTAATTTGGGATAATGTTATACTGAGGATAAACTGACCCTGGCTTGGGGATTTTAGGAGACTGACTGGGTTTTAGAACCCATGGGTTTTAACTCTACTGGAGATTGATCTAGAATGACCGGGGGTTTCTCCTATGTTTGTAGGGAACTTGAGAATGTCTTTGAGACTCAAGATTAGACTGTCCAAGTCTACTAGCATGGAAGAGTTTATCTTTGTATGATGCCCAAGAGGAGGCAAGTGTTTTAAGGGATGAGAATCAACCCTAAATTGATCTGAGATTTGACACTGGAAAGACTGCTTTAGCAAAGGATGACTAAGTTCTGTCTTATACCTTTAAGAGGTCTTTAGGGTCCTTGCATTAAGCCCAAGAGAAGGCATGAGAACTTCTAAGAAGCCGGAGGGTCCTTGTACAAAGCCCAAGAGGAGGCGGGGGTGCTTTTAGGAAGCCCGTGGGTCCAAACTTAAGAAGAGTTCAAGAAAAGTTTCATCGGGAATAATATTTTCTTTAGTGAACAGTTCTAGGGTTTGAAGAAATTCAAGAGAAGTTTCACCAGGAATTAATCCTCTCTGGGGAAACTGAATTTCTTTGACAAGTTCTAATAGTGATAGTCTGAGAAAAGGTTCACCGAGAATACTGCCTTTCTCTTTGTTCCATATTGTTTAAACCCAAGAGAAGGCAAGACTGTATCTGGAAATCCTATGTGGATCTAGTTTTGACTGTATTAAAGAGTGACCAACTGACTTTACCTAGATCTAGACCTAGTTGCAGGGGAAAAATCTAAATAGATATACTAGTATATATACAGTTGATATATGACAAGTATTTAAAAGGGTATGAAAGAAGGACTTACAAGTGAGCAGCTTCCCACAATACAGTTATATATATTAAAGCATGTAAAAAAAACTGATAAAAACTTACAGGTAAGCAAGCTTCCATGCTGTATTGTTAGTTGTTCAAAGAAATTAAAGAAAGGTTTGATAACAACTCTACATTTGAACCTAAATCAAAAAAGAAGTTGTTTTTGAAAAGATTGTTCGGGCTTATACTCAAAGTGAGGCCCAAGGTTTAATAGTGATCGCACCGTTGTTTTGAAGATCGTATTGGGACTTATACAACGACTGAGGACCAAAAAGGTTTATTTACAAAAGGGTTGGGTCTTACACTCTTTCAAGAGGCCCAAAGATGTTTTGAAAAAGAAAGATGGGACTTACAACACGAGGGGAGGCACAAATGATTTTTGTTTTAAAAGGCGACGACCGCACCGTGATTTTGAAAATACAGTGGGACTTATACAATGACTGAGGCCCAAAATTATTTATGTACAAAGGGGGTTGGGTCTTACACTCTATTAGAGGCCCAAAAGTGTTTTGAAAGGTTTGACAAAGATCAAAAAATCAAAGAATACCCTAATTTCATTTTTTAAAAAGAAATCCTTTACAGAAAATTAATAAAAAATGATAAAAATACCAAATAAGTTTAAATAAACTACTTGTGATTTTTGGTTAAGGTTTGAAAAATGAAGTTTTAATCACAAGATGATTTAGAACTCATTTGATTTTGATTTTCAAGATAAAAACTCACTTTTTAAATGTTTAAAAAACAATAAAAGTGAATTTATTCACAAAAATACCAACTATATTAAATAAATAATATAAATATGATTTTTTTGTAGAATAAAATACTTTAATATTTTTGTGATTTTTCAGAAAAAAAACCAATAAAAAATGATTAAAATTGAATGAGAAATTAATTTTCAAAGTTATTAACAAAAATAATATGAAAAATAAAAATAGTAAAATAATGAAACAAGTGATAAAAAAGAGGTCTGGAGCGAGGGGGATTCGAACCCTAGACCTCTCGCTCGCTAATACATACAAACCAGTTGATCAACCACTGGGGCGCAATGCCAATTCAAGAATAATATGGCAAGTGAAAATTATATAGTAAAACAAGTTGGATTTTTGAAGCATGGCGCCATGGCCATCTTCAACCTCAAGCTCAGATACGTGAAGGATCCTATCTCCCTTATCTCTCAATCATTTCACATGATCCAAATATGAAAATCGTGTGTTTTTCAGATGAGGAACATAATGGCAATACCCAATTTTATTGAAATTAATTGAATCAGAACATATCATGATAAAACCTGAAGAACCCTAAAATTGGCATGAACTCAATGAAATCCTATACACGAATTGTAAACAACAATTGATTGAGGGTAAATGATCTACAAACATTCAGAAACACAATCGTAACAAGAAAACATGTTTATGATGCATGATTCATTGAGTTTGAGAGTTCAAGTTTTACCTCTGCAAGTGAGAATCGAATTCTGGTTTGGAGGTGTTATAGATGAGTTCCAATGATTTGGACAACTTCCTTGTAACTCAAAGGATGTGTTTGAATGCTTGGATTAATTTGAAATGAGCTGGAACTGGTTGTGGCACCTTAACTGCAACTCTGCTAAAAGCTTGAGCAAATGGATGGTGATTTTGTAAATTTGGTGTTCCAGATGTTGTTTTAGTGTTTGATCAGCTCACATATGATGTTTGTGAGGTGTGTGTGTGTGTGATTGGTTTTGTTGGAAACACACTCTAACTCAAAACCCGATAGTAACTTGCATTAGAAGGTATTTTTGGAGTGAAAGTTATGATTCTGAAAAAGGTATATGTTTAGGACCTTTGGTATACTTAATTTGAGCACAAACGAGCTCTATTTATAGTAGAGAAAATTTTTTTTGGCATCAATAGTGTTTGGCAGCTTGGATCAGATTGTATTGAATGCCTTGGTTCTTTGGTCAAGGGTCTCCTCTAGCCATTGACTCGTGCAAAACTTTGCAGGTTTAGGTCCTCTGTTGTATGAGCTTATCTTGGCTCATTTGGTTAATCATGGACTGATACATGCCAGCTCTATGCATCCATTGAATTTCTCAAAACAAAGTTGGAGTCTTGAGGCATCTTTAGGTTTTAGAGGTGGCAGACCTACATGTAGTTCCAAAGACTTGGGAGGCTTATGGATCAACATTTGTCCCTTGGTCGTCCCCCCTTGAGGTGTGCAGATGGATAACCATGTTTGAATTTGCCCAAATTGATCAAGTCCAGCACTAAGGCACAAATCTGCCTTGCAAAAACAGTTTGCAACAAGGCATGTTGCAGCTGTCATAACCTTTAGCTCAGGTGGAATTTGATGGAGTTCTTGGACATTTTAGAAAGCTGACATATTTTATTTCAACATGATGTCCAACTTTGGTTTTGAATCAACTTTAATTACAATGAAAAATGCCTCTACATTTTGGAAAAAATAAGGCAGATTCTGACTTAGTGAAAATTTCACTAAGGGTTGGAAAAATGTCATTTTCATGTTTTTTGTGATTTTGCTCAAACAATAACTCAAAATCCATGATGAATTGGAATGAGGTCTAGTTGACATATTTGAAGTATGTAACATGAACTTCAATTTGAGCTTTGAATGGGAGAAAAAAGCCTTAGGGTTCTGGAGATATGGCCTTGCAAAGTTGGTACCCTAGCCACTTTGTTCCATAACTTAGAAAAATTCTAAGTTTTTTATGGTTACCCCTTTAACAAGTTAACTCATTTTCTTTGATTTTTCTTGATGAATGATGATTAAATCACATATTAACATTGTTTTAGGGTTAAGGAACCTTGGTTGACCAAAAATCCAAAAAGTAAAACTTGGACTTTTCTACAGTTGACTTTTTCATCAGATGAAATTTTGACTTTGTGATCCCTTTGTGAAATCGATCCTCGGGCTCAATTAAACTTCATGGATGGCCTCCAAAGGTATTTAGGAATGTCTTGGACCCCTCCACAAGGTTTGAGATCAAGGGTTGGTCAACAATCAAGGATAGGGTTTACTTTTTCCATCAGAAACCCTAATTTGTGATCAAATGGTTTTGAGTTCTTGTGGCTTATGATTTGAGCTTTTTGAGTCAATCAGATCTTGTAAACATGTTAATATGATGTATTTGAGGTCTTTGAAGTTCATTTTGAAGCTTCAAGCCATGCCTCACTTCACAAGTTAACTCAAGGGTTGAATTAGGTCAAAACCCTAATTCCTGATTTTTTGATAGATGGACCTTCAAGGTGATTTTGCCATTGTGGATGGGCTCTTGAGATCCTTTTGAGCTTATAGGACCATACATTGAGGAATTGGCTCATGCTTAGAAATAAAATTTCATCTGGAGGTGTCAGTCGACCAAAACCCTAATTTGGTGACACAGGCGATTTAGAGGCTTGATTCACTTGGAATGCTGCAACCTTGTGCATGATTCTTGATGTGGGAGTCCTCTTGATCCTTTGCGGGTATTTGAGGGGCTAGACAAGTTGAGATCGTGTCATTACTTGATTGATTCTTTGTCTAAGTACTCTGAGAGGGGTCAAAACCTTAATCTTTGATTGTAGTGAATGCTCAGCCATCTTTGAGGAGATTGATGAGGCATGATGGTTCATCCATATTGTGATGATGATTTGCACATTGATGGGAAATCTTGGTGGTCAAAATTTGGGGTATGACAGAAGGATTTGACTCCTTTGGGGGAAGTTTATATGTGTCTTGTACAAAGCCCAAGATTGAGGCTAAAAAGGATTTGACTGACTCAGCTGAGGATATGTATAGGCGTCTTGTACAAAGCCCAAGATTAAGGCTGAAAAAAAAGGCTGAGGGAAAATCATTATACAAAGCCTAAGAGGAGGCTGATTGGGGAATTTCTTATATAAAATCTAAGAGGAGGCTAGCTTCTGCTGAGGATTACCGAGATCCAAAGACAGGTCCAAATTAGGGAATCAACTCTAGCTGAGGAATGAAGAAGAGTTGAAATATCAGATCCTTTAGGTTCTGATAAAGGGTTTATTGATAGCATTTTGACCCTAGCTGGGGGAAAATTAAAGTGAGAGTTCAAGGATTGAGTCTTGAAACCTATGGAGGTTTTAACTCTGCTAGTGATTGATGAAATGATCAGGGTTTTTTCCTGTGTTTTTAGGAAACTCGAGAGTTTCTGGAGATCCAAAAGGAGGTGAAACTGTCCAAGTCTACTGGTATGAAGAGGTTAACTCTTAACTGGAGGTTGATCTTTATATGATGCCCAAGAGGAGGTAGAGACTATCCTAGTCTGGTTGTATGAAGCCCAAGAGGAGGCTGGTATTTTAAGGGATGAGAATCAACCCTAAACTGGTCTGATTGTTTTGACTCTTTGGAAGACAGCTCTAGCAAAGGATGACTAAGTTTTGTCCTATGCCTGTAGGAGGTCTTTGGGTCCTTGTACCAAGCCCAAGAGGAGGCATGAGAACTTCTAAGAAGTCTGAGGCTCCTTGTACAAAGCCCAAGAGGAGGCTGGGGATGCTTTTAGGAAGCCTCTGGGTCCAAACCTAAGAAAAGTTAAAGAAAGGTTTCACCGGGAATAATCCTTTCTTTAGTGAACAGTTTTAGGGTTTGAAGAAATTCAAGAGAGGTTTCACCGGGAATTAATCCTCTCTGGGGAAATGAATTTCTTGGAAAAATTTCTAGTAGTGAAAGTCTTGAGAAAAGTTTCACCGGGAATAATGCCTTTCTCTGTTCCATATTGTATAATCCCAAGAGGAGGCAAGACTGTATCTGAAATTTCCTATGGGGAACTAGTTTTGACTGTGTTGAAAGAGTGACCACTAGTTTAATCTAATTCTAGACCTAGTTGCCGGGGAAAACTCTAAGCAAGTAATATACCGGAATATATATATATATATATATATATATATATATATATATATATATACAGATGAAATATATATAAGTATGTAAAAGAAAGCTGATAGAACTTATAAGTGAGCAAGCTTCAAGTACTACCGCTGTATGGTTAGTTATTCAAGAAATTAAAGAAAGTTTTGATAACAACTATGAATTTGAATCTAAATCAAAAAGGGAGGTTGTTTTAAAAGAAGATTGGGGCTTATACTCAAGGAGAGGCCCAGATGATTTTGTTTAGAAGGCGACGATCGCGCCGCGGTTTTAGAAAACACAGTGGGACTTATACAATGACTGAGGCCCAAAAAAATGGTTTTTTATTTACAAGAGATGGGTCTTACACTCTTTTAGAGGCCCAAAGTTTATTTTTGTACAAGAGATAGGGCTTACAACTCAAGGAGAGGCCCAGCAATAACAGTGATCGCACTGTTGTTTTCGAAATCGTATCGGGACTTATACAATGACTGAGGCCCAAATTCATTTATGTACAAAGAGGGTTGGGTCTTACACTCTATTAGAGACCCAAAGTATTTATTTTAAAGAAAAATGGATGGGGCTTATAGCTCAAGGAGAGGCCCAGTTAAATAATAGCGATAACACCGTCTTTTTCGGAATCGTATCGGGACTTATACCATGACTGAGGCCCAAAAAAGTTTATTTGTGTCAAGGGATGGGTCTTACACTCTATTAGAGGCCCAAAGTGTTTTTTTGTGAAGTTTGAAAAAAGTAAAAATTAGAGAAAGCCCTAATTTTGAATTTAAAATATATAATTTTCAAAGGAAATTAAATAAAAAATGATATAAAATACCAAATATATTCAAGAACAAGTTGTATACTTTGAAAAATATTTTGAAAAATCATGTTTAATCACATGAAAGCTTGAAATTCATTTAGAATGAAAAGATTAAAGTGAGAATTTCATTTTAAAATGTTTAAAAACAAATAAAAATGAAATAAATTACAAAAATTCTAACTATATTAAATAAATAATATAAATTGGATTTTTTTTTTGTAAAATAAAATAATTTAACATTTTTATGACTTTTAAAAAAAGAACCAATAAAAAATGATAAAAAATGAGAGAGAAATTAATTTTTGAAATCAATTAAATAAAATATCAAAAATTCAAATATTTGAAAATTTAAAAAAGGGCGCCAAGAACAAGAGTTCTTGCCCGCGGGCCCTGTTTTCCCCAGATTCGCGTTTTCTCACTTTTCTCTCTGATTACTCAATGGTTTTGCACGATTCAAACACCAATCTTGTTCGTTTTTGAACAAGGATCACAACCATATAGATTAATTGCATTTATATTAAGTATGGAGTGAGAAATCAAAGGATAACCTTAAGAACCCTAGTTTCAGCATGAACACAATGAAATTCCATACACGATTGATTCATGGCAATTGATTGAGGGTTATCACTCTATATACATGCAGGAACAAGATGGTAATTCAAAAATTCATTTATGATGCATGGAATATGGAGTTTGAAGGCTTCGGGCTTACCTCTTGTAGCTGGTGATCGATCTTGATGATGGAGGTGTTACAGATGTGTTCCAATGATCTGGACAGCTTCCTTAGGTGTCAAGGAATGTGTTTGAATGCTGGGAGTGGTTGGAAACTTCTTGGTCTGACCAGCTCGAATCCTTCTACAGAGGGTTCTTGAACTTGAGCAAATGGGATACCACTTTGTGATTCTGATGTTCCAGATCATGTTTATGTGTTTGAGTCACTTACATATGATGTATGTGAGGTGTTTGCATCATTGGTTTGGACAGAATTGTTTTCAAATGCAAAACCCAATAGTGACTTGCAAGAGAATGTGTTTTTTGGAGTGAAAGAGAGATTTTGAGTAAAGCATCAGTTTGGGTGCTTTGGTGTACTCAAACTGATCATAAATGAGCTCTATTTATAGTAGAGCAAGTTTGTGTTGCAAGCAATAGTGAATGGCAACTGGTACAGGTCTGTGGCCAATGGTTGAATAAAGGAATTATAGTCTTCCATGATCATTGACTTGAGATTAGAGCACAGGCCTATGGTCTTCTGTTGCAGGGATAAGGCTTGACTCATTTAGTGATTAAAGACTCAGTCCATGCCAACTCAATGCACCTCTTGAATGCCTTGAAACAAAATTGGAGTTTTTGGATTTGGAACATTGAATTCCAGATGCCAAAAGGGGTGGTGTCTTAACTTGCAAGGCTTGTGGATATGAGGTACTTGCTTGGATAATATCCTTACATCTTTTTAGAAGTGTGACAAGGCTTAAGGTTGCACAATTTGGCCAACTCGAGCAAAAGTGCACAAAACTTCCTTGTACATGATAGTTGGAAAATGCCATTTTGGGAGGATCATATCTCCTTGCTCAAATGGAGTTATGGAAACCTCTTGTGCTTTTTAGAAAGCCCTAACATGATACAATCCATATGTGATCATAGTTTGTCTTGAAACTATTTGAATCCAACTAAAAATCCTCATGAACATTGATGTTCAAGGCTGAAAACTCAGGCAGTTTTCACTAAGTGTTTAATCTTTGATTTTTTTTACCACTTTGATCCATCCATAACTAAAAATCTATGAAGAATTGGAGTTTGATGTAGTTGAAGCTTTTGTAGAATGTAGGAAGACCTACAAATCAAGCTTTGGATCACTCAAAATGGTTGCTTGGATCAAAAGTCATGGTCCTTGGAAGTTGGCACCAAAACCATTCAAATTTAGTAACTTAGAAAAATTTTCAATTTTTCAAGATTACCCCTTTTACAAGTTATCATGATTTCTTGATCAATTCTTGTTCAAATGACATTATAAATCATATTTTATGAAATCTTGGTGATATGGGAAATCTTGGTGGTCAAAATTTGGGGTATGACAGAAAGACATCTTCGACACTTGCTTGTTGTGTGTGAAGGAAAACTTGTGAATGCTGCCTTTATTAAAAGGTGTCTTGCATGAACGAACAACCAAGTTAACTGAGAACTACCCATCCCTAGGTTAAGATTTTGGATATTTGTACAGAAAGAAACTCCAACTTCTAGGCTCGAAGGGGTTGACGAGGGACTAACTTCCTTATTTCTCTAGTGTTTGGGAGATTGAAATAATCCCTTACATCCTCCGCAAAGTTATGATCTGAAAGCATACCAACAACAATTATGGGTATTTCGTTTTCATCTTTCTCCCTCCAATCTTTGCATAATCAAAAGAAATTGAACAAGAGATATATATTTTTGAAAGAGAAAGCATAAAGATGTAAATAACAGACATAAATGAGTTGAATCAAAATATTGCAATGCTCATTTCATTAACATGGAAGTACAAACAGATTTTCAAAGCAAACAGTTAATACAATTAAAGGAAAATGAAAACAGAAAGAAACATGGCCTAGTGACTAATTAGCAACAGGGGTGAGCTGGCCTGTCTGAAACACTGCCTTTAGGAGGATAATTTGTCTGAAGTTGACTCAAGTTTCACTTCTCATGCCCTGGCAGAGGATTGTTCTTGACATTAGGGGTGACATCATGGAAAGTGAGAATCTTGTCTCTGATCAAATCCCACACATTATTCTTCAATGCATAGCAATTTTCCAAATCATGGCCTGCGACACCTTGATGGAATTCACAATGGAGGTCAGACCTAAAACCAACTTGAAAAGGATCTGGAGGAGGAGGTAGAGTCCTAGTGGTAATCCAACCTCTCTGAACCATAGCAGGATACAATTCAGTGTATTTCATGGGAATAGGATCAAAGTGAGTCCTATTGCAGATCTGGTTTTGTCCAATAGTCGGACGTTGAGGAACTCAAACTAGTTAAGCAGCAACCACAAGAGTAACAGTAGTAACAGAAGTGTGATTAGAATACTAAGATCTATGACAATATTGGTGTGGTCTTCTTTTTTCTTCTGGAAATTCCCAAAGGATTTCTTTGCACCATTAGAAGATTCGGCAGCTTTAGACACTTTACCATTCTTGACACCTTCTTCGAGTCTTTAGCCAATGGTCACAAAATCTGTGAAGTTGGAGGAGACACTACCAATCATATTTTCCCAATAGAAGGGAGACAAGTGTCGTACCCCAAATTTTGACCTCCAAGATTTCCCATCATTTTGCAAGACATCATCACAATATGGATGTACCTTCATGCCTCATCAATCTCCTCAAAGATGGTTAAGCATTCACCACAATTAAGAATTAGGGTTTCAAGCCCTCTTACAACACTTAGACAAAGGATAAATCAAGAAATGATAGGATCTTCAACTTGTCTAACCTCTCAAACACCTATAAAGGATCAAGAGGAATCCCACATCAAGAATCAAGCACAAAGTTGCAACATTCCAAGTGGGGCAAGCCTCAAGATCGCTAGTGTCACCAAATTAGGGTTTTGGTCGACTGAGGCCTCCAGATGAAAATTTTCATCTGGGCATGAGCCAATGCTTCAAAGAACAACCCAAGATACTCCAAGGGGCCTCATGGACCCAATCATCAAGTTAATTTAACCTCAGGGGATGCATTTACCAAAAATCAGGAATTAGGGTTTCTTGACCTAATTCACCCCTAAGTTGACTTTTGGGACAAAGCATGAGCCAAGACCTCAAGACATGATTTGAGGGCCTAAAATACACCACATTGATCCATTTGTAACAATGGATTGACCCAAGAAGCTTGGTTCACAAGTTTGAATTTCCTCAGGATCACAATTAGGGTTTTGAAGAAAAAGTCAACTGTACCTTTGACTTTTGACCAGGACATGCTCCCAAATCTTGGGACATGATTCAATACACCCTATAACACCTATGGAATCCATCCATTAGGTTTGATTTAGGTCAAGGACTTGATTTCACAAAGGATCGCACAGTTTGGATTTCATCCGATAAAAAGTCAACTGGCACAAAATCAAGTTTGACTTTTTGGAATTTTTCACAAATATGGTTCCCCTAAGTCAAAAATAATGTTAATGTATGGTATTGATCATCATTCATTAAGAAAAATCAAGAAAAGTCAGGTTTCTTGCAAAAGGGTCAACCATGGGAAACCAAAATTTTTCTAAGTTATGGAACAAAAGTGGTTTTGGTACCAACTTCCAAGGACCATAACTTGAGATCCAAGCAACCATTTTGGGTGATCTAAAGCTGGATTTGTAGGTCTTGTTACACTATACAAAAGCTTCAACTACCTCAGACTCCAATTCTTTATGGATTGATCAAAATCACAAAAACATGAAAATGACACTTTTTCCAACACTTAATGAAAATCTGCCTAAGTTACTAGCCTTGAACATCAATGTTCATGGAGTTTTTTCAGTTGGTTCCAAATAGTTTCAAAACAAACTATGATCACACATGTTTTGTATCATATGAGGTCTTTCTAAAAAACACAAGAGCCTCCCATAACTCAACCTGAGCAGGGAGATATGAATCCCTCAAAATCACCATTTCCAACTGTCATAAGCAAGGCAGAATTTGGTGTTTTGCTTGATTTGACAAATTTGGACAACTCCAAGCCTTGTCATCCATTTGGACACATCTGAGGATAAAACAAAAGGAGAATGATCTGATCCCCAAGCCTCCAAAGTCCAAGAATCTACACTTAGCCATAACAAACCAAAAAAGGCTAAAAAGGTGCCAAGACTCCAATTTTGTTTCCAAGCATTCAATGGATGCACCAAGGTGGCATGGACTGACACATTCCTAACTGAATGAGTCAAGAATCAGCACTGAATCAAAGAACCATAGGCCTGTTCCCTAACCTCAAGTCAATGGCTATAGGAGACTAAAGATTCGCTTGGATCAACATTGGCCAAAGGCTTGTACCAGTTGCCATTCACTATTGCTTGCAAAACAAACTTGCTCTACTACAAATAGAGCTCATTTGTGCTCAGTTTGAGTACACCAAACCACTACAACTAATGCTTTCCTCAAAATCTCTCTCTTTAGGCTAAAATACCTTCTTTTGCAAGTCATCTTTGAGTTTTTGAGTTAGAGAGCAATTCCACCACAGCTCATGATCCAAACACATCCAATATGTTATATCTAAGCTGTCCAAACACTCACTTGTGACTTGAAACACCAAAATCAAAAAAGCCACTTCCAAAACCTCAAAATTGGACTTTTCTGCATTTTCCAAGCCATGCCTTGATTCAGTCACTTCCGAAACCAAACAAGGCCTCAAACTCACTCCAAATATCATCCTCAAACTGTTCCAATTGGTTCCCCTCATCTGGAACACCATTTGAGAGAGTTGCCATATTGGTCACTTTTGCCCCTTTTGCAAGAAAGAGCTAAAACTTGTTCCTGAGGATTACAACTGCTTTTGATCATCCTAAAAGCTTCTAAGGGATCAATCAAGAGTGTCCAAACCATTGGATTACTTCTGGCACAAGGATCTTGACAGTTAGCACAAGAAGCTCCAACAGGTAAGTGCATGACAACTTGAACTCTTTAAATTATGCATTCCGTTAATGTCCATTGATCATAAACATCTCATACATGTTGCATATGTTGTGTTTGAACCAATTTGCCCTGCTATTATTGACTGTGTAGTGAGATAGCATAGAACATGCAAATCTAGGCCTATTTTGAAACCACTGTCGGGTTTTAAAATAGGGACACTTTCTGAAAATTCCAAAAGCACCATTGGATACCTTGTGAAATTCTAGGCCAGATGCACCTAAATTTTGTCTAAATCCATGGAGAAATGAGAAAGTTAGAGGCTTCACGTAAATTGCCAAAACTTGCCTTGCCTTGCCTTGGTCAGGCCTAGAAACTTGGCACCCCATATATGCGCATGGGGTGGTTTTGATACACGGATGTATCACCACCCCAGTGGTAGCGCGCATATGTGTTTGGTTGTAAGGTCATGGGTTTAAACCCCACCTAGACCTTTTTTGCTATTCTCTTATTTTTTGCTATTTTTCAATATTTTCATGTTTTTGTTAATTAATTCAAAACATAATTTCTCTCTCAATTTTAATTATTTTTTATTGATTCTTTTTTTGAAAATTCACAAAAATATTAAAATATTTTATTCCATGAAAATTTCACAAATATATTATTTATTTCACATATTTGGTATTTTTGTAAGGAATCATGTTTTATTTGTTTTTAAACATTAAAAATATTTCTTTCTCTTGGTTTTGCAAAATTCAAATGATTTTGAAATCATCCCATGAATGAAACCTGATTTTCCAAATATAAATCCAAGATCACAACTTGTTTTTTACACATGTTTGATCATTTTGATCATTTTAATTAAATTTTTATTTAATTAAAATACATTTTTAAATCAAATTAGGGTTTTGACAATTTCCACCCTCACAAATCTTTTTCAAACACTTTGGGCCTCTATTAGAGTGTAAGACCCAATCCCTTTTTAACCAAAACCTTTTTGGGCCTCAGCCATTGTATAAGTCCCACTGCAATTTTAAAATCTCGGCGCGGTCGTCGCCTTTTAAACGAAAATTTCCGGGTCTCCTCTTGTGTTGTAAGTCCCATCTTTCTTTTAAAAATACGCTTTGGGCCTCTAATAGAGTGTAAGACCCAACCCCCACTTGTACATAAATAATTTGGGCCTCAGTCATTGTATAAGCACCGATACAATTTACAAAACAACGGTACGATTACTGTTTTTCATCTGGGCCTCTCCTTGAGTATAAGCCCTAACACTCTATTCAAAAACAACTTTCCTTTTGATTTAGGTTTAAATTCATAGTTGTTATCAAAACTTTCTTTAATTTCTTGAGCAACTAACCATACAACTGTTACAATGGAAGCTTGCTCGCTTGTAAGTTTTATCAGCTTTCATTTACACGCTTTCATATATATATATATATATATATATATATATATATATATATAATTGTTTGTGCTGGAAGCTTGCTCACCTGTAAGTCCTTCTTTCACATCCTTTTAAATACTTGTCATATATCAACTGTATATATACTTGTATATCTGCTTAGAGTTTTCCCCGGCAAATAGGTCTAGAACTAGGTAAAGCCAGTTGGTCACTCTTAAATACAATCAAAACTAGTTCCCCATAGGAATTTCCAGATATAGTCTTGCCTTCTCTTGGGCTTAAACAATATGGAACAAAGAGAAAGGCATTATTCTCGGTGAAACTTTTCTCAAACTGTCACTATTAGAAATTGTCAAAGAAATTCATTTCCCCGGAGAGGATTAATTCCCAGTGAAACTTCTCTTGAATTTCTTAAAACCCTAGAACTGTTCACTAAAAGAAAAGATTATTCCCGGTGAAACTTTTCTTGAACTCTTCTTAGGTTTGGACCCACATGCTTCCTAAAAGCATCCCCGCCTCCTCTTGGGGTTTGTACAAGGACCCTCCGGCTTCTTAGAAGTTCTCATGCCTTCTCTTGGGCTTAATACAAGGACCCTGAAGACCTCTTAAAGGTATAGGACAAAACTTAGTCATCCTCTGTTAGAGCAGTCTTTCTAAATAGTCAAAACCTTGGACAATTTAGGGTTGATCCTCATCCCTTTAAACACCAGCCTCCTCTTGGGCATCATACAAAGATAAACTTTTCCAGACCAGTAGACTTGGACAGTCTAATCTCCTCTTGGATCTCAAAGACATTTTCAAGTTCCGTGAAAACATAGGAGAAACCCCGGTTATTTTAATAAATCTCCAGCAGAGTTAAAACCCATAGGTTCTAAAACCCAGTCTTTCTCCTAAAATTCCCCAGCCAGGGTCAGCTTACCATCAGTATAACACTATCCCAAATCAGAACCTCAAGGCATCTGATACCTCAACTCTTGTGTAACCCTCTACAAGAGTTGATCCCTCGACTTGGACCTGCCTCTGGATCTCAATAATCCTTAGCAGAAGTCAGCCTCCTCTTAGGCTTTGTATAATGATTTTCCTCAGCAGAATTAGCCCCAACAACACCCTTTTGTTGAGTCCATCTTCTTTCTTAAAACACTCTCTTGTTGAGTTAACCCCTTTTTCAGCCTCAATCTTGGGCTTTGTACAAGACATATATAAACCTTCTCCAATAAAGTCAAAATCTTCATAAACTCCTTTAAAGCTTGGGGCAAATATCTTCCCCAGCAAATTCAATTCCTCCCAGCCTCCTCTTAGGCTTTGTATAATGATTTTCCCAGTAAGGTCAGCCTCAATATTGGGCTTTGTACAAGACACCTAAAAATCCTCAGTTGAGTCAGTCTCATTTTAGCCTCAATCTTGGGCTTTGTACAAGACAAATAAAGATTTCTTTCCCACAAAGTCAGTTTCTTTTCAGCCTCAATCTTGGGCTTTGTACAAGACACTGTATAAATCTCTCTAGCAGAGTCAATCTTCTTTTAGCCACAATCTTGGGCTTTGTACAAGACAGATAAAACCTCTCACCCATAGAGTTAGTTTCCCCTTTTAGCCTCAATCTTGGGCTTTGTACAAGACAGACAAAATATTCCCCCAAAAAAGTCAACTTTTAGCCTCCTCTTAGGCTTTGTATAATGATATCCCCCAAAGAGTCAGTCTCTTTTTAGCCTCAATTTTGGGCTTTGTACAAGACATATATAAACACTCTCTTGTTGAGTGAGTCTTTTCCAGCCTCCTCTTAGGCTTTATATAAGGACTTCCCCAGTGGAGTCAATCAATCTCTTAGCTTCAACCTTGGGCTTTGATCAAGGCACACAAAAATCAACATTCCCTCAGAGGAAATCAAAATCTCTCTTTAGGAAGACATTTCTCTGTGTTATCACACTTCAAAACAGGCAAATCAAACAAACCCTAAATCCCAGATAACTCCTGTAAGTGGCACACTTGTTGATTCAAATATCCAAGCTGTCGTCCATCTCTTATCCTGGTAAACTTCCTCTTCCATCTAATTGCTGTAAGCGGCAAGCCTCTGGATTATTTACATCCATGCCACTGTCCCTCTCTTAGCATGAAAACTCCTAAGGAAAAACGACATTGCTCTATACTGAGTTAAAGATTCCTCCTTCAGGAAAAATCCCTTATAAAGGAAATTATGGATTTTTTGGATTCATATATCCCAGTTAAAGTAATCCTCCTTTATAAGCAGTCACCCAATAGTTGTGATAAACAGACAAGATGTCTCCCTTTAGAGATGATAAGTTCTCTCTCAGTCAAACCTTTTAGCTTCAATCTTGGGCTTTGAACAAGACACAAACAACCTTTTAGCTTCAATCTTGGGCTTTGAACAAGACACCAAAACATCATCTTTTCCTCCCATAGAATAGGAGGAACTACGATTGCTCTGATTTCCCTGTTTCTTTAAACGAGAATACGTAGGCATAAGATTGCGAAATCTTAGCGAGCATACCAAAAAAAACTTTAGGTCCAATACCTTCACACCAATCAAAACTAAGGTCCGGTACCTCACCAAAATCATCAAAAACTCTCTCTCTCATATCTCCTAAAGAAGATACTTTCCCAACCCATCAACAGATAAACACCATCAAGTACAAAGCAGAACCTATTGCTAACAACCTGTGGATAACCACATATAGGATGGGTAATTGACAACTCCCCATTGTATAACCTGACCCCGAACTCCCCGAATCACTTTTAAGCATTTGTTCAGTTAAACATTCGCGTGCATGGTTAGTTTTAGATAGCTTCCCTTTCCCTTCCAGCTTCACAGAATAAATAAGAAATCAGAAAGTAGCACCCCACTCCTACCATTGCGGTGGAGAAACCCATTTGCGATAAGGTGGTCACGTCACCGACAAAAATCGCACGCTACAGGAAAATGGCGACTCTGCTGGGGAGTCATTTTGTCTGTTTAAGATTAAGACTAGAATTCCTAAGAGGTCCAGGATGTTAGTTTTAGGAATCATAATATACATATATACTGCTTTTCCTACTTGATATCCGTGTTTATTTTTCTGTCAATGGGAATGCGAGTCGCATGTGGAAAGATTGAGTGATACCTAATAAGCTGTCCTGGTAGACCATCAAATTAGTGGAGACTCCCTTTGCAGATTCAATGCTTAACGACTCCGTTGTGAAGGCAGATTGTCCCAATGTGGTATCCGTGAAACTGAGGATTTAGTATATAGTAACCATGTTGCCATTTGGTAGTGCGGTAGCTATCAAAAATAGTTGACACGCGATACTACACTCAATTGAGATTACCCTAGGATCCTACAGTCTTCGGGTGAACCAGCTTGATGTTGTTATCTCTAGGAGGGTCAATGATTTTGAGAACTTTTAACACGTTCTACATGTACAAAAATTCACCAGAATACAACCTTTGGGATGGGTAGATCCATGACTCCATGCTCGTGACGTTGAACCCTTGAACCCATGTTTTTTTTATATGTTTTTGTGTGCTGCATTCATGCATTCATTTAAAAAACTTTTAAACAAAGAAAAAAACTTCTTTTCTCTTCTCTTTTTTTTTTCAAATTAAACTAAAACAATGATTGCAAATATCAGAGAGAAAGATTGCGTTATGGATTTCGGTATAAGGAAGACGCACAAGTACACCTTCATGGCTCCAAAACTAGAGGATTTAAGGGGGTTGACAAAGATGATCACCAACCCTGATGCTTTCAGATCAAAGTACGGAGGACTGCTGTCTCTATTAAGGGTCCATGTAGTTGAAGGAATCATGTATGCACTAATTCAGTTCTACGATCCATTTTATCACTGTTTCACATTCCCAGATTATCAACTAGCACCAACACTGGAGGAGTACTCTCACCTGACTATTTACCCATCACTGACCAAGCTCACTTTTCTGGACTGGAAGAAATTCCAAAGGATCAAACCATTGCAAGAGCAATCTATTTGGACGAGTCAGAAGTCAGGACTCACATGACCACTAAGGAAGGAATCCAAGGTTTACCAGCCAAGTTTTTGGTAGAGCAAGCCCTATACTTTGCCAGTATAGGAAACGTTACTGCTTTTGAAGATATCTTTGTGCTACTCACATATGGGTTATTCCTTTTTTCCAACATCGATAATTTCGTCGATACCAACGCCATTAAGATATTTCTGATTGGAAACCCTGTACCAACTCTGCTCGCAGACGCTTATCATTCTGTACACTTAAGAAATTTATATAGTGGAGGAATGATCACATGCTGTGTACCCCTGCTATACAAATGGTTCACTTCCCATTTACCCAAGTCTGCTGCTTTTTGGGATCATAAGAGTACTCTACGTTGGTCACAGAGAATCATGTCTCTTACCAACTCTGACATAGATTGGTACAATCGAATCTATGACGGGATAAGGATTATTGATAAATGTGGAAACTTCCCTAATGTACCCCTCATAGGAACTAAAGGAGGAATCAACTATCATCCAATTTTAGTTCGCCGTCAACTCGGATACCCGATGAGGCATATCCCGCGTAATGTTCATCTGGAAGGTCTTTTCTTCAAGGAAGGAGAAAATGACAGGGCATTAAAGACAGAAATAGTGCATGCCTGGAAACATGTTCACAGGAAAGGAAGAAAGTCTCTAGGAAAACCAGACTAAATCTCTGTGGAAGCTTATCTCCACTGGGTACAAATTAGAGCCATCAAGCTAAGGATGCCTTACCCTCGTCAAGAAGTTCTTCCGCTAAAGGAATCTGTCCTTTATTTTATGTCTGATGCGGAAAAACTCTAGGTCACTCTCAACAAAGTTCGACGGGAAAAGAAATCTGGAAAGAACAAGTATCGTATTCTCAATGTGGAGTGTACCAAAATTCAGCAATTATTAAAAGAAAATGACACTCTGATTAGGATATTAGAGCAACATGTTGTAGAAAATCAAGAAGACCAAAGAAATTTGCTCGCTCCTTTCACTTGGCAAAGGACCGACAACCCGACAACGACTCAAGATCCCTAGTCAAAGAAAAGGAAAATACCAGAACCAGCACCTGAGCTCTCCTCAGAGAGAACTCGGGATCCATAAGTTTAGACTTTTCCTTTTACATCACTTTGTAAAATACTATATTTCCATTTCCGCAATCTTTCAAGTTCAATAAAACGGGGTTTCCCCACTGTATGATATTTGCAATCTATTTGTTGAAGTTTCTTTTTTATTAAAATAAAAATTAATATAATCATTGCATATCATTCATCATTCTCACATAAGCATTCTTCTTACCTTCGAATCTCACGTATGTGTCACGATTCTAGAGTCAAACTATCTCATTCGTACAATACTTGGGCCAATCAACAAAAGAAAATGGATGATCTCAAGGAAGAGAACAGAGAGCTGAGAGAAGAAATCGACGCTCTGAAAGAAGATCTGAGAAAACTTCACAATGACATGCAATCTCTAGCAGCAGCTCTGAGACAAGAACAAAGGACTGTGATCTCGGAGATCACATCTACTCCCATAGTGGAGACGTATGATCCTCGGTACAACATGCCTAAAGATCTTCCCTGGGGCGTGCCTATCAACTTTATCCTTATAGGATATATCCCGCCGGTCACTGAAGACCCAGAAACTGCAGTAGGAATCGCTGGACCTGAAGGTTACAAACTTCGGGAAGGCAAAGATGCAAGATTCGTGACAACGACTCCTGAAAGTTACAAACTTCGGGATAGGGAAGCACAAAGAGTCACCGTCGTAATGACTATACCACAACCCGTGGTACACACTGTCCTGGAAGGACAAATTCCACAAGTAATCTCTGGTGGAAATGAAAATATGTATGACAGGATGAATGAGTTCCAGGAACAATTCCTGGAGATGCAGAAGGAACTGCATGCCATTCGTGGCCAGGATTTATTTGGAAAGGATGCCGCAGACCTTTGTCTGGTCCCCAATGTAAAAATTCCAAACAAATTCAAGGTGCCTGACTTTGAAAAATACAAGGGAAACTATTGCCCTCAAAGTCATTTGGTGATTGACGCTCAAAAGATGTTAACTCAGACAGAAAATCAATAGCTACTGATCCATTATTTCCAAGACAGTTTAACCGGTGCCGCACTTAAATGGTACATGGGTTTAAACCGCACCAAGATCGTCACTTTCAGAGATCTTGGCACTTTCTTCGTTCAGAAATATAAATATAACCTAGACATGGCACCAGACAGAGATCAACACAGAGCCATATTGTAGAAGGACAAGGAAACTTTTAAGGAATATGCTCAGAGATGGCGTGAAATTTCCGCCCAGACCTGTTCCCCTCTTGAGGAAAAAGAGATGAAAAAGATCTTTTTGAAAACCTTGAGCTCATTCTACTACGACCGAATGGTCGCCAGTGCGCCTAGTCACTTCACTGAAATGGTGAACATGGGAGTACGCCTTGAAGAAGCAGTCCGAGAAAGACGTCTGGTCAAAGATACAGGACCTTCAAGCAGTACCAAAAGATACGGTGATTCTTTCCCTAAGAAAAAAAGCAAAATATTGGTAGTATCTCTCTCAGAAAGCAAAGGCGAAGGTATCAACCAGTAGCAGCGGTAACTCCTGCTATCAATCCTGCGTCTGTTCCAACGTATCAACCTCAGGTTGCTCAGAGCCAACCAAGTCAACAACAGTATCAGCAAAGGACATAACAGCCTCTTCAGCAGGCTCGTCCACCGTACAACAATAAAAATCGTACAACACGACCACCAAGGTTTGACCCTATAACGATGTTGTGCGCAGAACTGTTTTCGCTACTACTAGTCAAGGGGCACGTCCAAACTAGGTCTCCTCTTACAGTACCGGAAAATCCGCCTTTTTGGTTTAAAGCAGATAAAACTTGCCCTTACCATCAAGGAGGACCGGGACATAACATTGAAAACTGTCTCAACTTCAAATCTGATGTGCAGAAGCTTGTCAGGAACGGGGTCCTATCTTTCAAAGATACAAATCCCAATGTTCAGACGAACCCGTTGCCTCAACATGAGAAAACTGCAGTAAATTTGATAGAGGAAGAATCTAACCACATCTATCAAATTGATGATGTGCTCATATTAGGAACCAATCTGGTCAAGATGCATTGCAGACAGAGCGGATACGGTCATGTACCGTCTCATAATTATCACCAGTGTGATATCTGCTTAAAGAATAATCAAGGATGTTCTGTAGTGTAATCAGTTCTACAAGAACAAATGAATCTTGGATGAATTCAAGATCACAGAATCCATGAGGTCAATATGGCTCACGTAAACCCCAACATTGTTCAGAACCCCAACATTCTGGCAATGAATGTCAACTTGGTGGCAATGCACTCTAGGCAAAGCCAACATCATGACCTGCCACGACATGATTACAATTCCTGTCCAACATCAGGGATGCTCTTTTGTACAAGAGGCCCTCCAGTGTCAGATGGATCTTGGATGGATCCAGGATTACCGTGATAGAAGTAGCCATCAAGTCAATATGATTCAAATCTTTGATATTCGCTTGATGAATACCAGTCTGGTAGAATTACACGCTAAGCAAGTCCGGCTCGGTTTTCTGGCTTCACATGATTATCAAAACTGTAAAGTTTGTCGTGAAGACGACCAAGGATGTGCACTTGTCCAAAGAACACTTCAACACTTGTTGAACCACTGGTGGCTTCCGATCTACCTAGATGAAGACACACAATAAGTCAGTATGTCTGACGGGAATCCTACTAGGCATCAAAGTCAGGATGTTCGCGCGATGGAAAGAAATCTAGTGAAGTTGCACTGCATACAAAGCGGACGTGGCCGGGTGCCACCACACAACTATGAGCGCTGTAGAGTTTACCCAAAGAACAACCAAGGATGTTATCTTATACGGCCAGCTCTTCAAAATCAGGTGGACCGAAAAGAGATTCGACCATGTTCAAGTTCTGGTTCGGTCAACGTAATGTAAGACTATCTTCCTGATCAAAGAAAAGACGTTGTCTTAATCTCTGATCATGAAAGGATCAAAGATGTATGTGCCATAATCCCTCTACTCCATGAATCATGAGTTCCTCTTGATAGTAGAAAAATTCTCAATCTCAAACCAATTGAGGCCGGCTACGATGGTCAGAAAAATTAAAAGGCTCCTGTAGTTATCTATCTGCCAGGACCAATACCGTACCAATCTGATAAGGCTATCCCTTATAAGTATGGTGCAACAACAATCAAAAATGGAAAGGAAACTCCATTACCCTCCGTCGTGAACATTGCAGACATCAGTTGAGTAACACGAAGCTGCCGGATCTTCAACAGAGAAGTTAGAGAACCCACTAGAGAAAAGGAACCTCAAACAGAAGTTCCAAATCAACCAGCCGGTCAATCCAGTAATCTCGACCTTTCAAAGAACAATGATGAGATGCTGAAGCTCATCCAGAAAAGCGAGTACAACATTGTAGACCAACTATTATAAACTCCTTCGAGAATCTCTGTCATATCTCTTTTGCTCAGTTACGAAGCTCACGGGGAAGCTCTACAGAAAGTCTTAGAGCAAGCCTTTGTGGAACAAGATGTGACGATAAGACAATTCGAGAACATCATCTCCAACATCACTTCCTACAACAACTTAGGATTCAATGATGAAGAATTGCCAGATGAAGGCAAAAATCACAACATGGCGCTTAACATTACAGTCAACTGCCATGACGATGCTTTAGCCAGTGTACTGGTAGATTCCGGATCAGCTCTGAATGTTATGCCAAAATCTACTCTGATGCGACTATTATTTCGAGGATCTCCGATGAGAGGCAGTGAGGTCATCGTCAAAGCCTTTGACGGATCCAGAAAAAATAGTTATCGGCGAAGTCGACCTTCCCATAACTATCAGTCCTCACACTTTCCAAGTCACTTTCCAGGTCATGGACATCCGGGCAGCATACAATTGTTTATTAGGAAGACCTTGGATACACGAAGCTAGGGCAGTCACTTTGACACTTCACCAGAAGCTAAAGTTCGTCAAGAATGACAAGCTAGTCACAGTCTGCGGAGAGCAGGCTTTAATCGTAAGCAACTTATCATCATTCACCTATGTAGAACCAGAGGAGGTTGTCGGAATTCAGTTCCAAGCACTTTCGGTGAGCAATGAGAATCGATCAGAAAAAGGAACGTCGATTTCCTCATACAAAGATGCTCTCAAAGTGTAACACCTCAAAATTTTCCTTGTTGTTTTTAGATAACTGGCTTATGTTTCTTTTCATTTCTTGCATTTGCATTGTGCATAGCATTTGGTTCTTAGCATGGGATCGAGGTATTTGGTTCAACTCAAGGGCAAAAGCTTCTTATGAGATCCATAAGCTTCTCACATCCTTATATGGTGGCCCAAGGGCATTTCAATGAGGGATTCTCCAAGTGGTTATATCAAGGGTTGGTGTCCTTACACTGATGACCAAAACTAGGGTTTTATGGTTAAGGGTCCTAAGCTCAAGGAATTGATTCAAACCTTTCACCAAGGTTCTCCATATGTCAAAACAAGTCTAAGGATGGATTTTGAGCCAAAAATTCACCATGGAAGGCCTCAGATGATTCAGTAGCTTACAGATGAAGTAATCAGTCAAACTGGTCAACTGAAAAGTCAAACTAGGGTTTTGAGGGGTCCTCATCATGGTAATCAAGTCAAGAGACCTTTATTTGGTCTATGGAAGGCTTTCATGATCACAATTTGCAAAAATCAAGCTTTGGTAAAAAGTTGCTAAATTGGGAAAGTGACTTGTAATTTCAAGTTACTATTTTTGGCATATTTTCAACCAACTTTAACCAAACTTTTCATGATAAAAAATGCTTCAAACGAATTTTTTCCCAACATCAAAGTTGTAGATCTCTTTCTCCTCTTTCCAAAGAGTGGTGGACCATGATCATGTCATTTTTAGATCAAGAGTTATGGGCATTTGAAGTTCAAGAGTATTTGGTGTCCCACCATGCATACCATTTTGATACAATTTGCAAGATGCATTCTAACTCACCAATATGGCTTCTAATTATTCAGTTCACCTCACCACATTCCAATGCACCTCATTTAACATCATTTTGAGCCAAGAATGGAATGAATCCGTGGATTACATAGTCATAATTCATCATTATGCAATTTTGCAAGTTCACTTGGAATTCATAATTCAGTTACTCTCCAGCCCCAAGATCAATCCAAAGGTGGTCCTTGCATAAAAAGGAAAACAGTCATGCACTTTTCATGAAGAATGCACGAGCCAAATACCTCATGTGCACACATTTGCAAATTTGCAAAACAGCCGAAAACTCATTGCTCTCAAGTCCTTGAAGTTTAAAACCCTAAACAGTAGCATCTGCACACTATATAAGCTAACTCACACGAATTTCTCAGCAGCTACTATTCATTTTCATCACTTTTCAAAGTTTTTGCTCTCAAGTTTCTCTCCTTCGATTCTCCCAATCCTTCAAGGTTCCTCCATTTTTTTTGGTTGGTTTATGATCAGTGAAGCATAAGGAAGAGAAATCCACCACTGTTTTGAGGTTTAAGCAAGGAATTCATCAAGTTGAGTTCAGAGCTTCAACTTTCGGATTCAAGGATTCAGGCCAGTTTGAAGATCTAATTGCATTTATTTTGCAATTAGACGGTTGAAGGAGTTGATCTGCAGCTTATCTTGGAGTTTCTTGACGTATTTCCAGTTCTGCAAATCTCAGGTGAGCTCCAAATTCATAGATCTAGAATTGATTTTTGTTGTGTGTGTTTAATGTTCATCTTGATGTGCTGAGCTCATATATGTCTTTGGATTTGATTTTCAACGTGAATCATGGCTGGAATTTAGATCTGAAATTTTCATATCCAAACTTGTTTCGTTCGATTCTTGAAATATATGCATGCTAAATAATTTTGAGTGGCATATTTGTGATCTACGTGAGTTGATGAACATTTTGATGTATGATTTGGTGTTTTTGGTTATTGTTTGAAGTTTGGTGACCGGAGAGTGGCCGGAGAAGATGACCGGCGCTTCTCCGGCCGGTGAGGGTTTAATTAGGGTTTATGAATTTCCAGATTTATTCTCATGCGTTGGATTGTGATTAATTTTCCAGTTTGATTCTCGTGCGTTGGATCTTGATTATGTGGTGTTAATCAAATTAATTAGGGTTTAAGGGATCTGATTAAGTCATGGCCGTTGGATTTCATTTAATTAGTGAATTTGAATGTGGACCATTAGATCGTTGACTTTGTTTAGTTTGACTTTGAGCGTGAGCCTGTGGATCTGGAGACTTTCCCTTGTTTGACTCAATCTGAGCCGTTCCTTATTTCTGAACATTGGTATGCATTTGGGCCTCTTTTGTTGTTCACACCCCCGTTTCTGAGCCCATGACCGTTTGCATGCGTTTGGATTTCTTCTTGCACCCCTGGTTTCATTTCATTTCCTTTTTATTTTCTATTTTCATACCATCTCATAATTAATTGTTAAAAATATTTGCATGTGCTAAAAAATTCCAAAAAAATTCATCATTCCTCCTAATTATTAAAATTAATTTTTCAAATTTTATTTTATTATTTTTGCATTAAAATTGCATTAAATATTAATTTTCCAAAGTATATTTTCTCACTTGCATTTCATATTGCATACTTCATGTTGCATCTTTTATTTCTCTCATTTGAAAAGTGATTTGATCCTGATTCTTTTTGGGTTGTGTTCTTAACATGTTGAGGTATGTTTGAGATTTTTGGTATGATTTTTAGGTCCTGTTTGGATGACTTTGGATGTGTTGCTTTGAGCATGAATGTATGAAATCCTATTGATGCTTTGACCTAATTGTTGATTGACTTTGGTTCTGATTCATTGCTTGTGGCTTTGATATGTCAATTATACATGTTTGAGATGCTTGAATACTGGATGACATAATTTTTGAGGCATGTTTGTTATTTCTTTGAAGCATGAACTTTAACTTGTCCAATTTGTGAATATATGCTTCATGTTTGGTTTGCTTGATCATGAAGGCACTTGTGCCATAATTTGGGGTCTTGTTTGAGAATTGATAACATGTTAATTGACTTCTGGTTGTGATATTTGGATCTCATCTTTGCATGTTTGATGTTTGCCTTGCACTTTAAGTCACTTGTTTCACAAGAATGAATCATGCTTCACTTCACTTCACTTCTTCTTCTTTGCTTCTTAATTGATTGTGAAAGTGTTTGTATGACTTGAAGGATGTTTGAAGATCTTGTTTAGGCACATATTTAGGATTGTGTCACTTCTGGACTTGGTTTACTTTGTGGAATTTTGACTTGGTTGCTTCACATGATCACTTCTTTTCATCTCACTCCTTCTTTAATGACTTGAATGGTACTTGATTGACTTCTCCCTTTTCTTTTTGACTAATTGTGCATGACCAATATTAGAGGTCAGTAGGACCATTAGGTTCTGAACTTGATGTTTGATTTACCTTAGAACTTGTTTCTTTATTGCCTTATGCTTGTTTGAGTTTCATTTTGTCATATGTGAATACTTCTAACATTTTCAGGGGCAAATGGTAAGTTGTTTGAGTGTGGATATGCTTCCACATTTTACTTTCTTCCTTTATCTTTTAACTTTCATACTTGTGTTTGAAGTGAGCTTAGGCCACTTGTGTTTCACTTCTCTTTCTCCTCCTTCTCTTTCACTCTTTTCATCCCTCGAGTCTCAAGACTTGTTTAAGTCTTGGATTCTCTCCCTTTAGAGCTACCTAGTCTAACTTAATTTTCGATTAAGCTTGGAGTAGGATTAGCATTAGGTTAGGTAGTCGTCTCTCCTAAACCTCACTAACCATAGGACATCCATGCATGATAACATTAGGACTCTTAGTTTCCCTTTAGAGTTTCCTTTTGTGTCGCTTCTCTTCTCATCTCAAACTTCTTGAAAACACTTAATAAAATATAACGTATATTGCGCTCGAGCCTTAAGTGTAGGAAGTGAAGAATGAGGGGTCTCCTCTCTTCTTCTAGGGTGATTAGCATACGTCCCATTCGGGGGCGGCCATGCGACTCACTCGTTCCCGCATGGTAGACTTTGGTGCAATGTAAGTTACGAACTAACTCAAAACCCTTCTGTCTAAAAAACACAAAACAAATTCAAATCTTTTTTGATCCTTCGGGATTGTTGGGTTTCAAACTTCTTTTTTTCAGAAAAGAGCTCGTCGCTCACATAAAAAACACTTACCCATCCGTGGTCGTACCCACGAACTACGTCAGCTCTGATTCCTCTCTCTCGTCCGATTGAGGATACGTAGGCACAAGACAGCGATTGTCTTGGCGAGCAAACCTTCCCCCACAGTTCCCGTCCGAACTACGTTGACTCTGACTTTCCCATTGCACTGAGGGAGTACGTAGGCCTAGGACAACGATACCGTCCTATCGAGTCACTTCCTTTTCTTTTCTTCTTCGTTTCTCCGTTCTTTCCCATTCTCGTTCCTTCTTCGGTCCAGTAGCAGTGGAGTTCTAGATGACGACGCCCTTTGATGCAGACAGCAAGCGTGGATCCCATCGAGTACGATGGACGTGTTGGGTGCTAACACCTTCCCTTCGCGTAACCGACTCCCGTACCCGTTCTCTTGGTCGCGTGACCATGCTCTTTCCCTTCTTTCAGGTTTATGCAGTGTTCTCTTTCCCTCTCTTGGGATAAATACACTTTGCTGGTGACTCTGTGTCTTTTGCGCCACTCTCGCGTTTGTACCATTGGATGCGAATCTTTCGGGAGCGACAGCTGGCGACTCTGCTGGGGACCCTGGTTGACCTACTGCTGATCCTTCCCCTTTAGCGAGTCGATCCTAGCGCTTGTCTGTTTTTTTCTAGGTGTTTGTTTTTATGGTGTTTTGCTTTGTTGTATATTACTGTATTTACTGTCTTATTTACTTTACTGTATTTACAGCTCTTTATTGCATTGCATTGCATTTCATTACTGTCATACTGGATATTGCTGTGTTGTTCTGCTGCTGGTTTTTCTGTTTGTAGGGTGGGTTGGATTCATGAGAGAAAAGCCCAATACCAAGGCTTGAGCATACACCTATGATTAGCGTGGAAAGTAGTGTGACTTGTTTGGCATTTGGCCAGATGAAGTATACATGAAAACTCCACATCCAGACGAGGTTTTCTTGGTAATATTCTGTCCTGTCCATTTGGGGCAGACAATGGAATATAACCTGGAAAGCTGTCGACTCTGGCGACCATCCCCGAGGACTCAGTTGCGGCACTCCTCCCGAGATGTGACAGTGGCAGCCCACGTTCTGTGGCAAACCCATTGCACATTCTCGATCCGAGGACCCAATGCTGGGAACTTGCTATAGGGTTTCCCTTTTGTAGTGAATCAGTGGACGACCTCTTTGATTGGCGATAGCATTGTATCCTTCGGGCTAAATGTGCTATTGCTTCTCAAACCTCTGAAGCTGAGGATCTTTTGTTTTGGAGAATCGGTTGAGGCCTCCTCTTTTGATGATGATGCCAAACCAGAAATGGTGAACGTATCATCATTTCTCGACCTGAGAGCCCGGGATACTGAACATCCTAGTACCCATATGTGAGAGGGGATGGGTGTTTACAGGTTTGCAGGTAACCTAGACCTTCAACCTACCTGGTTTCTGGGTTTCTCATCAGTGTACTATTATTATCCTGGCATTCTGGCAGTTTGATTGGGTTGTTATTCTGGATTTTTGGGTTTATGGTATTCTGGGTCTTATTCAGTCAGCAGAACAGCAGCAGTTTGAGCATTTTGGATACCTTGATCCCATGCTTGCATTTTGCATCATCTTTTTTGCATTCTGACATGTTTGCTCATTTGTAGGGTTGCATCCTAACTTTGATTCCGGTTGTCTGAAGACTGTCCATGATGAGTATTAGCACTGAAGAAAGAAAGAACATCATCCCGTACAAGTTCCCAGAGCTTCACCTAGATGCTGTGCACAAGATCTCGGCTATGGGAAAACCTGAGGTATTGGCAGATTTCAGAGGAGAATATGGGAGGATTCTGAGTTTCGCCCGGAATGTTACCAATTATGAGTTCAGGGCCCTGCACACTCTGGCACAGTTCTATGACCCTCAACTCCGGTGTTTTCTATTTGCTGATTATCTTTTGGCTCCAACGTTGGAAGAATTTGCTCTTATTTTGGATGTTTCGATCAAAGAGGGAGCTCCCTTCTATCCTTATAAGGAGTTTCCTGATTTGGAAAGGGTTGCTGCTACTTTACGTTTGGATCAGTCACTGTTGAAGAAAAATATTGCTAGTAAAGGGGGTTATCAAGGTTTTCACACGAAGTTTTTGATCGAGCAGGCTGTTACTTGTGCTAAGGCTAAGTGTTGGTCGGTGTTCAATGCAATTCTGGCTATGTGTGTTTATGGAACGGCGTTATTCCCTAATGTGAAGGATTTTGTAGATGCACATGCTGTCCGGATATTCACCACGAAGAATCCGGTACCTACCTTGCTTGGGGATCTGTTTTATTCGATGCACTATAAGAATGAGAAAAGGAGAGGTGGACCTCTTTATTGTTGTGCTTCAATTTTCTATAAGTGGTTTGCTGATCGTCTTCCCAAATCTGGGGCATTCAAAGACACTAAAGGAACTCTAGATTGGGCAAAGAGATTAATGGGGTTAAGGGCCGACAACTTAGTTTGGATCAATCGTGATTTGTTGGGCCGAGAGATCCTGGTTAGTTGTGGAGGTTACCTAAACGTACCTTTAATAGGAAGGAAAGGGGGAATTAACTACAACCCCATTCTTGCTATTAGGCAATTTGGGTATGCTTTAAAGGAGCCGCCAAAAGGCCAAGATGTGCAAGAGTCTCTATTTTTGGGTGAGGAAGCCAATCTGGAGGTGTTGAAAGAAGCTGCGAACGCTTGGAGAGATCGCCATAAGAAAGGAAAGACTTCTTTTGGAAAGTGTAACAACAAAGCTTTTCTTGCGTATGAAGACTGGGTTCAGAGCAGAGTAGAGAGTGTACTTTTGCCATTCTGCAGGGAACCTCCCTCTTACCCTTTGCTGATTGAACCCCCAACCATGATTGAAATGGAGAAGTATAACCAATTATGGGCTGAAAAGGAGAAGATTCGAGAGGAGAACCGTGAGTTGCAAAAGGAAATCTACCAGTTGAAACATGAGCGAGGTGAGGCTGTTCATATTGCCAAGCTGAAGACAGAACGTCTCGCTGAGAAAGAAAAGGAGCTGGTTGAAGAGATAGCAGCTAGGAAAAGGGTAGGACAAGCTCTAAAAGGCGTTTGCAAGACTCTCAAATCCAAGAAGGATGACTTAGCCAAGGCTTGGGCGAAGATTCACAGGTTCAATGCTTACCGAGATACTGCAATCACGGCCAACAAGCAGAAAGAAGATAAGCATTTGGAGCAGATTGAGAGTCTGAAGTTGAAGCTCAGGAAGAAGGACGAGGAGATCTTGTCAGGGACGTTTCGAAGACACGCAGTTGAGGAACGGCTCAAAGAAGCCATAGCAACCATGGAAGAGCTGAAAATACAAGCAGGAGTGAAGAGGTCTAAGTGGGAGTGCTCTAGCTCAGGCAGTGGCCCTCATACGGTGCAAGATCCTTGAAGGGAACTCTACTCAGTAGTTTGTATTTTGTTCTTTCTTTGTATTTTGGGTCACCACCAGAATTGTTGGCTGGGACCTCTGCTTATTTTTGTTTCAGGCTATTTTTTTGGCACCTTGGGTTGTAATTTCTGACAGTGATTCACTATGATTTATATGAGCAGCAGTTTCATCCTATTTCACCTTTAAACTGGAATCAAGGGGTGGATCACCCTGCGAATATACAAACATGTTTGCATTTGCATTTGCATAATCATAATCATTTTTGCATTGCAGGTTATCTTGGTTTCTCTGGCTTTCTTATCCTCTCTCTTTCTTTCAGTCAGGATTGATCAACCAACTCATCGTTATTCTACTCGGCTCAATCAAAACAGAGTGATGGACAAAGTTCAGGCAGATATGGCCGCTATGCAAGCTCGCATCGACCAGTTCATGGAAATGATGCAGGGTGTGGTGCAAAGTCAGAACGAGTTCAGAACTCTGGTTCAGCCGTTAGTGGCGCAGGTCAACGAAAATGGTATCCTACACGGTGGTCTTATTAACCGTAATATCCCTCCGGGCGGAGTTGGTGCTGGTGGATAGGGCAGAATTCCTACAGTGGTTGGAGAGGGAAGTATTGTCCGGGCTATCCATGGCCATCATTTTGATGATCAACAAGACGATGTGTTCTCGGTCAGAAGTTTAGATGCTGCCCTTCCTGTGGTCAGTGATGAAAGAATCCGTTTAATTGAAGCTCAATTGAAAGGAGTGGTGAAACAGGATGATTTGGGGATTGATTTGGACGACCTAGGGTTGGTCCCTGATATTGTTATTCCACACAAGATTCACATTCCTACGCTAGAAAAGTACAATGGTTCTACCTGCCCAAGGACTCATGTGAAGGCCTATACCAGGAAGATGGCTGCTCACGCTAAGGATGAAAAGTTAATGATGCACTTCTTCCAAGACAGCCTGTCTGGCGCGTCTTTGGAATGGTACATGGGGCTAGAAAGTAGAGATGTTCGTACCTGGAGAGAGCTAGCTGCAGCTTTCATCAAGCATTATCAGTACAACATGGACATGGCTCCCAACAGAACTCAGCTGTTGAGCATGTCCCAGAAGAATGATGAGAGTTTCAAAGAATACGCGCAAAGGTGGCGTGAGTTGGCGGCTAGGGTGCAGCCACCAATGCTAGAGAAAGAGATGCTGGATATGTTCATGGACACACTGCCTAAGCACTACTATGAGAAGCTTTTGCCTTGTTCTCTAGGCAAGTTTGCAGATGTGATTGCTATTGGACAGAAGATAGAGGTGGGAATTAAGGATGGGAAGGTTTCTAGCAGTGATGAATCGTCTTCCGGACAGGGAAAAAAGCTGTTTGATAATTATAAGAAGAAAGGAGAGACCAACGTTGTATCATCCCATAGGGGAAAAGGGAAACAACGCCAGTTTAATAATCAACAGGTAGCAAAAGTAACCATTCCAGCAACGTTACCTCCGCCACAGCAGCAAAGGGGTAATGCTAATCAGCATAGGCAGCAGGGTCAGTATCAGAACAGACAGAGGAATGCAGAGAGGCATTTTGATCAACCCCAAATGTCATATGCACAGTTGTTGTAACATTTACTGCAATTGCGTCTAGTTGAGCTTCGTACCCTGGCTCCACCAACAGGGGAACTCCCACGAGGCTATGATGCTAACGCACACTGGGATTTTCATTCTGGTGCCCCTGGGCACACGGTGGAGAAGTGCAGGGCGTTTCAGCACAAGGTGCAGGACCTTGTGGATTCTAAAGCCAACAATTTCTCGAATGACGGACCCAATGTTATTCAAAACCCGATGCCTAATCACAATGGGCCCAGGGTGAATGCTATAATTGAGGACTGTGAAACTTTGAATTTGATCATGGATGTGGAGGAACTGAAGACTCCGTTGGTGGTGGTTAAGAACAGATTATTGAAAGGTGATGTCTATCTGAGTTGTGGTGAGAACTGCTCAGATTGTTTGATAAAGGTTAATGGTTGTGATTCGTTGAAGAAGGGTATTCAGAATCTGATTGATGAGGGCTGTTTACAGTTTGACAGAGGTAATCAGCTAGAAGAGGTTGTTAGTGAAAAGGTTGCCACTATCACGATTCCGTTTAAAACAATTACTATTTCTGGTCCAGCAAGGCCACCTCCAGTCATTATCACAAGGGCTGGACCCATTCCATACGAGAGTTCTAAGGCTATTCTGTGGAATTATGGTGCAGAGGTGTTTGTCAATGGGCAAAAGCAAGAGCTAATGAATACTTCACCAGTGGGTTCTAGTTCAGGGGTTAAAGTTGAGACTGATGCTATAACCAGAAGTGGTAGAGTGCTCCCTCCGGTTAACGATCAACCCAGTACCTCTAGGCAAGATAGAGGAAAACAGGCGATGGATGGTTCTGTTCAGACTCCAGTGATTGTGGAATCTACAGTGAAGCCGGTTGATGATGCTTTTTCGGAAAATGTAGAGGAATTTATGAGGCTCATCCGAAAAAGTGATTATATGATCGTGGACCAATTACATCAGACCCCGTCCAAGATCTCTATTCTGTCTCTGCTCTTGTGTTCTGAGGCTCACAGGAATGTTCTTTTGAAAGTTTTGAATGCAGCCTACGTTCCTTAAGAGATCTCTGTTAATCAGCTGGAAGGGGTTGTAGCGCACGTGAATGCGGGTAACGGCCTGGGTTTTACAGATCTTGACTTGACTTCTGCTGGCAGGAATCATAACAATGCCCTGCATATTTCGATCGAATGTCGTGGCTCGCAGATGTCACATGTCTTGGTTGATACTGGTTCATCGTTAAATGTATTGCCCAAGAAAGCGTTAATGAAGTTGGATACTCGAGGACTTATTTGTACACCAAGCGACTTGGTGGTGCGAGCTTTTGATGGCTCGAAGAGATCTGTTTTTGGCGAGATTGTGCTTCCAATCAAGGTTGGACCGGAAATCTTTAATGCAACGTTTTACATTATGGATATTCAGCCAGCGTACAGCTGTTTATTGGGTCGTCCTTAGATCCATGGGGCAGGTGCTGTAACTTCCACTTTGCATCAAAAGCTGAAGTATATGGTTGATGGTCACGTAGTGACAGTATGCGGAGAAGAAGACATAATGATCAGTCAGCTGTCAACCTTCAAATACGTGGAAGTGGATGGTGAAATCCACGAGACGTTGTGCCAGGGATTTGAGAAGGTGAAAGTTTCTGAAGAAGTTGTTCGGTCTGAAGCTGTAGTGCAGCCTGTAGTGGTAAATAAACCTGAGGGTTCCATGTCTTTGTTAAGAGACGCCAAAGCTGTGGTTGAAGCGGGTAGCTCACAGAGGTGGGGCCAGGTGGTTGAAGTCCAGAAAAAGAAGGATACTTATGGATTGGGATATAAGCCATCCAAAAGAGATGAGGATCCCCCAAAATTCTATGGCCCTGTCCGGTTCACTAGCGCTGGAGTTTTCTTCGACAGAGTTAATGCTATTGATGAAGAAGGAGACAGTGATTGTGACATGGATAGCTGGATCCGTCCTTGTGGCCCAGGGGAAAGTCTGCACAACTGGTCTTCTGAGAAAGTCATTCAAGTGACAGGCTTCGAGTAATTGCTTTGTTTTCCTATTTTGTTAATCCTACGTTCTGCCCAAGACGTAGTGATTCTGTTTGTAGGGCTTTTAACTATTGCATGTTTTGCTCTATCATCAATAAAGGACTTTTCACACTCAAATATTTTGATCTCTGTCTTTCTGTTTTTATTTTTATGCATTAAAAAACCCACATCAAAATGGCAATGTGTTTCTTTTGTTGCATCATAATAAAACATACCTCATAAATCATTGCAGGTCTTTTTGTTCAGATGACACCAATCATGACTCAGCTATAGGTCGGTATGACTTTGACAATCCAATCTATCAGGATGAAGAAGAGGCTGACGAAGATTGTGAACTGCCCGAAGAGTTGGCCAGATTGTTGAAGCAAGAGGAGAGAGTCATCCAACCTCATCAGGAGGAAATTGAGATTGTGAATCTGGGAACCGAGGACGCTAGAAAGGAAGTAAGAGTAGGGGCTGCGTTGGAAGACAGTGTCAAGGGAAGATTGATTGAAATGCTCCGTGAGTATGTGGACATCTTCGCCTGGTCTTACCAAGACATGCCCGGGCTGGATACTGATATTGTTGTACACCGGCTACCACTCAAAGAAGGTTGTGCTCCGGTCAAGCAAAAGTTGAGAAGAACTAAACCGGAGATGTCTGTCAAAATCAAGGAAGAGGTTCAGAAATAGCTAGACGCCGGATTTCTTGCCGTAACAAATTATCCTCCATGGGTTGCTAACGCCGTGCCTGTACCTAAGAAGGATGGGAAGGTCAGGATGTGTGTTGATTACAGGGATTTGAATAGAGCCAGCCCAAAGGATGATTTCCCGCTCCCTCACATTGACGTGTTAGTTGACAATACTGCTCAGTATTCTGTGTTTTCCTTCATGGATGGCTTCTCTGGGTATAACCAAATCAAAATGGCCCCAGAGGACATGGAGAAGACTACATTCATAACACCGTGGGGAACTTTCTGCTACAAAGTGATGCCCTTTGGATTAAAAAATGCAGGGGCAACTTACCAGCGGGCGATGGTGACTCTCTTTCATGATATGATTCACAAAGAGATTGAAGTCTATGTTGATGACATGATTGCAAAGTCACAGACGGAAGAAGAACATCTGGTGAATCTTCAGAAATTATTTGAAAGGTTAAGGAAATTCAGACTGAGGTTGAATCCAAACAAATGCACCTTCGGGGTGAGATCAGGAAAATTGCTGGGGTTTATTGTTAGTGAAAAAGGTATTGAGGTTGATCCTGCAAAGGTAAAAGCCATACAAGAAATGCCTGTGCCGAAAACAGAAAAAGAGGTTCGTGGTTTCTTAGGGAGATTGAATTACATTGCTAGGTTCATCTCGCATCTCACAGCCACGTGTGAACCAATCTTCAAGTTGCTAAGAAAAGATCAAGCGGTCAGGTGGAATGAAAATTGTCAAAAGGCGTTTGAAAAGATTAAAGAATACTTGCAGGAATCTCCGGTCCTTATGCCGCCAGTGCCAGGAAGGCCTTTGATTATGTATCTCACAGTTCTCGAGAATTCAATGGGTTGTGTGCTCGGTCAACAAGACGAGTCAGGTAAAAAAGAGCACGCCATTTATTACCTGAGTAAGAAGTTTACTGATTGCGAGTCAAGATACTCGATGCTGGAGAAAACATGTTGTGCACTCGCTTGGGCCGCTAAGCGTTTGAGGCAGTATATGTTAAACCATACAACCCTTTTGATTTCGAAGATGGATCCAATCAAGTATGTGTTTGAGAAGCAAGCACTTTCTGGTAGAATAGCCCGTTGGCAGATGGTTCTGACAGAATATGATATTCAGTATGTTTCCCAAAAGGCCATTAAGGGAAGTGTGTTGTCAGAGTATCTTGCCGAACAGCCAATTGTGGATTATCAACCGATGAAGTTTGAGTTTCTGGATGAGCACATCATGTATCTGAAGATGAAGGATTGTGAAGAGCCTTTGCCTGATGAAGGACCTGAGATTGGATCTCAATGGAAGATGGTTTTTGATGGGGCTGTTAATTCATATGGCAACGGAATCGGGGCAATCATTACGACTCCACGGGGTTCTCATATACCCTTTACTGCCCGATTAGCGTTCATATGCACCAACAATGAGGCGGAGTATGAAGCATGCATCATGGGGTTAGAAGAAGCAATTGGTTTGAGAATCAAGAACCTCGATGTTTATGGTGATTCTGCGTTGGTGGTGAATCAGATTACAGAAGAATGGGAGACTCGTCAAGTAAATCTCATTCCATATAACAATTATGCCAGAAGATTGTTACCTTTCTTTGACAGAGTAGACTTCCATCACATTCCCCGGATAGAGAATCAGATGGCTGATGCGTTGGCAACATTGTAATCAATGTATAAAGTGAATCTTTGGAATGAAGCTCCCTCAATCAGAACCATGCGCTTGGATAGACCTGCTTTTGTATTTGCAGTTGAAGGGGTATCAGATGGCAAGCCTTGGTATCATGACATCATAGTCTTCTTGAAGAATCAGGAATACCCAGCTGGGGCATCTTCCAAGGATAAAAAGACATTGATGAGGTTATCAGGAAACTTCTTTTTGAACAAGGATGATGTGTTGTACAAGAGAAACTTTGACATGGTCTTGCTACGTTGTGTTGATGAACACGAGGCAAGCTTGTTAATGGAAGAGGTTCACGAAGGTTCCTTCGGTACTCATGCCAATGGGCATGCTATGGCCAGAAAATTGTTGAGAGCGGGGTATTATTGGATGACTATGGAGTCTGACTGTTTTAAATACGCCCGGAAATGTCATAAATGCCAGATTTATGCTGACAAGGTACACGTACCGCCTACTCCTCTAAATGTTTTGTCGTCACCTTGGCGTTTTGCTATGTGGGGCATTGACATGATTGGAAAGATCGAGCCGACTGCTTCAAATGGACATCGTTTTATCCTGGTGGCTATTGATTATTTCACGAAGTGGGTGGAAGCAACATCGTATGCCAACGTCACCAAACAAGTGGTAGCCCGGTTTATTAAGAAGGACATCATCTGCCGGTATGGAGTCCCGGAGAGAATCATTACTGATAATGGTTCAAATCTGAATAACAAGATGATGAAGGAGCTATGCCAGAGCTTTAAAATCGAACATCATAATTCTTCTCCCTATCGTCCGAAGATGAATGGGGCTGTTGAAGCGGCTAATAAGAACATAAAGAAGATTGTGCAGAAGATGGTAGTGACATACAAAGACTGGCATGAGATGTTGCCTTACGCTTTGCATGGTTATCGTACTTCGGTACGCACCTCGACTGGGGCAACTCCTTTCTCACTGGTGTATGGCATGGAAGCAGTCTTGCCATTAGAAGTTGAGATTCCTTCTTTGAGAATTCTGACAGATGTGAAGCTAGATGAAGCTGAGTGGGTGCGTTCCCGGCTGAATGAATTGAACCTCATTGAAGAGAAGAGATTGAAAGCCATTGCGCATGGTCGGTTGTATCAGAGCAGGATGAAGAAAGCCTTTGATCAGAAGGTGCGTCCTCGGTGTTTTCAAGCTGGTGAATTAGTTCTGAAAAGGATCACTCCTCCTCAAACAGATCACAGGGGCAAGTGGACTCCGAATTACGAAGGGCCATATGTAGTAAGACAGGTTTTCTCTGGTGGGGCCTTATTACTCTCAACTATGGATGGCGAAGATTTTACGTCCCCTGTGAACGCGGATGTAGTCAAAAAATACTTTGCATAAAAGAGACCCGCTGAACATAAAAAGAAGGTTCAGGCAAAAATGGGGCATCTTGGCGAACCATAAAAAGAAAAGGTTCGGGCAAAAATTAGGGATAAAAAGAAAAAGAATAAACCCGCAAGGTTGAAAACCTGAAAAGGAAACCTTGGCAAAAATGGGTATCCCGGTGGATTGAAAACCCGAAAAGGGCGATCCAGGCAAAAGTTAGGGATTTTAAAGCAAAGACTACGATCCGCGTTCGATCTGTGGTCACCGTTCACACTTGGAAAATTCGGAGGAAAGGAATCAGTCCAGTTAGTCATCTTCGAAGGCCAAAGTATTTGCGGATGAACAAGTCATGTGGGTTATAGCTGAGTTGAGTCATGGTAGATGTCTGTTCCCCACATTGCCGACATTTGTATTTTCTTTTGCTTTTTGCGCAATTACCTCTTTTCAGGAATTGCTTCCAGATGTAAATGCCTATTCACAGGCCAATTCATTCAATAAAGTTTGCATTTCAGTTAAAGAGCTTTTGTTTTCTGTTTTATCTATTTTGTTTGTGAAAATGTCCGATATTTTTGATAAAAACATTACATGCTAAAACGTTGAGCTTTATGACACAAGATGGAAAATAGTGGCAATTGCTTAGGCGATAGTCACCATGTGGATAATCAATGTATTCATTCTTGCACGTAGACTTTTTGTTGGTTTTGCAGGATGACAGGTGTACCTTCCCAGTAGAGTTGCTCTCTCCATCTTTGAAGTCTGATCGTCCTCAGCGGTTGGATGCTTTCCCCAGTAGAGTAGAGCTCTCCTCAACTTTGAAGTCTGATCGTCCTCAGTAGGTTTGTGCTCTTCCCTATCAGAGTATCGAGGGTCGTCTTCCTCAACCAGAGTATAAAGAAGTAATTCCCTAAGCGGAGTCGTTAAGGATCGTCCTCCTTAGCAGGATATAAGAGGTTTTTTTCCCAGGCCAGAGTTATGACTTGGCACATCTTTCTTCAGCAAGTGATGTCTCCCCATGGAGCATGGGACAGCTATTTGTTCCCCAGCTAGTCAGGAAGCATGTGTTATCCCCTAGCAGGTTAATGTTGACAATTACTTTCTCTCCCAAGCGGAGTCATTGAGGATCGTCTTCCTCAGCAAAGTACAGAGGATTATATACCCAGCTGAAGTCGTGTTTGGATTATTATTCCCCAGCAAGTACTCAGAAGTTGATTGCTTTGAGGTGGATGTTGCCGTACCTCCAACAGGAAGTTTGTGGACGAAGATGTTATTATCCCCACAGGGACCTAGTGTCTACTTTCCTCGGTTGGTCAGAAAGTATAGTCTCGACGACAATGGTTTGATCTAGTACCCAGCAGGGTGAGGGTAAAGTTACTTCCCTAGTAGCAGATTAAGCTCATTTCCCCAATCAGAGTCTGGTGGTGAGTGGTATCCCCAGCAGGTCTTAAGGTCAATCGTTTTTGGCAGGCACCAAAGCCAAGTTCTGAAATAGTTGGTCGTCCCCAGCGGTGGAATTTCCATCTTCAGTATTCATATCCCTCCCCAGCTGAGTGGGTATTCTCTCGGAGCTTCGTCCATCTCCAGCAGAGTTGTTGATCTTGATATTCCCCAACAGAGTGGATATTCTCTTGGAGTTTCGTCCATCTCCGATAGAATTGGTGATTGTGATCTTCCCTAGCAAGGAGAAGTTTTCCTCAACAAGTTTTCCTTTGTTTCAGTGGCAATTTAGTTTGCCATCCCCAGCGGAGTTGCTTCTGGTCTTCAGCATTTATTTTGCTGGGACGCCTCTTTTGCATTGCATAGGAATTTGTTTTGCATAGCATCCTCCCAAATGCGTAGCATTTCCACTTCGTGTGGAGCATTACGACAAAATTCAAACATATGCATCTGAAGCATGAGCCAGGTTTGAGTTTTCCTTCGTCAGGAAAGCCGGATTTCAGAAAGATGTCTTTACTCCACAGGTGTTGGGTTAAGCAATATTTGACAGTTCCCCGGCAGAATGTCTTGCCAGGATTGTTTATCCTTGATTTTATTTGTACCCCTTCGTCCAGTTGGTCCTTTGGTTTATTCCCTCAAAATTTTTACCGTCAGACACTCGTCCGTGTTTCTTTCAGCACCCGCCCGTGTTTGAACCTTTGATTTCAATACCCGTTCGTATTGACCGTCTGATGACACTCGTATGTGTTGCCTTCCGATCCCCCAGCAAATTTAATTCCCGTTATAGTTATTTCACCCTTTTCAATACCCGTCCGTATTGAATCCTTTTACACCCGTCTGTGTACCTTTTCGATACCCGTCCGTATTGGATCCTTTTACACCCGTCCGTGTACCTTTTCAATCCCCAGAGAGGTCACCTTGAACCTTCTTTACACCCGTCCGTGTACCTTTTTCAATACCCGTCTGTATTGAAACCTTTTACACCCGTCCGTGTACCCTTTTCAATACCCGTCCGTATTGAATCCTTTTACACCCGTCCGTGTACCTTTTCGATACCCGTCCGTATTGGATCCTTTTACACCCGTCCGTGTACATTTTCAATCCCCAGAGAGGTCACCTTGAACCTTCTTTTACACCCGTCCGTGTACCATTTCCAATACCCGTCCGTATTGAAGTCTTTTACACCCGTCCGTGTACTTTTTTTCAATGCCCGTCTGTTTTGAATCTATTTGGCACCCGTCCGTGTACCATTTTCAACACCCGTCCGTGTTTGAACTTTTTTTCAATGCCCGTCCGCATTGACATTTTACACCCGTCCGTGTATCTTCTCAATACCCATTCGTATTTAATATCCTGGATTCCTTGACACCCGTCTGTGTTCATCCCCAGCATAGCTAACACTTGTTTGTGTCTATTTCAGACTTTTCAATACAGTTTTGGTTTCCAACACTCGTACGTGTTGTGACAGTGCAACATTTTTTTATTTGTTCCCCAGCGGAGTCGTCCCTCCTTTGAGGATTGCAAATTTCAGGTTTATTTTGGTATTCAATCTCCGTGAATCCTTGGAACGCATGATAGCTGTCACTATCATACCTTCAGGATCAAGTTGATTGAATAGGGGCAGCTGTAACACCTCAAAATTTGCCTTGTTGTTTTTAGATAACTGGCTTATGTTTCTTTTCATTTCTTGCATTTGCATTGTGCATAGCATTTGGTTCTTAGCATGGGATCGAGGTATTTGGTTCAACTCAAGGGCAAAAGCTTCTTATGAGCTCCATAAGCTTCTCACATCCTTATATGGTGGCCCAAGGGCATTTCAATGAGGGATTCTCCAAGTGGTTATATCAAGGGTTGGTGTCCTTACACTGATGACCAAAACTAGGGTTTTATGGTTAAGGGTCCTAAGCTCAAGGAATTGATTCAAACCTTTCACCAAGGTTCTCCATATGTCAAAACAAGTCTAAGGATGGATTTTGAGCCAAAAATTCACCATGGAAGGCCTCAGATGATTCAGTAGCTTACAGATGAAGTAATCAGTCAAACTGGTCAACTGAAAAGTCAAACTAGGGTTTTGAGAGGTCCTCATCATGGTAATCAAGTCAAGAGACCTTTATTTGGTCTATGGAAGGCTTTCATGATCACAATTTGCAAAAATCAAGCTTTGGTAAAAAGTTGCTAAATTGGGAAAGTGACTTGTAATTTCAAGTTACTATTTTTGGCATATTTTCAACCAACTTTAACCAAACTTTTCATGATAAAAAATGCTTCAAACGAATTTTTTCCCAACATCAAAATTGTAGATCTCTTTCTCCTCTTTCCAAAGAGTGGTGGACCATGATCATGTCATTTTTAGATCAAGAGTTATGGGCATTTGAAGTTCAAGAGTATTTGGTGTCCCACCATGCATACCATTTTGATACAATTTGCAAGATGCATTCTAACTCACCAATATGGCTTCTAATTGTTCAGTTCACCTCACCACATTCCAATGCACCTCATTTAACATCATTTTGAGCCAAGAATGGAATGAATCCGTGGATTACATAGTCATAATTCATCATTATGCAATTTTGCAAGTTCACTTGGAATTCATAATTCAGTTACTCTCCAGCCCCAAGATCAATCCAAAGGTGGTCCTTGCATCAAAAGGAAAACAGTCATGCACTTTTCATGAAGAATGCACGAGCCAAATACCTCATGTGCACACATTTGCAAATTTGCAAAACAGCCCAAAACTCATTGCTCTCAAGTCCTTGAAGTTTAAAACCCTAAACAGTAGCATCTGCACACTATATAAGCTAACTCACACGAATTTCTCAGCAGCTACTATTCATTTTCATCACTTTTCAAAGTTTTTTCTCTCAAGTTTCTCTCCTTCGATTCTCCCAATCCTTCAAGGTTCCTCCATTTTTTTTGGTTGGTTTATGATCAGTGAAGCATAAGGAAGAGAAATCCACCACTGTTTTGAGGTTTAAGCAAGGAATTCATCAAGTTGAGTTCAGAGCTTCAACTTTCGGATTCAAGGATTCAGGCCAGTTTGAAGGTCTAATTGCATTTATTTTGCAATTAGACGGTTGAAGGAGTTGATCTGCAGCTTATCTTGGAGTTTCTTGACGTATTTCCAGTTCTGCAAATCTCAGGTGAGCTCCAAATTCATAGATCTAGAATTGATTTTTGTTGTGTGTTTAATGTTCATCTTGATGTGCTGAGCTCATATATGTGTTTGGATTTGATTTTCAACGTGAATCATGGCTGGAATTTAGATCTGAAATTTTCAGATCCAAACTTGTTTCGTTCGATTCTTGAAATATATGCATGCTAAATAATTTTGAGTGGCATATTTGTGATCTACGTGAGTTGCTGAACATTTTGATGTATGATTTGGTGTTTTTGGTTATTGTTTGAAGTTTGGTGACCGGAGAGTGGCCGGAGAAGATGACCGGCGCTTCTCCGGCCGGTGAGGGTTTAATTAGGGTTTATGAATTTCCAGATTTATTCTCATGCGTTGGATTGTGATTAATTTTCCAGTTTGATTCTCGTGCGTTGGATCTTGATTATGTGGTGTTAATCAAATTAATTAGGGTTTAAGGGATCTGATTAAGTCATGGCCGTTGGATTTCATTTAATTAGTGAATTTGAATGTGGACCATTAGATCGTTGACTTTGTTTAGTTTGACTTTGAGCGTGAGCCTGTGGATCTGGAGACTTTCCCTTGTTTGACTCAATCTGAGCCGTTCCTTATTTCTGAACGTTGGTATGCATTTGGGCCTCTTTTGTTGTTCACACCCCCGTTTCTGAGCCCATGACCGTTTGCATGCGTTTGGATTTCTTCTTGCACCCCTGGTTTCATTTCATTTCCTTTTTATTTTCTATTTTCATACCATCTCATAATTAATTGTTAAAAATACTTGCATGTGCTAAAAAATTCCAAAAAAATTCATCATTCCTCCTCATTATTAAAATTAATTTTTCACATTTTATTTTATTATTTTTTCATTAAAATTGCATTAAATATTAATTTTCCAAAGTATATTTTCTCACTTGCATTTCATATTGCATACTTCATGTTGCATCTTTTATTTCTCTCATTTGAAAAGTGATTTGATCCTGATTCTTTTTGGGTTGTGTTCTTAACATGTTGAAGTATGTTTGAGATTTTTGGTATGATTTTTAGGTCCTGTTTGGATGACTTTGGATGTGTTGCTTTGAGCATGAATGTATGAAATCCTATTGATGCTTTGACCTAATTGTTGATTGACTTTGGTTCTGATTCATTGCTTGTGGCTTTGATATGTCAATTATACATGTTTGAGATGCTTGAATACTGGATGACATAATTTTTGAGGCATGTTTGTTATTTCTTTGAAGCATGAACTTTAACTTGTCCAATTTGTGAATATATGCTTCATGTTTGGTTTTCTTGATCATGAAGGCACTTGTGCCATAATTTGGGGTCTTTTTTGAGAATTGATAACATGTTAATTGACTTCTGGTTGTGATATTTGGATCTCATCTTTGCATGTTTGATGTTTGCCTTGCACTTTAAGTCACTTGTTTCACAAGAATGAATCATGCTTCACTTCACTTCACTTCTTCTTCTTTGCTTCTTAATTGATTGTGAAAGTGTTTGTATGACTTGAAGGATGTTTGAAGATATTGTTTAGGCACATATTTAGGATTGTGTCACTTCTGGACTTGGTTTACTTTGTGGAATTTTGACTTGGTTGCTTCACATGATCACTTCTTTTCATCTCACTCCTTCTTTAATGACTTGAATGGTACTTGATTGACTTCTCCCTTTTCTTTTTGACTAATTGTGCATGACCAATATTAGAGGTCAGTAGGACCATTAGGTTCTGAACTTGATGTTTGATTTACCTTAGAACTTGTTTCTTTATTGCCTTATGCTTGTTTGAGTTTCATTTTGTCATATGTGAATACTTCTAACATTTTCAGGGGCAAATGGTAAGTTGTTTGAGTGTGGATATGCTTCCACATTTTACTTTCTTCCTTTATCTTTTAACTTTCATACTTGTGTTTGAAGTGAGCTTAGGCCACTTATGTTTCACTTCTCTTTCTCCTCCTTCTCTTTCACTCTTTTCATCCCTCGAGTCTCAAGACTTGTTTAAGTCTTGGATTCTCTCCCTTTAGAGCTACCTAGTCTAACTTAATTTTTGATTAAGCTTGGAGTAGGATTAGCATTAGGTTAGGTAGTCGTCTCTCCTAAACCTCACTAACCATAGGACATCCATGCATGATAACATTAGGACTCTTAGTTTCCCTTTAGAGTTTCCTTTTGTGTCGCTTCTCTTCTCATCTCAAACTTCTTGAAAACACTTAATAAAATATAACGTATATTGCGGTCGAGCCTTAAGTGTAGGAAGTGAAGAACGAGGGGTCTCCTATCTTCTTCTAGGGTGATTAGCATACGTCTCATTCGGGGGAGACCATGCGACTCACTCGTTCCCGCATGGTAGACTTTGGTGCAATGTAAGTTACGAACTAACTCAAAACCCTTCTGTCTAAAAAACACAAAACAAATTCAAATCTTTTTTGATCCTTCGGGATTGTTGGGTTTCAAACTTCGTTTTTTCAGAAAAGAGATCGTCGCTCACATAAAAAACACTTACCCATCCATGGTCGTACCCACGAACTACGTCAGCTCTGATTCCTCTCTCTCGTCCGATTGAGGATACGTAGGCACAAGACAGCGATTGTCTTGGCGAGCAAACCTTCCCCCACAGTTCCCGTCCGAACTACGTTGACTCTGACTTTCCCATTGCACTGAGGGAGTACGTAGGCATAGGACAACGATACCGTCCTATCGAGTCACTTCCTTTTCTTTTCTTCTTCGTTTCTCCGTTCTTTCCCGTTCTCGTTCCTTCTTCGGTCCAGTAGCAGTGGAGTTCCAGATGACGACGCCCTTTGATGTAGACAGCAACCGTGGATCCCATCGAGTACGATGGACGTGTTGGGTGCTAACACCTTCCCTTCGCGTAACCGACTCTCGTACTCGTTCTCTTGGTCGCGTGACCATGATCTTTCCCTTCTTTCAGGTTTATGCAGTGTCCCCTTTCCCTCTCTTGGGATAAATACACTTTGCTGGCGACTCTGTGTCTTTTGCGCCACTTTCGCGTTTGTACCATTGGATGCGAATATTTCGGGAGCGACACAAAGCAATCGAGAGTAACAACGCAAAAGGATGAGGACAGCTTGTTATTCCTACTGATAACAAGACAAAGAAAGGTATTGGTTTTTCCTCAACCTATACCCAGACTATCAAGAAGGATGAAAGTTTTTCATCCCATTCAGGACTTCTTCCATAGTGGAGGTTTCCTTCACCCAGTGTCTCAAGAAGTACATACCATCAATGAGGGTGACTCCACTGATAGAGATGAGGAGTGGAAGTACTATCTCAATGAGGATGGTTATACGTCTCAGGAAGAAACGCATACCCCATTTTGCTATCCCACGCAAAGTCTGAGATATATACCAAGATCAGATATCAAGATGATGTACGGAGATTGTGATTCGGAAGGATGCCATGCTCCACCCAACTCATTAGAGGAGGGCACTCTGATGAAAAATAACTTTGACTATAACTATTATGACCTAATGGATGACTTGCCTACCTGGCAGCCGTACCCAGAAGACTTGGGGCAAAAGAGTCAGCCAAACGATGCATATCAGCTGAGCATCATTGAAAAGAATACATGCGTCCCCACCAAATTATGGGATCATTACTCAGGGCATTAAGAAGATATCCAGTACAGTGATTAATCTGCAAAGATTACAAGGCAAAAGTTCATCAACCATGCTTTTCCCGAGGTCAACGTCATAGAGAAGGATGACTCCTCCAGTTCCACTCAAGTATGGGACACCTTAGGACAACCGAGTGGCAAGTACGACTTCTTGGTCAAATACACCGCTCCTGAAAGCTCTCATATCAGGCTCGAAGACATCTAGCCAACTGGATGGGGAGATCCGCCTGAGGGTGAAAACACTGTGCAAGATACAACAGAAGAGTTCGTCTACGACAACTCTGCATGGGAGGAAGACTCCAACGATCTTGCTCCGCCAGAAATCAACATCATTTCTGAGGACAAGCCAAGAAAGAAGGTGTTAGAATTTGTGATTCATCGAGGAGTTCTCCGCCAATGGGTTGCTGTCGATGTCCCAAAAATCGTTCATAAGTCTAAGTAATTGCCATCTTTGTTTTGACCTTTCACCCTGCCCAGGTGAAATGGATGTCTTTATAGGGCTCACTTTCTGTAAATATCCCTCTTCGCTTCGCCTAAAGCGAATGAGTTTTGTTTTATGGGGCTGTAGTTTCAAGAGTCGACTAAATCATAAATAAATAAATGTCATTCTGTAATTTTCGCATTTATTGCTGTTTTCACTTTTCGCTTTTTTAGAAAATGGTAATCCTAAAAACAACTCAAAATAAAAACAAGCTTTTTTCGGAGAATACACTGCACACACTCTTGCATTCTCTCTATCTCTTCTAAAAATAAATCATCACGTCATGCAGATTGCTTGTTTTAAACCTCATTGAAACATCTAATCAGATGCCTTCACCCAACTTTGAATTCCCGGTATTTGAAGCTGAAGAAGAAGAAGACGAAGAAATTCCAGAAGAGATCTCCCGATTACTCAGACAAGAGGAAAGGTCCATTGAACCTCACAAAGAGTCGTTGGAAACGGTCAACTTGGGTTCAAAAGAAGAGAGAAAATAAGTCAAGATTGGGGCACTGCTCAGTCCGACTGTCAAAGAAGACTTGATACAAATTCTCAAAGAGTTTCCCGATGTATTTTCTTGGTCCTATCAGGACATGCCACGGTTGGATACCAGCATCGTGGAACATCATCTACCGTTAAGATCAGAATGTCCGCTAGTAAAACAAAGACTGAGACGGACTCATCTAAACATGGCCATCAAAATCAAAGAAGAAGTGCAGAAACAGATTGACGCGGGTTTCCTCGCCACATCAGAATATCCTCAATGGCTAGTCAACATAGTGCCAGTTTCGAAAAAGGACGGAAAAGTCTAGATGTGTGTAGACTACAGGGATCTGAACAAAGCAAGTCTAAAGGATGACTTCCCCCTGCCACACATAGACATGCTGGTAGACAGTACAGCAAAGTTCAAAGTATTCTCCTTCATGGATGGATTCTCGGGCTATAATCAAATCAAAATGGTGCCGGAAGATATGGAGAAAACTTTATTCATCACCCCATGGGGCACCTTTTGTTACAAGGTAATGCCGTTTGGTTTGAAGAACGTCGGGGCGACCTATCAAAGGGCCATGACAACTCTGCTTCACGACATGATACACAAAGAAATAGAAGTGTATGTCGACGATATGATTGCCAAATCTAAAACAGAAGATGAGCATGTGACCCACCTGTCAAAGTTATCCGAGCACTTGAGAAAGTACAAACTCCGCTTGAATCCCAACAAATGCACATTCGGTGTCCGCTCAGGAAAATTGCTAGGGTTCATCGTCAGCCAGAAAGGAATTGAGGTTGATCCTGACAAAGTCAAGGCCATTTCAGAAATGCCTTCTCCAAAGACTGAAAAACAGGTCAGAGGATTTTTGGGATGTCTGAATTACATCTCAAGGTTTATATCCCTCATGACCGCGACATGCGCGCCAATCTTCAAACTACTCAGAAAGAATCAAAGTTGTGTATGGACAAAAGATTTCCAAAAAGCGTTTGACAGTATCAAAGAATATCTGTTGAATCCATCTATTCTATCTCCTTCAGTGGAAGGAAGACCATTGATCATCTACCTAACAGTCTTGGAAGACTCCATGGGCTGTGTACTTGGCCAACAAGATAAAACAAAAAGAAAAGAGTCTGCCATCTACTACTTAAGCAAGAAATTCACAGACTGTGAAATTCGGTACACTATGCTCGAGAAAACTTACTGTGCTCTGGTTTGGGCAGCCAAAAGTCTTCGCCAGTACATGATTTGCCACACTACATGGTTAATCTCCAAAATGGATCCGATCAAGTACGTCTTTGAAAAACCTGCTCTCACAAGAAGGATTGCCCGTTGGCAGATGTTATCAGAATACGACATCGAGTACCATGCTCAGAAAGCCGTCAAAGGAAGTATTTTAGCCGATCATTTGGCTCATCAATCGATTGACGATCAAGAATCAGTCGGATTTGACTTCCCAGACGAAGATGTTATGTACTTGAAAATGAAAGATTGCGATGAACCGCTATCCAGTGAAGGGCCAGAACCATGTTCCCAATGGGGACTAATCTTTGATGGAGCTGTCAATAATTACGGAAACAGAATTGGGGCAATCATCATAACACCTCTGGGTACCCACATTCCTTTCACTGCCCGAATGACATTTAAATGCACAAACAACGAGGCCAAATACGAAGCTTGTATCATGGGTCTCGAAGAAGCAATTGACTTGAGAATTAAGAACTTAGATGTGTACGAAGACTCAGCCTTGGTTATCAATCAGATCAAAGGAGATTGGAATACATACCAATCAGGACTAATTCCTTACAAAGACTACGCGAGAAGGTTGTTACCATTCTTCAACATAATCGAGTTTCATCACATCCCTCGTGAAGAGAATCACATGGCTGATGCATTAGCCTCTCTCTCCTCTATGATTAGTGTAGGTCAATGGAACGACATTCCTAATATTGACATAATGTGCCTAGAAAGGCCCGCTTACATCTTCATAATCGAAGCAGTCATCGATGACAACCCTTGGTATCGTGATATCAAGTGCTTCCTTCAGAAACAAGAGCACCCACCTGGGGCATCCAGAAAAGACAGAAAGACTCTCAAGAGACTGGTTGGCAGCTTCTTTCTGAACGGTGATACACTCTATAAGAGAAACTTTGACATGGTCTTGCTCTGATGTGTAGACAGACCAGAAGCAAACAGGTTGATGAAATAGATTCACGAAGGATCCTTTGGCATTCATGCCAACGGACACATAATGGCGAGAAAAATTCTGAGAGCAGGGTACTATTGGCTGACAATGGAATCCGATTACTACAAGTACATGAGGAGATGTCACAAGTTTCAGATATACGCAGACAAAATCCATGTACCGCCAACGCGTCTCAAAGTTTTTTCTTCCCTATGGCCTTTTTGACATGATTGGCATGATTGACATGATTGAACCCAAAGCTTCAAACGGACATCGGTTCATCCTGGTAGCCATTGACTACTTCACCAAGTGGGTTGAAGCAGCGTCATATGCCAATGTAACCCGACAAGTGGTAGTCCGCTTTATCAAAAACAATCTCATCTGCCATCATGGTTTTCCAAGCCAGATAATTACTGATAATGGATCTAACTTGAACAACAAGATGATGAAGGCGTTGTGTGCTGAGTTCAAGATCGAACACCATAACTCATCTCCCTACCGACCTAAGATGAACAGGGCGGTTGAAGAGGCTAACAAGAACATCAAGAAAATTGTCCAAAAGATGGTTGTAACTTACAAAGGATGGCATGAAATGCTACCCTTTGCTCTTCACGGTTATCGCACGTCTGTCCGCACTTCAACAGGGGTAACCCCTTTCTCTCTAGTATATGGCATGGAGGCAGTGCTTCCCATAGAAGTAGAGATCCCATCAATCTGGGTATTGATGGAAGCTAGGCTAACAGAGGCTGATTGGTGTCAAAGTCGACACGATAAACAGAACCTAATCAAAGAAAAACAAATAACGACACTATGCCATGGTCAGTTGTATCACCAAAGAATGAAGAAAGCATTCAACAAAAAAGTCTGACCCCGTGTCTTCAGGAAAGGAGACCTCGTGCCCAAGAAGATACAATCATTTTCACTGATTCCAGGGGTAAATGGACTCCGAATTACGATGGCCCCTATGTGGTCAAGAAAGCCTTCTCAGGCGGTGCCTTGAGACTCATAACCATGGATGGAGAAGAATTTTCCTACCCCACAAATGTTGATGTAGTCAAGAAATACTTCGCCTAAATAAAAAATGAATGAAAAAAAATGTCTCGGTGGATTGAAAACCTGAAAGGGCGGTCCAGGGAAAAATTAGAGACATAAGTAAAAGTCATCCCGATGGATTGGAAATCTCAAAGTACAATCCAGGAAAAAGTTAGGGATTAATGGCAAGTAACTACGTCCGACGAGGTTAAATCCTCAGCAGTAATGCCATCCATCAGAGAAAAACTTCCAGTCAAGGTCATCTTCGACAGAAGCTCAGGATGTCTAGAATTCAAAGTTGGTAGAAGGATAGCGGTCGTTATGTTTCAATGTAGCCCTTTTCCCTTAAATTGCCATTTTCTAACTTTGTAAATACTCTATGGGATCACGTGCTTGGTTAATTTCCATCCTATCAATAAAATTTGAGCCCTAGTGCTTTTGTTTGTAATTCTTATTTGTTTTAGCTTTACAGAATGGCATTTTTAACATGATCAACGATTCTTGAAATAAAACAAAAAATGAATTTACTTGTAAAAAAATTTGCTGCTTTTAAAATAAAGATGGTAATTCTTTTGACTGTTGAACATCGAAAGAACATCGATTGCTTCTCCGAAGGGGGTTGAACCTCAAAGTGCATAATCAAATTACTCCTTCTAAACCAGTACGCCCGAATGAAGGATCAACTGTATCAGATGTGATTTTTCCATCTGATATCCCCGGCAGAGTTCGTACCTCTTAAGACCGATTGAACAATTCTTTCTCCCTACAGGGATCGTCTTTCCTAAGCAAGGCAAGATTGGTATCTTGGAACAGTGATACTTTTCATCCCCCACCGTGGCCGAGTATCCAATCGTGTTCATGCATTAGTCTGTATGTCACGTCAGTTTTGTCAGCATATACATACATACATCACGCATTATTGATTCATACTCATATTCATATTGCATCACTATCACTCTAGTCGGTCTAGTTCCCAAGTGATAAAGTCCTCTCAAACGAGTTGTCAGTCCTTTACTTGTTAGGAAATATAGCGTCTGAGCAGTTTCTCCCCAGTTTATTTCTGGATTAGAGACGGTCCTCGACCACTTTGATAACTTGAACCTCTGAAAAACAAGAAGACATTCGACAAACTTCACTATTGAAGATGATGTTCTCGCTTTCCCGGATTAAGGAAAGTCCCCAAAGAAAGCCTCGCAACTAAAGACTCTCAGCAACAAATTGGTTTTTCTCTTCAGAAAGTCAATGTTAATGAAGTCACCAGTACCTCAAAATTGGATTACATCACATGGCATTTCTCCGAGAAGATCTCGAAGAAAAGTATGATGTAATATCCCCAAGCAGGAAACAGCCTCTCAAGAGACTCGTTTTCCCCAGTAGAGTCAACAAATGGCGTCTCCAACAGAGAAGTTTGAACACCTCTACAACTCTGACGAATGGGTTCCCTAGCAAGTCTGACATCAAAACCTTTTCCCATAAAATGGCATCTCCCCAGGAAAATTCGGCAAGAAGTTTGAGGAAAACCGCTACACATAACGTCCCTTGTCAAGGAAGGAACTTGAATAAAAAAAACTAAGACCAGTTCTGTGGCTAAAGAACAGGTTTTAGGGGAAGTTTATTGACAAAAGAAACTAAGACCAGTTCCTTGGCTGAAGACCAGGATCGAGGGGAAGTTTATATCAGAAACTGAGACCAGTTCCATGGGTAAAAACCAGGATTGAGGGGAAGTTTATATCAGAAACTGGGACCAGTTCCATGGGTAAAAACCAGGATCGAGGGGAAGTTTATTTAAGAAAACTGAGACCAGTTCCGTCGCTAAAAACCATGATCGAGGGGAAGTTTTACCCTTTTCTAAGCATTATTACTTAGCAAAAGAAGATGAATGAGCAAACTGCCATTCATAACCACCATCAAAATTTCGGGTATTCCGATATTTAATCCTCTTGCACCCCGAATGCCCGAATACCTTCGCCATTCACACCTTCGGGTCCAAGAAAATTAAATAGGGGCATCTGTCATACCCCAAATTTTGACCACCAAGATTTTCCATCATTGTGCAAGACATAATCACAATATGGATGTACTTCCATGCCTCATCAATCTCCTCAAAGATGGTTGAGCACACACTACAATCAAGAATTAGGGTTTTGAGCCCTCTCAGAGCACTTAGACAAAGGATCAATCAAGAAATGACATGATCTTCAACTTGTCTAACCTCTCAAACACCTATAAAGGATCAAGAGGTCTCCCACATCAAGAATCAAGCACAAATTTGCAACATTCCAAGTGGATCAAGCCTCAAGATCGCCAGTGCCACTAAATTAGGGTTTTGGTCGACTGAGGCCTCCAGATGAAACTTTTCAGCTGGGCATGAGCCAATGCTTCAAAGCACAACCCAAGAAACTCCAAGGGGTCTTATAGACCTAATCATCAAGTTAATTTAACCTCAGGGGATAAATTTTCCAAAAATTAGGAATTAGGGTTTCTTGACCTAATTCACCCCTAAGTTGACTTCTGAGACAAAGCATGAGCCAAGACCTCAAGACATGATTTGAGGGCCTCAAATACACCTCATTGATCCATTTGCAACAATGGGTTGACCCAAGAAGCTTGGTTCACAAGTTTCAATTTCCTTAGGATCACAATTAGGGTTTTGAAGAAAAAGTCAACTGTACCTTTGACTTTTGACCAGGACATGCTCCCAAATCTTGGGACATGATTCAATACACCCTAAAACACCTATGGAATCCATCCATTAGGTTTGATTTAGGTTAAGGACTTGATTTGACAAAGGATCGCACAGTTTGGATTTCATCCGATAAAAAGTCAACTGTGCACAAAATCAAGTTTGACTTTTTGAAAAATTTCACAAATATGGTTCCCCTAAGTCAAAAATAATGTTAATGTATGGTATTGATCATCATTGATTAAGAAAAATCAAGAAAAGTGAGGTTTCTTGCAAAAGGGGCAACCATGAGAAACCAAAATTTTTCTAAGTTATGGAACAAAAGTGGTTTTGGTACCAACTTCCAAGGACCATAACTTGAGATCCAAGCAACCATTTCGGGTGATCCAAAGCTGGATTTGTAGGTCTTGTTACACTCTACAAAAGCTTCAACTACCTCAGACTCCAATTCTTTATGGATTTTGAGTTATGGATTGATCAAAATCACAAAAACATGAAAATGACACTTTTTCCAACACTTAGTGAAAATCTGCCTAAGTTACCAGCGTTGAACATCAATGTTCATGGATTTTTTTCCGCTGGATCCAAATAGTTTCAAAACAAACTATGATCACACAAGTTTTGCATCATATGAGGGCTTTCTAAAAAGCACAAGAGCCTCCAATAACTCAACTTGAGCAGTGAGATATGAACCCTCAAAATCACCATTTCCAACTGTCCTAAGCAAGGCAGAATTTGGTGTTTTGCTCGATTTGACAAATTTGGACAACTCCAAGCCTTGTCATCCATTTGGACATATCTGAGGATAAAACAAAAGGAGAATGATCTGATCCCCAAGCCTCCGAAGTCCAAGAATCTACACTTATCCATAACAAACCTAAAAAGGCTAAAAAGGTGACAAGACTCCAATTTTGTTTCAAAACATTCAATGGATGCACCAAGGTGGCATGGACTGACACATTCCTAACTGAATGAGTTAACAATCAGCACTGAATCAAAGAACCATAGGCCTGTGCCCTAACCTCAAGTCAATGGCTATAGGAGACTAAAGATTCCCTTGGATCAACATTGGCCAAAGGCCTGTACCAGTTACCATTCACTATTGCTTGCAAAAAAAAACTTGCTCTACTATAAATAGAGCTCATTTGTGCTCAGTTTGAGTACACCAAAGCACTACAACTGATGCTTTCCTCAAAATCTCTCTCTTTAGGCCAAAATGCCTTCTTTTGCAAGTCATCTCTGAGTTTTTGAGTTAGAGAGCAATTCCACCCTAGCTCATGATCCAAACACATCCAATATGTTATATCCAAGCTGTCTAAACACTCACTTGTGACCTAAAACACCAAAATCAGAAAATCCACTTCCAAAACCTTAAAATTGGACTTTTCTGCATTTTCCAAGCCATGCCTTGATTCAGTCACTTCCAAAACCAAACAAGGCCTCAAACACACTCCAAATATCATCCTCAAACTATCCCAATTGGTTCCCCTTATCTTGAACACCATTTGAGAGAGTTGCCATATTGGTCACTTTTGTCCCTTTTGCAAGAAAGAGCTAAAACTTGTTCCTGAGGATTCCAGCTGGTTTTGATCATCCTAAAAGCTTCTAAGGGATCAATCAAGAGTGTCCAAAGCATTGAATTACTTCTAGCACAAGTATCTTGACAGTTAGCACAAGAAGCTCCAAGAGGTAAGTGCATGACAACTTGAACTCTTTGAATTATGCATTCCTTTGATGTCCATTGATCATAAACATCTCATATATGTTGTATATGTTATGTTTGAACCAATTTGCCCTGCTATTGTTGACTATGTAGTGAGATAGCATAGAACATGCAAATCTAGGCCTATTTTGAAACCACTATCGGGTTTTAAAATAGGGACACTTTCTGAAAATTCCAAAACCACCCTTGGATTCCATGTGAAATTCTAGGCCAGATGCACCTAAATTTTGTCCAAATCCATGGAGAAATGAGAAAGTTAGAGGCTTCGCGTAAATTTCCAAAATTTGCCTTGCCTTGCCTTGGCTAGGCTTAGAAACTTGGCACCCCATATATGCACATGGAGTGGTTTTGATACACGGATGTATCACCACCCCAGTGGTAGCGCGCATGTGTGTTTGGTTGCAAGGTCATGGGTTCAAACCCCACCCACACCTTTTTTGCTATTCTCTTATTTTTTGCTATTTTTCAATATTTTCATGTTTTTGTTAATTAATTCAAAAATTAATTTCTCTCTCAATTTTAATTATTTTTTATTGATTCTTTTTTTGAAAATTCACAAAAATGTTAAAATAGTTTATTTTATGAAAATTACACAAATTTATTTCACATATTTGGTATTTTTGTAAAGAATTATATTTTATTTGTTTTTAAACATTAAAAATATTTCTTTCTCTTGGTTTTGCAAAATTCAAATGATTTTTAAACCATCCATGAATGAAACATGATTTTCCAAATATAAATCCAAGATCATAACTTGTTTTTTACACATGTTTGATAATTTTGATCATTTTAATTAAATTTATATTTAATTAAAATACATTTTTAAATCAAATTAGGGTTTTGACAATTTCCACCCTCACAAATCTTTTTCAAACACTTTGGGCCTCTATTTGAGTGTAAGACCCAATCCCTTTTTAACCAAAACCTTTTTGGGCCTCAGTCATTGTCTAAGTCCCACTGCGATTTTAAAATTTCGGCGTGGTCGTCGCCTTTTAAACGAAAACTTCCGGGCCTCCTCTTGTGTTGTAAGTCCCATCTTTCTTTTAAAAAATACGCTTTGGGCCTCTAATAGAGTGTAAGACCCAACCCCCCTTGTACATAAATAATTTGGGTCTCAGTCATTGTATAAGCCCCGATATAGTTTACAAAACAACGGTACGATTACTATTTTTCATTTGGGCCTCTCCTTGAGTATAAGCCCCAACAATCTGTTCAAAAACAACTTCCCTTTTGATTTGGGTTCAAATTCATAGTTGTTATCAAAACTTTCTTTAATTTCTTGAACAACTAACCATACAATTGTTACAATGGAAGCTTGCTCACCTGTAAGTTTTATCAGCTTTCATTTACATGCTTTCATATATATATATATATATATATATATATATATATAATTATTTGTGCTGGAAGCTTGCTCACCTGTAAGTCCTTCTTTCATATCCTTTTAAATACTTGTCATATATCAACTGTATATATACTTGTATATCTGCTTAGAGTTTTCCCCGAAAAATAGGTCTGGAACTAGGTAAAGCCAGTTGGTCGCTCTTAAATACAGTCAAAACTAGTTCCCCACAGGAATTTCCATATACATTTTTGCCTTCTCTTCGGCTTAAACAATATGGAACAAAGAGAAAGGCATTATTCCCGGTGAAACTTTTCTTAGACTGTCACTATTAGAAATTGTCAAAGAAATTCATTTCCCCGGATATGATTAATTCCCGGTGAAACTTCTCTTGAATTTCTTCTAACCTAGAACTGGTCACTAAAAGAAAAGATTATTCCTGGTGAAACTTTTCTTGAACTCTTCTTAGGTTTGCACCCACGGGCTTCCTAAAAGCATCCCCGCCTCCTCTTGGGCTTTGTACAAGGACCCTCCGGCTTCTTAGAAATTCTCATGGCTTCTCTTAGGCTTGATACAAGTACCCTGAAGACCTCTTAAAGGTATAGGACAGAACTTAGTCATCCTTTGTTAGAGCAGTCTTTCTAAAGAGTCAAAACCTTGGACAATTTAGGGTTGATCCTCATCCCTTAAAACACCAGCCTCTTCTTGGGCATCATACAAAGATAAACTCTTCCATACCAGTAGGCTTGGACAGTCTAATCTCCTCTTGGATCTCAAAGACATTCTCAAGTTCCCTACAAACATAGGAGAAACCCTGGTCATTTTAATAAATCTCCAGCAGAGTTAAAACCTATGGGTTCTAAAACCCAATCTTTCTTCTAAAATTCCCCAGCCAGGGTCAACTTACCATCAGTATAACATTATCCCAAATCAGAGTCTCAAGGCATCTGATACCTCAACTCTTCTATAACCCTCCGCAAGAGTTGATCCCTCGACTTGGACCTGCCTCTGGATCTCAATAATCCTTAGCAGAAGTCAGCCTCTTCTTAGGCTTTCTATAATAATTTTCCTCAGCAGAATTAGCCCCAATGACACCCTTTTGTTGAGTCCATCTTCTTTCTTAAAACACTCTCTTGTTGAGTTAACCCCTTTTTCAGCCTCAATCTTGGGTTTTGTACAAGACATATATAAACCTTCTCCAATAAAGTCAAAATCTCCATAAACTCCTTTAAAGCTTGGGGCAAATATCTTCCCCAGCAAAGTCAATTCCTCCCAGCCTCCTCTTAGGCTTTGTATAATGTTTTTCCTAGTAAGGTCAACCTCAATCTTGGGATTTGTACAAGACTCCTAAAAATCCTCAGTTGAGTTAGTCTTATTTTAGCCTCAATCTTGGGCTTTGTAAAAGACAGATAAAGATTTTTTTCCCACAGAGTCAGTTTCTTTTCAGCCTCAATCTTGGGCTTTGTACAAGACACCGTATAAATATCTCTAGCAGAGTCAATCTTCTTTTAGCCACAATCTTGGGCTTTGTACAAGACAGATAAAACCTCTCACCCATAGATTTAGTTTCCTCTTTTAGCCTTAATCTTGGGCTTTGTACAAGACAGACAAAATATTCCCCCGGAAAAGTCAACTTTTAGCCTCCTCTTAGGCTTTATATAATGATATCCCCCAAAGAGTCAGTCTCTTTTTAGCCTCAATCTTGGGCTTTGTACAAGACATATATAAACACTCTCTTGTTGAGTCAATCTTTTCCAGCCTCCTCTTAGGCTTTATATACGGACTTCCCCAGTGGAGTCAATCAATCTCTTAGCTTCAACCTTGGGCTTTGATCAAGGCACACAAAAATCAATATTCCCTCAGAGGAAATCAAAATCCCTCTGTAGGAAGACATTTCTCTGTGTTATTAGACATCAAAAAAGCAAATCAAACAAACCCTAAATCCCAGATAACTGCTGTAAGTGGCACACTTGATGATTCAAATATCCAAGTTGTCATCTATCTCTTATCCTAGTAAACTTCCTCTTCCATCTAATTGCTGTAAGCGGCAAGCCTCTGGATTATTTACATCTACGCCACTGTCCCTCTCTTAGCATGAAAACTCCTAATGAAAAATGGCATTGCTCTATACTGAGTTAAAGTTTCCTCCTTCAGGACAAATCCCTTACAAAGGAAATTATGGCATTACTGGATTCATATATCCCAGTTAAAGTAATCCTCCTTTATAAACAGTCACCCAACAGTTGTGATAAACAGACAAGATGTCTCCCTTTAGAGATGATAAGTTCTCTCTCAGTCAAACCTTTTAGCTTCAATCTTGGGCTTTGAACAAGACACAAACAACCTTTCAGCTTCAATATTGGGCTTTGAACAAGACACCAAAACATAATCTTTTCCTCCCATAGAATAGGAGGAACTACGATTGCTCTGATTTCCCTGTTTCTTTAAATGGGAATACATAGGCATAAGATTGCGAAATCTTAGCGAGCATACCAAACAAAAACTTTAGGTCCAGTACCTTCACACCAATCAAAACTGAGGTCCAGTACCTCACCAAAATCATCAAAAACTCTCTCTCTCTCATATCTCCCAAAGAAGAAACATTCCCAACCCTTCAACACATAAACACCATCAAGTACAAAGCAGAACCTATTGCTAACAACCTGTGGATAACCACATATAGGATGGGTAATTGACAACTCCCCATTGTATAACCTGACCCCGAACTCCCCGAGTCTCTTTTAAGCGTTTGTTTAGTTAAACATTCGCGTGCAAGGTTAGTTTTAGATAGCTTCCCTTTCCCTTCCAGCTTCACAGGATAAATAAGAAATCAGAAAGTAGCACCCTACTCCTACCATTGCGGTGGAGAAACCCATTTGCGATAAGGTGGTCGCGTCACCAACAAAAATCGCACGCTACAACAAGGTGTCTATGAACATTCCTATAAGTTCTTTCTCTACCAGGGGGGTTCAACCTGAGAAGCTAGTTTTCTCCAACGTTGAGCATACTCCTTGAAAGGTTCTCTTTCATTCTGAGACATATTCTAAAGTTGACAACGGTCAGGAGGCATGTCAAGATTTTACTTGTATTACTTCATAAAGGCATTATCAAGATCCTAGAAGCACTAGATACCATTCTTTTCAAGGTTCATGTACCACTTAAGTGAAGCTCCACTCAAACTGTCTTGGAAGCAATGGATAAGCAACTTCTGGTTGTTGGTGTAAGCAGCCATATTTCTGAAATATATTACCAAATGAGCTCTTGGACAGGAATGACCTTTGCATTTCACAAACTCGGGAATCTTGAATTTGGCGGGCATGACAAGGTCAGAAACGAGGCACATGTTATCCGCATCAACACTGAAGAAGACATTAATGTCATACCCCAAATTTTGACCACCCAGATTTCCCATCATAGTGGAAATCATTACCACAATATGGATGAACCACTACTACGAAAACCCCATTTAACGACGCCAGGTTTACCACGGTTTCGTATCCCACCGTTGTATAAGGACTAAAAATTTATAACGCCATATTTAACGACGGTTGTATTACATAACCGTTGTAACACAAGTTGTGTAACAAGCTTCGATTCCCAGCTACTACATTTTTTTTCCATATTTTTACATTTTAACACGCTTGTATTAGAAGACCGTTCTAATGCATGTATCACGCTTCGATTCACAGTAATGTATTTTTTGTCATATTTTTAGATTTTAAACATGTATTAATTTTTTAAACATGTCTAATGCCATGTAATGTATGATGTATATTCCCAGCAATGTATTCTTTAGTATTTTTAAGTGCAATAGAGTGTATATATATAGCTTAAAAAATAAAACTATAAGAGATGAACATATATAGAGATAATTTTTTTTAATATTCCATTGAGAGTACATTGATAAACATATTACATATCAAGATCATTGTCAGAGCCCATAGCATAAAATGCATCTTCATAATCTAGACATCTCTCCTCACTCCCCTCATCGGAATCATAATATACAGGCCTCCTTTTCTTCTTTATCTTCTTCTTCTTTGGCTTCTTCTTCTTCTTCTTCTTCTTATCCTTCCTTACCCTTAAGGCATCCCTGAAGTTGGCAGTTGCTGGTTGGACGACCTCCTGGATTGGCGCCTGACGTTCCTCATTGAGGTTTCTAGGATTCTCATTTGTTGAACTCATTGTTACGAAGAATATATTATTTAGATATGTAAAATTGTCTATTTATAGTTGAGGTTGAAGATGAAAAGACTGATAGTTTAATGCTTGTAATGATGATAACTTGTAAACCGTTCATATTCTGGAATGATATTTTCTTGTAAACCGTTCATATGTTGGGAAGTGCAATGGTTAATAATATTACGACGGTTATAAGTAATGACCGTAGCGATATCACTTATAATCCAGGCGTAATTTTAGGAAAATGTTGTTGCCTGGTGTCGAACCTTGTACCACGTATAAGGGGTATCGCTACGGTTATTATAACTAACCGTTGTGATATTATTAAATTAATATATAATCTATCATAACGGTTATTTAAGAAAACCGTTGTGAAAAATTTACCTATATAAGGGAATTAACTTTTCCTTTTTGACAGTCGCGCCGTTTCCTTCACAGCGAAACCCTAGCACCCAAACTTCATCTTTTTTTAGAATCTGCGAGAAGACATACAAAAAGTATGAAGCTTTTGATTTAAGCTTCTTCCACCTTGTAGTTCTTCTTGCAGAATCTAAAACTAGATGAACATGGTGATGATGCTGGCGGTAGCAAGCGTAATGTACATATTGTTTATGGAAAATAAGGTAGTCTTCCACTTCAATCTTTTTGTTAAATAGTACTCATTATCTCGTTTGCTTCATAATGTTTTTGTTAATTGTTCTCTTTTTGCGCAGATTCGACTTCAATGCTTCACAAGTAAGGTGAACTTCATTGTTATGGTACAGTCCCACTTCTTAGCGTTTTCTTTCAACTTTTGCTTGTTTTGTTTTGAATACTAACTAATTTTCTTCATTGCTTCCCACTTCTTAGGGTTTGTTTCTAATTTTGCTTGTTTTGTTTTGAATAATAAATAATTTCTTCATTGCTTTCCCACTTCTTAGGTTTGTTTCACATGGTGATGATGATGGTGGTACATATATATATGAATTTGTTCTAATAAGGTACATATATATGAATTCATTCTGATATTGTACATATGAAATTTAGTTTATTATTCTGATATTGTACATATGAAATTTAGTTTATTATATACTATGTATATTGTTTGTTTTACTATCCTTTTAATGAAAATGCAATCTGTTAAATTGGTATCGAAACTTATAATCTGAAAATTAAGATGTATTTGAAAACCAACCATTATCATGTCAATGTTTTTCGAATCACATCCATTTCATTCTGCACATTGAATGTTCCTTAACGCATAATATACGATTCAACGGTCTGATTCCTTCTACACATCGATATCTTTTATATTATATAGTTTACCTATTCATCGCCAAAAATCATCGTGGTTTTTATGATAATGATTTTTATGATGATAAAATCGCGATGATTTTGGGCGATGGAGAGGTAAACTATATAATTAAAAATATCGATGAGTAGAGTGAATCAGACCATTGAATCGTATATTATGTGTTAAGGAACATAAAATGTGCAGAATGAAATGGATGCAATTCGAAAAACAGTGGAGTGTTTAAGTTGGTTTTCAAGAATATTTTAATTTTCAGATTATATATTTCCTTACCAATTTAATGGTTGTAATTCTTTAACTAGGTGTATGGTAAAACAAGCAATATACATTTGTATATAATAAACTAAGGGTACATGTAACAACGGTTGAAACTAATATCCATTGTGATTGATAATATATTTCACAATGGTTGAAACTAATATCCATTGTGATTAATAATATATTTCAGAATGATTGATACAACTAACCGTTGCAATATATAGCGTGTTTTCCATAATGCAACAACGGTTTCCAGACCGTTGTAGAAACATCGAAGATACAACAACAATCTACATAACAACGCCTTCGCCCACGTCATTCCCAACCGTTGTTAAATGGGTTTTTCGTAGTAGTGAACTATCATGCCTCATCAATATCCTCAAAGATGTTTGTGCATTCACCATAATCAAGAATTAGGGTTTCAAGCCCTCTCAAAGCACTTAGACAAAGGATCAATCAAGAAATGACATGATCTTCGACTTGTCTAGCCTTTTAAACACACATAAAGGATCAAGAGGACTCCCATATCAAGAATCAAACACAAAGTTGCAACATTCCAAGTGGATCAGGCGTCAAGATCGCCAGTGTCACCAAATTAGGGTTTTGGTCGACCAAGGCCTCCAGATGGAAAATTTCCTCTGGGCATGAGCAAATGCTTCAAAGCACAACCTAATATACTCCAAGGGACCTCATGGACCTAATCATCAAGTCAATTTAGCCTCAAGGGATGCATTTACCAAAAATCAGGAATTAGGGTTTCTTGACTTAATTCACCCCTAAGTTGACTTTTGGGACAAAGCATGAGCCAAGACCTCAAGACATGATTTGAGGGTCTCCAATACACTACATTGATCCATTTACAACAATGGATTGATCCAAGAAGCTTGATTCACAAGTTTCAATTTCATCAGGACCACAGTTAGAGTTTCGAGGAAAAAGTCAATTGTGCCTTTGACTTTTGACTAGGACATGCTCCCAAACCTTGGGGCATGATTAAATACACCCTATAACACCTATAGAATCCATCCAATAGGTTTGATTTAGGTCAAGGGCTTGATTTCACAAAGGATCACACAGTTTGGATTTCATCCGATAAAAAGTTAACTGTACAAAAATCCAAAGTTTGACTTTTTGAATTTTTGGTCAACCAAGGTTCTTTAACCCTAAAACAATGTTAATATGTGATTTGAATCATCATTCATCAAGAAAAATCAAAGAAAGTAAGTTAACTTGTAAAAGGGGTAACCATAAAAAACTTAGAATTTTTCTAAGTTATGGAACAAAGTGGCTAGGGTACCAACTTCCAAGGACCATAACTTGAGATCCAAGCAACCATTTTGGATTGTCCAAAGCTGGATTTGTAGCTCTCATTGTAACACCCCCAATGTATACCCCCAAGCTATTAAAGCGATAAATAAAAATTCAAAATTTCATCAGAGTATATTTAAAACGTTCATGGCCTAGACCGAGGGGTCACATCAATTTGAAACCAAATACACATAAACCTGCCCATAAAGATATGCAACAATCAGGTAGCAATTAACAGAGGAACTTATTTCCTACTACCCACAATTCAAATACAGAATAAAAGCGGAAAATCTGTACTGAATCTCATATATATATATAATGAAAAGTTTGTCTGCCAAATACAATCATACATGTACAATCCCAAAAGAAACATATACATATACACACAAATCACCAACGGTCTCCCTAACTACTCGGTGTCACATATCAGAGCCGACCGACAAAAGAATGAAGACCTAAGCTTCACAAAAAGACCTCCAGCAATCTAATCTCCAATGCCTCATAGAGCATTATAAAACAACAGAAGGGTGAGAAACACAACCATAATATAATTACATATAATTATATATAACACCAAAAATACACATATATACTGTTCTCACCACAACTCATACCAGAATTCAAACACAAAACAACACAATGTATATTTCATATTTCCATCACCAAGGTATACCAACCATGCACAATACAAGTATCACTAACACATATACATATATCAATTTGTCAATTTCATCCATAATTCCACACATAAACAAACCATTAAATGATTTATGCAAATACAAGAGACCGACACAACGACTCTATGCATATGCACATGCGGTACCGACTTCCATCAATTCTCAACACCAGTTCACTCAGGAACTATTGGAACCATCGCTGGTTACTTAGTGTAACTCCCCGTCGGGCATACGATGTTCCCCGTCGCTTTCGCTCCTCTTTGTATAAGGCTCACGGCGTTTATGGATCGCTTTCGGTCCTCTTTGTATAAGGCTCAAGATCTGATCGCTCACACCCCACACGGGCACACGATCGTCTATAATCATCGCTCACATCCCACACGGGCACACGACGTCATAGCGGATTCCCTTTAGAATCGATTAGTCGCTCACACCCACTAGGGCACACGACATCACAAGAATGCATATCACGATGCTTGGCATACAATGACTCATGACATTCAAATGCACACATACATGCAATCATCTCACTCAACATAAATCATGCTTTGCAATTCAAGCCCAAAACAATGCATTTATACCATACAACAGCACGCAAATCATACCATATCCATATCAACAGTACATTGCATGATACACACCAATTATACACAATTATAACGACAAAAGTCGACAAAACGACACTATTCCAAATTCCTGACATAATTAAATCGGCTAACAATCTGAAAATTATTATCATAAAAAAGTACAGTTCAATAGCTACTCAACGATACCAAGAATGTTAAAAACGGATAATCGGAACACAAGTTACGGACTAAACAAGAAAAGACATCGCGAAAAAACCACATTTTGCAATTCTCCTGGCCATACGTGTATTGCCCTGAGCCATACGCGTATTGCCCTGATCCCTCGCCCATTCCATACGCGTATTGCCCAAGGTCGTACGCGTATGGGCAGAGACCCATTTTTCCCAAAATTCCCATTAAAAATCCAATACGCGTAGTGCCCTACTTCATACGCGTATTGCCCTAAAGTCATACGCGTACTATTCCACAAATGGGCAGATGGCCGAGAAAATGAAGCTCCATATGCGTATTTCCCACATTCCTTCAATGCCATACGCGTATTGCCTTGACCAATACGCGTATTGGCTGGAGTGATACGCGTATGGGCAGTGGAAAAACCAGAATTTTCTGCAGAATTTTGTTCTGCGTTTTCCAACCAAAATCAACCCAATTTCACCTATACACCAGAAAAATTACCAATACAATGCCTAACAACATGTATCTATCATGTATCAACAATAAGGAGCACTAAAACATGATTTCAGACACATTTGGATCAATTTCTAACGCTTTTAACATTTATGGGTTTTACTCTATATTTCCATTTCAATCCAATAACAACCAAAAACATACATACATAATCATACACAAGTATATAATAATCAAGTTTCGCACCCTTGCCTGATTTAATCGTGTTTGGAAAGTCGGTTGTTTCGATTTCTAGATTTCCCCAAGTTTTTCTCTCTTTCTCCTTCCTTTCTCTTTTCTTCTCCTTTTCCTTCTTCTCTTTTTCATTCTCTCTATTTTTCTCTCTTTCTATTTTCTATTTTCTTAACTTAAGAAAAATAAAGTAAAATGCCCAAAATACCCCTACACTCAAATATCTCGCAAACGTTCCCAAAACGTGATAAAATATCACAACATTGAAAAATAACATATTTCCAAATAAAAGTCAAAAATAAAATTATATAATAATAAAATAATCAAAACGACTCGATTAAATAAAAACTGAAAAAACTGGGGCATTACAACTCTCCCCCACTTAGAAATTTTCGTCCTCGAAAATATACCTGAGACGAACAACTCTGATACGACTCCCACATCCGACTCTCCAACTCCTAAGTCAAATTGCCCTCAGCAGCGCCTCCCCACGCCACTTTCACAAGTCAAATATCCTTGCCCCTTAACCGCTTCACCTCGCGATCCAAAATCCTAACGGGTAATGCCTTAACCGTAAGGTTCTCCCTTACCTCAACCTCGTCCATCGGAATCACATGTGACGGATCCGGAACATACTTCCGAAGCTGTGAAACATGGAACACATCGTGCAAATTCGACAGATTCGGCGGTAACGCCACCCTATAAGCCACAGCACCCACTCTCGCGGATATCTGGTAAGGACCAATAAACCGAGAAGTAAGTTTCTTCGATTTCAGTGCACGACCAACACCCGTCACCGGTGTAACTCTCAAAAATACATGATCGCCCTCTTGAAACTCAATATCTTTTCTTCTCCGATCATGATAACTCTTTTGCCTACTCTGAGAAGCCTTCATTTTCTCACGAATAAGCTTCACTTTTTCCGTAGTCTGTTGCACCAACTCCGGTCCAACCACCGAACTCTCACCAGATTCGTGCCAACACAACGGTGTTCGACATCTTCGTCCATACAGTGCTTCAAACGGTGCCATTCCAATACTCGAATGGAAACTATTATTATACGTGAATTCAATCAATGCAAGATAACTATCCCACGCACCACCTTGTTCAAGAACACAAGCCCGCAACAAATCTTCCAAAGACTGAATCGTTCTCTCTGTTTGTCCATCCATCTGCGGATGATAAGCCGAACTCAATCTCAATTTAGAACCCAATGCCTTCTATAAACTTTCCCAAAATCTTGAGGTAAACCTCGGATCTTGATCCGAAACAATACTCAACGGAACCCCATGCAACTTCACAATCACACTGATGTAAATCTCCGCCAACCTCTCCAAAGTAAAACTGATGTCAATCGGAATGAAATGAGCCGATTTAGTTAGCCTATCCACAACCACCCAAATAGCATTATGCCCTCGCTGTGTATTCAGCAACCCTGTCACAAAATCCATAGAGATGATGTCCCACTTCCACTCAGGAATATCCAACAGTTGCAACAAACCACTAGGCCTCAGATGTTCTACCTTTGATTTTTGACAAGTCAAACATGCATAAACAAACTGAGCCGCATCTCTTTTCAATCCAGACCACCAGAAAATCTTCTTCAAATCTTGGTACATTTTCTTCGCTCCCAGATGTATACTCAAATTACTCCGGTGTCCTTCCTCCAAAATCATCCTTTTCAACTCCGCATCGTCCGGAATACAAATTCTACCTCGAAATCTCAAAACACCTTTATCGTCCACTCTAAAGTCCTCATTTTCACTTTTGTCCCCAACCGTCATCAAATCCACGAATTTCACATCCATCTTCTGTTTCTCACTAACAGTCATCAGAAAATCATTAGTAACCTTCAACATTCCAAGGCTCACGCTATCAGACGTCACCTCACACACCAAACTCAAGTCCCTAAAAGCTTCCAAAAGCTCCCAGTCCTTAACCATTAAAGCGGACATATGTAACGATTTTCGACTCAACGCATCGGCTACCACATTAGCTTTACCAGGATGGTAATTCAAGGTAAAGTCGTAGTCCTTCAAAAATTCCAACCATCTCCGCTGCCTCATATTAAATTCTTTCTGATCAAACAAATATTTCAAACTTTTGTGATCACTAAAGACTTCAAACCTTGCACCGTAGAGATAATGCCTCCAAATCTTCAACACAAAATCCACAGCCGCTAATTCAAGATCATGAGTAGGATAAATTTTCTCATGTACTCTCAACTGCCTTGAAGCATAAGCCACGACCTTACCTTCTTGCATCAGAACACCACCTAGACCAATCAAAGATGCATCACAATACACCACAAATGGTTCATTAGGATCCGGTAAAGTCAAAATCGGAGCTGTTGTTAATCTTCTCTTCAACTCATTAAAACTTTCCTCGCACCGAATATCCCCAATGAACGCTTGCCCTTTACAGGTCAACTGGGTCAAAGGAAGTGCTAGCTTAGAAAAACCTTCAATAAACCTTCGATAATATCCGGCCAAACCCAAAAAGCTTCGAATTTCAGTAACAGATCTCGGAGCCTCCCATTGTAGAACTGCTTCTACTTTAGATGGATCCACAGAAATACCATTACTTGAAATCACGTGCCCAAGAAAACTCACCTCCGACAACCAGAACTCACACTTGGACAACTTGGCAAAAAGGTTTCTTTCCTTCAAAACCTGCAAAACAATACGCAAATGCTCTGCGTGCTCCTCTCGAGACTTAGAATAAATCAAAATGTCATCAATAAACACAACCACAAAACGATCCAAATTCTCGTGGAAAATACGATTCATGTACTCCATAAACACACCTGGCGCATTAGAAACCCCGAACGGCATCACAAAATATTCATAATGACCGTACCGTGTCCTAAAAGCCGTCTTCTGAATATCTTCCTCTTTCACCCTTATCTGATGATATCCAGACCTCAAATCAATCTTACTAAACACACACACACCAACCAACTGATCCATCAAATCATTAATTCTCGGAAGAGGATACTTATTCTTAATCGTCACCTTATTCAACTGGCGATAATCAATACACAACCGCATACTTCCATCTTTCTTTTTCACCAATAAAACTGGAGCACCCCAAGGAGAAACGCTTGGTCTCACAAACCTCTTTTCCAACAATTCATTCAACTGTTTCTTTAACTCAACCAACTCAGATGCCGACATACGATAAGGTGCCATAGAAACAGGTCTAGTACCAGGAACTAGATCTATAGAAAACTCCACCTCTCTCTCTGGCGGCAAGTCTGAAATATCCTCAAGAAACACTTCCGAAAATTCACACACAACAGGAAACACATCAAGTGAAACTTGACTATCCACGGTCAATGATGCAAACAACCCAAACAACTGAGCTTCATCCGCCAAAAGTTTCTTCAACTCCTTGGTAGATAAGAAACTCGAGTCTTCGTCTTCCTCAAGAGAAGGAAACCTTACTAGCTTATGATAAAAATCAATATGAACCTTATTGAACTGCAACCAATTCATTCCCAGAACCACATCTAAACCCTCCAATGGTAAACACACCAAATCCATCTCAAAGTCTTTACCATAAATGGTCAGAGGACAACTTATACAAACCAAAGAAGTAGTTACTGACCCCATTGCTGGAGTATCAATAACCATTTCACCACACATCGAAGACAACACAAGATTCAAACGCTTCGCGTACTCAGACGAAATAAACAAATGAGTTGCTCCAGTATCAATAATAGCAACTAAAGGAGTACTATTAATAAAATAAGTACCTCTGATCAGACGATCTGCACTTGAAGTCTGAGTTCCCGCCAAGGCAAAAACTTTCCCACCAGCTGGAGCTTGCTTCGATTTCGGACACTTCGTACTAATATGACCAGGTTCACCACAGTTGAAACACTTCACCACATTCTTCCTTGCACAATCAGCTGCGACATGTCCTAAACCTCCAGAATTAGAACACTTCCTCAAATCCTTCCTACATTTAGACTGACGATGTCCCACATCACCACATCTATAACACCTCAGAGGACTAGACATTCCTCCTCCACCTGACCTTCGCTCAAAATTCCCCCTTTGTTTACCCTTATCAGCTGGTGTTACATACGGACCACCACGGAACTGTTGCTTCCCTTTCCTCTCGCTCACACTCTTATAGTGAGTAGAACGAGCCTTACCATCCTCCTCATAAATCCTACAACAATCCACCAAATCAGAAAACCTCCGAATCCTTTGATAACCAATTGCCTGCTTTATCTCAGGACGCAATCCTTTCTCAAACTTTACACACTTAGAAAATTCCGCAGTCGCTTCGGCATAATATGGATAAAACTGCACAAGCTCCATAAACTTAGCAGTATAATCAACAACAGACATATTACATTATTTTAATTCTAAGAACTCAATTTCCTTCTTTCCTCTTACATCTTCAGGAAAATACTTCCTCAGAAACTCAATGCTAAACACAGCCTAAGTGATCTCCTCCTCTGCAGCTTCCAACACATGACGTGTACTAACCCACCAATCATCAGCTTCTTCCAGTAACATGTGAGTACCCAGTCTCACCTTCTGATCCTCAGCACAATCCATCACTCAGAAAATTCTTTCAATCTCTTTAAGCCATATCTGAGCACCATCAGGATCATATCTTCCTTTGAAGACAGGCAGTTTATTCTTCCTGAACTCATCATTACCTGCAGCATTATGTGCACCCTGCACAGCCCGAGCCATAGCTTGCATAGCAGCAGCCAAAGCAGCGTCATTCCTACCAGCCATATTCTGTTCATTTCCAATAACAGCAACTATGGTTAAACAAACAGCTCACCGAACCACAAAGACTGACAAGGACTGACACACACTGACACGGACTGACACGGACTGGCTCTGATACCACTTAATGTAACACCCCCAATCTATACCCCCAAGCTATTAAAGCAATAAATAAAAATTCAAAATTTCATCAGAGTATATTTAAAACGTTCATGGCCTAGACCGAGGGGTCACATCAATTTGAAACCAAATACACATAAACCTGCCCATAAAGATATGCAACAATCAGGTAGCAATTAACAGAGGAACTTATTTCCTACTACCCATAATTTAAATACAGAATAAAAGTGGAAAATCTGTACTGAATCTCATATATATAAATCATGAAAAGTTTTTCTGCCAAATACAATCATACATGTACAATCCCAAAAGAAACATATACATATACACACAAATCACCAACGGTCTCCCTAACTACCCGGTGTCACATATCAGAGCCGACCGACAAAAGAATGAAGACCTAAGCTTCACAAAAAGACCTCCAGCAATCTAATCTGCAATGCCTCATAGAGCATTATAAAACAGCAGAAGGGTGAGAAACACAACCATAATATAATTGCATATAATTATATATAACACCAAAAATACACATATATACTGTTCTCACCACAACTCATACCAGAATTCAAACACAAAACAACACAATGTATATTTCATATTTCCATCACCAAGGTATACCAACCATGCATAATACAAGTATCACTAACACATATACATATATCAATTTGTCAATTTCATCCACAATTCCACACATAAACAAACCATTAAATGATTTATGCAAATGCAAGAGACCGACGCAACGACTCTATGCATATGCACATGCGGTACCGACTTCCATCAATTCTCAACACCAGTTCACTCAGGAACTATTGGAACCATCGCTCGTTACTTAGTGTAACTCCCCGTCGGGCATACGATGTTCCCCGTCGCTTTCGGTCCTCTTTGTATAAGGTTTACGATGTTTATGGATCGCTTTCGGTCCTCTTTGTATAAGAAGGCTCAAGATCCGATCGCTCACACCCCACACGGGCACACGATCGTCTATAATCATCGCTCACACCCCACACGGGCACACGACGTCATAGCGGATTCCCTCTGGAATCGATTCGTCGCTTACACCCACTAGGGCACACGACATCACAAGAATGCATATCATGATGCTTGGCATACAATGACTCATGACATTCAAATGCACACATACATGCAATCATCTCACTCAACATAAATCATGCTTTGCAATTCAAGCCCAAAACAATGCATTTATACCATACAACAGCACGCAAATCATACCATATCCATATCAACAGCACATTGCATGATACACACCAATTACACATAATTATAACGACAAAAGTCGACAAAACGATACTATTCCAAATTCCTGACATAATTAAATCGGCTAACAATCTTAAAGTTATTATCATAAGAAAGTACAGTTCAATAGCTACTCAACGATACCAAGAATGTTAAAAACAGATAATCGGAACACAAGTTACGGACTAAACAAGAAAAGACATCGCGAAAAAACTACATTTTGCAATTCTCCTGGCCATACGCGTATTGCCCTGAGCCATACGCGTATTGCCCTGATCCCTCGCCCATTCCATACGCGTATTGCCCAAGGTCGTACGCGTATGGGCAGAGACCCATTTTTCCCAAAATTCCCATTAAAAATCCAATACGCGTAGTGCCCTACTTCATACGCGTATTGCCCTAAAGTCCTACGCGTACCATTACGCAAATGGGCAGATGGCCGAGAAAATGAAGCTCCATACGCATATTGCCCACATTCCTTCAATGCCATACGCGTATTGCCTTGACCAATACGCGTATTGCCTTGAGTAATACGCGTATGGGCAGTGGAAAAACCAGAATTTTCTGCAAAATTTTGTTCTGCGTTTTCCAACCAAAATCAACCCAATTTCACCTATACACCAGAAAAATTACCAATACAATGCCTAACAACATGTATCTATCATGTGTCAACAATAAGGAACACTAAAACATGATTTCAGACACATTTAGATCAATTTCTAACACTTTCAACATTTATGGGTTTTACTCTATATTTCCATTTCAATCCAATAACAACCAAAAACATACATACATAATCATACATAAGTATATAATAATCAAGTTTCGCACCCTTACCCGATTTAATCGTGTTTGGAAAGTCGGTTGTTTCGATTTCTAGATTTCCCCAAGTTTTTCTCTCTTTCTCCTTCCTTTCTCTTTTCTTCTCCTTTTCCTACTTCTCTTTTTCTTTCTCTCTATTTTTCTCTCTTTCTATTTTCTATTTTCTTAACTTAAGAAAAATAAAGTAAAATACCCAAAATACCCCTACACTCAAATATCTCGCAAACGTTCCCAAAACGCGATAAAATATCACAACATTGAAAAATAACATATTTCCAAATAAAAGTCGAAAATAAAATTATATAATAATAAAATAATCAAAACGACTCGATTAAATAAAAACTGACAAAACTGGGGCATTACACTCATTACATACTTCAAAAGTGTCAACTACATCTCATTCCAATTCTTCATGGATTTTTAGTTATGGAGTGATCAAAATGGCTAAAAACATAAAAATGACATTTTACCAACACTTAGTGAAATTTTCACAAAGTCAGAATCTGCCTTACTTTTTCCAAAATGTAGGGACATTTTTCACCTTGATCCAAGTCAAACCAGGTCTAGGGGTGAACATCAAAGTTAAAGTATGCCATAAGGGCTTTCCAACAACTACCAGATCATCTCCAAATTCCATTTGAGCAAGGAGATATAGCCCTTGAAACATGGCATCATGAACTGGTTTTTACAAGGCAGAATTTGTGCATTTTGCTCGATTTGTCCAAATCTGATAAATCCAAGCCTTATCATCCATTTAGACACATTTGAGGATAAAACAAGAAGGGAATGATCTGATCCCCAAGCCTCCCAAGTCCAAGAATCTACAAGTAGCCATGCCAAACCTAAAAGGGCTAAAAAGTGCCAAGACTCCAATTTTGTTTCCGAGCCTTTAATGAATGCATCAAGGTGGCATGAACTAAGCCTATTCCAACTGAATTCAGTCCAAACTTATCCCTGAACCAAAGCTACAAAGCATGTGCTCTAATCTCAAGTCAATGGCTAGAGGGGACTTGAGATTCCTTTTGCTTAACATTGGCCAAAGGCCTGCTGCAACCTCCATTCACTATTGATGCCAAAACAAACTTGATACACTATAAATAGACATCAATTTTGATCAGTTTGAGTACACCAAACCACCCAAATTGATGCTTTCCTCAAAACCCCTCTCTTTAGGCCAAAATGCCTTCTTTTGCAAGGTATCTCTGAGTTTTTGAGTTAGAGAGAAATTCCATCACAACTCATGAACCAAACACCTCTAATATGTTGTATCTAAGCTGTCCAAACACTAACATGTGAACCGTAACACCAAAATCTCAAAGTCCACTTCCAAAACCTCAAAATTGGACTTTTTGCATTTTTCAAGCCATGTCTTGATTCAGTCACTTTCAAAACCAGATAAAACCTCAAACACACTCTAAATATCATCCTTGAACTATCCCAAATGGTTCCCCACATCTGGAACACCATTTGAGAGAGTTGCCATATTGGTCACTTTTGCCCCTTTTGCAAGAAAGAGCTCAAACTTGTTCCTGAAGATTCCAGCTGGTGGTGGTGATTCTAAAAGCTTCTAAGGGATAAATTGAGAGTGTCCAAAGCATCAAATTACTTCTGGCACAAGAAACTTGGTAGATAATACAAAAAGTTCCCAAAGAGGTAAGCATCACAACTTGAACTCTTTGAATTATGCATTGCTTTGAAGTCCACTGAGCATAAACATCTCATACATGTTGTATATGTTGTGTTTGAACTAATTTACCATGTAATTTTTGCCTATACCATGAGGTAGCATAGAAAATGCAAATATAGGCCTATTTCAAAACCACCATCGGGTTTTAAAAATAGGGACCTCATCTGAAAAATCCATGACCTCCATTGGATTCCTTGGGAAATTCTAGGCCAGATGCATATAAATTTTGTCCCAATCCCTGGAGAAATGAAAAAGTTAGAGGCTTCACGTAAATGGCCCAAAAACTGGCCTTGCCTTGCCTTGCCCATGCCTAAGACAAGACATCCCTTATGTATTTATGGGGTGGTTTTGATACACGGATGTATCACCACCCCAGTGGTAGAAGGCGTGCGCTGTAACTTGGAGGTCTGAGGTTCGAATCCCCCTCGCCCCAGACCCTTTTTTACCACTTTTTCCATTTTTTTAATATTTGTCATATAATTTTAAATGATTTGGAAAATTAATTTCTCTCTCAATTTTAATTATTTTTTATTGGTTTTTTTTTGCAAAAAATCACAAATATGTTAAAATATTTTATTTCACAAAAAAAATCAAATTTATATTATTTATTTAATATAGTTGATATTTTTGTAAATAAATTCATTTTATTGTTTTTAAACATTTCAAAAATGAATATTCATCTTGAAAATCAAAATCAAATGAGTCCTAAATCATCTTGTGATTAAAACCTCATTTTTCAAACCTTAATAAAAAATTACAAGTAGTTTATTTAGACTTATTTGGTATTTTTGTCATTTTTATTCATTTTATTAAAAGGTTTACTTTTAAAAGAAAATGAAATTAGGGTTTCTTTGGTTCTTGATCTTTATCAAACCTTTTAAAACACTTTGGGCCTCTAATAGAGTGTAAGACCCAACCCTTGTTGTACATAAACCATTTTTGGGCCTCAGATATTGTATAAGTCCCGACACGATAAAAAATCTCGGCGTGATCGCCATGTTTAAATAGAAATCCTTTGGGTCTCCCCTCGTGTTGTAAGTCCCATCTTTCATTTTTTCAAAACACCTTTGGGCCTCTCCTTGAGTTGTAAGACCCAACCCTTTTGTAAATAAACCTTTTTGGGCCTCAGTCGTTGTATAAGTCCCGATACGATCTTCAAAACAACGGTGCGATCACTGTTAAACCTTGGGCCTCCCCTTGAGTATAAGCCCCAACAATCTTTTCAAAAACAACTTCCCTTTTGATTTAAGTTCAAATATATGTTGTTATCAAAACTTTCTTTAATTTATTTGAACAACTAACAATATAGCATGGAAGCTTGCTCACCTGTAAGTTTTAACAACTTTCATTTACTCACTTTCATATATATATATATATATATATATATATAATTGTATTGTGGGAAGCTGCACACTGTAAGTCCTTCTTTCATATCCTTTTACATGCTTGTCATATATCAACTGTATATATACTAGTATATCTATTTTGAGTTTTCCCCGGCAACTACGTCTAGAACTAGGTAAAGCCCGTTGGTCACTCTTTAAAACTAGATCCCCATAGGATTTCCAGATACAGTCTTGCCTTCTCTTGGGCTTAAACAATATGGAACAAAGAGAAAAGCAGTATTCTCAGTGAACCTTTTCTCAGACTGTCACTATTAGAACTTGTCAAAGAAATTTAGTTTCCCCAGAGAGGATTAATTCCCGGTGAAACTTCTCTTGAATTTCTTCAAACCCTAGAACTGTTCATTAAAGAAAAGATTATTCTCGGTGAAACTTTTCTTGAACTCTTCTTAAGTTTGGACCCACAGGCTTCCTAAAAGCATCCTCGCCTCCTCTTGGGCTTTGTACAAGGACCCTCCGACTTCTTAGAAGTTCTCACGCCTTCTCTAGGGCTTAATACAAGGACCCTAAAGATCTCCTAAAGGTATAAGACAGAACTTAGTCATCCTTTACTAGAGCGGTCTTTCCAGTGTCAAATCTCAGACCAATTTAGGGTTGATTCTCATCCCTTAAAACACATGCCTCCTCTCAGGCATCATACAAAAGATAAAACTCTTCCACACCAGTAGACTTGGACAGACTAAATCTCCTCTTGAGTCTCAAAGACATTCTCAAGTTCCCTACTAACATAGGGGAAACCCCAGTCATTCTTGATCAATCTCCAACAGAGTTAAAACCCTTGGGTTCTAAAACCCAGTCTCTCTCCTAAAAACCCCCAAGCCATGGTCAGTTTGTCATCGATATAACACTATCCCAAATCAGAACCTCAAGTTATCTGATACCTCAACTTTTCTGGAACCCTCAGCAGAAGTTGATTCCCCATTTAGACCTGCCTCGGAATCTCGATAATTCCTAGTAGAAGTTAGCCTCCTCTTAGGCTTTGTATAATGATCTTCCCTTAGGATAGCCAGCCTCCTCTTGGGCTTTGTACAAATGATTCTCCCCAGCGGAGCTAACCTTTTTAGACTCTCTTGTTGAGTCAATCACTTTTTAGACTCTCTTGTTGAGTAAATCACTTTTCAGACTCTCTTGTTGAGTCAATCACTTTTCAAACTCTCTTGTTAAGTCAATCACTTTTCAGACTCTCTTGTTGAGTTAATCACTTTTAAGACTCTCTTGTTGGGTCAATCACCTTTCAGGACTCTCTTGTTGAGTCAACCTTTTTAGCCTCAATCTTGGGCTTTGTACAAGACAGATAAAAACACTCTCGTGTTGAGTCAATCTTTTCCAGCCTCCTCTTAGGCTGGGTACAAAGGATTTCCCCTAGCAGAAGACAGCCTCCTCTTAGGCTTTGTATAATGATTTCTCCAGCTTGTTCAACCACAATACTAGGCTTCATACAGGACATATAAAAGCACTCTCTTGTTGAGTCGAACCCTTTTAGCCTCAATCTTGGGCTTTGTACAAGACATAAATCTTCATAACCTTCTCTTAAGCTTGGGACAAATATATTTCCCATCGGAGTCAACTCCTCCTAGCCTTCTTTAGGCTTCGAGAAATAATTTCCTAAGCTGAGTCAAAATCTTTTCAGCCTCAATCTTGGGCATTGTACAAGACAGATAAATACTCTCCCGAAGAGTCAAACTCAGTTCAGCCTCAATCTTGGGCTTTGTACAAGACACATAAAAATAACCTCATCCCAGTCAGTTAAATTTCCCATTTCAGCCTCAATCTTGGGGTTTGTACAAGACACATACAAACCTCCCCGGCGGAGTCAAAATCCCTTTTTTAAGCCTCAATCTTGGGCTTTGTACAAGACAGATAGCACATTTTCCCTGGAAAAGTCAAACTTTTAGCCTCCTCTTAGGCTTTGTATAATGACATCCCCAAAGAGCCAAATCTCTTTCAGTCTCCTCTTACCAAAAACACCCGAACATCAACAAAAACTCACTTTCTCTCTCATACTTCCCAAGAAACTTTCCCAACCCATTAACGGATAAACACCATCAAGTATAAAGCGAAACCTAAAGCTAACATCCTGTGGATAACCACATATAGGATGGGTAATTGACAACTCCCCATTGTATAACCTGACCCAGGACCCCCGAATCTCTTTAAAAGCGTTTGTTCAGTTAAACAATTGCATGCAAGGTTAGTTTTAGATAGCTTCCCTTTCCCTTCCAGCTTCACGGGATAAATAAGAAATTAGAAAGTAGCAGCCCCTCCTCATTGTGGGGAGAAACCCAAAAACCAGTGATAAGGTGGTCGCGTCACCGACAAAAATCGTTCGCTACAATTACCCTCCATGGCTCTAAGTCTCTTCTCTATAGTCTGAAATTATTCACAGACATCTTCAGGTTCAACAACATCTTCATGATCTTCACCTTGAGCACTAGCAATATTGTACTCAAAGAGAGGATTCTCATAGAGAGCTCGTGCAGTCTGGGCAATAGTATGAACCACAAGTCTAGGTTCGGAGAGAACAGGAGCTTGAAACACTGGTATGGCAGTTTGACCAATCATATAAGTAGTAGCAAGAGGTGGAGAGTAGTTATCGGGCAAACCAAACTCTGGCCATGTAGATAATGGCATCTGAACAAGCTGGGGATCAGTAACAACACCCAAAACCTCTTGGATAACAGTTCTTTGAGGTTGCTCCCCTCTGGAAATCGGGACTTGAAGCATATTAGTAAGCTTATTCATGCCTGACTTCAGCTCATCAATCTCCATTCTGATTGTTGCATTGTGTTGTTCGTGCTCTGACATTCTACATCTAATATTAGCTCTAGTCCTATATCAGTGATGAGGAATCAGCTTGACAACTGACATATGACACTGAAAGATAGAGACAAATGGAATGAGTTGGTGGACAAATTGGATGTATGCATGAATCATGCAAAGGATGCAAATGATATGCAATGTCATGCAACACAAGATGCAGGTCACAGGTAATAGGATCAAAGGTTTAGGATCACAAGCATGGATTCTGGGTGAAGGATTATCCATGGGGTGTGTACTAGGGGTAAAGTACCTGCACAACGGGTTCTAACAAGGTTCCTAGAGTCGTCGATCCACCAGTGGATATTATCAGCCTGTACAACTACTTGTGTGGGCCAATAATAGTCGCAAGAGAAGCTCGTCTGAGTGTAGCATCGCGGATTAACTACCTAAAGTCTACACTTGGATAGTCACCGCACTACTTCCTAAGAGGCCAAGATGGGTTAAGGGTTCTAAAGGTCCTCATCTTCTCAGGCTCCCAGGTCGAAAGTAATAATGTTATTACGACTACTCGCAATGACAAATACTACCATCAAAGGGGCTTCCACTTAGTGGGGTTATATCATATGTTACTCATGTTTAGGATTACTCCAGACATGTACTTTTGATTATACCACCATCCTATCTTATCGTGCACTCAATTTCGGGTTAAAACTTATCTCACCACACATAGATCATCAAACACCCTGAAAAAATAGAAGAAAAAAACCTAAACAAAACAGCAAACAATAATAGTAACACAAATAAAACAAGTTATGCTTAACCCTCTTAACATTTGTCCCCAGTGAAGTTGCCATTTCTATCGCGGTGAAGAATCGGAGACCAAGCTATTGACTAGCTTAACTCGCAAAAATAAGATATCACCACTCAACTTTTATTTTTCCAAGGGAAGGGAGAAAATATCGAATAAACCCATATTAAACATGCAAAGCAAGAAGCAAGGCTAAGAGCAAAGCAATAAAGAGATCAAATGTATGAGGGTTGATTATGCAAAAGGAAGGTACTAGCACCCTAAGCATGTGTAGTACTCTACAGGAACCTCTTGAAATTTTTGTTTTTTGGCTAAAATTGTTTGCTAAATGTAGGGTGCGATTTTTGTCGGTGACGCGACCACCTTATCGCAAAATGGGTTCCTCCTCACCCTAATGGTAGAAGGAAGAGGGTGCTACTTTCTGATTTCTTATTTATCCCGTGAAGCTGAAAGGGAAAGGGAAGCTATCTAAAACTAACCTTGCACGTAAATGTTTAATTGAACAAATGCTTAAAGAGATTGGGGGGTCCGGGGTCAGGTTATACAATGGGGAGTTGTCAATTACCCATCCTATATGTGGTTATCCACAAGTTGTTAGCAATAGGTTATGCTTTGTACTTGACGGTGTTTATCCGTTGATGGGTTGGGAAAGTTTCTTGGGAAATATGAGAGAGAGAGAGAGAGAGTGAGTTTTTGTTGATGTTTGGATTTTTTGATGTTTTTGGTAAGGTACTGGACCTAGAGTTTTTTGATTGGTATGCTCGCTAAGATTTTGAAATCTTATGCCTACGTATTCCCGTTTAAAGAAACAGGGAAATCAGACCAATCATAGTTCCTCATATTCTAAGGGAGGAAAAGATGATGTTTTGGTGTCTTGTTCAAAGCCCAAGATTTGAAGCTAAAGGGTTTATTATTTGTGTCTTGTTCAAATCCCAAGATTGAAGCTAAAGATTTGACTGAGAGAGAATTTGTCATCTCTAAAGGGAGACATCTTGTCTGTTTATCACAACGGTTGGGTGACTGTTTATAAAGGAGGGTTACTTTAACTGGGATATGAGAATCCAGCAATGCCATAATTTCCTTTATAGGGGATTTGTCCTGAAGGAAGAAACTTTAACTCAGTGTTGAGCAATGCCATTTTCCCTTAGAAATTTCTCATGCTAAGAGAGGGACAGTGGCGTGGATGTAAATAATCCAGAGGCTTGCCACTTATAGAAATTAGATGGAAGAAAGGGTTTTACCAGGATAAGAGAAGGACGACAACTTGGATATTTGAATCAACAAGTGTGCCACTTACAGCAGTTATCTGGGATTAGGGTTTGATTTGAATGTCTGTTTTGATATGTGATATACAGAGAAGTGACTTCCTAGAGAGAGATTTTGATTTCCTCTGAGGGGATGTTGATTTTTGTGTGCCTTGATCAAAGCCCAAGGTTGAAGCTAAGAGATTGATTGACTCCACTGGGGAAGTCCTTATACAAAGCCTAAGAGGAGGCTAGAAAAGACTAACTCAACAAAAGAGCGTTTATATATGTCTTGTACAAAGCCCAAGATTGAGGCTAAAAGAGACGGACTCTTTGGGGGATATTATTATACAAAGACTAAGAGGAGGCTAAAAGTTTGACTTTTCCGGGGAAAATATTATGCCTGTCTTGTACAAAGCACAAGATTGAGGCTAAAAGGGATTCTGACTCCGTTGGGGAGGGTTTGTGTGTGTCTTGTACAAAGCCCAAGATTGAGGCTGAAAAGAAGACTGACTCTTTGGGAAAGAAATCTTTATCTGTCTTGTACAAAGCCTAAGATTGAAGCTAAAATGAGACTGACTCAACTGACTCGGCAGAGGATATTTTAGGTGTCTTGTACAAAGCCCAAGATTGAGGCTGAAGTGAGTTTGATTCTGCTAAGGAAATTTATATGGTGTCTTGTACAAAGCCGAAGATTGAGGCTAACCAAGCTGGAGAAATCATTATACACAGCCTGAGAGGAGGCTTACTTTTGCTAGTGGAAATCATTATACCAAGCCTAAGAGGAGGCTGAAAAAGATTGACTCAACAAGAGAGTGTTTTTATCTGTCTTGTACAAAGCCCATGATTGAGGCTAAAAGGGGTGATTCAACAAGAGAGTATTGAAAGGTGATTGACTCAACAAGAGCGTTTGAAAAGGTGATTGACTCAACAAGAGAGTCTGAAAAGGTGATTGACTTAACAAGAGAGTCTGAAAAGGTGATTGACTCAACAAGAGAGTCTGAAAAGGTTAGCTCAGCTGGGGAAAATCTTTGTACATAAGCCCAAGAGGAGGCTAACTGTGTTGAGAAAAGGAAGGATCATTATATAAAGCCTAAGAGGAGGCTATCTTTTCTGGGGGAAAACAAAGAAAGAAAATCTTTATACCAAGCCTAAGAGGAGGCTGTCTTCTACTGAGGATTATTGAGATCCAGAGGTAGGTCCAAATGGGGAATCAACTCTTGTTGAGGATCTACAGAAGGGTTGAGATATCAGATGCCTTGAGGTTATGATTTGGGATAGTGTTATAGTGATGATAAACTGACCCTGGCTGGGGAAATTTTGGAAGAAAGTTTGAGTTTTGAACCTACAGAGGTTTTAACTCTACTGGAGATTGATAAAAAATGACCAGGGTTTCTCCTATGTTTGTAAGGAACTTGAGAATGTCTTTGAGATCTGAGAGGGGATTAGATTGTCCAAGTCTGCTGGTATGGATGAATTTATCTTTGTATGATTCCCAAGAGGAGGATGGTGTTTTAAGGGATGAGAATTAACCCTAAAATGGTCTGAGGTTTTGACTCTGGAAAGACTGCTCTAGCAAAGGATGACTAAGTTCTGCCTTATACCTTTAAGAGGTCTTTAGGGTCCTTGTATTAAGCCCAAGAGAAGGCATGAGAACTTCTAAGAAACCGGAGGGTCCTTGTACAAAGCCAAAGAGGAGGCGGGGATGCTTTTAGGAAGCCTGTGGGTCCCAAACCTAAGAAAAGTTCAAAAAAGCTTTCACCGAGAATTAATCCTTTAGTGAACAGTTCTAGGGTTTGAAAAAATTCAAGAGAGGTTTCACCAAGAATTAATCCTCTCTGGGGAATTGAATTTCTTTGACAATTTCTAATAGTGACAGTCTGAGAAAAGTTTCACCGGGAATAATGCCTTTCTCTTTGTTCCATATTGTTTAACCCCAAGATAAGGCAAGACTGGATCTGGAAATCCTATGGGGATCTAGTTTTGACTGTATTAAAGAGTGACCAACTGGCTTTACCTAGTTCTTAACCTAGTTGTCGGGGAAAACTCTAAGTAAATATACTAGTATATATACAGGCGATATATGAAAAGTATTTAAAAGGATATGAAAGAAGGACTTACAGGTGAGCAAGCTTCCAGCAATATAGTTATATATATATATATATATATATATGACATGTATTTAAAAGAATGAAATAGGGACTTACAGGTGAGCAAGCTTCCCACAATACAGTAATATATATAAAAGCAGGTAAAAGAAAGCTGATAAAAACTTACAGGCGAGCAAGCTTCCATTGTAACAGCTGTATGGTTAGTTGTTCAAGAAATTAAAGAAATTTTTGATAACAACTATAGATTTGAACCTAAATCAAAAGGGAAGTTATTTTGGAAAAGATTGGGGCTTATACTCAAGGAGAGGCCCAGATGAAAAACAGTAATCGTACCATTGTTCTGTAAACTGTACTGGGGCTTATACAATGACTGGGGCCCAAAAAGATTTTCTGTACAAAGGAATGGGTCTTACAACTCGAGGAGAAGCCTAAAGGTTTGAAAAAGAAAAGGAATGGGACTTACAACACAAGGGTAGGCCCAGATGAAAATGTTTTGAAAAGCGACGATCGCGCCGAGATTTTGAAAACACAGTGGGACTTATACAATGACTGAGGCCCAAATTATTTTATCTACAAAGGGATGGGACTTACATTCTATCAACAGGCCCAAAGTTGTTTGAAAAAAGATTTGTTAGGGCGATGGTGATCAAAACCCTAATTTTTGGTTTTTAAATGTATTTTAATTGAATAAAAATTCAATTAAAATAATCAAATATGTGAAAAAAGGTTGTGATCTTGGATTTATATTTGGAAAATCATATTTCATTCATGGGATGATTTAAAAATCATTTGAATTTTGCAAAACCAAGAGAAAGAAATATTTTTAATGTTTAAAAACAAATAAAAATATAATTATTTACAAAAATACTAAATATATGAAATAAATAATATTTTTGTGAAATTTTCATGGAATAAATTTTTTTGATTGTTTTTGTGAATTTTCAAAAAAAGAATCAATAAAAAATAATTAAAATTGAGAGAGAAATTAATTTTTTAATTAATTAACAAAAACATGAAAATATGGAAAAAATAGCAAAAACATAGAAAAATGGCAAAATGGTCTGGGTGGGGTTTGAACCCCCGACCTTGGCAAAAAACACACATGCGCGCTACCACTGGGGTAGTGATACATCCGTGTATCAAAACCACCCCATTAATTCATAAGGCATGCCTTGTTTCTAGGCCTGGGCAAGGCAAGGCAAGGCAAGGCAAGGCAAGGCAAGCTTTTGGGCAATTTACGTGAAGCCTCTAACTTTCTAGTTTCTCCATGGATTGGGACAACATTTAGGTGCATCTGACCTAGAATTTCATGAGGAATCCAATGGTTCCCTTGGAATTTTTAGAAAATGTTTCCTCCTCAAAATCCGATAGTGATTTCAAAATAGGCCTATTTTTGTTCTTCTATGCTATCTCATGGTACAAGCAAGATTACATGGCAAATTGGTTCAAACACAACATATACAACATGTATGAGATGTTTATGATCAATGGACATCAAAGGAATGCATAATTCAAAGAGTTCAAGTTGTCATGCATTTACCTCTTGGAGCTTTTTGTGCTATCTGCCAAGTTCCTTGTGCTAGAAGTAATTTGATGCTTTGGACACTCTTAATTGATCCCTTAGAAGCTTTTAGAATGATTAGAACCAGCTGGAATCCTCAGGAACAAGTTGTCGCACTTTCTTGCAAAAGGGGAAAAAGTGACCAATATGGCAACTCTCTCAAATGGTGTTCCAGATGCGGGGAACCATTTAGGACAGTTTGAGGATGATATTTGGAGTGTGTTTGTGGTTTTGTTTCGTTTTTGAAGTGACTGAATCAAGACATGGCTTGAAAAATGCAGAAAAGTCCAATTTTTAGGTTTTGGAAGTGGACTTTGTGATTTTGGTGTTTTAGGTCACAAGTGAGTGTTTGGACAGCTTAGATATAACATATTGGATGTGTTTGTATCATGAGTTGTGGTGGAATTGCTCTCTAACTCAAAAACTCAGAGATGACTTGCAAAAGAAGGTATTTTGACCTAAAGAGAGAGATTTTGAGGAAAGCATCAGTTGTAGTGCTTTGGTGTACTCAAACTAAGAACAAATGAGCTCTATTTATAGTAGAGCAAGTTTGTTTTGCATGCAATAGTGAATGGAAGCTGGTACAGGCCTTTGGCCAATGTTGATTCAAGGGAATCTTTAGTCTCCTATAGCCATTGACTTGAGGTTAGGGAACATGCCTATGGTTCTTTGATTCAGTGCTGATTCTTGACTCATTCAGTTAGGAATGTGTCAGTCCATGCCACCTTGGTGCATCCATTGAATGCTTGGAAACAAAATTGGAGTCTTGACACCTTTTTAGCCTTTTTTGGTTTGTTATGGCTAAGTGTAGATTCTTGGACTTTGGAGGGTTAGGGATCAGATCATTCTCCTTTTGTTTTATCCTCAGATGTGTCCAAATGGATGACAAGGCTTGGAGTTGCTCAATTTTTCCAAATCGAGCAAAATGCCAAAATCTGCCAAAATCTGCCTTGTCCAAGACAGTTGGAAATGGTGATTTTGAGGGATTCATATCTCCCTGCTCAGGTTGAGTTATGGGAGGCTCTTGTTCTTTTTAGAAAGCCCTCATATGATACAAAACATGTGTGATCATAGTTTGTTTTGAAACTATTTGGATCCCATTGAAAAATCCTCATGAACATTGATGTTCAAGGCTGGTAACTTAGGCAGATTTTCACTAAGTGTTGGAAAAAGTGTCATTTTCATGTTTTTGTCATTTTGATCACTCCATAACTTAAAATCCATAAAGAATCGGAGTTTGAGGTAGTTGAAGCTTTTGTAGAGTGTAGCAAGACCTACAAATTCAGCTTTGAATCACCCAAAGTGGTTGCTTGGATCTCAAGTTATGGTCCTTGGAAGTTGGTACCAAAACCATTTTTATTCCAAAAAGTCAAACTTGATTTGGTGCACAATTGACTTTTTATCGGATGAAATCCAAACTGTGCGATCCTTTGTGAAGTCATGTCCTTGACCTAAATCAAACCTAATGGATGGATTCCATAGGTGATATAAGGTGTATTGAATCATGTCCCAAGGTTTGGAAGCATGTCCTTGTGAAAAGTCAAAGGTACAGTTGACTTTTCCCTTCAAAACCTTAATTGTGGTCCAGATGAAATTGAAACTTGTGAACTAAGCTTCTTGGTTCAATCCATTGTTGCAAATGGATCAATATAGTGTATTTGAAGTCCTCAAATCATGTCTTTGCCTCAAAAGTCAACTTAGGGGTAAATTAGGTCAAGAAACCCTAATTCCTGATTTTTTATGAATGCATCTCCTGAGGCTAAATTGACTTAATGATTGGGTCCAAGAGGTCCCTTGGAGTATCTTGGGTTATGCTTTGAAGCATTGGCTCATGCCCAAATGAAAATTTTCATCTGGAGGCCTTAGTTGACCAAAACCCTAATTTGGTGACACTGGCGATCTTGAGGCTTGATCCACTTGGAATGTTGCAATATTGTGCTTGATTCTTGATGTGGGAGTCCTCTTGATCCTTTATAGGTATTTGAGAGGTTAGACAAGTTGAAGATCATGTCATTTCTTGATTGATCATTTGTCTAAGTGCTCTAAGAGGGCTCAAAACCCTAATCCTTGATTGTGATGAATGCTCAACCATCTTTGAGGAGATTGATGAGGCATGAAAGTACATCCATATTGTGGTAATGATCTTCAGAATGATGGGAAATCTTGGTGTTCAAAATTTGGGGTATGACAGATGCCCCTATTTAATCTTCTTGGACCCAAAGGTGTGAATGGCGAAGATATTCGGACATTCAGGGTGCAAGAGGATTAAATATCGGAATACCCGAAATTTTGATGGTGTCTATGAATGGCAGTTTGCTCATTCATCTTCTTTTGTTAAGCGTTAATACTTAGAAAAGGTAAAACTTCCCCTCGATCCTGGTCTTCGGCCAAGGAACTGGTCTAAGTTTCTTTTGTCAAAAAACTTCCCCTCGATCCTGGTTTTTACCCGCGGAACTGGTCTCATTTTCTTTTGTCAATAAACTCCCCTCGATCCTAGTTTTCTACCAAGGAACTGGTCTTAGTTTCTGATATAAACTTCCCCTCGATCCTGGTCTTCAGCCAAGGAACTGGTCTCAGTTTCTTTTGTCAATAAACCTCCCCTCGATCCTGGGCTTCAGCTAAGGAACTGGTCTCAGTTTTTTTTTTCCGTCAAGTTCCTTTCTTGACAAGGGACGTTATGTGTAGCGGTTTTCCTCAAACTTCTGGCCAAATTTTCCTGGGGAGATGCCATTTGATGGGAAAAAGTTTTGATGTCAGACTTACTGAGGAACCCATTTGTCTGAGTTGTAGAGGTGTTCAAACTTCTCTGTTGGAGACGCCATTTGTTGACTCTACTGGGGAAAATGAGTCTCTTGTGAGGTTGTTTCCTGCTTGGGGATATTACATCATACTTTTCTTCGAGATCTTCTCGGAGAAATGCCAGTGATGTAATCTAATTTTGAGGTGCTGATGACTTCATTAACGTTGACTTTCTGAAGAGAAAAACCTATGCGTTGCTGAAAGTCTTTAGTTGCGAGGCTTTCTCTGGGAATTTTCCTTAATCCGGGAAAGCGAGAACATCATCTTTAATAGAAAAGAGTGACGTTTTTCGAATGTCTCCTTGCCTTTCAGAGGTTCAAGTTATTAAAGTGGTCCAAGACCATCTCCAAAACAGAAATAAACTAGGGAGAGATTATTCAGATAAAACATTTCCTGACGAGGAAAGAACTGACAACTCGATTGAGAGGACTTTTATCACTTGGGAACTAGACCGACTAGAGTGATAGTGATGCAATATGAATATGAATGTGAATCAATAATGCATGATGTATGTATGTTTACGTTGACAAAACTGACGCGACATACCGACTAATAGATGAACACTACTGGATACTCGGCCACTGCGGGGAATGAAAAGTATCAATGGTTCAAGATTGCAATCCTGCCTTGCTTAGGAGAGATGGTCCCTGTAGGAAGAAAGAGTTGTTCAATTGGTCTTAAGAGGTAAGAACTCTGTCGGGGATATCAGATGGGAAAATCACATCTGATACAATTGATCCTTCATTCAAGCATACTAGTTTAGAAGGAGTACTTTGATTCTGCACTTTGAGGTTCAATCACCTTCGGAGAAGCAGTCGATGTTTTTTTTATGTCCAACGGTAAAAAAGAATTGCCATCATTATTTTAAAAGCAGAAAAATTTTGACAATTAAATTCTTTTTTTTTTAATTTCAAGAATCGTTGATCATGTTAAAAAAAATGTCATTCTATAAAGCTAAAAAAAATAAGAATTACAAACAAAAACACTAGGGCTGAAGTTTTATTGATAGGATGGAAATCAGTCATGCGCGTGATCCCATAGAGTATTTACAAAGTTAGATAATGGTAATTTAAGGGAAAAGGGCTACATTGAAACATAACGACCGTTATCCTTCTACCAACTTTGAATTCTGGACATCCTAAGCTTCTGTCGAAGATGACCTTGACTGGAAGTTTGTCAACGAATAGTGTTACCGCTGGGTGGTTTCACCTTGTCGAACGTAGTTACTTGCCATGAATCCCTAACTTTTGCCTGGATTGTACTTTGAGATTTCCAATCCATCGGGATGATTTTTGCTTATGTCACTAATTTTTGCATGGACCACCCTTTCGGGTTTTCAATCCACCGAGACATTTTTTTTTTGTTTAGGCGAAGTTTTTCTTGACTACCTCAACATTCGTGGGATAGGCAAATTCTTCTCCATCCATGGTTGCGAGTCTCAAGGCACCGCCTGAGAAGGCTTTCTTGACCACATATGGGCCATCGTAATTCGGAGTCCATTTGCCCCGGGAATCAGTGAGAAACAATTGTATCTTTTTGAGCACAAGGTCTCTTTTTCTTAAAACACGAGGTCGGACCTTTTTGTCGAATGCTTTCTTCATTCTCTGCTGATATAGCTGACCGTGGCACAAAGCTGTTATTCGCTTTTCCTTGATTAGGTTCAGTTCATCGTGTCGACTTTGACACCATTCAGCCTCTGTTAGCTTACTTTCATCCGTACCTAGATTGATGGGATCTCTACTTCTATAGGGAGGACTGCTTCCATGCCATATACTAGAGATAAAGGGGTTGCCCCTGTTGAATTGCGGACAGATGTGTGATAACCGTGAAGATAAAGGGTAGAATCTTGTGCCAGTCTTTATAGGTTACAACCATCTTTTGAACAATCTTCTTTATATTATTGTTAGCCGCTTCTACTGCTCCGTTCATCTTAGGTCGGTAGGGAGATGAGTTTTGGTGTTCGATTTTGAACTCAGTACACAACTCCTTCATCATCTTATTGTTCAAGTTAGATCCATTATCAGTAATGATCTGGCTTGGAACATCATAACTGCAGATGAGATTGTTTTTGATAAAGCGGACCATGAATTGTTGGGTTACATTGGTGTATGACGGTGCTTCGACCCACTTGGTGAAGTAGTCAATGGCTACCAGGATAAACCGATGTCCGTTTGAAGCTTTGGGTTTAATCATGCCAATCATGTCGATTCCCCATATAGAAAAAGGCTTTGGAGAAGAAAGAACTTTGAGATGCGTTGGCGGTACATGGATTTTATCTGAGTATATCTGACACTTGTGACATCTCCTCATATATTTGTAGCAATCAGATTCCATTGTCAACCAATAGTTTCCTGCTCTTAGAATTTTTCTCGCCATGTGTGTCCGTTGGCATGAGTGCCAAAGGAGCCTTCATGAATTTCTTTTATCAACATGTTTGCTTCTGGTCTGTCTACGCATCGGAGCAAGACCATGTCAAAGTTTCTCTTATAGAGTGTATCACCGCTTAGGAAGAAGATGCCAGCCAGTCTTCTGATGGTTTTCTTGTCTTTTCTTGATGCCCCTGGTGGGTACTCTTATTTCTAAAGGAAGCATTTGATATCGTGATACCAAGGGTTGTCATTGATGACTACTTCGATTGTGAAGATCTAAGCGGGCCTTTCTAGGCGCATTATGTCAATCTTAGGTATGTCGTTCCATTAGCCTACACTAATCATGGAAGAAAGAGTAGCTAGGGAATCAACCATGTGATTCTCTTCACGGGAGATATGATGAAACTCAATTCTGTTGAAGAATGGTAACAACCTTCTCGCGTAATATTTGTAAGGAATCAATCCTGATTGGTATGTGTTCCAATCTCCTTTGATTTGATTGATAACCAGGGCTGAGGTTCCATACACATCCAAATTCTTAATTCTCAAGTCAATCGCTTCTTCGAGACCCATGATACACGCTTCGTATTCGACCTCGTTGTTTGTACACTTGAATGTTAATCTGGAAGTGAAAGGAATGTGGGTACCCTGAGGTGTTAGATGATTGCCCCAATTCCGTTTCCATAATTGTTGACAGCTCCGTCAAAGATTAGTCCCCATTGGCAACCTGGTTCTGGCCCTTCACTGGGTAGCGGTTCATCGCAACCTTTCATTTTCAAGTACATGACATCTTCATCTGGGAAGTCAAATCTGGTTGATTCTTGATCGTCAATCGGTTGATGAGCCAAATGATCAGCTAAAATACTTTCTTTGACGACTTTCTGAGCATGGTACTCTATGTCGTATTCTGATAACAACATCTGCTAATGGGCGATCCTTCCCGTGAGAGTGGGCTTTTCAAAGACATACTTGATTGGATCCATTTATGAGATTAACCAAGTAGTGTGACAAATCATGTACTGGCGAAGACGTTTGGCTGCCCAAGCCGTAGCACAACAAGTTTTCTCAAGCATAGTATATCGAGTTTCACAGTCGATAAACTTCTTGCTCAGATAATAGATGGCAGACACTTTTCTTTTCGTTTTGTCTTGTTGGCCAAGTACACAACCCAAGGATTCTTCCAAGGATGTTAGGTATATGATCAGTGGTCTTCCTTCCACTAGAGGTGATAAAATCGATGGATTCGACAGATATTCCTTGATACTGTCGTAGGCGGTTTGGCAGTCTTCCGTCCATATGCAGTCCTGATTCCTTTTAAGTAATTTGAAGATTGGCGCGCATGTCGCGGTCATGAGGAATATGAATCTGGAAATGTAATTCAAACGTCCTAGGAATCCTCTGACTTGTTTCTCAGTCTTTGGAGAAGGTAATTCTTGAATGGGCTTGACCTTTTCAGGATCAACCTCAATTCCTTTCTGGCTGACGATGAACCCTAACAGTTTTCCTGAGCGGACACCAAATGTGCACTTATTAGGATTCAAGTGGAGTTTGTACTTGCTCAGGCACTCGAATAGTTTTGACATGTGGGTCACATGCTCCTCTTCAGTTTTAGATTTGGCAATCATATCAACGACATACACTTCTATTTCTTTGTGTATCATGTCATGAAACAGAGTTGTCATGGCCCTTTGATAGGTTGCCCCGACGTTCTTCAAACCGAACGACATTAACTTGTAACAAAAGGTGCCCAATGGGGTGATGAATGAAGTTTTCTCCATATCTTCCGGTGCCATTTTGATTTGATTATAGCCCGAGAATACATCCATGAAGGAGAATACTTTGAACTTTGATGTACTGTCTACCAACATGTCTATGTGTTGTAGGGGAAAGTCATCCTTTGGACTGGATTTGTTCAAATCCCTGTAGTCTACACACATTCTGACTTTTCCGTCCTTTTTCGGAACTCGTACTATGTTGGCTAACCATTGAGGATATTCTGATGTGGCGAGGAAACCTGCGTCAATCTGTTTCTGTACTTCCTCCTTGATTTTGATGGCCATGTCTGGATGAGTCTGTCTTAGTCTTTGTTTTTCTGACGGACATTATGATCTTAACGGTAGATAATGTTCCACGATGCTGGTATCCAACCCCGGCATGTCCTGATAGGACCAAGCGAATACATCGGGAAAATCTTTGAGAAGTTTTATCAAGTCTTCTTTGATAATTAGACTGAGCAGTGCCCCAATCTTGACTTCTTTTCTCTCTTCTTCTGAACCCAAGTTTATTGTTTCCAATGACTCTTTGTGAGGTTCAATGGACCTTTCCTCTTGTCTGAGTAATCGGGAGATCTCTTCTGGAATTTCTTTGTCTTCTTCTTCTTCAGCTTCAAATACCGGGAATTCAAAGTTGGGAGAAGGCATTAGATTATATGTTTCAATGGGGTTTAAAACAAGCAATCTGCATGACGTGATGATTGTTTCTTAGAAGAGATAGAGAGAATGCAAGAGTGCGCGCAGTGTATTTTCTGAAAAATGCTTTTTTTTTTGGAGTTGTTTTTAGGATTACCATTTTCTGAAAAAGCAAAAAGTGAAAATATCAATAAATGCGGAAATTACAGAACGACGTTTATTTATTTATGATTTTGTTGATTCTTAAAACTACAGCCCTATAAAACAAAACTCTATCGCTTCGAGCAAAGCGAAGAGGGATATTTACAGAAAGTGAGCCTTATAAAGACATCTGTTTCACCTGGGCAGGGTGAAAGGTTAAAACAAAGATGGAAATTACTTATACTTATGAACGCCTTTCGGGACATCGACAGCAACCCATTGGCGACGAACTCCCCGGTGAATCACAAAGTCTGGTACCTTCTTTCTTGGTTTGTCCTCAGAAATAAAGCTGATTTCTAGCGAAGCAGGATCGTTGGAGTCTTCCTCCCATGCGGAGTTGTCTTAGACAAACTCTTCTTTTGTATCTTGTACAGTATTTTCACTTTCAGGAAGATCTCCACATCCAGTTGGCTGGATGTCTTCGAGCCTGATTCGAGAGCTTTCAGGAGCGGTGTACTTGACCAAGAAGTCGTACTTGCCACTCGGTTGTCCTAAAGTATCCCATACTTCCGTGGAACTAGAGGAGTCATACTTCTCGATGACGTTGACCTCGGGAAAAGCATATTTGATGAACTTTTGTCCTGCAATCTTTGTAGATTCATCGTTGTGTTGGATATCTTCTGAATGCACTGAGTAATGATCCCATGATTTGGTGGGGACGCAGGTATTCTTTTCAATAATGCTCAGCTGATATGCATCGTTTGGCTGACTCTATTGCCCCAAGTCTTCTGGGTACGGCTGCCAGATAGGCAAGTCATCCATTGGGTCATAATAGTCATAGTCAAAGTTGTCTTTCATCAGAGTGTTCTCCTCTAATGAGTTGGGTGGAGCACAGTATCCTTCCGGATCACAATCTCCGTATATCATCTTGACGTCTGGTCTTGGTATATACCTCAGACTTTGCGTGGGAAAGTAAAATGGCGTATGCGTTTCTTCCTGAGACATATAACCGTCCTCGTTGAGATAGGACTTCTACTCTTCATCTGTATCAAAGGAGTCACCCTCATTGATGGTATGCACTTCTTGAGACACTGGGTGAAGGAAGCCTCCACTGTGGAAGAAGTCCTGAATGGGATGAAAACTTTCATCGTTAGTAGAAGTCTGGGTACAGGTTGAGGAAAAACCAAGACCTTTCTTTGTCTTGTTATCAGCAGGAATGACAAGTTGTCCCCATCCTTTTGCGCCGTTACTTTTGATTATTTCGAGAGCATCTTTGTATGAGGAAATCGGCGTCCCTCTTTCTGATTGATTCTCATTGCTCACCGAGAGTGCTTGGAACTGAGTCCCAACGACCTCCTCTGGTTCTACACAGGTTGATGATGATAACTTGCTCACAATTAAGGCTTGATCTCTGCAGACTGTGACTAGCTTGTCATTCTTGACGAACTTCAGCTTCTGGTGAAGTGTCGAAGTGACTGCCCCAACCTCGTGTATCCAAGGTCTTCCTAATAAACAACTGTATGCTGCCCGGATGTCCATGACCTGGAAAGTGACTTGGGAAGTGTGAGGACCGATAGTTATGGGAAGATCGACTTTGCAGATAACTATTTTTCTGGATCCGTCAAATGCTTTGATGATGACCTCACTGCCCCTCATTGGAGATCCTTGAAATGATAGTCGCATCATAGTAGATTTTGGCATAACATTCAGAGTTGATCCTGTATCTACCAGTACGCTAGCTAAAGCATCGTCCTGGCAGTTGGCTGTAATGTTAAGCACCATGTTGTGATTTTTTCCTTCTTCCGGCAGTTCTTCATCACTGAATCCTAAGTTGTTGCAGGAAGTGATGTTGGAGATGATGCTGTTAAATTGTCTTATTGTCACATCTTGTTCCACAAAGGCTTGCTTTAAGACTTTCTGTAGAGCTTCCCTGTGAGCTTCCGAACTGAGTAAGAGAGATAGGACAAAGATTCTCGAAGGAGTTTACAACAGTTGGTCTACAATGTTGTACTCGCTCTTTTGGATGAGCTTTAGCATCTCATCGTTGTTCTTTGAAAAGTTTGGATTACTAGATTGCCCGGTTGGTTGATTGGGAACTTCTGTTTGAGGTTCCTTTTCTCTAATGGATTCTCCAACTCCTCTGTTGAAGATCCGGTTGCTCTGTGTTACTCGACTGATGTCTGCAATGTTTACGACAGAGGGTAATGGAGTTTCCTTTCCATTTTTTATTGTTGTTGCCTCGTACTTGTAAGGGATAACCTTATCTGATTTGTACAGTATTGGTCCCGATAGATAGATGACCATATGAGCCTTTTGATTTTTATGACCATCGTAGCCAGCCTCAATTGGTTCGAGGTTGAGAATCTTTCTACTATCAAGAGGAACTCTTGATTCATGGATTAGAGGGATTATGGCACATACGTCTTTGGTCCTCTTATGATCAGAGATTAAGACGACGACTTTGCTTTGATCAGGGAAATAGTCTGACATTATGTTGGTTGACCCAGAACTTGAACACGGTCGAATCTCTTTTCGGTCCAACTGATTTTGAAGAGATGACCATACAAGATAACATCCCTGGTTGTCCTCTGAGCCATACGCGTATTGCCCTGAGCCATACGCGTATTGCCCTGATCCCTCGCCCATTCCATACGCGTATTGCCCAAGGTCGTACGCGTATGGGCAGAGACCCATTTTTCCCAAAATTCCCATTAAAAATCCAATACGCGTAGTGCCCTACTTCATACGCGTATTGCCCTAAAGTCCTACGCGTACCATAACGCAAATGGGCAGATGGCCGAGAAAATGAAGCTCCATACGCATATTGCCCACATTCCTTCAATGCCATACGCGTATTGCCTTGACCAATACGCGTATTGCCTTTAGTGATACGCGTATGGGCAGTGGAAAAACCAGAATTTTCTGCAAAATTTTGTTCTGCGTTTTCCAACCAAAATCAACCCAATTTCACCTATACACCAGAAAAATTACCAATACAATGCCTAACAACATGTATCTATCATGTGTCAACAATAAGGAACACTAAAACATGATTTCAGACACATTTAGATCAATTTCTAACACTTTCAACATTTATGGGTTTTACTCTATATTTCCATTTCAATCCAATAACAACCAAAAACATACATACATAATCATACACAAGTATATAATAATCAAGTTTCGCACCCTTACCCGATTTAATCGTGTTTGGAAAGTCGGTTGTTTCGATTTCTAGATTTCCACAAGTTTTTCTCTCTTTCTCCTTCCTTTCTCTTTTCTTCTCCTTTTCCTTCTTCTCTTTTTCTTTCTCTCTATTTTTCTCTCTTTCTATTTTCTATTTTCTTAACTTAAGAAAAATAAAGTAAAATACCCAAAATACCCCTACACTCAAATATCTCGCAAACGTTCCCAAAACGCGATAAAATATCACAACTTTGAAAAATAACATATTTCCAAATAAAAGTCGAAAATAAAATTATATAATAATAAAATAATCAAAACGACTCGATTAAATAAAAACTGACAAAACTGGGGCGTTACACTCATTACATACTTCAAAAGTGTCAACTACATCGCATTCCAATTCTTCATGGATTTTTAGTTATGGAGTGATCAAAATGGCTAAAAACATGAAAATGACATTTTACCAACACTTAGTGAAATTTTCACAAAGTCAGAATCTGCCTTACTTTTTCCAAAATGTAGGGACATTTTTCACCTTGATCCAAGTCAAACCAGGTCTAGGGGTGAACATCAAAGTTAAAGTATGCCATAAGGGCTTTCCAACAACTACCAGATCATCTCCAAATTCCATTTGAGCAAGGAGATATAGCCCTTGAAACATGGCATCATGAACTGGTTTTTACAAGGCAGAATTTGTGCATTTTGCTCGATTTGTCCAAATCTGATAAATCCAAGCCTTATCATCCATTTAGACACATTTGAGGATAAAACAAGAAGGGAATGATCTGATCCCCAAGCCTCCCAAGTCCAAGAATCTACAAGTAGCCAAGCCAAACCTAAAAGGGCTAAAAAGTGCCAAGACTCCAATTTTGTTTCCAAGCCTCACTACAAGAAAAAAGGTCTGATACCACGCACGAAAAACCGAGGCTATATACAAAATAACCGTGGCAATTCGATGTTGCCACGGTTTAGCCACGATAATCAAACTGTGGAATATGCGGCCGTGGCCCAAAGTATATTCCACGGTTTTCATGTTTGTGCCACGTTTTATAGACATCCGTGGCTAGAAGAGGCCACGCTTTACACATGCAGGTTATGGCCGCGGTTTGTCTTTTGCCTCAGTTTTTAACAGTGGGTAAAACTAGCCACGGTTCATATATAATGTAAAACGTGCTCTAGTTTCCCAGGTATGGCCACAATTTAAACAGTGGGTAAAACTAGCCACGGTTCATATATAATGTAAAACGTGCTCTAGTTTCCCAGGTATGGCCACAATTTAAACCGCGGCTAATTTTATACATGGTTTTACTATATTTAGTACTGCCACGCTTTCAATTTGTGCCATATAATTGTGTTCTACCTGCAATGGCTTAAAAAGTTTATTTTAGATCAAATTAAAATCTAACTATACAAGCAACATTATGCCACAAATCCAAAATATATTGACTAAAAAACATGTTAGTGTGCGCGACATTTTCTTATAAGTCACCAAACTATTACATCAAGTATTGCGCTACCGACTAATAAGTCGCCAAAATATATAAGTCTACATCAAATGCGCTACCGACTAATAAGTCGCCAAAATATAGTCATCCCAAATTAAAAACAAAGGTTCTTAATAGTCATCCCATAAAACATGTACAACTAGCTAGTATATCTTAAACTCATGCATCATAATATTCATCTTCTTCTTGATCATCACAACCTCCTTCTTGTTCTTCTTCCATATCTTGATCATCATCACAAGCTTCTTCATCACCATTCTGCAAGAAAAATGATATATAAATAAGCAATGATAAAATAAAACCAAGTATAAAATTAGCAATGATAAAATAAAACCAAGTATAAAATAAAACCAAGTATAAACTAATTTATACATCCTAACCATTTTGTTTCACAAGTTCAATAACTGCCATCCATTACCATTCTAGTAGCAAGCATAACATGCCTTACATAACTTTGATTCATGCTAATACATTTACAGGACAGTTACACAACAGGGCAACCAAACACTAATACAAATATCTCTAGTTTAGTTCATTGCCTTTTAACAAGCATTCACACAACTCAAGCTAACAACCAATCTAAGTAATTCAACATACAATTCTAACTAGATTTTCAAAATTCTAACAATAGCATTTAAGAAATTCAAATTTATTTTGATCCACAAGCTAATACATACATTACAATTACCCAATCATGCATACATATACCCAATTATAACAAGGAACCCAACAATTCCATTTCAAAATTCCATTTTTATTAATTCCCATATCAACGAAGTTTTGTAACAGTACCAAACCATGAAATGTTAGTTTCACTACATAATTATTCATAACTCAATTCACACTAACTCAATCATGACAAGTTCTAATAGCTGCAACATTTTTTTCACACATTCAATGCAAGTTCAAATTACAAACCAGCCAAACTAACATAATATATCTACTCTAACTGTGACTAGCTTCAAGGCCACTTCATTAACTTTTTTCTTTCTCACCTTAAAACCTTTAGCAACTCCAACAGGTTTTCATGCAATTACTGACAGTCACAATTCCATTTGTTTAACTCACTAACTTTAATTCGTTCAACATGACTCTCATAACTAACCTACATTTTAACATTATAGCTAATTCACACTAACTGCAGAAACTAACAGAATAGCTAATTCACTCTAACATCATAGCCATTTTTCATTCTTCAATCTAACTCCTAAATCTCAATTCAAATTCTAACTCTTCTCTAACACAACTAACTTCAAACATAATTTTATGCTCAAAAAAATAGCATAAAATTATCACAACAATAGCATAACAAGTAAAACAGAATTGTACAAGGAAAAAACAGGAACAACACCATTTGTAGTTTACAATATACCTCTTCACAACGAGGAATATGAGTTGACGCCGACAGGATAGGACCAGCATGATGTTCAGTAGTACTAGTGGTAATTCCCAACGCAGATGCCATCATATTAGAGATCATCTCGTTTCGTAGTATGGAACCTATATCCATTAATGATGTAGCCTGGATACCTCTTTGCAACAAAATTAGGACCTCTAGATAGTTTTTCAAGTTGCAATGGCACATCATCTTTTTGGGCACGAGTTTTAAACCATTCACCAAAATCTTTACTTTGACTTTTGGCCTTGGTCCACTTCCATTTGCTTCTTTCAACAATTCTAATAGGGCGGTGAATGAGGTATTGCTCCAGCCGTTAAGACATTTCAACAAGTAGAGTCGAATCATGAATGATAGAGTAGAGAAGTCTTTGCATCCAGGGTACAGTTCTTTTTCCGCCTCTTTAATCAAATTGTAAAACTTCCTAGCATCGTCATTGGGACCTTCATGAACTCCGTGTGCTTCTGCCCTATCGATATATATGTCATGCACTAAGCCAGGGATGTCGTCATGTGATTCCTCTTGATCTTCCATCGCAGCACCAATTTCCATAGACCTTTGTACTTTCTCCCCATGGTGCAACCATACGTCATAACCTTTTAGAAAACCCTTGGCTATTAAGTGATCCCTAATAATATCTCTTGTTTTCCAATATAAATTTTTACACATAGCACAAGGGCATAAAACCTCATCTCCTTGAGGTCTACCATTAGTGTAGGCAAAGTCTAAAAATCGAGTAACACTGTTGATGTACTCTTGACTAAACCATGGAAATTTAGTCCACTCTTTGTCCATCACTTTATAATCTAAATATTTGAAACACACAACACAAAATAGATTCAAAACAGACCCAAAACAGACCCAATACAGAACCAAAATAGAACACACTATACAAAACTGAAACAGAACCAAAACAGAAGCAATATACAAACAGAAACATGTGAATATACAAAACAGAACCAAAACAGAACCAAAACATGGGAATATACAAACTGAACAATCACAAACTGAACATTTTGACATTACAAGAATAGAAATACCAAACAGAAAGTCAACTTCTTAAATCAAGGTTCATCAACCTCAAATTCCACACTAAAATCAGATCACAATGATATTCAAAAATCCAAATCTTAAATCCACACAGATTTTTTTATCTATAACTAAATAAACAGAAACGAGTACCAAAGCACATAATCCATATCATTCGATAGATAAACTCGTAACTCCTAGTATCTAAACAAACAAAATTAAGATAACATCAACCAAATAACACTAATATCAGAATGTTAACCTTAAGATTTAAACACCTAAAACCATCACTCCAATACTGATAAAAATTTGCTTATAACCCAATTTCAATAATGAAACAAACAATTTAGATAAAATCAGGTTCATTCAAATGAAGTTCGTATCGCGGGCAATCGTGTATCAAAACGACATACTTTCAGTATTAAAACTTAGACACAAATTATCAGATATGAAAAGAAAACCCTAGTGAGCTTGTCAAGGCAGCAATTAGAGGAACAAATATGAAAATCATACAATCCAATCCAAACAGAAATACTAACATACAATTTTAGTTCAGTTCACATCACCAAACATATATTAAATCATACAATCCAAACAGAAAATCAATTTAAGGTTTCATATCAGTTAACTAATTCAAACCCTAAATCATACAATCCTAACATACTCAATGATCAGTTCACTAACATCAACAGAAGAAACCCTAAAAAACTCAGTTTCAAAACAACATAACAAAATCTAAAAATAAGGGTAAAGATGAAAACCTTGCAATGCTCCAACTGAAAGCTTCCGCTCCACACCTCAACAAAAAAATCAAAACTGCATGCAAAACAAAATTTGGGGATTAGGTCAAAATTTGGATTTGGACTTTGAAGAGAGAAGAGGAACGGAGATGAATGTGGGAACGGAGATGTGTGCAGGAAACATGCAGAGGTGCGAACGAAGATGTGTGAGAACAGGCGAAGGTATGAAGAGAGAAGCAGAAAACTTACGCAGAGAGTTGACCGGAGTAGATGGCTGAGAAACGGAGAAGGTCGTGTTTCAGAGAAGGGAGAAGGGAGTTGGGAGAGTGAAGAGACGGAAGAGTGAAGAGTGAAGAGAGTTTTTCTATTTCTTTTTCTTTTTTTTTTTAATAAAATATAATTAGAAAATAAAATAAAAAACAAAGAGGGAAACTGAAAAAAAAAAGAGGGAAAGTTTGGCGGGGTATAAAATATGGGCTTAGGCCACAGTTTGAATCGAAAATTATAAGCCGCGGTTATTAAGCGTGGCCTAAATATATTTGTCATTTTGTAAACGTGGCAATTTAAGAAAATGCCACCGTTTCACAATCTGGATTCAATATTTCAAAACATATTTCCACGGTTTAAAAACCCCGGCCAAAGCATATATGTAGCCACAGTTTTTGAGCTGTGGAACAATTTGGCGTGGCAGTAGGCCATTTTTCTTGTAGTGCCTTTAATGAATGCATCAAGGTGGCATGAACTAAGCCTATTCCAACTGAATTCAGTCCAAACTTATCCCTGAACCAAAGCTACAAAGCATGTGCTCTAATCTCAAGTCAATGGCTAGAGGAGACTTGAGATTCCTTTTGCTTAACATTGGCCAAAGGCCTGCTGCAACCTCCATTCACTATTGATGCCAAAACAAACTTGATACACTATAAATAGACATCAATTTTGATCAGTTTGAGTACACCAAACCACCCAAATTGATGCTTTCCTCAAAACCCCTCTCTTTAGGCCAAAATGCCTTCTTTTGCAAGGTATCTCTGAGTTTTTGAGTTAGAGAGAAATTCCATCACAAATCATGAACCAAACACCTCTAATATGTTTTATCTAAGCTGTCTAAACACTAACATGTGAACCGTAACACCAAAATCTCAAAGTCCACTTCCAAAACCTCAAAATAAGACTTTTTACATTTTTCAAGCCATGTCTTGATTCAGTCACTTTCAAAACTAGATAAAACTTCAGACACGCTCTAAATATCATCCTTGAACTATCCCAAATGGTTCCCCACATCTGGAACACCATTTGAGAGAGTTGCCATATTGGTCACTTTTGCCCCTTTTGCAAGAAAGAGTTCAAACTTGTTCCTAAAGATTCCAGCTGGTGGTGGTGATTCTAAAAGCTTCTAAGGGATAAATTGAGAGTGTCCAAAGCATCAAATTACTTCTGGCACAAGAAACTTGGTAGATAACACAAAAAGTTCCCAAAGAGGTAAGCATCACAACTTGAATTCTTTGAATTATGCATTGCTTTGAAGTCCACTGAGCATAAACATCTCATACATGTTGTATATGTTGTGTTTGAACTAATTTACCATGTAATTTTTGCCTATACCATGAGGTAGCATAGAAAATGCAAATATAGGCCTAATTCAAAACCACCATCGGGCTTTAAAAATAGGGACCTCATCTGAAAAAACCATGACCACCATTGGATTCCTTGGGAAATTCTAGGCCAGATGCATATAAATTTTGTCCCAATCCCTGGAGAAATGAGAAAGTTAGAGGCTTCACGTAAATGGCCCAACAACTGGCCTTGCCTTGCCTTGCCCAGGCCTAAGACAAGACATCCCTTATGTATTTATAGGGTGGTTTTGATACACGGATGTATCACCACCCCAGTGGTAGAAGGCGCGCGCTGTAACTTGGAGGTCTGAGGTTCGAATCCCCCTCGCCCCAGACCCTTTTTTACCACTTTTTCCATTTTTTTAATATTTGTCATATAATTTTAAATGATTTGGAAAATTAATTTCTCTCTCAATTTTAATTATTTTTTATTGGTTTTTTTTTTGCAAAAAATCACAAATATGTTAAAATATTTTATTTCACAAAAAAAAATCAAATTTATATTATTTATTTAATATAGTTGATATTTTTGTAAATAAATTCATTTTATTGTTTTTAAACATTTCAAAAATGAATATTCATCTTGAAAATCAAAATCAAATGAGTCCTAAATCATCTTGTGATTAAAACCTCATTTTTCAAACCTTAATAAAAAATTACAAGTAGTTTATTTAGACTTATTTGGTATTTTTGTCATTTTTATTCATTTTATTAAAAGGTTTACTTTTAAAAGAAAATGAAATTAGGGTTTCTTTGGTTCTTGATCTTTATCAAACCTTTTAAAACACTTTGGGCCTCTAATAGAGTGTAAGACCCAACCCTTGTTGTACATAAACCATTTTTGGGCCTCAGATATTGTATAAGTCCCGACACGATAAAAAATCTCGGCGTGATCGCCATGTTTAAATAGAAATCCTTTGGGTCTCCCCTCGTGTTGTAAGTCCCATCTTTCATTTTTTCAAAACACCTTTGGGCCTCTCCTTGAGTTGTAAGACCCAACCCTTTTGTAAATAAACCTTTTTGGACCTCAGTCATTGTATAAGTCCCGATACGATCTTCAAAACAACGGTGCGATCACTGTTAAACCTTGGGCCTCCCCTTGAGTATAAGCCCCAACAATCTTTTCAAAAACAACTTCCCTTTTGATTTAAGTTCAAATATATGTTGTTATCAAAACTTTCTTTAATTTCTTTGAACAACTAACAATATAGCATGGAAGCTTGCTCACCTGTAAGTTTTAACAACTTTCATTTACTCGCTTTCATATATATATATATATATATATATATATATATATATATATATATATATATATATATATATATATATATATAATTGTATTGTGGGAAGCTGCACACTGTAAGTCCTTCTTTCATATCCTTTTACATGCTTGTCATATATCAACTGTATATATACTAGTATATCTATTTTGAGTTTTCCCCGGCAACTACGTCTAGAACTAGGTAAAGCCCGTTGGTCACTCTTTAAAACTAGATCCCCATAGGATTTCCAGATACAGTCTTGCCTTCTCTTGAGCTTAAACAATATGGAACAAAGAGAAAGGCAGTATTCTCAGTGAACCTTTTCTCAGACTGTCACTATTAGAACTTGTCAAAGAAATTTAGTTTCCCCAGAGAGGATTAATTCCCGGTGAAACTTCTCTTGAATTTCTTCAAACCCTAGAACTGTTCATTAAAGAAAAGATTATTCTCGGTGAAACTTTTCTTGAACTCTTCTTAAGTTTGGACCCACGGGCTTCCTAAAAGCATCCTCGCCTCCTCTTGGGCTTTGTACAAGGACCCTCCGACTTCTTAAAAGTTGTCATGCCTTCTCTTGGGCTTAATACAAGGACCCTAAAGACCTCCTAAAGGTATAAGACAGAACTTAGTCATCCTTTGCAAGAGCGGTCTTTCCAGTGTCAAATCTCAGACCAATTTAGGGTTGATTCTCATCCCTTAAAACACATGCCTCCTCTTAGGCATCATACAAAAGATAAAACTCTTCCACACCAGTAGACTTGGACAGACTAAATCTCCTCTTGAGTCTCAAAGACATTCTCAAGTTCCCTACGAACATAGGGGAAACCCCAGTCATTCTTGATCAATCTCCAACAGAGTTAAAACCCTTGGGTTCTAAAACCCAGTCTCTCTCCTAAAAACCCCCAAGCCATGGTTAGTTTGTCATCGATATAACACTATCCCAAATCAGAACCTCAAGTTATCTGATACCTCAACTTTTCTGGAACCCTCAGCAGGAGTTGATTCCCCATTTAGACCTGCCTCGGAATCTCGATAATTCCTAGCAGATGTTAGCCTCCTCTTAGGCTTTGTATAATGATCTTCCCTTAGGATAGCCAGCCTCCTCTTGGGCTTTGTACAAATGATTCTCCCCAGCGGAGCTAACCTTTTTAGACTCTCTTGTTGAGTCAATCACTTTTTAGACTCTCTTGTTGAGTAAATCACTTTTCAGACTCTCTTGTTGAGTCAATCACTTTTCAGACTCTCTTGTTAAGTCAATCACTTTTCAGACTCTCTTGTTGAGTTAATCACTTTTAAGACTCTCTTGTTGGGTCAATCACCTTTCAGGACTCTCTTGTTGAGTCAACCTTTTTAGCCTCAATCTTGGGCTTTGTACAAGACAGATAAAAACACTCTCGTGTTGAGTCAATCTTTTCCAGCCTCCTCTTAGGCTGGGTACAAAGGATTTCCCCTAGCAGAAGACAACCTCCTCTTAGGCTTTGTATAATGATTTCTCCAGCTTGTTCAACCACAATACTAGGCTTCATACAGGACATATAAAAGCACTCTCTTGTTGAGTCGAACCCTTTTAGCCTCAATCTTGGGCTTTGTACAAGACATAAATCTTCATAACCTTCTCTTAAGCTTGGGACAAATATATTTCCCATCGGAGTCAACTCCTCCTAGCCTTCTTTAGGCTTCGAGAAATAATTTCCTAAGCTGAGTCAAAATCTTTTCAGCCTCAATCTTGGGCATTGTACAAGACAGATAAATACTCTCCCGAAGAGTCAAACTCAGTTCAGCCTCAATCTTGGGCTTTGTACAAGACACATAAAAATAACCTCATCCCAGTCAGTTAAATTTCCCATTTCAGCCTCAATCTTGGGGTTTGTACAAGACACACAAACCTCCCCAGCGGAGGCAAAATCCCTTTTTTAAGCCTCAATCTTGGGCTTTGTACAAGACAGATAGCACATTTTCCCTGGAAAAGTCAAACTTTTAGCCTCCTCTTAGGCTTTGTATAATGACATCCCCAAAGAGCCAAATCTCTTTCAGTCTCCTCTTAGGCTTTATATAAAGACTTCCCTAGGGGAGTCAATCAACCTCTTAGCTTCAACCTTGGGCTTTGATCAAGGCACGGAAAAATCAATAATCCCCTCAGAGGAAGTCCAATCCATCTGAGTCTCTTCTCTATAGTCTGAAATTATTCACAGACATCTTCAGGTTCAACAACATCTTCATGATCTTCACCTTGAGCACTAGAAATATTGTACTCAAAGAGAGGATTCTCATAGAGAGCTCGTGCAGTCTGGGCAATAGTATGAACCACAGGTCTAGGTTCGGAGAGAACAGGAGCTTGAAACACTGGTATGGCAGTTTGACCAATCATATAAGTAGTAGCAAGAGGTGGAGAGTAGTTATCGGGCAAACCAAACTCTGGCCATGTAGATAGTGGCATCTGGACAAGCTGGGGATCAGTAACAACACCCAAAACCTCTTGGATAACAGTTCTTTGAGGTTGCTCCCCTCTGGAAATCGAGACTTGGAGCATCTTAGTAAGCTTGTTCATGCCTGACTTCAGCTCATCAATCTCCATTCCGATTGTTGCATTGTGTTGTTCGTGCTCTGACATTCTACATCTAATATTAGCTTTAGTCCTATATCAGTGATGAGGAATCAGCTTGACAACTGACATATGACACTGAAAGATAGAGACAAATGGAATGAGTTGGTGGACAAATTGGATGTATGCATGAATCATGCAAAGGATGCAAATGATATGCAATTTCATGCAACACAAAATGCAGGTCACAGGTAATAGGATCAAAGGTTTAGGATCACAAGCATGGATTCTGGGTGAAGGATTATCCATGGGGTGTGTACTAGGGGTAAAGTACCTGCACAACGGGTTCTAACAAGGTTCCTAGAGTCGTCGATCCACCAGTGGATATTATCAGCCTGTACAACTACTTGTGTGGGCCAATAATAGTCGCAAGAGAAGCTCGTCTGAGTGTAGCATCACGGATTAACTACCTCAGGCCTACACTTGGATAGTCACCGCACTACTTCCTAAGAGGCCAAGATGGGTTAAGGGTTCTAAAGGTCCTCATCTTCTCAGGCTCCCAGGTCGAAAGTAATAATGTTATTACGACTACTCGCAATGACAAATACTACCATCAAAGGGGCCTCCACTTAGTGGGGTTATATCATATGTTACTCATGTTTAGGATTACTCCAGACATGTACTTTTGATTATACCACCATCCTATCTTATCGTGCACTCAATTTCGGGTTAAAACTTATCTCACCACACATAGATCATCAAACACCCTGAAAAAACAGAAGAAAAAAACCCAAACAAAATAGAAAACAATAATAGTAACACAAATAAAACAAGTTATGCTTAACCCTCTTAACATTTGTCCCCAGTGAAGTTGCCATTTCTGTCGCGGTGAAGAATCGGAGACCAAGCTATTGACTAGCTTGACTCGCAAAAATAAGATATCACCTCTCAACTTTTATTTTTCCAAGGGAAGGGAGAAAATATCGAATAAACCCATATTAAACATGCAAAGCAAGAAGCAAGGCTAAGAGCAAAGCAATAAAGAGATCAAATGTATAAGGGTTGATTATGCAAAAGGAAGGTACTAGCACCCTAAGCATGTGTAGTACTCTACAGGAACCTCTTGAAATTTTTGTGTTTTGGCTAAAATTGTTTGCTAAATGTAGGGTACGATTTTTGTCAGTGACGCGACCACCTTATCGCAAAATGGGTTCCTCCTCACCCTGATGGTAGAAGGAAGAGGGTGCTACTTTCTGATTTCTTATTTATCCCGTGAAGCTGAAAGGGAAAGGGAAGCTATCTAAAACTAACCTTGCACGCAAATGTTTAATTGAACAAACGCTTAAAGAGATTGGGGGGTCCGGGGTCAGGTTATACAATGGGGAGTTGTCAATTACCCATCCTATATGTGGTTATCCACAGGTTGTTAGCAATAGGTTATGCTTTGTACTTGACGGTGTTTATCCGTTGATGGGTTGGGAAAGTTTCTTGGGAAATATGAGAGAGAGAGAGAGAGTGTGAGTTTTTGTTGATGTTTGGATTTTTTGATGTTTTTGGTAAGGTACTGAACCTAGAGTTTTTTGATTGGTATGCTCGCTAAGATTTTGCAATCTTATGCCTACGTATTCCCGTTTAAAGAAACAGGGAAATCAGAGCAATCGTAGTTCCTCATAATCTAAGGGAGGAAAAGATGATGTTTTGGTGTCTTGTTCAAAGCCCAAGATTTGAAGCTAAAGGGTTTATTATTTGTGTCTTGTTCAAATCCCAAGATTGAAGCTAAAGATTTGACTGAGAGAGAATTTGTCATCTCTAAAGGGAGACATCTTGTCTGTTTATCACAACGGTTGGGTGACTGTTTATAAAGGAGGGTTACTTTAACTGGGATATGAGAATCCAGCAATGCCATAATTTCCTTTATAGGGGATTTGTCCTGAAGGAAGAAACTTTAACTCAGTGTTGAGCAATGCCATTTTCCCTTAGGAATTTCTCATGCTAAGAGAGGGACAGTGGCGTGTATGTAAATAATCCAGAGGCTTGCCACTTACAGAAATTAGATGGAAGAAAGGGTTTTACCAGGATAAGAGAAGGACGACAACTTGGATATTTGAATCAACAAGTGTGCCACTTACAGCAGTTATCTGGGATTAGGGTTTGATTTGAATGTCTGTTTTGATATGTGATATACAGAGAAGTGACTTCCTAGAGAGAGATTTTGATTTCCTCTGAGGGGATGTTGATTTTTGTGTGCCTTGATCAAAGCCCAAGGTTGAAGCTAAGAGATTGATTGACTCCACTGGGGAAGTCCTTATACAAAGCCTAAGAGGAGGCTAGAAAAGACTGACTCAACAAGAGAGCGTTTATATATGTCTTGTACAAAGCCCAAGATTGAGGCTAAAAGAGACTGACTCTTTGGGGGATATTATTATACAAAGACTAAGAGGAGGCTAAAAGTTTGACTTTTCCGGGGAAAATATTATGTCTGTCTTGTACAAAGCACAAGATTGAGGCTAAAAGGGATTCTGACTCCGTTGGGGAGGGTTTGTGTGTGTCTTGTACAAAGCCCAAGATTGAGGCTGAAAAGAAGACTGACTCTTTGGGAAAGAAATCTTTATCTGTCTTGTACAAAGCCCAAGATTGAAGCTAAAATGAGACTGACTCAACTGACTCGGCAGAGGATATTTTAGGTGTCTTGTACAAAGCCCAAGATTGAGGCTGAAGTGAGTTTGACTCTGCTTAGGAAATTTATATGGTGTCTTGTACAAAGCCCAAGATTGAGGCTAACCAAGCTGGAGAAATCATTATACACAGCCTGAGAGGAGGCTTACTTTTGCTAGTGGAAATCATTATACCATGCCTAAGAGGAGGCTGAAAAAGATTGACTCAACAAGAGAGTGTTTTTATCTGTCTTGTACAAAGCCCATGATTGAGGCTAAAAGGGGTGATTCAACAAGAGAGTATTGAAAGGTGATTGACTTAACAAGAGCGTTTGAAAAGGTGATTGACTCAATAAGAGAGTCTGAAAAGGTGATTGACTTAACAAGAGAGTCTGAAAAGGTGATTGACTCAACAAGAGAGTCTGAAAAGGTTAGCTCAGCTGGGGAAAATCTTTGTACATAAGCCCAAGAGGAGACTAACTGTGCTGAGGAAAGGAAGGATCATTATATAAAGCCTAAGAGGAGGCTATCTTTTCTGGGGGAAAACAAAGAAAGAAAATCTTTATACCAAGCCTAAGAGGAGGTTGTCTTCTACTGAGGATTATTGAGATCCAGAGGCAGGTCCAAATGGGGAATCAACTCTTGTTGAGGATCTACAGAAGGGTTGAGATATCAGATGCCTTGAGGTTATGATTTGGGATAGTGTTATAGTGATGATAAACTGACCCTGGCTGGGGAAATTTTGGAAGAAAGTTTAAGTTTTGAACCTACAGAGGTTTTAACTCTACTGGAGATTGATAAAAAATGACCAGGGTTTCTCCTATGTTTGTAAGGAACTTGAGAATGTCTTTGAGATCTGAGAGGGGATTAGATTGTCCAAGTCTGCTGGTATGGATGAATTTATCTTTGTATGATGCCCAAGAGGAGGATGGTGTTTTAAGGGATGAGAATTAACCCTAAAATGGTCTGAGGTTTTGACTCTAGAAAGACTGCTCTAGCAAAGGATGACTAAGTTCTGCCTTATACCTTTAAGAGGTCTTTAGGGTCCTTGTATTAAGCCCAAGAGAAGGCATGAGAACTTCTAAGAAACCGGAGGGTCCTTGTACAAAGCCAAAGAGGAGGCGGGGATGCTTTTAGGAAGCCTGTGGGTCCCAAACCTAAGAAAAGTTCAAGAAAGCTTTCACCGAGAATTAATCCTTTAGTGAACAGTTCTAGGGTTTGAAGAAATTCAAGAGAGGTTTCACCAAGAATTAATCCTCTCTGGGGAACTGAATTTCTTTGACAATTTCTAATAGTGACAGTCTGAGAAAAGTTTCACCGGGAATAATGCCTTTCTCTTTGTTCCATATTGTTTAAGCCCAAGATAAGGCAAGACTGTATCTGGAAATCCTATGGGGATCTAGTTTTGACTGTATTAAAGAGTGACCAACTGGCTTTACCTAGTTCTTGACCTAGTTGTCGGGGAAAACTCTAAGTAAATATACTAGTATATATACAGGCGATATATGAAAAGTATTTAAAAGGATATGAAAGAAGGACTTACAGGTGAGCAAGCTTCCAGCAATACAGTTATATATATATATATATATGACATGTATTTAAAAGAATGAAATAGGGACTTACAGGTGAGCAAGCTTCCCACAATACAGTAATATATATAAAAGCAGGTAAAAGAAAGCTGATAAAAACTTACAGGTGAGCAAGCTTCCATTGTAACAGCTGTATGGTTAGTTGTTCAAGAAATTAAAGAAATTTTTTATAACAACTATAGATTTGAACCTAAATCAAAAGGGAAGTTATTTTGGAAAAGATTGGGGCTTATACTCAAGGAGAGGCCCAGATGAAAAACAGTAATCGTACCATTGTTCTGTAAACTGTACTAGGGCTTATACAATGACTAGGGCCCAAAAAGATTTTCTGTACAAAGGAATGGGTCTTACAACTCGAGGAGAAGCCTAAAGGTTTGAAAAAGAAAATGAATGGGACTTACAACACAAGGGTAGGCCCAGATGAAAATGTTTTGAAAAGCGACGATCGCGCCGAGATTTTGAAAACACAGTGGGACTTATACAATGACTGAGGCCCAAATTATTTTATCTACAAAGGGATGGGACTTACACTCTATCAACAGGCCCAAAGTTGTTTGAAAAAAGATTTGTTAGGGCGATGGTGATCAAAACCCTAATTTTTGGTTTTTAAATGTATTTTAATTGAATAAAAATTCAATTAAAATAATCAAATATGTGAAAAAAGGTTGTGATCTTGGATTTATATTTGGAAAATCATATTTCATTCATGGGATGATTTAAAAATCATTTGAATTTTTCAAAACCAAGAGAAAGAAATATTTTTAATGTTTAAAAACAAATAAAAATATAATTATTTACAAAAATACTAAATATATGAAATAAATAATATTTTTGTGAAATTTTCATGGAATAAATTTTTTTGATTGTTTTTGTGAATTTTCAAAAAAATAATCAATAAAAAATAATTAAAATTGAGAGAGAAATTAATTTTTTAATTAATTAACAAAAACATGAAAATATGGAAAAAATAGCAAAAACATAGAAAAATGGCAAAATGGTCTGGGTGGGGTTTGAACCCCCGACCTTGGCAAAAAACACACATGCGCGCTACCACTGGGGTGGTGATACATCCGTGTATCAAAACCACCCCATTAATTCATAAGGCATGCCTTGTTTCTAGGCCTGGGCAAGGCGAGGCAAGGCGAGGCAAGGCAAGCTTTTGGGCAATTTACGTGAAGCCTCTAACTTTCTAGTTTCTCCATGGATTGGGACAACATTTAGGTGCATCTGACCTAGAATTTCATGAGGAATCCAATGGTTCCCTTGGAATTTTTAGAAAATGTTTCCTCCTCAAAATCCGATAGTGATTTCAAAATAGGCCTATTTTTGTTCTTCTATGCTATCTCATGGTACAGGCAAGAATTACATGGCAAATTGGTTCAAACACAACATATACAACATGTATGATATGTTTATGATCAATGGACATCAAAGGAATGCATAATTCAAAGAGTTCAAGTTGTCATGCACTTACCTCTTGGAGCTTTTTGTGCTATCTGCCAAGTTCCTTGTGCTAGAAGTAATTTGATGCTTTGGACACTCTCAATTGATCCCTTAGAAGCTTTTAGAATGATTAGAACCAGCTGGAATCCTCAGGAACAAGTTGTCGCACTTTCTTGCAAAAGGGGAAAAAGTGACCAATATGGCAACTCTCTCAAATGGTGTTCCAGATGCGGGGAACCATTTAGGACAGTTTGAGGATGATATTTGGAGTGTGTTTGTGGTTTTGTTTCGTTTTTGAAGTGACTGAATCAAGACATGGCTTGAAAAATGCAGAAAAGTCCAATTTTTAGGTTTTGGAAGTGGACTTTGTGATTTTGGTGTTTTAGGTCACAAGTGAGTGTTTGGACAACTTAGATATAACATATTGGATGTGTTTGGATCATGAGCTGTGGTGGAATTGCTCTCTAACTCAAAAACTCAGAGATGACTTGCAAAAGAAGGTATTTTGGCCTAAAGAGAGAGATTTTGAGGAAAGCATCAGTTGTAGTGCTTTGGTGTACTCAAACTAAGAACAAATGAGCTCTATTTATAGTAGAGCGAGTTTGTTTTGCATGCAATAGTGAATGGAAGCTGGTACAGGCCTTTGGCCAATGTTGATCCAAGGGAATCTTTAGTCTCCTATAGCCATTGACTTGAGGTTAGGGAACAGGCCTATGGTTCTTTGATTCAGTGCTGATTCTTGACTCATTCAGTTAGGAATGTGTCAGTCCATGCCACCTTGGTGCATCCATTGAATGCTTGGAAACAAAATTGGAGTCTTGACACCTTTTTAGCCTTTTTTGGTTTGTTATGGCTAAGTGTAGATTCTTGGACTTTGGAGGCTTAGGGATCAGATCATTCTCCTTTTGTTTTATCCTCAGATGTGTCCAAATGGATGACAAGGCTTGGAGTTGCTCAAATTTTCCAAATCGAGCAAAATGCCAAAATCTGCCAAAATCTGCCTTGTCCAAGACAGTTGGAAATGGTGATTTTGAGGGATTCATATCTCCCTGCTCAGGTTGAGTTATGGGAGGCTCTTGTGCTTTTTAGAAAGCCCTCATATGATACAAAACATGTGTGATCATAGTTTGTTTTGAAACTATTTGGATCCCATTGAAAAATCCTCATGAACATTGATGTTCAAGGCTGGTAACTTAGGCAGATTTTCACTAAGTGTTGGAAAAAGTGTCATTTTCATGTTTTTGTCATTTTGATCACTCCATAACTTAAAATCCATAAAGAATCGGAGTTTGAGGTAGTTGAAGCTTTTGTAGAGTGTAGCAAGACCTACAAATTCAGCTTTGAATCACCCAAAGTGGTTGCTTGGATCTTAAGTTATGGTCCTTGGAAGTTGGTACCAAAACCATTTTTATTCCAAAAAGTCAAACTTGATTTGGTGCACAATTGACTTTTTATCGGATGAAATCCAAACTGTGCGATCCTTTGTGAAGTCATGTCCTTGACCTAAATCAAACCTAATGGATGGATTCCATAGGTGATATAAGGTGTATTGAATCATGTCCCAAGGTTTGGAAGCATGTCCTGGTGAAAAGTCAAAGGTACAGTTGACTTTTCCCTTCAAAACCTTAATTGTGGTCCAGATGAAATTGAAACTTGTGAACTAAGCTTCTTGGTTCAATCCATTGTTGCAAATGGATCAATGTAGTGTATTTGAAGTCCTCAAATCATGTCTTTGCCTCAAAAGTCAACTTAGGGGTAAATTAGGTCAAGAAACCCTAATTCCTGATTTTTTATGAATGCATCCCCTGAGGCTAAATTGACTTGATGATTGGGTCCAAGAGGTCCCTTGGAGTATCTTGGGTTATGCTTTGAAGCATTGGCTCATGCCCAAATGAAAATTTTCATCTGGAGGCCTTAGTTGACCAAAACCCTAATTTGGTGACACTGGCGATCTTGAGGCTTGATCCACTTGGAATGTTGCAATATTGTGCTTGATTCTTGATGTGGGAGTCCTCTTGATCCTTTATAGGTATTTGAGGGGTTAGACAAGTTGAAGATCATGTCATTTCTTGATTGATCATTTGTCTAAGTGCTCTAAGAGGGCTCAAAACCCTAATCCTTGATTGTGGTGCATGCTCAACCATCTTTGAGGAGATTGATGAGGCATGAAAGTACATCCATATTGTGGTAATGATCTTCAGAATGATGGGAAATCTTGGTGTTCAAAATTTGGGGTATGACAGATGCCCCTATTTAATCTTCTTGGACCCAAAGGTGTGAATGGCGAAGATATTCGGACATTCAGGGTGCAAGAGGATTAAATATCGGAATACCCGAAATTTTGATGGTGTCTATGAATGGCAGTTTGCTCATTCATCTTCTTTTGCTAAGCGTTAATACTTAGAAAAGGTAAAACTTCCCCTCGATCCTGGTCTTCGGCCAAGGAACTGGTCTAAGTTTCTTTTGTCAAAAATCTTCCCCTCGATCCTGGTTTTTACCCGCGGAACTGGTCTCATTTTCTTTTGTCAATAAACTCCCCTCGATCCTAGTTTTCTACGAAGGAACTGGTCTTAGTTTCTGATATAAACTTCCCCTTGATCTTGGTCTTCAGCCAAGGAACTGGTCCCAGTTTCTTTTGTCAATAAACCTCCCCTCGATCCTGGGCTTCAGCCAAGGAACTGGTCTCAGTTTTTTTTTTCCGTCAAGTTCCTTTCTTGACAAGGGATGTTATGTGTAGCGGTTTTCCTCAAACTTCTGGCCAAAATTTCCTGGGGAGATGCCATTTGATGGGAAAAAGTTTTGATGTCAGACTTGCTGAGGAACCCATTTGTCTGAGTTGTAGAGGTGTTCAAACTTCTCTGTTGGAGACGCCATTTGTTGACTCTACTGGGGAAAACGAGTCTCTTGTGAGGTTGTTTCCTGCTTGGGGATATTACATCATAATTTTCTTCGAGATCTTCTCGGAGAAATGCCAGTGATGTAATCTAATTTTGAGGTGCTGATGACTTCATTAACGTTGACTTTCTGAAGAGAAAAACCAATGCGTTGCTGAAAGTCTTTAGTTGCGAGGCTTTCTCTGGGAATTTTCCTTAATCCGGGAAAGCGAGAACATCATCTTTAATAGAAAAGAGTGACGTTTGTCGAATGTCTCCTTGCCTTTCAGAGGTTCAAGTTATTAAAGTGGTCCATGACCATCTCCAATCCAGAAATAAACTGGGGAGAGATTGTTCAGATAAAACATTTCCTGACGAGGAAAGAACTGACAACTCGATTGAGAGGACTTTTATCACTTGGGAACTAGACCGACTAGAGTGACAGTGATGCAATATGAATATGAATGTGAATCAATAATGCATGATGTATGTATGTTTACGCTGACAAAACTGACGCGACATACCGACTAATAGATGAACACTACTGGATACTCGGCCACTGCGGGGAATGAAAAGTATCAATGGTTCAAGATAGCAATCCTGCCTTGCTTAGGAGAGATGGTCCTTGTAGGAAGAAAGAGTTGTTCAATTGGTCTTAAGAGGTAAGAACTCTGTCGGGGATATCAGATGGGAAAATCACATCTGATACAATTGATCCTTCATTCAGGCATACTAGTTTAGAAGGAGTACTTTGATTCTGCACTTTGAGGTTCAATCACCTTCGGAGAAGCAGTCGATGTTTTTTTTATGTCCAGCGGTAAAAAAGAATTGCCATCATTATTTTAAAAGCAGAAAATTTTTGACAATTAAATTTTTTTTTTTTTGTTTTATTTCAAGAATCGTTGATCATGTTAAAAAAAATGTCATTCTATAAAGCTAAAAAAATAAGAATTACAAACAAAAGCACTAGGGCTGAAATTTTATTGATAGGATGGAAATCAGCCATGCGCGTGATCCCATACAGTATTTACAAAGTTAGAAAATGGTAATTTCAGGGAAAAGGGCTACATTGAAACATAACTACCGTTATCCTTCTACCAACTTTGAATTCTGGACATCCTAAGCTTCTGTCGAAAATGACCTTGACTGGAAGTTTGTCAACGAATAGTGTTACCGCTGGGTGGTTTCACCTTGTCGAACGTAGTTACTTGCCATGAATCCCTAACTTTTGTATGGATTGTACTTTGAGATTTCCAATCCATCGGGATGATTTTTGCTTATGTCTCTAATTTTTGCATGGACCACCCTTTCGGGTTTTCAATCCACCGAGACATTTTTTTTTGTTTAGGCGAAGTTTTTCTTGACTACCTCAACATTCGTGGGATAGGCAAATTCTTCTCCATCCATGGTTGCGAGTCTCAAGGCACCGCCTGAGAAGGCTTTCTTGACCACATATGGGCCATCGTAATTCGGAGTCCATTTGCCCCAGGAATCAGTGAGAAACAATTGTATCTTTTTTAGCACAATGTCTCTTTTTCTGAAAACACGGGGTCGGACCTTTTTGTCGAATGCTTTCTTCATTCTCTGCTGATATAGCTGACCGTGGCACAAAGCTGTTATTCGCTTTTCCTTGATTAGGTTCAGTTCATCGTGTCGACTTTGACACCATTCAGCCTCTGTTAGATTAGCTTTCATCCGTACCCAGATTGATGGGATCTCTACTTCTATGGGGAGGACTGCTTCCATGCCATATACTAGAGATAAAGGGGTTACCCCTGTTGAATTGCGGACAGATGTGTGATAACCGTGAAGACAAAGGGTAGAATCTTGTGCCAGTCTTTATAGGTTACAACCATCTTTTGAACAATCTTCTTTATATTATTGTTAGCCGCTTCTACCGCTCCGTTCATCTTAGGTCGGTAGGGAGATGAGTTTTGGTGTTCGATTTTGAACTCAGTACACAACTCCTTCATCATCTTATTGTTCAAGTTAGATCCATTATCAGTAATGATCTGGCTTGGAACACCATAACTGCAGATGAGATTGTTTTTGATAAAGCGGACCACGAATTGTCGGGTTACATTGGTGTATGACGGTGCTTCGACCCACTTGGTGAAGTAGTCAATGGCTACCAGGATGAACCGATGTCCGTTTGAAGCTTTGGGTTTAATCATGCCAATCATGTCGATTCCCCATATAGAAAAAGGCTTTGGAGAAGAAAGAACTTTGAGATGCGTTGGCGGTACATGGATTTTATCTGAGTATATCTGACACTTGTGACATCTCCTCATATATTTGTAGCAATCAGATTCCATTGTCAACCAATAGTTTCCTGCTCTTAGAATTTTTCTCGCCATGTGTGTCCGTTGGCATGAGTGCCAATGGAGCCTTCATGAATTTCTTTTATCAACATGTTTGCTTCTGGTCTGTCTACGCATCGGAGCAAGACCATGTCAAAGTTTCTCTTATAGAGTGTATCACCGCTTAGGAAGAAGATGCCAGCCAGTCTTCTGATGGTTTTCTTGTCTTTTCTGGATGCCCCTGGTGGGTACTCTTATTTCTAAAGGAAGCATTTGATATCGTGATACCAAGGGTTGTCATCGATGACTACTTCGATTGTGAAGATCTAAGTGGGCCTTTCTAGGCACATTATGTCAATCTTAGGTATGTCGTTCCATTAGCCTACACTAATCATGGAAGAAAGAGTAGCTAGGGAATCAACCATGTGATTCTCTTCACGGGGGATATGATGAAACTCAATTATGTTAAAGAATGGTAACAACCTTCTCGCATAATATTTGTAAGGAATCAATCCTGATTGGTATGTGTTCCAATCTCCTTTGATTTGATTGATAACCAGGGCTGAGTCTCCATACACATCCAAATTCTTAATTCTCAAGTCAATCGCTTCTTCAAGACCCATGATACATGCTTCGTATTCGACCTCGTTGTTTGTACACTTGAATGTTAATCTGGAAGTGAAAGGAATGTGGGTACCCTGAGGTGTTAGATGATTGCCCCAATTCTGTTTCCATAATTGTTGACAGCTCCGTCAAAGATTAGTCCCCATTGGGAACCTGGTTCTGGCCCTTCACTGGGTAGCGGTTCATCGCAATCTTTCCTTTTCAAGTACATGACATCTTCATCTGGGAAGTCAAATCTGGTTGATTCTTGATCGTCAATCGGTTAATGAGCCAAATGATCGGCTAAAATACTTTCTTTGACGACTTTCTGAGCATGGTACTCTATGTCGTATTCTGATAACAACATCTGCCAATGGGCGATCCTTCCCGTGAGAGTGGGCTTTTCAAAGACGTACTTGATTGGATCCATTTATGAGATTAACCAAGTAGTGTGACAAATCATGTACTGGCGAAGACGTTTGGCTGCCCAAGCCGTAGCACAACAAGTTTTCTCAAGCATAGTATACCGAGTTTCACAGTCGATAAACTTCTTGCTCAGATAATAGATGGAAGACTCTTTTCTTTTCGTTTTGTCTTGTTGGCCAAGTACACAACCCATGGATTCTTCCAAGGATGTTAGGTATATGATCAGTGGTCTTCCCTCCACTAGAGGTGATAGAATCGATGGATTCGACAGATATTCCTTGATACTGTCGTAGGCGGTTTGGCAGTCTTCCGTCCATATGCAGTCCTGATTCCTTTTGAGTAATTTGAAGATTGGCGCGCATGTCGCGGTCATGAGGAATATGAATCTGGAAATGTAATTCAAACGTCCTAGGAATCCTCTGACTTGTTTCTCAGTCTTTGGAGAAGGCAATTCTTGAATGGCCTTGACCTTTTCAGGATCAACCTCAATTCCTTTATGGCTGATGATGAACCCTAACAGTTTTCCTGAGCGGACACCAAATGTGCACTTATTAGGATTCAAGTGGAGTTTGTACTTGCTCAGACACTCGAATAGTTTTGACATGTGGGTCACATGCTCCTCTTCTGTTTTAGATTTGGCAATCATATCAACAACATACACTTCTATTTCTTTGTGTATCATGTCATGAAACAGAGTTGTCATGGCCCTTTGATAGGTTGCCCTGACGTTCTTCAAACCGAACGACATTAACTTGTAACAAAAGGTGCCCCATGGGGTGATGAATGAAGTTTTCTCCATATCTTCCGGCGCCATTTTGATTTGATTATAGCCCGAGAATACATCCATGAAGGAGAATACTTTGAACTTTGATGTACTGTCTACCAGCATGTCTATGTGTTGTAGGGGAAAGTCATCCTTTGGATTGGCTTTGTTCAGATCCCTGTAGTCTACACACATTCTGACTTTTCCGTCCTTTTTCGGAACTGGTACTATGTTGGCTAACCATTGAGGATATTCTGATGTGGCGAGGAAACCTGCGTCAATCTGTTTCTGTACTTCCTCCTTGATTTTGATGGCCATGTCTGGATGAGTCTGTCTTAGTCTTTGTTTTTCCGACGGACATTCTGATCTTAACGGTAGATGATGTTCCACGATGCTGGTATCCAACCCCGGCATGTCCTGATAGGACCAAGCGAATACATCGGGAAAATCTTTGAGAAGTTTTATCAAGTCTTCTTTGACAATTAGACTGAGCAGTGCCCCAATCTTGACTTCTTTTCTCTCTTCTTCTGAACCCAAGTTTATTGTTTCCAACGACTCTTTGTGAGGTTCAATGGACTTTTCCTCTTGTCTGAGTAATCGGGAGATCTCTTCTGAAATTTCTTTCTCTTCTTCTTCTTCAGCTTCAAATACCGGGAATTCAAAGTTGGGAGAAGGCATTAGATTATATGTTTCAATGGGGTTTAAAACAAGCAATCTGCATGACGTGATGATTGTTTCTTAGAAGAGATAGAGAGAATGCAAGAGTGCGCGCAGTGTATTTTTTGAAAAATGCTTGTTTTTTTTTGGAGTTGTTTTTAGGATTACCATTTTCTGAAAAAGCAAAAAGTGAAAACATCAATAAATGCGGAAATTACAGAACGACGTTTATTTATTTATGATTTTGTTGATTCTTAAAACTACAGCCCTATAAAACAAAACTCTGTCGCTTCGAGCAAAGCGAAGAGGGATATTTACAGAAAGTGAGCCTTATAAAGACATCTGTTTCACCTGGGCAGGGTGAAAGGTTAAAAAAAAGATGGAAATTACTTATACTTATGAACGCCTTTTGGGACATCGACAGCAACCCATTGGCGATGAACTCCCCGGTGAATCACAAAGTCTGGTACCTTCTTTCTTGGTTTGTCCTCAGAAATAAAGCTGATTTCTAGCGAAGCAGGATCGTTGGAGTCTTCCTCCCACGCGGAGTTGTCGTAGACAAACTCTTCTGTTGTATCTTGTACAGTATTTTCACTTTCAGGAAGATCTCCACATCCAGTTGGCTGGATGTCTTCGAGCCTGATTCGAAAGCTTTCAGGAGCGGTGTACTTGACCAAGAAGTCGTACTTGCCACTCGGTTGTCCTAAAGTGTCCCATACTTCCGTGGAACTAGAGGAGTCATACTTCTCGATGACGTTGACCTCGGGAAAAGCATATTTGATGAACTTTTGTCCTGCAATCTTTGCAGATTCATCATTGTGCTGGATATCTTATGAATGCCCTGAGTAATGATCCCATGATTTGGTGGGGACGCAGGTATTCTTTTCAATAATGCTCAGCTGATATGCATCGTTTGGCTGACTCTTTTGCCCCAAGTCTTCTAGGTACGGCTGCCAGATAGGCAAGTCATCCATTGGGTCATAATAGTCATAGTCAAAGTTGTCTTTCATCAGAGTGTCCTCCTCTAATGAGTTGGGTGGAGCACAGTATCCTTCCGGATCACAATCTCCGTATATCATCTTGACGTCTGGTCTTGGTATATACCTCAGACTTTGCGTGGGAAAGTAAAATGGCGTATGCATTTCTTCCTGAGATATATAACCGTCCTCGTTGAGATAGGACTTCCACTCTTCATCTGTATCAAAGGAGTCACCCTCATTGATGGTATGTACTTCTTGAGACACTGGGTGAAGGAAGCCTCCACTGTGGAAGAAGTCCTGAATGGGATGAAAACTTACATCGTTAGTAGAAGTCTGGGTACAGGTTGAGGAAAAACCAAGACCTTTCTTTGTCTTGTTATCAGCAGGAATGACAAGTTGTCCCCATCCTTTTGCGCCGTTACTTTTGATTATTTCGAGAGTATCTTTGTATGAGGAAATTGGCGTCCCTCTTTCTGATTAATTCTCATTGCTCACCGAGAGTGCTTGGAACTGAGTCCCAACGACCTCCTCTGGTTCTACACAGGTTGATGATGATAACTTGCTCACAATTAAGGCTTGCTCTCTGCAGACTGTGACTAGCTTGTCATTCTTGACGAACTTCAGCTTCTGGTGAAGTGTCGAAGTGACTGCCCCAACCTCGTGTATCCAAGGTCTTCCTAATAAACAACTGTATGCTGCCCGGATGTCCATGACCTGGAAAGTGACTTGGAAAGTGTGAGGACCGATAGTTATGGGAAGATCGACTTTGCAGATAACTATTTTACTGGATCCGTCAAATGCTTTGACGATGACCTCACTGCCCCTCATTGGAGATCCTTGAAATGATTGTCGCATCATAGTAGATTTTGGCATAACATTCAGAGTTGATCCTGTATCTACCAGTACGCTAGCTAAAGCATCGTCCTGGTAGTTGGCTGTAATGTTAAGCACCATGTTGTGATTTTTTCCTTCTTCCGGCAGTTCTTCATCACTGAATCCTAAGTTGTTGCAGGAAGTGATGTTGGAGATGATGCTGTTAAATTGTCTTATTGTCACATCTTGTTCCACAAAGGCTTGCTTTAAGACTTTCTGTAGAGCTTCCCTGTGAGCTTCCGAACTGAGTAAGAGAGATAGGACAAAGATTCTCGAAGGAGTTTACAACAGTTGGCCTACAATGTTGTACTCGCTCTTTTGGATGAGCTTTAGCATCTCATCGTTGTTCTTTGAAAAGTCTGGATTACTAGATTGCCCGGTTGGTTGATTGGGAACTTCTGTTTGAGGTTCCTTTTCTCTAATGGATTCTCCAACTCCTCTGTTGAAGATCCGGCTGCTCCGTGTTACTCGACTGATGTCTGCAATGTTTACGACAGAGGGTAATGGAGTTTCCTTTCCATTTTTGATTGTTGTTACCCCGTACTTGTAAGGGATAGCCTTATCTGATTTGTACAGTATTGGTCCTGATAGATAGATGACCATATGAGCCTTTTGATTTTTATGACCATCGTAGCCAGCCTCAATTGGTTCGAGGTTGAGAATCTTTCTACTATCAAGAGGAACTCTTGATTCATGGATTAGAGGGATTATGGCACATACGTCTTTGGTCCTCTTATGATCAGAGATTAAGACGACGACTTTGCTTTGATCAGGGAAATAGTCTGACATTATGTTGGTTGACCCAGAACTTGAACACGGTCGAATCTCTTTTCGGTCCAACTGATTTTGAAGAGATGACCGTACAAGATAACATCCCTGGTTGTCCTCTGAGCAAACTCTACAGCGCTCATAGTTGTGTGGTGGCACCCGACCACGTCCGCTTTGTATGCAGTGAAACTTCACTAGATTTGTTTCCATCGAGCGAACATCCTGACTTTGATACCTATCAGGATTCTCATCAGTCATGATGACTTGTTGTGTGTCTTCATCCAGGTAGATCGGAAGCCACCAGTGGTTCAACAAGTGTTAAAGTGTTCTTTGGACAAGTGCACATCCTTGGTCGTCCTTATGACACACTTTACAGTCCTGATAATCATGTGAAGCCAGAAAATCGAGCCTGACTTGCTTAGCATGTAATTCTACCAGACTGGTATTCATCAAGCGAATATCAAATATTTGAATCATGTTGACTTAATGGCTACTTCTATCACGGTAATCCTGGATCCATCCGAGATCCATCTGACGTTGGAGGGCCTCTTGTACAAAAGAGCATCCCTAATTGTTTACGGAGCAGATCAGATAGGAATTGTAATCGTGTCGTGGCAGATCATGATGTTGGCTTTACCTTGAGTGCATTGCCACCAAGTTGACATTCATCACCAGAATGTCGTGGTTCTGGTCAATGTTGGGATTTGTATGGGCCATATTGACCTCACGGATTCGGTGATCTTGGATCCATCCAAGATTCATCTGTTCTTGTAGAGCTGATTGCACTACGGAACATCCTTGATTATTCTTTGAGCAGATATAACACTGGTGATAATTGAGAGATGGTACATGACCGTATCCGCTCTGTCTGCAATGTATCTTAACCAGATTGGTTCCTAATAGGAGTACATCGTGAATTTGATAGTTGTGGTTAGATTCTTCCTCTATCAAATTTGCTACAGCCTTCTCATGTTGAGGCAACAGGTTCGTCTGAACATTTGGATTTGTATCCTTGAAGGATAAGACCCCATTCCTGGCAAGCTTCTGCACATCAGATTTGAAGCTGAGACAGTTTTCTATGTTATGCCCCGGTCCTCCTTAATGGTAAGGGCAAGTTTGATCTGCTTTGAACCAAAAAGGCAGATTTTCTGATATTGTAAGAGGAGACCTGGTTTGGACGTGCCCCTTGACCAGTAGTAGCGGAAATAGTTTTGCGTACAACATCGGTATAGGGTCAAACCCTGGTGGTCGCGTTGTACGGTTGTTATTGTTGTACTGTGGACGAGCCTGCTGAAGAGGCTGTTGTGTCCTTTGCTGATATTGTGTTTTACTTGGTTGGCTATGAGCAACCTGAAGTTGATAGGTTGGAGTCGGCGCAGGGGTGATAGCAGGAGTTACTGCTGCTACTGGTTGATACCTTCGCCTTTACTTTTCGAGAGAGATATTACCGTATCTTTTGGTACTGCTTGATGGTCTTGTATCTTTGACTAGACGTCCTTCTCGGACTGCTTCTTCAAGGCGAACTCCCATGTTCACCATCTCAGTGAAGTCACTGGGCGCACTGGCGACCATTCGATCGTAATAAAATGAGCTAAAGGTTTTCAAAAAGATCTTTGTCATCTCTTTTTCCTCAAGAGGGGGAAAAATCTGGGCGGCAATTTCACGCCATCTCTAAGCATATTCCTTAAAGGTTTCCTTGTCCTTCTGCCACATTGCTTTGAGTTGATCTCTATCCGGCGCCATGTCCAGGTTATACTTATATTGTTGAACAAAGGCAGCGCCAAGATCTCTGAAAGTGAAGATCTTAGTGAGGTTTAAACCCATGTACCATTTGAGTGCGACACTGGTTAATCTATCCTAGAAGTAATGGATCAGTAGCTGTTGATTCTCTGTCTGAATTGACATCTTTCGAGCGTACATCACCAAATGACTTTGAGGGCAAGAATTGCCCTTGTATTTTTCAAAGTCAGGCGCCTTGAAATTGTGCGAGATTTTCACATTGGGGATCAGAAAAAGGTATGCGGCGTCCTTTCCGAATAAATCCTGGCTGCGAATGGCATGCAGTTCCTTCTGCATCTCCAAGAATTGCTCCTGGAACTCATTCATTCTGTCGTACATACTTTCGTTTCCACCAGAGATTACTTGTGGAATCTGTCCTTCAGTGACAGTGTGTACCACGGGTTGTGGTATAGTCATTACGGCGGTGACTCTTGGTGCTTCCCTATCCTGAAGTTTGTAACCTTCAGGAGTTGTTGTCATGACTCTTGCATCTTCGCCTTCCTGAAGTTTGTAACCTTCTGGCCCAGCGGTTCCTGCTGCAGTTTTCGGGTCTTCCGTGACCGGTGGAATATATCCTTCGGGGATAAAGTTGGTAGGCATGCCCCAGGGATGATCTTTAGGCATGTTGTACTGAGGATCATACATCTCCACTATGGGCATAGATGTGATCTCCGAGATCACAGTCCTTTGTTGTGCCTCTGAGCTGTTGCCAGAGATTGCATGTCACTGTGAAGTTTCCTCAGATCTTCTTTTAGAGCGTCGATTTCTTCTCTCAGCTCTTTGTTCTCTTACTTGAGATCATCCATTTTCTTTTGTCAATTGGCCCGAGTATTGTACGAATGAGATAGTTTGACTCTAGAATCGTGACACAGACGTGAGATTCGAAGGTAAGAAGAATGCGTTATGTGAGAATGATGAATGATATGCAATGATATATATTAATTTTTTTTGCTTTAATAAAAAAGAAACTTCAACAATTAGATTGCAAATATCATACAGTGGGGAGACCCCATTTTATTGAATTTGAAAGATTGTAGAAAGAGAAATACAGTATTTTACAAAGTGCGGTAAAAGGAAAAGTCTAAGCTTATGGATCCTGAGTTCTCTCTGAAGAGGGCTCAGGTGCTGGTTCTGGTATTTTCCTTTTCTTTGACCGGGGTGTCATACCCCAAATTTTGACCACTAATATTTCCCATCATTGTTCAAATCATCACCACAATATGGGTAATCCATCATGCCTCATTAGTCTCCCCAAAGATGGGTGAGCATCCACTACAATCAAGCTTAGGGTTTCAAGCCCTCTCGGAGCTCTTAGACAAAGGATCAATCAAGGAATGACATGAGCTTCAACTTGTCTAACCTCTCAAACATCCCCAAGGGATTAAGAGGACTCCCACAGCAAGAATCAAGCACAATGTTGCAGCATTCCAGGTGGATTAAGCCTCAAGATCACCAGTGTCACCAAAATTAGGGTTTGGTCGACCAGGGCCTCCAGATGGAAATTTTCCTCTGGGCATGAGCCAATGCTTCAAAGCATAACCTATGATGCTCCAAGGGACATCATGAACCCAATCATTAAGTTAATTTAACCTCGGGGGATGCATTCACAAAAGATCAGGAATTAAGGTTTCTTGACCTAATTCATCCCTAAGTTGACTTTTGGGGCAAAGCATGAGCCAAGACCTCAAGACATGATTTGAGGGTCTCTAATAAACCACATTGATCCATTTGTAACAATGGATTGTTCCAAGAAGCTTGGTTCACAAGTTTCAAGTTCATCAGAACCACAGTTAGGGTTTTTTCGCGGAAAAAGTCAATTGTACCTTTGACTTTTGACCAGGACATGTTCCCAAACCCTAAGACATGATTTAATACACCCTATAACACCTACGAAATCAATCCATCAAAGTTGATTTAGGTCAAGGACTTGATTTTATAGAGGATCGCACAGTTTGGAATTCATCTGACGAAAAGTCAACTGTGCACAAAAGTCAACTTTGACTTTTTGAGATTTTTCACAATTATGGTTCCTTAACCCAAAAATGATGTTAATGTGTGATTGGAATCATCATTCATCAAGAAAAATCAAGAAAAGTGGGATAACTTGTAAAAGGGGTAACCATAAAAACTTAGAAATTTTTCTAAGTTATGGAACAAAGTGGCTAGGGTACCAACTTTGGAGGATCATAACTCCTAAACCATAAGGCCATTTTTTCCCATCCAAAGCTAGATTTGTAGCTCTCATGGCCCTCTACAAAAGCTTCAAACATAACTCATTCCAATTCCTCATGGATTTTGAGTTATGGAATGATCAAAATCACAAAAAGTGAAAATGTCACTTTTTTCCAACACTTAGTGAAATTTTCACTAAGTCAGAATCTGCCTTCACTTTTTTCCAAATGTAGGGTCATTTTTCACTTGGATCCAAAAAGTATCAAAACTAATTATGATCAAACAGTTGTTGTATCATATGAGGGCTTTCCAAAATGGCCAAGAACTCCATCATAGTCCACTTGAGCCATAAGATATGACAATGCCAATATGCCTTGCTGCAAACTATCATGGCAAGGCAGATTTGGGAGTTTTGCTCGATTTGTTCAAATTTTGCAAAGGGAGAGCAACTCTATCCATCTGAACACCTCAAGGGGGGACCAATGAGGAACCAACTCTGATCCCAAGCCTCCCAAGTCTTTGGAACCAAAAATAGCATGCCAAACCTAGAAATGCCTAAAAGAGGGACAAGACTCCAATTTTGGATTGGAGCATTCAATGGATGCACCAAGGTGGCATGGACTGAGCCATTTCTAACTGAGTTCAGTCAAGACTTATCCATGACCAAGGGGACCAGCAGCCTGTGCCCTAACCTCTAGTCAATGGCTAGAGGAGACTTGGATTCTCATTGCTCAACATTGGCCAAACCTCTGCTGCAGTTACCATTCACTATTACAGCTAAAACAAACTTGCTCTACTATAAATAGAGCTCAATTGTGTTCAGTTTGAGTACTGCAAAGCACTACAACACTTGCTTTCCTCAAAATCTCTTTCTCTAGGCAAAAATACCTTCTTTAGCAAGGTAACTCTGAGTTTTTGAGTTAGAGAGCAATTCCACCATAGCTTATGATCCAAACACATCCAATATATCATATCTAAGCTATCTAAACTCTCACAAGTGACCTGTAACACCAAAATCACAAAGTCACCTATCAAAACCTCAAAATAGGACTTTTGTGCATTTTTCAAGCCATGTCTTGATCCAGTCACTTTCTAAACCAGATAAAACCTCAAACACACTCCAAATATCATCCTTGAGCTGTCCCAAATGGTTCCACACATCTGGAACAACATTTGAGAGAGTTGATATTTTGGTCACTTTTGCCCCTTTTGCAAGAAAGAGCTCAAACTTGTTCCTGAGGTTTCCAACTGATTCCAACCATCCTAAAAGCTTCTAAGAGATCATTTGAAGTTGTTCAAAGCATCAAATAATTTCTAGAACAAGTGGCTTGGCAGATTGCACAAAAGCTCCAAAAAAGAGGTAAGCATCACAACTTGGATTCTTTGAACCATGCTTTCTTTTAATGTCCACTGATCATGCACACCTTATACATATTATATATGTTGTGATTGCACCAATTTGTCATGTAATTCATGCTTGTACCAAGAGATGGAATAGAAAATGCAAATCATGGCCTATTTCAAAACCACTATCGAGTTTTTCAATAGGAGCATGATCTGAAAAAATACCACCACAATTAGATTCCTTGTGAAATTCTAGGCAGGATAGACCTAAATTTTGTCCCAATCCATGGAGAAATGAGAAAGTTATGGCCTTCACGTTTTCAACCAAAATCTTGCCTTGCCTTGCCTTGGGCCAGGCCAAAAACAAGGCAAGCCTTGTATATTCGTGGTTGTGTTTCTATCAACGGATGTATCACCACCCCAGTGGTAAGGCGCGCGCCCTATACACAAGAGGTCTGGGGTTCGAATCCCCCTCGCCCCAGATCCTCTTTTTGCTATTTTCTCCACTTTTTTATTGTTTTTCTTATTATTTTAATGATTTCAAAAATTAATAACTCCCTCAATTTTAATTATTTTTTATTGTTTCTTTTTGCCAAAAATCACAAAAATGTTGAAATATTTTATTCCACAAAAAAGTTAAATTTATCTTAGTTATTTAATATAATTAGTATTTTTGTGAGTAAATTCATTTTTATTTATTTTTAAACATTTAAAAGTGAATATTTACTTTGAAAATCAAAACCAAATGAGTTTTAATTTATCTTGTGATCAAAACCTCATTTTTCAAACCCTCAACAAAAATCGCAAGTGGTTTATTCAAACTTATTTGGAATTTTTATCATTTCTATTTGATTTTCTTTAAATATTTACTTTTAAAAGAAAACAAATTTAAGGTTTCCTTGATTTTAACTCAAACAAAAATTTAAACACTTTGGGCCTTTAATAGAGTGTAAGACCCAACCCATTTTTGAAACCAACCTTTTTGGCCCTCAATGTATTGTATAAGACCCACCGTGCTTTCAAAAACCTCGGCGCGATTGCCGTTTTCAAAACAAAAAACCCTGGGCCTCTCCTTGAGCTGTAAGCCCCACCACTTGTACAAAAATAAATCATTGGACCTCTAATAGAGTGTAAGACCCAATCCCCTTTTAACCAAAACAATTTTGGGCCTCAGATATTGTATAAGTCCCTCTGCGTTAAAAGAAATCTCGGCGCGATCGCCAGTTCAAAAGCAAATCATCTGGGCCTACCCTCGTGTTATAAGCCCCATTTCTTTTTCTTTAAACACTTTTGGGCCTCTTGAGAGAGTGTAAGACCCATCCCTTTGTACAGAAAACCTCTTTGGGCCTCAGTCACTTGTATAAGTCCCTATACAATTTTAAAACAACAGTATAATCACTGATAAAACCTTGGGCCTCTCCTTGAGCTGTAAGCCCCAAACAATCTTTTCAAAGCACTTTCTCCTTTGATTTTGAATATAATATTGTTATCAAAGCTTTCTTTGTTGAACAAACTAACCAAATAGCATGGAAGCTCTACAACTGAGTAAGTGTTTACCCGCTTTCTTTATCCGCTTTCATATATATATATATATATATATATATATATATATATATATATATATATATATGTGTATATATAACTGTATTGTGGGGCTGCTCATTGTAAGTCTTCTTTCACAAACTTTTATATGCTTGTCAAATATCAACTGTGTAATACTAGTATATTTATTTAGAGTTTTCCCCGGCAACTACGTCTAGCACTAGGTAAAGCCCTGTTGGTCATTCTTAAATACAAACAAAACTAGATCCCCATAGGATTACCAGACACAGTCTTCCCTCCTCTTGGGGTTAAACAATATGGAGACGTAAAAGGAAGCCTTCTCGGTGAACCCTTTCGCAGATTGTCACCCTTAGAAATCGTCAAAGAAACTCTACTCCCTAGAGATGATCTTTTCACTGTGAATGGCATCTCTTGAGTTTCTTCCAAATTCTCAGACTTTCCTGGCTTGATCTATTCTCGGTGAATGGCATGTCTTGAACTTCTCGGGGTTTGGGGACCCACAGGCTTCTTAAAATCATCCCCGCCTCCTCTTGGGCGTTGTATAAGGACCCTTCGACTTCTTAAAAGCTCTCATGCCTTGTCTTGGGCTTAGTACAAGGACCCAGAGACCTCTACAGGTATTGGAACAAAACCTAGTCATCGATTTGCTAGAGCTGTCTTTCTGAGTCAAGTGTCAGACCAGTTAATGGGTTGACCTTCATCCCTTAACATACCAGCCTTCTCTTGGGCATCATACAAAGATCATTCACTACCTGAGAATCGATTTCTCAAAACACCCGTAGACTTGGACAGTCTCAATACATTTTGGGATTTCCCATTTCCTTAAAGAACAGGAAATAACCCTGATCCTCTGATCAATCCCTGAGCACAACATTACCCATATAAGAACTGATTTTCTCTTTATGCAACATACTGGACCTGTCACTAAACTGAAACAGTCACCAGCACACTAGCCTCCTCTTGGGCTTTGTACAATGATTCTCCCCAGTGGAGCTAACCTATTCACACTCTCTTGTTAAGTATAAAAGACTCTCTTGTTGAGTCACTTCTCTTTTAGCCTCCATCTCGGGCTTCGTACGAGATAAAAATCACTCTCTTGTTGAGTACAAAAGACTCTCTTGTTGGCGGACATGGTCCTAGACGTCCGGGCAGCGTACAACTGTTTATTAGGAAGACCTTGGATACACCAGGCTGGGGCAGTCACTTCGACGCTGCACCAGAAACAGAAGTTTATTAAGAACGATCAACTCGTCACAGTCTGTGGGGAACAAGCCTTGCTCACGAGCAACTTGTCATTATCTACTTGTGTAGAACCCGAGGAGGTTGTTGGAACTCATTTCCAAGCACTGTCGGTGAGCAATGGTAGCCAATCAGAAAAAGGAACCCCGATTTCCTCGTATAGAGATGCTCTCGAAGTGATCAAAAATAACAATACAAAAGGATGGGGACAGCTTGTCATTCCCACTGATAACAAAACAAAGAAGGGTCTTGGTTTTTCTGCAACCTGCACCTAGACAGCTGCTAACGATGAAAGTCTTCATCCCATTCAGAACTTCTTCCATAGTGGAGGTTTCCTTCGCCCAGTGGCTCAAGAAGTACATACCATCAACGAGGGTGATTCCTCCGATACGGATGAGGAATGGAAGTCCTATCTCAACAAGGACGGTTATATGTCTCAGGAAGAGGTGCCTACGCCCTTTTGCTATCCCGCACAGAGTCCGAGATTTATACCAAGGTCAGATGTCGAAATGATATATGGAGATTGTGATCCGGAATGATGCTGTGCTCCACCAAACTCATTAGAGGAGGACACTCTGATGAAGGGCAACTTTGACCATGACTATTATGGCCCGATGGATGGCCTGCCTATCTGGCAGTCGTACCCAGGAGACTTGGGGCAAGAAAATTAGCCGAACAATGAAAATCAGCTGAGCATCATTGAACAGAATACATGCGTCCCCACCATGTCATGGGATCAACACTCAGGTCATTCAGAACCTATCCAGTATGACGATGAATTGGCAAAGCTTGCCGGACTAGAATTCGTCAATTATGCTTTTCCTGAGGTCAACGTCATCGAAAGAGATGACCTCTCAAGTTCCAAAGAAGTGTGGGACACCTTAGGACAACCAAGTGGAAAATTTGACTACATGGTCAAGTATACCGCTCCCGAAAGCTCTCGTATCTGGTTTGAAGATATCCAGCCAACTGGATGGGGAGATTTGCCTGAGAGCATAAATACTATGCAAAATACAACAGAGGAATCCTCCTACGACAACTCTTCCTAGGAGACAAATTCCAATGATCCTGCTCCGCCAGAAATCAGCGTTATTTCTGAAGACAAATCAAGGAAAGTACCAAACTTTGTGATTAACCGAGGAGTTCGCCGCCAATGGGTTGCTGTCGATGTTCCGAAGATTGTTCATAAGTCAAAGTAATTGCCGTCTTTAACTTTTCACCCTGCCCAGGTGAAACAGATGTTTTGATAGGGCTCGTTTTCTGTAAATATCCCTCTTCGCTTCGCCCAAAGCGACAAAGTTTTGTTTTATAGGGCTGTATTTCAAGAATCGACAATTCATAAATAAAATAACGTCGTTCTATAATTTCCGCATTAATTACTATTTTCTTTTTGCTTTTTCCGAAAATGGTAATCCTAAAAAACAAATCAATCATAAAAACAAGCAGTTTTCAAAGAAAAAACACTGCACACACACTTGTATTTTCTCTATCTCTTCTAAACATAAATCATCACGTCATGCAGATTGCATGTTTTAAACCCCATTAAAACATACGATCTGATGGCTTCTCCCAACTTTGAGTTCTCGGTATTTGGGGCTGAAGAAGAAGTTGACGATGAAATTTCAGAAGAGATCTTTCGATTACTCAGACTGGAGGAAAGGTCCATTGAACCTCACAAAGAGCCATTGGAAACGATCAACGTGGGTTCAGAAAAAGAGAGAAAAGAAATCAGGATTGGGGCACTGCTCAGTCCAGCTGCCAAAGAGAGTTTGACAAAGCTTCTCAAAGAGTTACCGATGTATTTGCTTGGTCCTATCAGGACATGCCAGGGTTGGATACCAGCATCGTGGAACATCATCTACCGTTAAGATCGGAATGTCCGCCAGTAAAACAAAGGTTGAGACGGATTCTCGGGCTATAATCAGATGAAAATGGCGCCGAAAGACATGGAGAAAACTTCGTTCATTACCCAATGGGGTACCTTTTGTTACAAGGTAATGCCATTCAATTTGAAGAACGTCGGGGCAACCTATCAAAGGCCATGACTACTCTGTTTCATGATATGATACACAAGGAAATCAAGGTATATGTCGATGACATGATTGCCAAATCTAAAACAGAAGAGGAGCATGTGACCCACCTGTCAAAACTATTCGAGCGGTTGAGAAAGTACAAACTCCGCTTGAATCCCAACAAGTGCACCTTCGGTGTCCGTTCAGGGAAACTTTTAGGGTTCATCAGCCAAAAAGGAATTGAGGTCGATCCTGACAAGGTCAAGGGCATTCAAGAAATTCCTTCTCCAAAAACTGAAAACAAGTCAGAGGATTTCGGGGACGTTTGAACTACATCTCCAGATTCATATTCCTCATGACCGCAACATGTGTGCCAATTTTCAAATTACTCAAAAGGAATCAGGACTGCGTTTGGAAAGAGGACTGCCAAACCGCCTTCGACAGTATTAAGGAATACCTGTTAAACCCACCGATTCTATCACCTCCAGTGGAAGGAAGACCACTGATCATCTACCTGACAGTCCTAGAGGACTCAATGGGTTGTGTGCTTGGTCAACAAGACGAAACAAAACGAAAAGAGTCTGCCATCTACTATTTAAGCAAGAAATTCACCGACTGTGAGACTCGGTACACTATGCTTGAGAAAACTTGTTGCGCTTTGGCTTGGGCAGCCAAACGTCTTCGCCAGTGCATGATTCGTCACACTACTTGGTTAATCTCAGAAATGGATCCAATCAAGTATATCTTTGAAAAACCTGCTCTCACGGGAAGAATTTCCCGTTGGCAGATGTTGCTATCAGAATATGACATCGAATACCACGCTCAAAAAGCCGTTAAGGGAAGTACTTTTGCCGATCATTTGGCTCATCAACCGATTGACGATCAGGAATCAGTCGGATTTGACTTCCCAGACGAAGATGTCATGTATTTAAAAACGAAAGACTACGATGAACCATTACCCAGTGAAGGGCCAGAACCAGGTTCCCAATGGGGACTAATCTTTGATGGAGCTGTCAATCATTACGGAAATAGAATTAGGGCAATCATCATAACACCTCAAGGTACCCACATTCCTTTCACTGCCAGACTTACATTCAAGTGCACAAACAACAAGGCCGAATACGAAGCTTGTATTATGGGTCTCGAAGAAGCGATTGATTTGAGGATCAAGAACTTGGATGTATATGGCGATTCAGCTTGGTCGTCAATCAGATCAAAGGATATTGGAACACATACCAATCCGGATTAATTCCTTACAAAGACTATGCGAGAAGGTTGTTACCAATCTTCAACAGAATCGAGTTTCATCATATCCCTCGTGAAGAGAATCACATGGCTGATGCCTTAGCCACCCTCTCTTCCATGATTAGTGTAGGTCAATGGACCGACTTACCTAAGATCGACATAATGCGCCTTGAACGGCCCGCTTACATCTTCACAGTTGAAGCAGTCATAGACGACAAACCTTGGTATCACGATATCAAATGCTTCTTTCAGAAACAAGAGTACCCACCTGGGGCACTAAGAAAAGACAGAAAAACCCTCAGAAGACTGGCAGGCAGTTTCTTCCTAAGCGGTGATACACTCTATAAGAGGAACTTTGACATGGTCTTGGTCCGATGTGTAGACAGACCATAAGCAAACATGCTGATAAAAGAAATTCATGAAGGATCCTTTGGCACTCATGCCAACAGACACACAATGGCGAGAAAAATTCTGAGAGCAGGGTACTATTGGTTGACAATGGAATCTGACTGCTACAAGTACATGAGGAGGTGTCACAAGTGTCAGATATACTCCGAAAAAATCCATGTACCACCAACACATCTCAAAGTTCTTTCTTCTCCCTGGCCTTTTTCCATATGGGGAATCGACATGATCGGTATGATCGAACCTAAGGCTTCGAACGGACATCGGTTCATCCTGGTAAACATTGATTACTTCACCAAGTTGGTCGAAGCAGCGTCGTACGCTAATGTAACCCGACAAGTGGTGGTCCGATTTATCAAAAATAATATGATCTGCCATTATGGTGTTCCTAGCCAGATCATTACTGATAATGGATCCAACTTGAACAATAAGATGATGAAAGAGTTGTGCGCTGAGTTCAAAATCGAACACCATAACTCATCTCCCTACCGACCCAAGATGAACGGAGCGGTAGAAGCGGCTAACAAGAACATCAAGAAGATTGTTCAAAAAATGGTTGTAACCTACAAAGACTGGCACGAAATGCTCCCCTTTGCTCTTCACGGTTATCGTACATCTATCTGCACTTCAACAGGGGCAACCCCTTTTTCTCTAGTATATGGCATGGAAGCAGTGCTCTCCATAGAAGTAGAGATCCCATCAATCCGGGTATTGATGGAAGCTAAGCTAACAGAAGCTGAATGGTGCCAAAGTCGGCACGACGAGCTAAATCTGATCGAGGAAAAATGGATAACGGCACTATGCCATGGTCAGTTGTATCAGCAAAGAATGAAGAAGGCGTCTGACAAAAAGGTCCGACCTCGCGTCTTCAGAAAAGGGGACCTCGTGCTCAAAAAGATACAATCATTTCTCACTGATTCCCGGGTAAAATGGACTCCGAACTATGACGGTCCCTATGTGGTCAAGAAAGCTTTCTCAGGCGGCGCCTTGAGACTTGCAACCATGGAAGGAGAGGAATTTGCCTACCCCACAAATGTTGATGTAGTCAAGAAATACTTCGCCTAAAATAAAAAAAAATAAAAAAAAAACTTCTCGGTGGATTGAAAACCCGCAAGGGCGGTCCAGGAAAAAATTAGAGACATGATCAAAAATCATCCCGGTGGGTTGGAAATCTCAAAGTACCATCCAGGCAAAAGTTAGGGATAATGGCAAGTAACTACATCTGATCAGTTCAACTCCTCATCAATAATGTCATCCATCGAAAGAAAACTCCAGTCAAGGTCATCTTCGACAGAAGCTCAGGATGTCCCAAATTCAAAGTTGGTAGAAGGATAGTGGTCGTTATGTTTCAATGTAGCCCTTTTCCCTTAAATTACCATTTTCAAACTTTGTAAATACTCTATGGAATCACGCGCTTGGATGATTTCCACCCTATCAATAAAATTTGAGCCCTTGTGCTTTTGTTTGCAATTCTTATTTGTTTTAGCTTTACAGAACGACATTTTAACATGATCAACGGTTCTTGAAATAAAACAAAAATGAATTTACTTGTAAAATTTTTTGGCTTTTAATAAAGATGGCAAATTCTTTTGACTGTTGAACATCGAAAGAACATCGATTGCTTCTCCCAAAGACGGTTAAGCTTCAAAGTGCAGAATCAAAGTATTCCTTCTAAACCAGTACACCTGAATGAAGGATTAACTGTATCAGACGCAAATGTTCCATCTGACATCCCCGACAGAGTTCTTATCTCCTAAGCCCGACCAACGGTTGTCCCCACAGGGACTATCTCTCCTAAGCAAGGAAGAATTGCTATCGTGAACCATTGATACTTTTCATCCCTCGCTGTGGCCAAGTATCCAGTCTTGTTCATCTACTAGTCTGTATGTCGCGTTAGTTTTGTCAGCATAAACATACATACATCATGCATTGTTGATTTGCATTCACATTCATATTGCATCACTATCACTTTAGTCGGTCTTATCCCCTAGTGATAACAGTCCTCTCAATCGAGTTGTCAATTCTTTCCTCGTCAGGAAATGTCGCGTCTGAATAATCTCTCTCCTCTAGTTTATTTCTGGATTAGAGTTGGTTCCTCGACCATTTTGATAACTTGAACCCCTGAAAGACCAGAGAACTTTCGACAAACATTACTCTTTGTCAGTGAAGATGATATCTCCGCTTTCCCGGATTAAGGAAAATCCCCAGAGAAAGCCTCTTAATCAGAGATTCGGCAGTACGGCAGTTTTTCTCCGAAAAATCCGCTGACGAAAAGGTCATCAGTACCTCAAAATTGGATCACATCATATGGTATTTCTCCGAGAAGATCCCGAGAAAAGTATGATGCAACATCCCCAAGCAAAAGCAGTCTCTCAAGAGACTCGTTTTCCCCAAGTAGAGCCGACAAATGGCGTCTCCTACAGAGAAGTTTGTACCCCTCTACAATTCAAACAGATGGGTCCCCCAGCAAGTCTGACATCAGATCTTTTTCTATCAAATGGCATCTCCCCAGGAAAATTCGGCGAGAAGTTTGAGGGAAATCGCTACACATAGCGCCCCTTGTCAAGAAAGCTTATTGACAAAAGAAACTGAGACCAGTTCCTTGGTAGGAAACCAAGATCGAGGGGAAGTTTATTTCAGAAACTAAGACCAGTTCCTTGGTAGCAAACCAGGATCGAGGGGAAGTTCACATCAGAAACTGAGACCAGTTCCTTGGTAGGAAACCAGGATCGAGGGGAAGTTTATCTCAGAAACTGAGACCAGTTCCTTGGATGAAGACCAGGATCGAGGGGAAGTTTACCTTTTCTAAGCATCATTGCTTAGCAAAAGAAGAAGGATATGTGAACTGCCATTCTTAACCATCATCAAAATTTTGGGTATTCCGATATTTAATCCTCTTGCACCCCGAATGCCCGAATACATTCGCCATTCACACCTTCGGGTCCAAGAAGATTAAATAGGGGCATCTGTCATACCCCAAATTTTGACCACTAAGATTTCCCATCATTGTGCAAATCATCACCACAATATGGGTAATCCATCATGCCTCATTAGTCTCCCCAAAGATGGGTGAGCATCCACTACAATCAAGCTTAGGGTTTCAAGCCCTCTCGGAGCTCTTAGACAAATGATCAATCAAGGAATGACATGATCTTCAACTTGTCTAACCTCTCAAACATCCCCAAGGGATCAAGAGGACTCCCACAGCAAGAATCAAGCACAATGTTGCAGCATTCCAGGTGGATTAAGCCTCAAGATCACTAGTGTCACCAAAATTAGGGTTTGGTCTACCAGGGCCTCCAGATGGAAATTTTCTTCTGGGCATGAGCCAATGCTTCAAAGCATAACCTATGATGCTCCAAGGGACATCATGAACCCAATCATCAAGTCAATTTAACCTCATGGGATGCATTCACAAAAGATCAGGAATTAGGGTTTATTGACCTAATTCACCCCTAAGTTTACTTTTGGGGCAAAGAATGAGCCAAGACCTCAAGACATGATTTGAGGATCTATAATAAACCACATTGATCCATTTGTAACAATGGATTGATCCAAGAAGCTTGGTTCACAAGTTTCAAGTTCATCAGAACCACAATTAGGGTTTCATGGAAAAAGTCAACTGTACCTTAGACTTTTGACCAGGACATGTTCCCAAACCCTAAGACATGATTCAATACACCCTATAACACCTATTAAATCAATCCATCAAAGTTGATTTATGTCAAGGACTTGATTTCAAAGAGGATCGCACAGTTTGGAATTCATCTGACGAAAAGTCAACTGTGCACAAAAGTCAACTTTGACTTTTTGAGATTTTTCACAATTATGGTTCCTTAACCCTAAAATGATGTTAATGTGAGATTGGAATCATCATTCATCAAGAAAAATCAAGAAAAGTGGGATAACTTGTAAAAGGTAACCATAAAAACTTAGAAATTTTTCTAAGTTATGGAACAAAGTGGCTAGGGTACCAACTTTGGAGGATCATAACTCCTAAACCATAAGGCCATTTTTTCCCATCCAAAACTAGATTTGTAGCTCTCATGGCCCTCTACAAAAGCTTAAAACATAACTCATTCCAATTCCTCATGGATTTTGAGTTATGGAATTATCAAAATCACAAAAACTGGGCATGGACTGAGCAACTCTATCCATCTGAACACCTCAAGGGGGGACCAAGGAGGAACTAACTCTGATCCCAAGCCTCCCAAGTCTTTGGAACCAAAAATAGCATGCCAAACCTAGAAATGCCTAAAAGAGGGACAAGACTCCAATTTTGGATTGGAGCATTCAATGGATGCACCAAGGTGGCATGGACTGAGCCATTTCCAACTGAATTTAGTCAAGACTTATCCAAGATGAAGGGGACCAGCAGCCTGTGCCCTAACCTCTAGTCAATGGCTAGAGGAGACTTGGATTCTCATTGCTCAACATTGGCCAAACCTCTTCTGCAGTTGCCATTCACTATTGCAGCCAAAACAAACTTGCTCTACTATAAATAGAGCTCAATTGTGTTCAGTTTGAGTACACCAAAGCACTACAACACTTGCTTTCCTCAAAATCTCTTTCTCTAGGCAAAAATACCTTCTTTAGCAAGGTAACTCTGAGTTTTAGAGTTAGAGAGCAATTTCACCACAACTTATGATCCAAACACATCCAATATATCATATCTAAGCTGTCCAAACTCTCACAAGTGGCCTGTAACACCAAAATCACAAAGTCACCTCTCAAAACCTCAAAATAGGACTTTTGTGCATTTTTCAAGCTATGTCTTGATCCAGTCACTTTCCAAACCATATAAAACCTCAAACACACTCCAAATATCATCCTTGAGATGTCCCAAATGGTTCCACACATCTGGAACACCATTTGAGAGAGTTGCTATTTTTGTCACTTTTGCCCCTTTTGCAAGAAAGAGCTCAAACTTGCTCCTGAGGTTTCCAGCTGATTCCAACCATCCTAAAAGCTTCTAAGAGATCATTTGAGGTTGTTCAAAGAATCAAATCATTTCTGGAACAAGTGGCTTTGCAGATTGCACAAAAGCTCCAAAAAAGAGGTAAGCATCACAACTTGGATTCTTTGAACCATGCTTTCTTTTGATGTCCACTGATTATGCACACCTTATACATGTTATATGTGTTGTGATTGCACCAATTTGTCATGTAATTCATGCTTGTACCAAGAGATGACATAGAAAATGCAAATCATGGCCTATTTCAAAACCACTATCGGGTTTTTCAATAGGAGCATGATCTGAAAAAAATACCACCACCATTGGATTCCTTGTGAAATTCTAGGCAGGATAGACCTAAATTTTGTCCCAATCCATGGATAAATGAGAAAGTTATGGCCTTCACGTTTTCAACCAAAATCTTGCCTTGCCTTGCCTTGGGGGCCAGGCCAAAAACAAGGCAAGCCTTGTATATTTGTGGTTGTGTTTCTATCAACGGATGTATCACCACCCCAGTGGTAAGGCACGCGCCCTATACACAAGAGGTCTGGGGTTCAAATCCCCCTCGCCCCAGATCCTCTTTTTGCTATTTTCTCCACTTTTTTATTGTTTTTCTTATTATTTTAATGATTTGAAAAATTAATAACTCCCTCAATTTTAATTATTTTTTATTGGTTCTTTTTGCAAAAAATCACAAAAATGTTGAAATATTTTATTCCACAAAAAATTAAATTTATATTAGTTATTTAATATAATTAGTATTTTTGTGAGTAAATTCATTTTTATTTGTTTTTAAACATTTAAAAGTGAATATTTACTTTGAAAATCAAAACCAAATGAGTTTTAATTTATCTTGTGATCAAAACCTCATTTTTCAAACCCTCAACAAAAATCACCAGTGGTTTATTCAAACTTATTAGGAATTTTTATCATTTCTATTTGATTTTGCTTTAAATATTTACTTTTAAAAGAAAACAAATTTAGGGTTTCCTTGATTTTCACTCAAACAAAACTTTAAACACTTTGGGCCTCTAATAGAGTGTAAGACCCAACCCATTTTTGAAACCAACCTTTTTGGGCCTCAATGTATTGTATAAGACCCACCGTGCTTTCAAATACCTCGGCGCGATCGCCGTTTTCAAAACAAAAAACCCTGGGCCTCTCCTTGAGCTGTAAGCCCCACCACTTGTTTAAAAATAAATTATTGGGCCTCTTATAGAGTGTAAGACCCAATCCCCTTTTAACCAAAACAATTTTGGGCCTCAGATATTGTATAAGTCCCTCTGCGTTAAAAGAAATCTCGGCGAGATCGCCAGTTCAAAAGCAAATCATCTGGGCCTACCCTCGTGTTATAAGCCCCATTTATTTTTATTTAAACACTTTTGGGCCTCTTGAGAGAGTGTAAGACCCATCCCTTTATACAGAAAACCTTTTTGGGCCTCAGTCACTTGTATAAGTCCCTGTACAATTTCAAAACAACAGTACAATCACTGATAAAACCTTGGGCCTCTCCTTGAGCTGTAAGCCCCAAACAATCTTTTCAAAGCACTTTCTCCTTTGATTTTGAATATAATATTGTTATCAAAGCTTTCTTTGTTGAACAAACTAACCAAACAGCATGGAAGCTCTACAACCGAGTAAGAGTTTACCCACTTTCTTTATCCGCTTTCATATATATATATAACTGTATTGTGGGGCTGCTCACTGTAAGTCTTCTTTCACAAACTTTTATATACTTGTCAAATATCAACTGTGTAATACTAGTATAGTTATTTAGAGTTTTCCCCGGCAACTACGTCTAGCACTAGGTAAAGCTCTGGTGGTCACTCTTAAATACAAACAAAACTAGATCCCCATAGGATTACCAGACACAGTCTTCCCTCCTCTTGGGGTTAAACAATATGGAGACGTGAAAGGCAGCATTCTTAGTGAACCCTTTCTCAAACTGTCACCCTTAGAAATCGTCAAAGAAACTCTACTCCCCAGAGATGATCTTTTCTCCGTGAATGGCATCTCTTGAGTTTCTTCCAAATTCTTGGGCTTTCCTAGCTTGATCTATTCTCGGTGAATGACATGTCTTGAACTTCTCGGGGTTTGGGGACCCACAGGCTTCTTAAAAGCATCCCCGCCTCCTCTTGGGCGTTGTACAAGGACCTTTCGGCTTCTTAAAAGCTCTCGTGCCTTCTCTTGGGCTTAGTACAACGATCTAGAGACCTCTACAGGTATAGGAACCGAACCTAGTCATCAATTTGCTAGAGCTGTCTTTCTGAGTCAAGTGTCAGACCAGTTAATGGGTTGACCTTCATCCCTTAACATACCAGCCTTCTCTTGGGCATCATACAAAGATCATTCACTACCTAAGAATCGATTTCTCAAAACACCCATAGACTTGGACAGTCTCAATACCTTTTGGGATTTCCCATTTCCTTAAAGAACAGGAAATAACCCTGATCCTCTGATCATTCCCTGAGCACAACATTACCCATATAAGAACTGATTTTCTCTTTATCCAACATATTGGACCTATCACTAAACTGAAACAGTCACCAGCACACTAGCCTCCTCTTGCGCTTTGTACAATGATTCTCCCCAGCGGAGCTAACCTATTCACACTCTCTTGTTAAGTATAAAAGACTCTCTTGTTGAGTCACTTCCCTTTTAGCCTCCATCTCGGGCTTCGTACGAGATAAAAATCACTCTCTTGTTGAGTACAAAAGACTCTCTTGTTGAGTCAAACACTTTCAGCCTCCATCTCAGGCTTTGTACGAGGTACAAAGACTCTCTTTTTGAGTCAAACACCTTTAGCCTCCGTCTTGGGCTTTGTACAAGACACATACAAAAGCACTCTCTTGTTGAGTCAACCCTTTTAGCCTCTCTCTCGGGCTTCGTACGAGACACATAAAAACGCCCTCTTGTTGGGTCAATAGCCTCGTCTTAGGCTTTGTATAAAGAAACCCTCAGTTGAGTCAATCATCCTTTTAGCATCAAAAGTTGTGCCTTCCTCACAGTATACAAACATCAACAACTCCTTTTCCTTCATCTAATTGTTGTAAGCGGCAAGCCTCTGGATTATTTACATCCACGCCACTGTCCCTCTTTTAGCATGAGAAATTCCTAAGGAAAGATGGCATTGCTCTAAACTGAGTTAAAGTCTTCTCCTTCAGGTTAAAAATCCCTTATAAAGGAAATTATGGCATTACTGGATTCGCATATCCCAGTTAAAGTAATTCTCCTTTATAATCAGTCACCCAACAATTGTGACAAACAGACCAAATATCCCCCTTTAGAGATGACAAATTCTCTCTAAAGTCAAACCCCTTCAGCTTCACATCTTGGGCTTCGAACAAGATACAAATAGACCCTTCAGCTTCACAACTTGGGCTTTGAACAAGATACAAACACCTTTAGCTTCACGTCTTGGGCTTTGAACAAGACACCAAAACAACTCTTTTTTCCTCCCCATAGAATAGGAGGAACTACGATCGCTCTGATTTCCCTATTTCGTTAAACGGGAATACGTTGGCATAAGATTGAAAAATCTTAGCGAGCACACTAATTAAAAACATCAAATCCAGTACCTATCCAAAATCCCCATGAATAGTCCCGTCATTTCATTCTTAACAAAATAAGCAGAGAGAGGCCCACAATCTAAGCCGCATCTGTAAACCAACAGTCATCTGTTTAAACTCAGTATGCAAGCAGGGTTAATTGGAGACATCTATTTCCCTTCCTTAGTCAGCTTAATAGGATAAAAAATGAATCGACCTGTAGTACCCCAGAGCGATAGTGCTTAAGAACCACGTCCAAAATCGCTCGCTACACGGGGCTCTTGAGCCATTGTCGGGTTGTCAATCCTTTGCCAAGTGAAAGGAGCGAGCAAATTTCTTCGGTCTTCTTGACTTTCTACAACATGTCGCTCTAATATCCTAATCAGAGCGTCCTTTTCTTTTAACAGTTGCTGAATTTTGGTACACTCTACATTGAGAATATGGTACTTGTTCTTCCAAAATTTCTTTTCCCGTTGAACTTTGTTGAGAGTGACCTAGAGTTTCTCCGCATCAGACATAAAATAAAGGACAGATTCCTTTAGCGGAAGAACTTCTTGACGAGGGTAAGTGTAGTGTATGATTTTTGTCAGTGACGCGACCACCTTATCGCAAAATTTGGGTTTTCTCCTCAATGAAGAGGAGGGGGTGCTACTTTTTGATTTCTTATTTATTCCGTGAAGCTGGAAAGGAAAGGGAAGCTATCTAAAACTAACCTTGCACGCGAATGTTTAACTGAACAAACGCTTAAAGAGATTCGGGGAGTTCGGGGTCAGGTTATACAATGGGGAGTTGTCAGTTACCCATCCTATATGTGGTTGTCCACAGGTTGCTAGTTTTAGGTTTCGCTTTTATACTTGATGGTGTTTATCCGTTAATGGGTTGGGAAAGTTTCTTGGGAAATATGGACAGAGTGAATTTTTGTTGATGTTCAAGTTTTCCAATGTTTTTGGTAAGGTACTGGACCTAAGTTTTGATTGATATGAAGGTACTGGACCTAGAGTTTTTTATTAGTATGCTCGCTAAGATTTTGCAATCTTATGCCTACGTATTCCCGTTTTAAAGAAACAGGGAAATCAGAGCAATCGTAGTTCCTCCTATTCTATGGGAGGAAAAGATGTTTTGGTGTTTTGTTCAAAGCCCAATATTGAAGCTAAAAGGTTGAGTATTTGTGTCTTGTTCAAAGCCCAAGATTGAAGCTAAAAGGTTTGACTGAGAGAGAATTTGTCATCTCTAAAGGGAGACATCTTGTCTGTTTATCACAACTGTTGGGTGACTGCTTACAAAGGAGGATTACTTTAACTGGGATATAAGAATCCAGCAATGCCATAATTTCCTTTATAGGGGTGTTATCATGAAGGGGAAAACTTTAACTCAGTGTCGAGTAATGCCATTTTCCTTAGGAATTTCTCATACTAAGAGAGGGACAGTGGCGTGGATGCAAATAATCCAGAGGCTTGCCGCTTACAGCAATTAGATGAAAGAGAGGATTTACCAGGATAAAAGATGGATAACAACTTGGATATTTGAATCAACAAGTGTGCCACTTACAACAATTATCTGGGATTAGGGTTCGTTTTTTATGGCTATTTTGATAAATGATAAACAGAGAAATGACCTCCTACATAGGGATTTTGATTTCCTTTGAGGGGATGTTGATTTTTGTGTGCCTTGATCAAAGCCCAAGGTTGAAGCTAAGAGGCTGATTGACTCCAATGGGGAAGTCCTTATACAAAGCCAAAGAGGAGGCTGAAAAAGACTGACTCAACAAGAGAGTGTTTATCTATCTTGTACAAAGCCCAAGATTGAGGCTAAAAGAGACTGACTCTTTTAGGGATATCATTATACAAAGCCTAAGAGGAGGCTAAAAGTTTGACTTTTTAAGGGAAAATGTTATGTCTGTCTTGTACAAAGCCCAAGATTGAGGCTAAAAGAGATTTCGGTTCCTCCGGGGAGGGTTTGTATGTGTCTTGTATAAAGCCCAAGATTGAGGCTGAAAAGAAGACTGACTCTGTGGGAAAGAAATCTTTATCTGTCTTGTACAAAGCCCAAGATTGAGGCTAAAGTGAGACTTTACTGACTAAGCTGAGGATATTTTAGGTGCCTTGTATAAAGCCCAAGATTGAGGCTGAAATAAGTTTGACCCTGCGGGAGAGTATTATCTGTCTTGTACAAAGCCTATGATTGAGGCTGAAAAAAGAGGATTGACTCTGCTTAGGGAAATTTATGGTGTCTTGTACAAAGCCCAAGATTGAGGCTGAAATGGGTTTGACTCAACAAGAGAGTTCTTTTATCTGTCTTGTACAAAGCCCAAGATTGTGGCTAAACAAACTGGAGAAATCATTATACAAAACTTAAGAGGAGGCTAACTTCTGCTAGGGGAAATCATTATACCAAGCCTAAGAGGAGGCTGGAAAAGATTGTCTCAACAAGAGAATGGTTTTATCTGTCTTGTACAAAGCCCAATATTGAGGCTAAAAAAGGTTGACTCAACAAGAGAGTATTGAAAAGTGATTGACTCAATAAGAGAGTCTGAAAAGGTGATTGACTCAACAAGAGAGTCTAAAAATGTTATTGACTTATCAAGAGAGTCTGAGAGGGTTAGCTCTACTGAGGAAGAATCATTGTACAAAGCACAAGAGGAGGCTAACTGTGCTGAGGAAAGGAAGGATCATTATACAAAGCCTAAGAGGAGGCTAGCTTCTGCTGGGGATTATTGAGATCCCGAGGCAGGTCAAAATGGGGAATCAACTCTTGTTGAGGGTTATAGAAGAGTTGAGATATCAGAGACCTTGAGTTTCTGATTTGGGGATAGGGTTATACTAATGATAAACCGACCCTGGCTAGGGAATTTTTAGGAGAGAGTCTGGGTTTTAGAACCCATGGGTTTTAACTTCACTGGAGATTGATCCAAAATGACCAGGGTTTCTCCTATGTTTGTAAGGTACTTGAGAATGTCTATGAGATCTGAGAGGGGATTTAGACTGTCTAAGTCTAATGGTATGGAAGAGTTTATCTTTGTATGATGCCCAAGAGAAGGCATGTGTTTTAAGGGATGAGAATCAACCCTAAATTGGTCTGAGGTTTTGACTCAAGAAAGACTGCTCTAGCAAAGGATGACTAAGTTATGTCTTATACCTTTAGGAGGTCTTCAGGGTCCTTGTATTAAGCCTAAGAGAAAGCATGAAAATTTCTAAGAAGCCAGAGGGTTCTTGTACAAAGCCCAAGAGGAGGCAGGGATGCTTTTAGGAAGCCTGTGGGTCCAAACCTAAGAAGAGTTCAAGAAATATTTCACCGGGAATAATCTTTTCTTTAAAGAATAGTTCTAGGGTTTGAAGAAATTCAAGAGATGTTTCACCGGGAATTAATCCTCTCCGGGGAACTGAATTTCTTTGACAATTCCTAATAGTGACAGCCTGGGAAAAGTTTCACCGAGAATAATGTCTTTCCCTTTGATCCATATTGTTTAAGCCCAAGAGAAGGCAAGACTGTATCTGGAAATCCTATGGGGATCTAGTTTTGACTGTATTTAAGAGTGACCAACTGGCTTTACCTAGTTCTAGACCTAGTTGCCGGGGAAAACTCTAAGCAGATATACGAGTATATATACAGTTGATATATGACAAGTATTTAAAAGGGTATGAAAGAAGGACTTACAGGTGAGCAGCTTCCCACAATACAGTTATATATATAAAAGCATGTAAAGTAAAGTTGATAAAAACTTACAGGTGAGCAAGCTTCCATAGCTCTATTGTTAGTTTTTTCAAGAAATTAAAGAAAGTTTTGATAACAACTATGAGTTTGAACCTAAATCAAAAGGAAGTTGTTTTGAAAAGATTGTTGGGGCTTATACTCAAGGAGAGGCCCAGATGATAAACAATAATTGTACCGTTGATTTAAAAATTGGATTGGGGCTTAAACAATGACTGAGGCCCAAAAATATTTTATATACAAAAGAGGGTTGGGTCTTACACTCTATTAGAGGCCCAAAGGTTTAATTTTGTACAAATGATGGGGCTTACAACTCAACCAGGGGCCCATGGAAAAACAGTGATCGCACCGTCGTTTTGAAAATTGTATCGGGACTTATACAATGACTGAGGCCCAAATTATTCTATGTACAAAGGGGGTTGGGTCTTACACTCTATTAGAGACGCATGAGTGTTTTGAAATGTTTAATAAGGATCAAAAATCAAAGAAACCCTAATTTCATTTTCTTTTAAAAGTAAATTTTTAAAGAAATTAATAAAATGATAAAAATACCAAATAAGTTTTTAATAAACTACTTGTGATTTTTGGTTAAGGTTTGAAAAATGAGGTTTTAATCACAAGATGATTTAGAACTCATTTGGTTTTGATTTTCAAGATAAAAATTCACTTTTAAAATGTTTAAAAAACAATAAAAATGAATTTATTCACAAAAATACCAACTATATTAAATAAATAATATAAATCTGATTTTTTTTGTAAAATTAAATACTTTAATATTTTTGTGATTTTTCAAAAAAAAAACCAATAAAAAATGATTAAAATAGAATGAGAAATTAATTTTCCAAATCATTAACAAAAATAATATGAAAAATAAAATAAAACGGGACAAATGATAAAAAAGAGGTCTGGGGCGAGGGGGATTCAAACCTCGGACCTCTCGCTCGCTCAATACACACAAACCATCTGATCAACCATTGGGGCGCAATGTCAATTCAATTATAATATGGCAAGGGAAAAATATATATCAAACTTGGTTGAACTTCTGAAGAATGGCGCCATGGCCATCTTCATCCTCAAGCTCAGATGCGTGAAACCTCCTATCTCACTCATCTCTCAACCATTTCACATGATCCAAATATGAAAATCGTCCATTTTCAGATGAGGAACACAATGGAAATACCCAATTTTATTGAAATTAAGTGAATCACAACATAATATGATAAAACCTGAAGAACCCTAAAATTGGTATGAACTTAATGAAATCCTATACACGAATTGTAAACAACAATTGATTGAGGGTAAATGATCTACAAACATCCAGAAACACAATGGTAACAAGAAGACATGTTTATGATGCATGATTCATTGAGTTTGAGAGTTTAAGGTTTACCTCTGCAAGTGAGAATCGAATTCTGATTTGGAGGTGTTACAGTTGTGTTCCAATGATTTGGACAGCTTCCTTGTACCTCAAGGGATGTGTTTGAATGCTTAGGTTGATTGGAAAACCTCTGGATTAGCCAACTGGACCCAACTTGCAGCTGCTTTGTAACTTTGAGCAATTGAGGTGTGATTTGATGATTCTGATGTTACAGATTGAATGTGATGGTTTAGATCACTCCTATATGTTGTATATGAGGTGTGTGAGCCATTGGTTTGAGTTGTATTGGCCTCCAACTCAAAACCCGATAGTACTTTCTCAAGAACAATGAAATTTGATGTGTGAGAAGGAAATGAGAGAAAGCAATGTTGTAAGCTGCTTTGGTGTAGTTTGAATGATCAGTTATAACCTCTATTTATAGTGGATCAACTCTTATCTTGGAGGAATAGTGAATGGCTGCAAGATCAGATCACATTCAATGGCTTTGGCTTGGTGGCATTTCTTCTCATGCAAGGCAAACTAGCTTCTCCCAAGAGCAGGGCTATGTATTGACCAATTCCACATTCCTCGAGTGTTTTAATTATTTTTTAAGTGAGCATCTTGACTGAGTAGAGTGGCTTTATTGAAAGTGCACTATTGCACATAAATGCCTTTGAATTCAAGGCATAATGTGACAAAATGCATTAACCTCAAGTTGGAAAATCCCTTGGCTTTTTTACTCAGCTTAGCAGGTTGGATCAGATGGATTAGGATCAGATTGGATGAATGTGGCATAGTGATCATTGATTTTTGGCTCAAAATCGTGTATGGCAAGAAATCTCACAAACTGATTTTTCATGACAGCCTTGCCATGGTGTCTTGCAGCAGCCATAACTCTTGGCTCAAGCTGGGTTATTTCATGCCAATGAGTTCCTTGGATTGTAGGCAATATGTACAACAACTTTGATGTTTACATCTTGAATTGATCCAGCCTAGAACTATATGAAACAACCCTCCAAGTTTTGGTGTTTCACTTGTTTTTCTGACTTAGACAGAATTTTGTCTAAGTGTTGGAAAAGTGGTAAATTCCAAGTTTTTGTCATTTTGATCCAACCGTAACTCAAAATACATGAAGAATTGGAACTCTTGTAGTTGACACTTTTGAAGTATGTAATGAGGGATTCCATCTGAGCTTTGAATGGGAGAAAAAGGCCTTAGGTTTTGGGAGATATGGCCTTGCAAAGTTGGTACCCTAGCCACATTGTTCCATAACTTAGAAAAATTCTAAGTTTTTTATGGTTACCCCTTTAACAAGTTAACTCACTTTTTTTTTATTTTTCTTGATGAATGATGATTCAAATCACATATTAACATTGTTTTTGGGTTAAGGAGCCTTGGTTGACCAAAAATCCAAAAAGTCAAACTTAGATTTTTGTACAGTTGACTTTTTCATCTGATGAAATTTTGACTTTGTGATCCTTTTGTGAAATCAATCCTTGAGCTTAATTAAACTTCATGGATGGTCTTCAAGGGTATTTAGGAATGTCTTGGACCCCCTCCCCAAGGTTTGAGATCAAGGGTAGGCCAACTGTCAAGGATAGGGTTGACTTTTTCCATCAGAAACCCTAATTTGTGATCAGATGGTTTTGAGTTCTTGTGGCTTATGATTTGAGCTCTTTGAGTCAATCAAATCCTGTAGACACGTACATATGATGTATTTGAGGTCTTTGAAGTTCATTTTGAAGCTTCAAGCCATGCCTCACTTTACAAGTTAACTCAAGGGTTGAATTAGGTTAAAACCCTAATTCCTGATTTTTTTATAGATGGACCTTCAAGGTGATTTTTCCATTGTGAATGGGTTCTTGAGATCCTTTTAAGCTTACAGGACCATACATTGAGGCATTGGCTCATGCCTAGATGGAAATTTTTATCTGAGGATCCTGGTCGACCAAACCCTAATTTGGTGACACAGGCGATCTTGAGGCTTGATCCACTTGGAATGTTGCAACTTTGTGCTTGATTCTTGATGTGGGACTCCTCTTGATCATTTATAGATGTTTGAAAGGTTAGACAATTTGAAGATCATGTCATTTCTTGATTGATCCTTTGTCTAAGTGCTCTGAGAGGGCTCAAAACCCTACTTCTTGATTGTAGTGAATGCTCAATCATCTTTGAGGAAACTGATGAGGCATGAAAGTACATCCATATTGTGATGATGATTTGCAAAATGATGGGAAATCTTGGTGGTCAAAATTTGGGGTATGACAGATGCCCCTATTTAATCTTCTTGGACCCGAAGGTGTGAATGGCGAAGGTATTCGGGCATTCGGGGTGCAAGAGGATTTAATATCGAAATACCCGAAATTTTGATGGTGATTATGAATAGCAGTTTGCTCATCCATCTTCTTTTGCTAAGCAATGATGCTTTTTGAAAATGGTGAAACTTCCCCTCGATCCTGGTCTTCAGCCAAGGAACTGGTCTCAGTTTCTGATATAAACTTCCCCTTGATCCGGGTCTTCATCCACGGAACTGGTCTCAGTTTTTTATAAATAAACTTCCCCTCGATCATGGTCTTTAGCCAAGGAACTGGTCTATGTTTCTTTTGAAAATAACTTCCCCTTGATCCTGGTCTTCAGCCAAGGAACTGGTCTTAGTTTCTGATATAAACTTCCCCTAGATCCGGGTTTTCATCCACGAAACTAGTCTCAGTTTCTTTTGTCAATAAACTTTCTTGACAAGGGACGCTATTTGTAGCGGTTTTCCTCAAACTTCTCACCGAATTTTCCAAGGGAGATGCCATTTGATGGAAAAAAGTTTTGATGTCAGACTCGCTGGGGAACCCATTCGTCTGAGTTGTAGAGGTGTTCAAAATTCTCTGTTGGAGACGTCATTTGTTGACTCTACTGGGGAAAACAAGTCTCTTGAGAGGCTGTTTCCTACTTGGGGGTATTACATCATACTTTTCTTTGAGTTCTTCTCGGAGAAATGCCATGTGATGTAATCTGATTTCGAGGTGCTGATGACTTCATTATCATTGACTCTCTTGGGGAGAAAAATCAATGTGTCGGTGAGAGTCTTTGGTTGTCAAGCTTTCTCCGGGGATTTTCCTTAATCTGGGAAAGCGAAGATATCATCTTCAATGGTGAAGAGTGATGTCTGTTGAATGTCTTCATGTTTTTTAGATGTTCAAGTTATCAAAGTGGTCAAGGACCAACTCCAATCCAGAAATAAACTGGAGGAGAGATTGTTCAGACGAACACTTCCTGACGAGGAAAGAACTGACAACTCGAGTGAAAGGACTTTTATCACTAGGGGATAAGGCTGACTAGAGTGATAGTGATGCAATATGATTATGAATGTGAATCAATGATGCATGATGTATGTATGTATATGCTGACAAAACTGACGCGGCATACATACTAATAGATGAACATGACTGGATACTCAGCCACTGCGGGGAATAAAAAGTATCACTGTTCCAGGTAGCAATCTTGCCTTGCTTAGGAGAGACAGTCTCTGTGGGGAGAAAGAGTTGTTTAATTGGTATTAAGAGGTAAGAACTCTGCCTGGGATGTCAGATGAAACATGGTCTCTGACACAGTTGATCCTTCATTCAAGCGTACTGGTTTAGAAGGAGTACTCTGATTCCGCACTTTGAGGTTCAATCACTTCTGGAGAAGCTATCGATGTTCTTTCGATGTTCAACAGTCAAAAGAATTGCCATCTTTATTTTAAAAAGCAGAAACAATTTGACAAGTAAATTCATTTTTGTTTTATTTCAAGAATCTTTGATCATATTAAAATGTCATTCTGTAAAGCTAAAACAAATAAGAATTGCAAACAAAAGCACTAGGGCTCAAATTTTATTGATAGAATGGAAATCAGCTAAGCGCGTGATCCCATAGAGTATTTACAAAGTTAGAAAATGGTAATTTAAGAAAAAAGGGCTACATTAAAGCATAACGATTGTTATTCTTCAATCAAATTTGAATTCCAGACATCCCGAGCTTCTGTCGAAGATGACCTTGACTGGAGTTTTCTTTGATGGATGGCATGACTGCTGAGGGATTTAACCTTGTCAGACGTAGTTACTTGCCATTAATCCCTAATTATTTCCTGGATTGTACTTAGAGATTTCCAATCCATCGGGATGATTTTTTTTTGCTTGTGTCTCTAATTTTTGCCTGGACCGCCCTTTCGGGTTTTCAATCCACCGAGACATTTTTATTTTATTTTATTTAGGCGAAGTATTTCTTGACTACATCAACATTCGTGGGGTAGGCAAATTCTTCTCCATCCATGGTTGCGAGTCTCAAGGCGCCGCCCGAGAAGGCTTTCTTGACGACATAGGGGCCATCATAATTCGGAGTCCATTTGCCCCGGGAATTAGTGAGAAATGATTGTATCTTTTTTAGCACAAGGTCTTCTTTCCTGAAGACTCGGGGTCGGACCTTTTTGTTAAACGTCTTCTTCATTCTTTGCTGATACAACTGACCATGGCATATAGCCGTTATTCGCTTTTCTTCGATCAGATTCAGTTCATCATGTCGACTTTGACACCATTCAGCTTCTGTTAGCTTAGCTTCCATCAATACCCGAATTGATGGGATCTCTCCTTCTATGGGGAGCACTGCCTCCATGCCATATACTAGAGAGAAAGGGGTTGCCCCTGTTGAAGTGCGGCCGGATGTACGATAACCGTGAAGAGCAAAGGGTAGCATCCTGTGCTAGTCTTTGTAGGTTACAACCATCTTTCGAACAATCTTCTTGATGTTCTTGTTAGCCACTTCTACCGCTCCGTTCATCTTAGGTCGGTAGGGAGATGAGTTATGGTGTTTGATTTTGAACTCGGCGCACAACTCTTTCATCATCTTGTTGTTCAAGTTAGATCCATTCTCACTAATGATCTGGCTTGGAACGCCATAACGGTAGATGATATTGTTTTTGATAAATCGGACCACCACTTGTCGGGTTACATTGGCGTATGAGGCTGCTTCAACCCACTTGGTGAAGTAGTTAATGGTTACCAGGATGAACCGATGTCCGTTTGAAGCTTTGGGTTCGATCATGCTAATCATGTCGATTCCCCATAAAGAAAAAGGCCTTGGGGAAGAGAGAACTTTGAGATGCATTGGCGGTACATGGATTTTGTCAGCGTATATTTGACACTTGTGACACCTTCTCATGTACTTATAGCAATCGGATTCCATTGTCAACCAATAGTACCCTACTCTCAAAATTTTTCTCGCCATTGTATGCCCGTTGGCATGAGTGCCAAAGGATACTTCATGAATTTCTTTTATCAGCATGTTTGCTTCTAGTCTGTCTACACATCGGAGCAAGACCATGTCAAAGTTTCTCTTATATAGTGTGTTGCCGCTCAGGAAGAAGTTTCCTGCCAGCCTTCTGAGGGCCTTTCTGTCTTTTCTGGATGCCCCAGGTGGGTACTCTTGTTTCTGAAGGAAACATTTGATATCGTGATACCAAGGTTTGTCGTCTATGGCTACTTCGATCGCGAAGATGTATGCGGGCCTTTCTAGGCGCATTATGTCAATCTTAGGTATGTCGTTCCATTGACCTACACTAATCATGGAAGAGAGAGTGGCTAATGCATCAGCTATGTGATTCACTTCACGATGGATATGGTGAAACTCAATTCGGTTGAAGAATGGTAACAACCTTCTCGCGTAATCTTTGTAAGGAATCAGTCCTGATTGGTATGTGTTCCAATCTCCTTTGATCTGATTGATAACCAAGGATGAGTCTCCATACACATCCAAGTTCTTAATCCTTAAGTCAATTGCTTCTTCGAGACCCATGATACAAGCTTCGTATTCGGCCTCATTGTTTGTACACTTGAACGTCAGTCGGGCAGTGAAAGGAATGTGCGTACCCTGAGGTGTTATGATGATTTCCCCAATTCCGTTTCCATAATGATTGACAGCTCCGTCAAAGATTAGTCCCCACTGGGAACCTGGTTCTGGTCCTTCACTGGGTAGCGGTTCATCACAATCTTTCATTTTCAAGTACATGACATCTTCGTCTGGGAAGTCAAATCCGACTGATTCCTGATCGTCAATCGGTTGGTGAGCCAAATGATCGGCTAAAATACTTCCTTTGACAGCTTTCTGACGTGGTACTCGATGTCATATTCTGATAACAACATCTGCCACCGGGCGATCCTTCCCGTGAGAGCAGACTTTTCAAAGACGTACTTGATCGGATCCATTTCAGAGATTAACCAAGTAGTGTGACAAATCATGTACTGGCGAAGACGTTTGGCTGCCCAAGCCAGAGTGCAGCAAGTTTTCTTGAGCATAGTATATCGAGTTTCACAGTCGGTAAACTTCTTTCTCAAATAGTAGATGGCCGACTCTTTTCTTTTCGTTTCGTCTTATTGGCCAAGTATGCAGCGCATGGAGTTTTCCAAGACTGTTAAATAGATGATCAGCGGTCTTCCCTCTACAAGAGGTGACAGGATAGGTGGGTTCAACAGGTATTCCTTGATACTGTCAAAGGCTTTCTGGCAGTCTTCTGTCCATATGCAATCCTGATTCTTTTTGAGTAATTTGAAGATTGGCGCGCATGTCGTGGTCATGAGGAATATGAATCTGGAAATGTAATTCAAACGCCCCAGGAATCCTCTGACTTGTTTTTCAGTCTTTGGAGAAGGCATTTCTTGAATGGCCTTAATTTTGTCAGGATCAACCTCAATTCCTTTCTGGCTGACGACGAATCCTAAATGTTTCCCCGAGCGGACACCAAATGTGCATTTGTTGGGATTCAAGCAGAGTTTGTACTTTCTCAGACCCTCGAATAGTTTAATAGGTGGGTCACATGCTCCTCTTCTGTTTTAGATTTGGCAATCATATCATCGACATACACTTCAATTTCTTTGTGTATCATGTCATGAAACAGAGCAATCATGGCCCTTTGATAGGTTGCCCCGTCGTTCATCAGACCGAACGGCATTACCTTGTAACAAAAGGTACCCCATGGGGTGATGAAGGAAGTTTTCTCCATATCTTTTGGCGCCATTTTGATTTGATTATAGCCCAAGAATCCATCCATGAAGGATAAGACTTTGAACTTTATTGTACTGTCTACCAACATGTCTATGTGTGGTAGGGGAAAGTCATCCTTTGGACTGGCTTTGTTCAGGTCCCTGTAGTCTACACACATTTTGACCTTTCCATCATTTATCAGAACTGGTACTATGTTGGCTAACCATTGAGGATGTGCTGATGTGCCGAGGAAAGCTGCGTTAATCTGTTTTTGTACTTCCTCTTTGATTTTGACGGCCATGTCTGGATGAGTCCGTTTCAGCCTTTGTTTCACTAGCGGACATTCTGATCTTAACGGTAAATGATGTCCCACGATGTTGGTATCCAACCCTGGCATGTCCTGATAGGACCAAGCGAATACATCGGGAAAATCTTTGAGAAGTTTTATTAAACCTTCTTTGACAGTCGGATTGAGCAGTGCCCCAATCTTAAGTTCTTTTATTTCTTCTTCTGAACCCAAGTTTACTGTTTCCAACGGCTCTTTGTGAGGTTCAATGGTCATTTTCTCTTGTCTGAGTAATCGGGAGATCTCTTCTAGAATTTCTTTGTCATTTTCTTCTTCATCCTCAAATACCGAGAATTCAAAGTTGGGAGAAGGCATTGGATCTTATGTTTCAATGGGGTTTAAAACAAGCAATCTGCATGATGTGATGATTTATTTTTAGAAGAGATAGAGAGAATGCAAGAGTGTGTGCAGTGTATTTTCTGAAAAATGCTTGTTTTTATTATTTTGAGTTTGTTTTTTAGGATTACCATTTTCTAGAAAAAGCGAAAAGTGAAAACAACAATAATTGCGGAAATTACATAACGACGTTTATTCATTTATGATTTAGTCAATTCTTGAAACTACAGCCCTATAAAACAAAACTTTGTCGCTTTGGGCAAAGCGAAGAGAGACATTTACAGAAAGTGAGCCCTTATCAAAACAACCGTTTCACCTGGGTAGGGTGAAAGGTTAAAACAAAGACGACAATTACTTAGACTTATGAACGAATTTCGGAACATCGACAGTAACCCATTGGCGGCGAACTCCTCGGTGAATCACAAATTCTGGTACCTTCCTTCTTGGTTTGTCTTCCGGAATAACGCTAATTTCTGGTGGAGCAGGATCGTTGGAGTCTGTCTCCCAGGCAGAATTATCGTAGACAAACTCTCCTGTTGTATTTTTTTACAGTGTTTGCACTCTCAGGTGGATCTCCCCATCCAGTGGGCTAGATGTCTTCGAGCCTGATACGAGAGCTTTCAGGAGCGGTGTACTTGACCAAGAAGTCGTACTTGCCACTTAGTTGTCCTAAGGTATCCCATACCTCAGTGGAACTGGAGGAGTCATCCTTCTCAATGACGTTGACCTCAGGAAAAGCATAGTTGATGGACTCTTGTCTTGCAATCCTTACAGATTCATCATCGTGCTAGATGTTTTATGAATGCCCTGAGTAATGATCCCATGATTTGGTGGGGACGCAGGTATTCTTTTCAATGATGCTCAACTAATATGCATCATTGGGCTGACTCTTTTGCCCCAAGTCTTCTGGGTACGGGTGCCAGATCGGCAAGCCATCCATTGGGTCATAATAGTCATAGTCAAAGTTATCTTTCATCAGAGTGTCTTCCTCTAATGAGGTTGGTGGAGCACGACATCCTTCCGGATCATAATCTCCGTATATCATCTTGACATCTGATCTCGGTATATATCTCGGACTTTGCGCAGGGTAGCAAAATGGCGTATGCACCTCTCCTTGAGACATATAACCGTCCTCGTTGAGATAGGACTTCCACTCTTCATCTGTATCGGAGGAGTCCCCCTCGTTGATGGTATGTACTTCTTAAGATACTGGGCGAAGGAAACCTCCGTTGTGGAAGAAGTCTTGAATGGGATGAAAACTTTCATCATTGGTAGTAGTCTGAGTACAGGTTGAGGAGAAACCAAGACCTTTCTTTGTCTTGTTGTCAGTAGGAATGACAAGTTGTCCCCATCCTTTGGCATTGTTACTTTTGATCACTTCGAGAGTATCTTTGTATGAGGAAATCGATGTTCCTTTTTCTGATCGATTCTCATTGTTTATCGAGCGTGCTTGGAACTGGGTTCCAATGACCTCCTCTGGTTCTACACAAGTGGACGACGATAAGTTGCTCATGATTAAGGCTTGCTCTCTGTAGACTGTGACTAGTTGGCCATTCTTGACGAACTTCAGCCTCTGGTGAAGTGTTGAAGTGACTGCCCCAGCCTCATGTATCCAAGGTCTTCCTAACAAATAGCTGTATGCTGTTCGGATGTCCATGACCTGGAAAGTGACTTGGAAAGTGTGAAGACCGATAGTTATGGGAAGGTCGACTTCACCGATAACTATTTTTCTGGATTCATCAAATGCTTTGACGATGACCTCACTTCCCTCATCGGAGATCCTTGAAATGACAATCGCATTAGAGTAGATTTTGGCATAACATTCAGAGCTGATCTGGTATCTACCAGTACGCTGGCTAATGCATCATTCTGGCAGTTGACTGTAATGTTAAGTGCCATATTGTGATTTTTGCCCTCTTTCAGCAATTCTTTATCACTGAATCCTAAATTGTTGCAGGAAGTGATGTTGGAGATGATGCTGTCAAATTATCTTATTGTCACATCTTGTTCCACGAAGGCTTGCTCTAAGACTTTTTGTAGAGCTTCTCTATGAGCTTCGAAACTGAGTAAAAGAGATAACACAGAGATTCTTGAAGGAGTTTGTAACAGTTGGTCTACAATGTTGTACTCACTCTTTTGGATGAGCTTCAGCATCTCATTGTCGCTCTTTGAAAGGTCGGGATTACTGAATTGACCGACTAGTTGATTTGGAACTTCTGTTTGAGGTTCCTTTTCTCTGGTGGGTTCTCCAACTCCTCTGTTGAAGATCCAATCGCTCCGTGTTACTCGACTGATGTCTGCAATATTCACGACGGAGGGTCATGGAGTTTCCTTTCCATTCTCAATTTTTGTTGCACCGTATTTGTAAGGGATAACCTTATTGGATTTGTACGGTATTGGTCCCGGCAGATAGATAACTACAGGAGCCTTTTGATTTTTCTGACCATCGTAGCCGGCCTCAATTGGTTCGAGGTTGAGAATCCTTCCACTATCAAGAGGAACTCTTGACTCATGGAGTAGAGGGATTATGGCGCATACGTCTTTGGCCATTTCTCGTTTAGGGATTAAGACAACGTCTTTGCCTCGATCGGGAAGATAGTCTTGCATTACGTGGATCGACCCAGAGCTTGAACATGGTCGAATCTCTTTGTGGTCCAACTGACTTTGAAGGGCTGCTCGCACGAGGTGGCATCCTTGGTTATTTTCTGAGCAAACTCTACAGCGTTCATAGTTGTGTGGTGGCACCTGGCCACGTCTGCTTTGTATGCAGTGCAACCTCACTAGATTTGTTTCCATTGATCAAACATCCTGACTTTGATGCCTAGTAGGGTTTTCGTCAATCATACTGACTTGTTGTGTGTCTTCATCTAGATAGATCGGAAGCCACCCGTGGTTTAACAAGTGTTGAAGTACCTTTTGGACAAGTGCACATCCTTGGTCGTCTTTACGACATACTTTACAGTTTTGATAATCATGCGAAGTCAGAAAATCGAGCCGGACTTGCTTAGTGTGTAATTCCACCAGACTGGTATTCATTAAGCGAATATCAAATATTTGAATCATATTAACTTGATAATGACTTCTATCACGGTATTCCTGGATCCATCCGAGATCCATCTGACGCTGGAGGGCCTCTTGTATAAAAGAGCATCCCTGATTATTTATTGAGCAGATAGGACAGGAATTTTAATCGTGTCGTGGCAGATCATGATGCTGGCTTTGCCTTGAATGCATTGCCACCAAGTTGACATTCATCGCACGGATGTCGTGGTTTTGAATGATGTTGGAATTTGTATAAGTCATGTTGACCTCACGGATTCGGTGATCTTGGATCCATATGAGATCTATCTGTTCTTGTAGAGTTGATTGCACTACGAAACATCCTTGATTGTCTTTAGAGCAGATATCACACTGGTGATAATTGTGAGATGGTATGTGGCCTCATCCGCTCTGTCTGCAATGCATCTTGACCAGATTAGTTTCTAACAAGAGTATATCATGAATTTGATAGTTGTGATTAGACTCTTCCTCTATCAAATTTACTGCAACTTTCTCGTGTTGAGGCAGCGGGTTTGTCTGAACATTTGGATTAGTATCTTTGAAAGATAGGAGCCCACTCCTGACAAGCTTCTGCACCTCATATTTGAAGTTGAGACAGTTTTCTATGTTGTGCCCTAGGCCTCCTTGATGGTAAGGTCAAGTTTGATCCGCTTTGAACCAGAAAGGTGGATTTTCCGGTACTGTAATAAGGGACCTGGTTTGGACGTGCCCCTTAACTAGTAGTTGTGGAAATGGTTCTGCGTACAACATTGGTATAGGGTCAAACCCTGGTGGTCGCATTGTATGGTTGTTGTTGTACTGAGGACGAGCCTGCTGAAGAGGCTGTGGTGTTCTTTACTGATATTGTTGTTGATTTGGTTGGCTCTGAGCAACCTGAGGTTGATACGTTGGAAAAGGCACATGGTTAATAGCAGGAGTTACAGATGCTACTGGTTGGTACCGTCGCCTTTGCTTTCCGAGAGAGATATTACCAATATCTTGCTCTTTTTTCTTATGGAAAGTACTACCGTATCTTTTGGTACTGCTTGATGGTCTGATATCTTTGACCAGACGTCCTTCTCAGACTGCTTCCTCAAGACGTACTCCCATATTTACCATTTCAGTAAAGTCGCTGGGCGCACTGGTGACCATTTGGTCGTAGTAAAATGAGCTTAAGGTTTTCAGAAAGATCTTTGTCATCTCTTTTTCCTCAAGAGGGGGACAAATCTGGGCGGCAATTTCACGCCATATCTGAGCATATTCCTTAAAAGTTTCCTTGTCCTTCTGCGACATTAATTTAAGTTGATCTCTGTCTGGTGCCATGTCCAAGTTATACTTATTCTGCTAGACGAAGGCAGCGCCAAGATCTCTGAAAGTAATGATCTTGGTGTGGTTTAAACCCATGTACCATTTGAGTGCACACCGGTTAAACTATCTCGAAAGTAATGGATCAGTAGTTGTTGATTCTTTGTCTGAGTTGACATCTTTCGAGCGTACATCGCCAAATGACTTTGAGGGCAAGAGTTGCCCCTGTATTTTCAAATTCAGGCACCTTGAATTTGTGTGGTATTTTCACATTGGGGACCAGACAAAGGTCTGCGGCTTCCTTTCCGAATAAATCCTGACCGCGAATGGTATACATTTCCTTCTGCATTTCCAGAAATTGTTCCTGGAACTCCTTCATTCTGTCGTACATACTTTCATTTCCACCAGAGATTACTTGTTGAATCTGTCCTTCCGGGACAGTGTGTACCACTGGTTGTGGTATAGCCATTACGGCAGTGACTCTTGGTGCTTCCCTATCCCGAAGTTTGTAACCTTTAGGAGTTGCTGTCATGCCCCTTGTATCTTCGATTTCCCGAAGTTTGTAACCTTCAGGCCCAACGGTTCCTGCTGCAGTTTCGGGATCTTCCGTGACCGACGGGATATATCCTTCAGTAATAAAGTTGATAGGCATGCCCCAGGGACGATCTTTAGGCATGTTATACCAAGGATCATACATCTCTACTATGGGCGTAGATGTGATCTCTGAGATCACAATCCTTTGTTGTTGCCTCTGAGTTGTTTCCAGAGATCGCATGTCACTGTGAAGTTTTCTCAGATCTTCTTTCAGAGCATCGATTTCTTCTCTCAGCTCTATGTTCTCTTCCTCGAGATTCATCCATTTTCTTTTGTCGATTGGCCCGAGTATTGTACGAATGAGACAGTTTGACTCTAGAATCGAGACATATACGTGAGATTCATAGGTAAGAAGAATGCGGTATGTGAGAATGATGAAGGATATGCAATAATTATATTTTAATTTTTTTTGTTTTAATCAAAAGAAACTTTAACAATTGGATTGCAAATATCATACTGTGGGGCGACCCTGTTTTATTGAATTCAAAGATTGCAGAAATGGAAATACGGTATTTTACAAGGTGCTGTAAAAGGAAAAGTCTAAGCTTATGGATCCTGAGTCCTCTCTGAAGAGAGCTCAGGTGCTGGTTCTGGTATTTTCCTTTTCTTTGACCGGGGCTCTTGAGCCGTTGTCAGGTTGTCAGTCCTTTGCCAAGTGAAAGGAGCAAGCAAACTTCTTCGGTCTTCTTGATTTTCTACAGCATGTTGCTCTAAAATCTCGATCAGAGCATCTTTTGCTTTTAACAGTTACTGAATTTTGTTACACTCCACATTGAGAACGCGGTACTTGTTCTTCCATGATTTCTTTTCCCGTTGAACTTTGTTGCGAGTGACCTGGAGTTTTTCCATATCAGACATAAAATAAAGGACAGATTCCTTTAACGGAAGAACTTCTTGACAAAGGTAAGGCATCCTCAGCTTGAGAGGTTTAGTTTGTACCCAGTGGAGATAAGGTTCCACAGAGATACAGTCTGGTTTTCCTAGAGACTCTCTTCCTTTCCTGTGAACATATTTCCCGGCATGCATTATTTCTGTCTTTAATGCCCTGTCACTTTTTCCTTCCTTGAAGAAAACACCTTCCAGATGAACATTACGCGGGATATGTCGCATCGGGTATCTGAATTAACGACGAACTAAAACTGGATGATAACTGATTCCTCCTTTGGTTCCTATGAGGGGTACATTGGGGAAATTTCCATATTTGTCAATGATCCTTATCCCGTCATAGATTCGATTGTACCAATCTATGTCAGAGTTGGTAAGAGACATGATTCTCTGTGACCAACGCAGAGTACTCTTATGATCCCAAAAAATAGCAGACTTAGGTAAATGGGAAGTGAACCATTTGTATAGCAGGGGTACACAGCATGTGATCATTCCTCCGCTAAACAAATTCCTTAAGTGTATAGAATGATAAGCATCTGCGAGCAGGGTCAGTACAGAGTTTCCAATCAGAAATATCTTAATGGCATTGATATCAATGAAGTTATCGATGTTGGGAAATAGGAACAACCCGTATGTGAGTAGAATAAAGATATCTTCAAAAGCAGTAACGTTACCTATACTGGCAAAGTACATGGCTTTCTCTATCAAAAACTTGGCCGGTAAACCTTGGATTCCATCCTTAGCGGTCATGTGAGTCCTGACTTCTGACTCGTCCAAATAGATTGCTCATGCAATGGTTTGGTCCTTTGGAATTTCTTCCAGTCTAGAAAAGGGAGCTTGGTCAGTGATGGGTAAATCAGTCAGGTGAGAGTACTCCTTCAGTGTTGGTGCTAGTTGATAATCCGAGAATGTGAAATAGTGATAAACCGGATCATAAAACTGGATTAGCGTAGACAGGATTCCTTCAACTACATGGACCCTTAACAGAGACAGCAGTCCTCCATACTTAGCTCTGAAAGCATCAGGGTAGGTGATCATCCTTGCCAACCCTCTTAAATCCTCTAATTTTGGAACCTTGAAGGTGTACTTGTGCCTGTTCCTTCTACCGAAATCCATAGCACAATCTTTCTCTCTGATATTTGCAATCATTATTTTAGTTTAAATTGAAAAAAGAGAGAGACTAGAAAAGAAGATTTTTCTTTGTTTAAAAGTTTTTTAAATGAATGCATGAACGCAACACACAAAAACATAGAAAAAACATGGGTTCAAAGGTTCAGCATCACGAGCACGGAGTCATGGCTCTACCCATTCCCAAAGGTTGTACTATGGTGAATTTTGTACCTGTACTCAAAATCATTGACCCCCCTTGGGATAACAACAGCAAGCTGGTTCACCCGAGCAAGCTGTAGCATCTTAGGGCAATCTCAATTGAGTGTAGTATCGCGTGACAACTATTTCCAATAGCATCTGCACTACTAAATAGTCACATGGTTATAGTCTACTAAATCCTCAGTTTCATGAATACCACAATCGAACAATCTGCTTTCACAACCCAAGTCGTTAGACATTGAATCCGCAAAGGGTATCTCCATAGATTTGATGGTCTACCGGGATCGCTTTTTTAGGAATCACTCCCTGTAAGACCACTCGTCTATGCCATCACCTATCTTAGGTATCACTCAAACTTTCCACATGCGACATCACTCGCATTCCCATTAGCAGAAAAATAAACACGGATATCAAGTAGGAAAAGCGATATATATATATATATATATATATATATAATATTCGTTCCTAAAACTAACATCCTAGACCTCTTAAATATATATATATAAATATTCGTTCCTAAAACTAACATCCTAGACCTCTTAAGAATTCTAGTCTATAATCCTAAACAGACAAAATGATTTTCCCCAGCAGAGTCATCATTTTTCTGTAGCGTGTGATTTTTGTCGGTGACGCGACCACCTTATTGCAGAATTTGGGTTTTCTCCTCAATGAAGAGGAGGGGGTGCTACTTTCTGATTTCTTATTTATCCCATAAAGTTGGAAGGGAAAGGGAAGCTATCTAAAACTAACCTTGCACGTGAATGTTTAACTGAACAAACGCTTAAAGAGATTCGGGGAGTTCGGGGTCAGGTTATACAATGGGGAGTTGTCTGTTACCCATCCTATATATGGTTATCCACAGGTTGCTAGTTTTAGGTTTCGCTTTTATACTTGATTGTGTTTATCCGTTAATGGGTTCAGAAAGTTTCTTGGGAAATATGAGAGAGAGTGAGCTTATGTTGATGTTCGAGTTTCCCGATGTTTTTGGTAAGGTACTGGACCTAAATTTTGATTGATATGAAGGTACTGGACCTAGAGTTTTTGATTAGTATGCTCGCTAAGATTTCGCAATCTTATGCCTACGTATTCCAGTTTTAAATAAACAGGGAAATCAGAACAATCATAGTTCCTCCTATTCTATGGGAGGAAACGATGTTTTGGTGTCTTGTTCAAAGCCCAACATTGAAGCTAAAAGGTGGAGTATTTGTGTCTTGTTCAAAGCCCAAGATTGAAGCTAAAAGGTTTGACTGAGAGAGAATTTGTCATCTCTAAAGGGAGACATCTTGTCTATTTATCACAATTGTTGGGTGACTGCTTATAAAGGAGGATTACTTTAACTAGGATATATAAATCCAACAATGCCATAATTTCCTTTATAGGGGTGTTATCCTGAAGGAGAAAACTTTAACTCAGTGTAGAGTAATGCCATTTTCCTTAGGAATTTCCCATACTAAGAGAGGGACAGTGGCGTGGATGTAAATAATCCAAAGGCTTGCCGCTTACAACAATTAGATGAAAGAGAGGATTTAGCAGGATAAAAGATGGACAACAACTTGGATATTTGAATCAACAAGTGTGTCACTTACAACAATTATCTGGGATTAGGGTTCGTTTTGGATGTCTGTTTTGATAACTGATAAACAGAGAAATGACCTCCTACAGAGGGACTTTGATTTCCTCTGCGGGGATGTTGATTTTTGTGTGCCTTGATCAAAGCCCAAGGTTGAAGCTAAAAGGTTGATTGACTCCACTGGGGAAGTCCTAATACAAAGCATAAGAGGAGGCTGGAAAAGACTGACTCAACAAGAAAGTGTTTATCTATCTTGTACAAAGCCCAAGATTGAGGCTAAAATAGACTGTCTCTTTTGGGGATATCATTATACAAAGCCTAAGAGGAGGCTAAAAGTTTGACTTTTCCTGGGAAAATGTTCTGTCTGTCTTGTAGAAAGCCCAAGATTGAGGCTAAAAGGGATTTTCGTTCCGCCGGGGAGGGTTTGTATGTGTCTTGTATAAAGCCCAAGATTGAGGTTGAAAAGAAGACTAACTCTGTGGGAAAGAAATCTTTAACTGTCTTGTACAAAGCCCAAGATTGAGGCTAAAGTGAGACTTTACTGACTCAGCTGAGGATATTTTAAGTGTCTTGTAGAAAGCCCAAGATTGAGGCTGAAATAAGTTTGACCCTGCGGGAGAGTATTATCTTTCTTTTACAAAGCCTAAGATTGAGGCTGAAAAAAGAGGATTGACTCTCCTTAGGAAAATTTATGGTGTCTTGTACAAAGCCCAAGATTGAGGCTGAAATGGGTTTGACTCAACAAGAGAGTGCTTTTATCTGTCTTGTACAAAGCCCAAGATTGTGGCTAAACAAGCTGGAGAAATCATTATACAAATCCTAAGAGGAGGCTAACTTCTGCTTGGGGAAATCATTATACCAAGCCTAAGAGGAGGCTGGAAAAGATTGTCTCAACAAGAGAAAGGTTTTATCTGTCTTGTACAAAGCCCGAGATTGAGGCTAAAAAAGGGTTGACTCAACAAGAGAGTACTGAAAAGTGATTGACTCAACAAAAGAGTCCGAAAAGGTGATTGACTCAACAAGAGAGTTTGAAAAGGTGATTGACTCAACAAGAGAATCTGAGAGGGTTAGCTCTGCCAAGGGAGAATCATTGTACAAAGCCCAAGAGGAGGCTAACTGTGCTGAGGAAAGGAAGGCTCATTATACAAAGCCTAAGAGGAGGCTAGCTTCTGCTGGGGATTATTGAGATCCCGTGGCAGGTCCAAATGGAGAATCAACTCTTGCTGAGGGTTACAGAAGAGTTAAGATATCAGAGACCTTGAGGTTCTGATTTTTGGATAGGGTTATACTGATGATAAACCGACCCTGGCTGGGGAATTTTTAGGAGAGAGACTGGGTTTTAGAACCCATGGGTTTTAACTTCACTGGAGATTGATCCAAAATGACCCGGGTTTCTCCTATGTTTGTAAGGTACTTGAGAATGTCTTTGAGATCCGAGAGGGAATTTAGACTGTCTAAGTCTACTGGTATGGAAAAGTTTATCTTTGTATGATGCCCAAGAGGAGGCAGGTGTTTTAAGGGATGAGAATCAACCCTAAATTGGTCTGAGGTTTTGACTCAAGAAAGACTGCTCTAGCAAAGGATGACTAAGTTATGTCTTATACCTTTAGGAGGTCTTCAGGGTCCTTGTATGTAATACCCCGTAAATTTATAAACGCGCTAGTTAATATTATTATGATCAACTGGGTTCCGGAGTACTCTGAGCAATTATTTGATACAATAATTAGAGTAAACTGACGAACTCAGAGTCGATTAAATTAATAGTATTTAACGTTGAGTTTTTATAATTTGATGTATTTGAGCTAATTTTGGACATTTAGTAGTGTTACTAAAAATGATAGTTTCTATACTATCTATTTTCTTTTCGTTTTCCTTGGAAAAACAAACAAAAGCTAAAGAGAAGAAAAGAAAGGAAAAAGGAAAGAAGGAAAAGGAAAGGGAAGACGAAGAAGAGAAAAATTCCCAAAAGCTCAAGATCATCCACAATCATCTGTTCTTCGTCTATTCATCTCAGTATCAACCTCCTCGTCTAGTAATCCAGGTGGGTTCTAGTTAGACTCTTTAGAGTAGAGTTATTTTGAGTTTAGAGTTAGATTGGGAATTGGGAAAAATGGGTATTTTGGTATAAAATCATGAATCTAACTGCTAAAATTCAATGTTTGATTATATGTTATACTGGTTATGATGTTATAACATGTTTTGATGCTTTGTGAGTGATCAAAATGGGATTTGGGGTTGATTTTGGATCAACCCGTAGCAGAAGAAATTCTGCAGGAATTTCTGCATTTTTCTCTGCCCATACGCGTATGGAGCATGTCAATACGCGTATGGGGCTTGTCATTACGCGTACGGCAAGGGCAATACGCGTATGGCAATTTTAAAAGGAATTTTCAAGGAAAAACGTCTTTGCCCATACGTGTACGGCCTTGGGCAATACGCGTATGGATGGCCGAGCATTTTGAGCAATACGCGTATCGCTTGGGGCAATACGCGTATGGCTGGGCGAGAATCTTGGGCAATACGCGTATGGGGTGTGCCAATACGCGTACGGCCAGGAGAGTTGCAGAAATTCTGCTGTTGTGATTTATTTTCCGATCGATTGTTTACAATGCCGTAACTTTTTGTACGTAACTCGGATTGGAACAATTTTGGTATCGTTGGAAAGATAATAAAATGTACTTTCTTATTACAATGGTTTTAAGATTGTCGGCCGATTTAATTATATCGGGAATTATGAAATAGTGTCGTTTTGTCGACTTTTATCTGTTAAATGTGTGTAATTGTTGTTAACAATGTATGCATGCTAAAATATGAAATAGGCAGAGTGAGGATTATTACCAAAACTGTGTCGGGAGTGTGAATTGTTCCATGTGTGGCAACGCTCGTGCATGAAAGGCCGAGGCGTGTGCATTCTGTTTATCAATAACCACAGGTTGTGCGGTGTAGTTCATGAGACTCGAGCACCTCCTCTGAACATTATACACAACTACTTGGCAGGTTTGAGTCCCGTGTTAAGTACGATTGGAGCCTACGGGTAAAGAGACTTGTGACGGTGTACGGGCCGTGAGAAGTGACGGATCACGGTGTACGGACCGGTGATCCCGAATCCAATCGTATGCCAAGTAGCTACAAGGATCCATGACTCGGATCGCCTTCTAGACGTAGAAGGGTACGGGAAAAGGGGATGCCTTGGTATTGGTTATTGATATGTGAGTTCTTGAGTGTACGGACTCAGAACGTACTACGGTACTTTGTGAATCCTTGAGTTTACAGGCTCAAGAGGTACTTTGGTACTAGTGTGAGTTTACAGGCTCACCGTGACGGTTACTTGTGTGTGTGTACTCATGGTCTTTCCCCTTTCCCCATGGACATGAGTTAGGACTTTGTTAGAACCTTGTAAAGCCGAGAGGACCTTAAGATAGGGAACTCACTGAGATTTGATGTATCTCACCCCACTGTTGTTGTTTACATCACAGGTTCTGCAGGTTCGGCGAAGGGTAAGGACAAGGTTATTTGACTTTCCTTACGGATCGTAGTTTTGTGATGGCATGGCTTCCGCTATGGCGTTATGTTTTGAGATCATTGTTTTGATCTAGTTCTTAGTTTTTATCATTTTGGAACATCTTGTATATGTAATGCCTTAGACTTTTAGGTGTTTTTGTATTAGAGGCATTTATGTGTATAATGTGTTAACTAGGAACTTATTATGTTTCAGTACCAAAAGTGAAACTCATGTATAATATGTGATTTGATGCATGTATTAGTATATGGTCTTTACAGTTGGTATCAAAGCAGGTCGTATCCTCGACCTAGCCATGAAATAGGATAAGTTTTCTTTCCGTTTCATATGCGGCGTGTCGCCATGGGTCTTGTCTGTTATATTTATGGTATTGAGTCTGATCAACTTAATCCTATTTGTATGGAATTCAGGAACATGGCTGATAGACGCAGAAACAACCGTGGAAGACCAAGGACTACTCTAGCTGGGACAGTTCCACAAGGTGATGAAGGGAATGCCCCTTTGTACCAATTTATGCAACAGATGCAGCAGCAGCAGAATCAGTTCATGCAAGGAATGATGCAATAAATGGTTGATGGTCTGCATCCTCCAGTGGTTGTTCCGGAAGTTATAGGAGGAACCTATAGGGAATTTGTTCGTATGAATCCTCCGGAGTTTCAAGGAGGGCTAGATCCGGTGAAGGCACACGAATGGATAACAGGTATGGAACGGATTTTTCAGATAGTTCATTGCAGTGAGGAGAATAAGGTGGTCTTTGCTTCTCACTGGTTGAAGGGTCCTGCCATGAGGTGGTGGGAGAGCGCTTCAGCCTTGATGACAACTCAGGAGGTGCCGAAAGTGTGGGAACAGTTTAAGGTAATCTTTATGGAGAAATATTTTTCGAGTTCATTAAGGTCTTAAAAGGAGTTGGAGTTCCAACAGTTGAGACAGGGAAATTTATCAGTGGCTTCTTATGCGGAACAATTTGAGATCATGGCTGACTATTCTAGACAGGCCATGTATGCTCCTGATGAGAGGTGGAAGATATATCAGTTTCTGTTTGGGTTAAGGGCTGAGATTTCCCACAGCGTGTCTCAACGAGAATTTGCTACTTATGCTGAAATGTTAAGACAATGTTATGTGGCGGAAAATAGCTTGAAAAAGATACAAATGGAGGTGGATTCAAACAGGGTAACTCAAAGTGACCGTGGAAGGTCGAATCAACAGTTTAGGCAAAGGCAACAGTCTTCCAAAGGGAAGCAAGTACAGGGCTCTAGAACTAGTGTGCCTCCAGTATGTCGCACTTGTGGGAGGAGTCATTTTGGTAGGTACTATTCGGATGGGATACGGTGTTATCAGTGTAACAAGATGGGTCATGTAGCGAGAGATTGTCCTCAGAGTAGGAATCAGGCACAAGGGAAGACTACGGGTCGAGTATATACTCTGGATGCAAGGAAAGCAAAGGGTGATAATTCCTTGATTGCGGGTACGTGTTTTGTTAATGGTCAACCTTGTTTTGTTTTATTTGATTGTGGGGCAACGCATTCTTTTGTGTCCACACGTTGTGTGAAGCGACTTAGGTTGCAAACTATTCCTTTGTTTCCTCCTATGGTGGTTACTACTGCCATGGATGAAATGGTTGAAACACCACTGATGTGTGAGAATTGTGTGTTGTCGGTGAACGAAAGAGTCTTCCAGATTGATCTTATTTGTCTGCCGCTTAAGAAAGTGGATGTTGTTCTGGGAATGGACTGGCTTTCAGCTAATTCGGTTTTTATCGGTTGTGAGGAGAAGCTAATTATTATTCCATCTGCTGAGGCTACTCCGAAAGATGTATTATCAACGATTTTAGAAGGTACGGTGGGAATGGTAAACTTCTTGTTTGAGAAAGAGAAATCTGTTTTATTGGTTCTTACTAAGGAAGGAAGTAGTGAACAGCAAGTTCTGAGTATTCCAATAGTGTGTGAATTTCCTGAAGTGTTTCCTGAGGATGTTTCTTCTCTTCCTCCGGAGAGAGAAGTTGAGTTCTCTATTGACCTGGTACCGGGAACGGCTCCTATATCCGTTTCTCCGTATCGGATGGCACCGCTTGAATTAAGAGAATTAAAGGACCAATTGGAGGACTTGATGTCTAAGCATTTTGTTAGACCTAGTGTTTCACCGTGGGGAGCTCCAGTGTTGTTGGTAAAGAAGAAAGATGGGGGAATGCGGTTGTGCATTGATTATCGTAAGTTGAATAAAGTCACCATTAAGAACAAGTACCCCTTACCAAGGATAGACGACTTGTTGGATCAATTGAAAGGAGCCTGTGTGTTCTCGAAGATTGATTTACGGTCGGGTTATCATCAGATTCGAGTGAAGAGTTCCGATGTGCCAAAGACTGCATTTAGGACACGTTACGGTCATTATGAATTCTTAGTGATGCCTTTCGGTGTGACTAATGCTCCAGCTGTTTTCATGGATTACATGAACCGTATATTTCAGGCTTACTTGGATCAATTTGTGGTAATCTTTATTGACGACATTCTTATTTATTCTCGTACTCCACAAGAGCACGGAGAACATCTGAGAATTGTCTTATCGGTATTGCAAGAGAAGCAATTGTTTGCTAAGTTGAGCAAGTGTGAGTTTTGGATATCGGAAGTTAATTTTCTTGGACATGTTATATCTCAAGGTGGTGTGGTAGTGGATCCATCGAAAGTAGAAGCAGTGATTAATTGGGAGAGACCGAGAAATGTTTCAGAAGTTAGAAGTTTCTTGGGTTTGGCTGGTTACTATAGAAGGTTTATTAAGGGCTTTTCTCAATTGGCCTTACCAATGACGAAGCTTACTCGGAAGGATGTTACTTTTGAGTGGAATTCAGGTTGCGAACAAAGTTTTATGCATTTGAAGGAAAGTTTGACGAGTGCTCCAGTATTGATTATTCCTGATCCTAACAACTCTTATGAAGTATTCTGTGATGCTTCTAAGAGGGGATTAGGGGGTGTTCTGATGCAAGGCGGTAAAGTAGTAGCTTATGCTTCACGACAGTTGAAAGTTCATGAGACGAATTATCCAACTCATGACTTGGAGCTAGCTGCCGTGGTGTTTGCACTGAAGGTGTGGCGTCATTATTTATATGGTGTACGTTTTGAAATGTTCAGTGACCACAAAAGTTTGAAGTATTTGTTTGACCAAAAGGAGTTGAATATGCGACAAAGAAGGTGGATGGAGTACTTAAAGGATTATGACTTAGAATTGAAGTATCATCCAGGAAAGGCGAATAAAGTAGCGGATGCTTTAAGTCGGAAAATGGTTCATAGTGCAGAATTGATGATTTTGGAGTATTCATTGTTGGAAAAGTTTAGAGATCTTAATCTCCAGTTTGTGTGGACTCCGAATGGTGTAATTATGGGAAATTTGAATGTCAATTCTACCCTAAGAGTTGAGATTCAACAAGAACAATTGTTAGAGGAGGAGTTGCAAGAATTGTTACTTCAACCGGGTTTTACACGAGCAACAGATGGGATTGTTCTATTTAATCAACGGATTTGTGTTCCGAAGAATGAGGCATTGAAAAGGAAGATTTTAGATGAAGCTCATAAGGGTACTTTTACGATACATCCTGGTTCTTCGAAGATGTATCAGGATTTAAAGAAGGATTATTGGTGGTCTGGGATGAAAAAGGATATAGCGGGATATGTGTCAGAATGTGCGGTGTGCCAACAGGTGAAGATTGAACACCAAAGACCGGGCGGTTTGTTACAACCTTTGGATATTCCAGTTTGGAAGTGGGATAGTATTTCTATGGACTTTGCAGTGGGTTTACCCCGTACCTAAGGTGGGTATGATTCTATTTGGGTAATTATAGATCGACTAACGAAATCTGCACACTTCTTAGCCGTAAAGACTACTTATAAGGCAAGTCATCTTGCAAGGTTGTTTATTGCTGAGATTGTGAGATTGCATGGTATTCCTTCTAGTATTGTGTCCGATAGAGATCCGAAGTTTACTTCGAGATTTTGGAAAGTGTTCCAACAAGCGATGGGTACGAATTTGCGTTTGAGCACGTCGAATCATCCTCAAACGGATGGTCAGACTGAGCGAACAATACAAACAATGGAGGATATGTTAAGAGCTTGTGTGCTAGAGAGTAGAGGGAATTGGAAAGAACTTTTACCGTTAATTGAGTTTTCCTATAACAATAGTTACCATGCGAGCATCGGTATGGCTCCTTATGAAGCATTGTATGGGAGAAAGTGTAGGACACCTTTGTGTTGGGCTGAAATTGGCGAAGATAGAATTTTGGGACCCGAGATTATTCAAGAGACTACGGAAAAGATTCAAATGATCCGTGAGAAAGTTAAACAAGCACAAGATCATCAAAAGAGTTATGCGGACAATCGTATGAGACCTTTGGAATTTGAGGAAGGTGACCATGTATTTCTGAAAGTTACTCCGAGATTGAGATTGAAAGGACCGTTTAAGTCGCGAAAGTTAAGTCCGAGATACGTGGGACCGTATCAGATTTTAGAAAGGATTGGTGAAGTTGCTTATAGATTAGCCTTCACCCTCTCTATCCGAGATGCATGACGTTTTTCACGTATCTCAGCTCCGTAAGTTTATTCCTGATCCTCTTCAGCCAATTCTACCCGAATCAGTGGAAATTGAAGCGGATTTGACTTTTGAACCACAACCGAGTTGTATTGTGGGAAGGGAAACAAAAGTGTTAAGGAACAAAGATATTCCACTTGTTAAGGTGCAATGGGATATGACGCATCCGGGCGATGCTACTTGGGAACTAGAATCGGAAATGCGAGATTCTTATCCACATCTGTTCAGGTAATATTCTTAATTCGAGGACGAATTTCTATTTAAGGGGGGGAGGATGTAATACCCCGTAAATTTATAAACGCGCTAGTTAATATTATTATGATCAACTGGGTTCCGGAGTACTCTGAGCAATTATTTGATACAAAATTAGAGTAAACTGACGAACTCAGAGTCGATTAAATTAATAGTATTTAACGTTGAGTTTTTATAATTTGATGTATTTGAGCTAATTTTGGACATTTAGTAGTGTTACTAAAAATGATAGTTTCTATACTATCTATTTTCTTTTCGTTTTCCTTGGAAAAACAAACAAAAGCTAAAGAGAAGAAAAGAAAGGAAAAAGGAAAGAAGGAAAAGGAAAAGGAAGAGGAAGAAGAGAAAAATTCCCAAAAGCTCAAGATCATCCACAATCAGCTGTTCTTCGTCTATTCATCTCAGTATCAACCTCCTCGTCTAGTAATCCAGGTGGGTTCTAGTTAGACTCTTTAGAGTAGAGTTATTTTGAGTTTAGAGTTAGATTGGGAATTGGGAAAAATGGGTATTTTGGTATAAAATCATGAATCTAACTGCTAAAATTCAATGTTTGATTATATGTTATACTGGTTATGATGTTATAACATGTTTTGATGCTTTGTGAGTGATCAAAATGGGATTTGGGGTTGATTTTGGATCAACCCGTAGCAGAAGAAATTCTTCAGGAATTTATGCATTTTTCTCTGCCCATACGCGTATGGAGCATGTCAATACGTGTATGGGGCTTGTCATTACGCGTACGGCAAGGGAAATACGCGTATGGCAATTTTAAAAGGAATTTTCAAGGAAAAACGTCTCTGCCCATACGCGTACGGCCTTGGGCAATACGCGTATGGATGGCCGAGCATTTTGAGCAATACGCGTATCGCTTGGGGCAATACGCGTATGGCTGTGCGAGAATCTTGGGCAATACGCGTATGGGGTGTGCCAATACGCGTACGGCCAGGAGAGTTGCAGAAATTCTGCTGTTGTGATTTATTTTCCGATCGATTGTTTACAATGCCGTAACTTTTTGTACGTAACTCGGATTGGAACAATTTTGGTATCGTTGGAAAGATAATAAAATGTACTTTCTTATTACAATGGTTTTAAGATTGTCGGCCGATTTAATTATATCGGGAATTATGAAATAGTTTCGTTTTGTCGACTTTTATCTGTTAAATGTGTGTAATTGTTGTTAACAATGTATGCATGCTAAAATATGAAATAGGCAGAGTGAGGATTATTACCAAAACTGTGTCGGGAGTGTGAATTGTTCCATGTGTGGCAACGCTCGTGCATGAAAGGCCGAGGCGTGTGCATTCTGTTTATCAATAACCACAGGTTGTGCGGTGTAGTTCATGAGACTCGAGCACCTCCTCTGAACATTATACACAACTACTTGGCAGGTTTGAGTCCCGTGTTAAGTACGATTGGAACCTATGGGTAAAGAGACTTGTGACGGTGTACGGGCCGTGAGAAGTGACGGATCACGGTGTACGGACCGGTGATCCCGAATCCAATCGTATGCCAAGTAGCTACAAGGATCCATGACTCGGATCGCCTTCTAGACGTAGAAGGGTACGGGAAAAGGGGATGCCTTGGTATTGGTTATTGATATGTGAGTTCTTGAGTGTACGGACTCAGAACGTACTACGGTACTTTGTGAATCCTTGAGTTTACAGGCTCAAGAGGTACTTTGGTACTAGTGTGAGTTTACAGGCTCACCGTGACGGTTACTTGTGTGTGTGTACTCATGGTCTTTCCCCTTTCCCCATGGACATGAGTTAGGACTTTGTTAGAACCTTGTAAAGCCGAGAGGACCTTAAGATAGGGAACTCACTGAGATTTGATGTATCTCACCCCACTGTTGTTGTTTACATCACAGGTTCTGCAGGTTCGGCGAAGGGTAAGGACAAGGTTATTTGACTTTCCTTACGGATCGTAGTTTTGTGATGGCATGGCTTCCGCTATGGCGTTATGTTTTGAGATCATTGTTTTGATCTAGTTCTTAGTTTTTATCATTTTGGAACATCTTGTATATGTAATGCCTTAGACTTTTAGGTGTTTTTGTATTAGAGGCATTTATGTGTATAATGTGTTAACTAGGAACTTATTATGTTTCAGTACCAAAAGTGAAACTCATGTATAATATGTGATTTGATGCATGTATTAGTATATGGTCTTTACATTGTATTAAGCCCAAGAGAAAGCATGGAAACTTCTAAGAAGCCGGAGGGTCCTTGTACAAAGCCTAAGAGGAATCGGAGATGCTTTTAGGAAGCCTGTGGGTCCAAACCTAAGAAGATTTCAAGAAAAGCTTCACCAGGAATAATATTTTCTTTAATGAACAGTTCTAGGGTTCGAAGAAATTCAAGAAAGGTTTCACCGGGAATTAATCCTCTCTGGGGAATTGAATTTCTTTGACAATTTCTAATAGTGACAGCCTGGGAAAAGTTTCACCGAGAATAATGCCTTTCCCTTTGTTCCATATTGTTTAAGCCCAAGAGAAGGAAAGACTGTATCTGGAAATCCTATGGGGATCTAGTTTTGACTGTATTTAAGAGTGACTAACTGGCTTTACCTAGTTCTAGACCTAGTTGTCGGGAAAAACTCTAAGCAGATATACGAGTATATATACAGTTGATATATGACAAGTATTTAAAAGGGTATGAAAGAAGGACTTACAGGTGAGCAGCTTCCCACAATACAGTTATATATATAAAAGCATGTAAAGTAAAGCTGATAAAAACTTACAGGTGAGCAAGCTTCCATAGCTGTATTGTTAGTTTTTTCAAGAAATTAAAGAAAGTTTTGATGACAACTATGAATTTGAACCTAAATCAAAAGGAAGTTGTTTTGAAAAGATTGTTGGGGCTTATACTAAAGGAGAGGCCCAGATGAAAAACAGTAATCGTACCGTTGATTTGAAAATTGGATTAGGGCTTATAAAATGACTGAGGACCAAAAATATTTTATATACAAAAGAGGGTTGGGTCTTACACTCTATTAGAGGCCCAAAGGTATATTTTTGTACAAGTGATGGGGCTTACAACTCAAGAAGAGGCCCATGGAAAAACAGTGATCGCACCGTCGTTTTGAAAATTGTATCGAAACTTATACAATGACTGAGGCCCACATTATTCTATGTACAAAGGGGCTTAGGTCTTACACTCTATTAGAGGCCCATGAGTGTTTTGAAATGTTTGATAAGGATCAAAGTCAAAGAAACCCTAATTTCATTTTCTTTTAAAAGTAATTTTTTAAAGAAATTAATAAAATGATAAAAATACCAAATAATTTTAAAATAAACTACTTGTGATTTTTGGTTAAGGTTTGAAAAATGAGGTTTTAATCACAAGATGATTTAGAACTCATTTGGTTTTGATTTTCAAGATAAAAAATCACTTTTAAAATGTTTAAAAAACAATAAAAATGAATTTATTCACAAAAATACCAACTATATTAAATAAATAATATAAATCTGATTTCTTTGTAGAATAAAATACTTTAAGATTTTTGTGATTTTTCAGAAAAAGAACCCATAAAAAATGATTAAAATTGAATGAGAAATTAATTTTCCAAATCATTAACAAAAATAATATGAAAAATAAAATAAAATGGGACAAGTGATAAAAGAAGAGGTCTGGGGCGAGGGGGATTCGAACCCCAGACCTCTCGCTCGCTCAATACACACAAACCAGTTGATCAACCACTGGGGCACAATGCCAATTCATTTATAATATGGCAAGGGAAAAATATATATCAAACTTGGTTGAATTTTTGAAGAATGGCGCCATGGCCATCTTCATCCTCAAGCTCAGATACGTGAAGCCTCCTATCTCACTCATCTCTCAACCATTTCACATGATCCAAATATGAAAATCGTCCGTTTTTAGATGAGGAACACAATGGCAATACCCAATTTTATTGAAATTAAGTGAATCACAACATAATATGATAAAACCTGAAGAACCCTAAAATTGGTATGAACTTAATGAAATCCTATACATAAATTGTAAACAACAATTAATTGAGGGTAAATAATCTACAAAACATCCAGAAACACAATGGTAACAAGAAAACATGTTTATGATGCATGATTCATTGAGTTTGAGAGTTTAAGGTTTACCACTGCAAGTGAGAATCGAAATCTGATTTGGAAGTGTTACAGTTGTGTTTCAATGATTTGGACAGCTTCCTTGTACCTCAAGGGATGTGTTTGAATGCTTAGGTTGATTGGAAAACCTCTGGATTAGCCAACTGGACCCAACCTGCAGCTACTTTGTAACTTTGAGCAATTGATGTGTGATTTGATGATTATGATGTTACAGATTGAATATGATGGTTTAGATCACTCCTATATGTTGTATATGAGGTGTGTGAACCATTGGTTTGAGTTGTATTGGCCTCAAACTCAAAACCCGATAGTACTTTCTCAAGAACAATGAAATTTGATGGGTGAGAAGGAAATAAGAGAAAGCAATGTTGTAAGCTGCTTTGTTGTAGTTTGAATGATCAGTTAGGACCTCTATTTATAGTGGATCAATTCTTGTCTTGGAGGAATAGTGAATGGCTGCAAGATCATATCACATTCAATGGCTTTGGCTTGGTGGCATTTCTTCTCATGCAAGGCAAACTAGCTTCTCCCAAGAGCAGGGCTATGTATTGACCAATTCCACATTCCTCAAGTGTTTTAATTGTTTTTTAAGTGAGCATCTTGACTGAGTAGAGTCGTTTTATTGAAAGTGCACTATTGCACATAAATGCCTTTGAATTCAAGGCATAATGTGACAAAATGCATTAACCTCAACTTGAAAAATCCCTTGGCTTTTTGACTCAGCTTAGCAGGTTGGATCGGATGGATTAGGATCAGATTAGATGAATATGGCATAGTGATCATTGCTTTTTGGCTCAAAGTCGTGTATGGCAAGAAATCTCACAAACTGATTTTTCATGACAGCCTTGCCATGGTGTCTTGCAGCAGCCATAACTCTTGGCTCAAGCTGAGTTGTTTCATGCCAATGAGTTCCTTGGATTGTAGGCAATATCCATAACAACTTTGATGTTTACATCTTGAATTGATTCAGCCTAGAACTATGTGAAACAACCCTCCAAGTTTTGGTGTTTCACTTGTTTTTCTGACTTAGACAGAATTTTGTCTAAGTGTTGGAAAAGTGGTCAATTCCAAGTTTTTGTCATTTTGATCCAACCATAACTCATAATCCATGAAGAATTGGAAACTCTTGTAGTTGACACTTTTGAAGTATGTAATGAGGGCTTCCATCTGAGCTTTGAATGAGAGAAAAAGGCCTTAGGGTTTGGGAGATATGGCCTTGCAAAGTTGGTACCCTAGCCACTTTGTTCCATAACTTAGAAAAATTCTAAGTTTTTTATGGTTACCCCTTTAACAAGTTAACTCACCTTCTTTGATTTTTCTTGATGAATGATGATTCAAATCACATATTAACATTGTTTTAGGGTTAAGGAGCCTTGGTTGACCAAAAATCCAAAAAGTCAAACTTGGATTTTTGTACAGTTGACTTTTTCAACAGATGAAATTTTGACTTTGTGATCCTTTTGTGAAATCAATCATTGGGCTTAATTAAACTTCATGGATATCCTCCAAGGGTATTTAGGAATGTCTTGGACCCCTCCCCAAGGTTTGAGATCAAAGTAGGCCAACAGTCAAGGATAGGGTTGACTTTTTCCATCAGAAACCCTAATTTATGATCAGATGATTTTGAGTTCTTGTGGCTTATGATTTGAGCTCTTTGAGTCAATAAAATATTGTAGACATGTCAATATGATGTATTTTAGATCTTTGAAGTTCATTTTGAAGCTTCAAGCCATGCCTCACTTTACAAGTTAACTCAAGGGTTGAAATAGGTCAAAACCCTAATTCCTGATTTTTTGATAGATGGACCTTCAAGGTGATTTTGCCATTGTGGATGGGCTCTTGAGATCCTTTTGAGCTTACAGGACCATACATTGAGGCATTGGCTCATGCCTAGATGGAAATTTTCATCTGAGGATCCTGGTCCACCAAACCCTAATTTGGTGACACAAGCGATCTTGAGGCTTGATCCACTTGGAATGTTGCAACTTTGTTCTTGATTCTTGATGTGGGAGTCCTCTTGATCCTTTATAGATGTTTGAGAGGTTAGACAAGTTGAAGATCATGTCATTTCTTGATTGATCCTTTGTCTAAGTGCTCTGAGAGGGGTCAAAACCCTACTTCTTGATTGTAGTGAATGCTCAATCATCTTTGAGGGGACTGATGAGGCATGAAAGTACATCCATATTGTGATGAAGATTTGCACAATGATGGGAAATATTGGTGGTCAAAATTTGGGGTATGACAGTAAGGTATCCTCAGCTTGAGAGCTCTAGTTTGTACCTAGTGGAGATAAGGTTCCACATAGACACGGTCTGGTTTTCCTAGAGACTCTCTTCCTTTCCTGTGAGCATGTTTCCAAGCATGCACTATTTCTATCTTTAGTGCCCTGTCATTTTCTCCTTCCTTGAAGAAAAGACCTTCTAGATGAACATTACGCGGGATATGTCTCATCGGGTATCCGAGTTAACGACGAATTAAAACTGGATGATAGTTGATTCCTCCTTTAGTTCCTATGAGGGGTACACTAGGGAAGTTTCCACATTTGTCAATAATCCTTATCCCGTCATAGATTCGATTGTACCAATCTATGTCAGCATTGGTAAGAGACATGATTCTCTGTGACCAACGTAGAGTACTCTTATGATCCCAAAAAGCGGCAGACTTGGGTAAATGGGAAGTGAACCATTTGTAAAGCAAGGGTACATAGCATGTGATCATTCCTCCGCTGTACAAATTTCTTAAGTGTACAGAATGATAAGTAATGGCTCCAAGAGTTTGACTAAATTTTGGTAAAACATAATGTTGGGAAAGATGTTCCCACATGAAGGATTCATACCCAGACTAAAGATGTCGAGTGAAATGTCATAGCATGAAGACTCGACATCATGACTGTCATATCAGGTTTTGTTTAAATCTGTTCCATGATTCAAGGCATGACTAGCAATGGATCATGGAAGAAATATACAAAGCCCAACTCAGCAGAAGACTATAAAAGAAGACCAAGACCTAGATAGAAGAGAGAGGTGACGGCATAGACTTAGGAATCCTATTTTGTAAAGTAGGTTTTAGGTTTGAGAGTCGTAGGTTCTCTTGTAAGTCTCCTTTTGTATCAGTTAATACACTGTGGTAGATATAAGTGTCACACAGATCCATAAGCCTTGAGGTATTGGATTGTGTATTGTTCTTGGATGAAGCTTTTAAGCAAATCCGAGTTAGCTTGTTTGTCAAGTATGCTTGACAGATTTTTGTATTGACAGGGATGATGAAGAAATCACAGTTGGTGGTTGAGGGAAGTGAGTGGGGTATCTCGTATCAGGGTTCTAAACGGTTGAGTTTAACCTTGATAAAGATGTTCATGGGGTAGATGTTAGGGATAAAGTTGTAAACGTGGGAGTTTAACTTTGTAACAGTCTACACAATAGTGAAGTCTTCTTCCTGGATTGGTATCCCCCAGATGTAGGTGAGTTGCACCGAACTGGGTTTACAATTACTGTGTTCTTTATCATTCTGCAGATTTATGTTTTCTGTTAGGGTTCATGATAAACATGTTGGATCAGATGTCGTGACATCTGAGAGTGTGCAGTTCTGATATTCAAGGTATCAGTCTGCATCTGCGCCTCCAAGTTTAAGAGATTATGCAGCACAATGTCTTGATATCTGCTAGGACATCTGCTATCTGCATAGGCCAGAATTTCAATTGCTATCAGAGCAGGCATCATGTCTGGTTCTGGATGAGATCTTTGGGAGATACTTTCTGGCGTTTAAACAAGGAGGAGTTTTGGAGATCATATCAATCAACTCAGACATACTCAAGGGTATTAATGGATGTGACGGATGTTCTGGATCGAAGGGAACAACCCGGAGGTTGTTCATGTTGTTGAGGAGATTCTACAACAACTACAGGAGAAATGGCTAGTTCTCTTGTTGGTGTGTCTTATAAGATGTTGTGACATCTTATTTGGGCAAACAGGATCTGTTCCTTGGTTGTTCCACTGCATGTGTTTCTGATGGAAGAGCTCTAGAATTATGGGATTCTGGAGTTGTTACTGAAGACAGTTGGTGGAAGGTCTCAATAGTCGACCTCTATAATCTTAAAGGTATCTACATTCTTTTATTCCAGAGTCGGGAGCGATGGAGTGAAGGATGTTGTGGTCAGATATCTAGTATGATGACTTGGTACTTGGAAGCTTATTTCCTGGTACAGCTTGGAGTCAGTTGAAGAGGAGATGTGTTGAGGTGTAAAGTTTATCAGGTTCTTACTCTAGGAGTTTGATAGATGTTTGAATGGCTAGGTTGTCAAAGATACTTTAGAATTCTCTCAAGTCCACTCATAAAGACATTTATGTCGTGTATCTGGAGTCTTCTAATTACTCTTCTGACTTGGAGGTGTTTCCTTGAGACACAAAGTGAAGACCGTGGAGGTGATTTATTTTCACCATTCACAAAAACGTGCAAGGAAGAACTCATACTTTCAACCCTAAGAATGAGTTCACACAGTTGAGGCAATTAGGATTCGTTCAGAGAGAATCTTAAGAGCTTGAGTCAAGGGGGCAGCCTTGATATCTTAACAACTTGCACAAACTGAATAAGACAGCATGATGAGGAATATCTTGGGATATTCAGAATATGCTGGATTTGGATAAGGGTTATTGCACAGGGATTTAAGATCAATTGCTACTTGTGGAATCGACAAGTATTTAATTGATTATTCTTGAAAGTCAAGATTGAGGATGTTCTGTCAGATGTTCTAACATCTTTTCATCAGAGGTTTGGAGAATCATGGGAGGGGTTCTGCATTCGCTCAAAAGTCTCCTAGGTGTTGACCTGGGATTATTGGCTTAGCATCTGTTTCCTAGAAAGTATTGTGAATGACTTGTCCAGATGGTGATGCTGTTAAAGATGGAGATGGAAGACTATGAAGACATCATAATCTTGATGGTTACATCTTGGGTCAGTTTATTTCTGATCTAGGTGCTTTGGAGCATAGTGTTTGCTCTGGTTATGAAGGTCGAGGATAAGTGGCAGTTATCTCTGGCTTTCTACTGACGACTCTACTAAAGGAAGTGGCATTCTTTGGTATTGCTATGGGGTAGTCTTGGACTACTTATTTTCTGAAGATTTAGACGTTGCAGGCTTGAAGTCTTTGGAGTTTTAAAGCAGAATGGAGGTTGTCTACTCAAAACTTGGTTGTTGAATCAAGTCTGTGAGAGCATGGAAATCTGTTTCTGTAAAGGGAGGAGGTTCTTCTAAGTGGCAGTAGGAAGAGTTGAATTCAACAGTTAGATGTCATAATGTTTTGACATCTAGCTTAACATCAGAAGTCTCAGCTGGTGATGTGGCACACCAGCTTAAGATAAGGTGGTCTACAGGAGAATGGGAGTGATGGATTCTTCAAAAAGGTCTATCTCATGCAGTTTGCGGGAGCTGTGGATGAGAAGATGTTACACGACTAAGAGGCTTAGTGGATCCAAGATGTCTTGCTACAGGGCAAGTAGTTCCTGTGACTTGAGGATCTGGTTTCATTAGTAGATCAGGGTATCTTGTGGGAGTTCTGAAGATGAGTGAGGTCAATCGAAAAGTGGCATTTGATTTGTTTCACAATGTGCGTTCAAGCAGGATGTTTGAAACTGATTGCTCTTTTGTAAAAGAGTAGTTAGTTAAAATTATTGAAGGTTCTGTTTCTCTGGGAGCTTGTGGCAGAAGTTTTGGGTTGAGGATGGAAGCATACCTTCTTTGGTGGATGAGAGTTTATTTCTCTCTGGGTTCCTGAAGACTTCTCTGTTCAAGCTGGTGGGTCAGTGTTGTGTGAAGATCTTCAGTATGGATTACTATGTTGATAGTAAGTCCAGTAGTGGAGCATATCAAGAACCATGGTGTGTGGTGTCTGTGATGTGTGGAGGATGTCCTAACTGATGTTTGAACATCTTTGGGTTAGTTATCCTTGGTGAAGGATTTCAGGTTTTGTGATGAACTGGTTACTTGCATCGTGTCCAAGAAGTATCTACATGATCATCTAGGAGAATGATGGAGTAGAAGGGTCCCTTGGAAGGTGGATGTAAGTATCTGTGAAGACTGAAGTGGATCATGTGTTAATTGCATGGAAGTTTGTTTCCTGAATGCGTTTAGAAGTGGAGATTTACCATAAATCAGAAGTATTCCAGGTTATCATACGGGAGAATGATAGGAATGACTGTCTTGGATTGTGGGGTTTATCTCTATTGCTGGTTGGGTGAGGTCAGTGGAAAATCTTGCATACAACATTTGGAACCCTTGGAGCAAGTCATGCTAGTAGTGGATCAGTTTAGCAGCTGTGAAGTTCTGGAGCATGCATACGATAACTGACATCGTGGTAACAAACTAAGGGGCCCTGTGCGTCTCTTTGAGGAATGTGAAGCATTCTAATTCAATTGGTTTGTGCATCAAGCAACGGGATATCTATACATGAGAATTCAAGAGGAGTTCGTGTGGTGTATATGATGGTTGTGGAATGAGGGGGATCAATGGGACTTTGATCTTAAGCCAAGAGTTTGTTATGGTTGGTTTACACGTACTCATGGGATGCATGACTTTGATCATGTGTGAGTAATTATTGTTTCTTGTTAGAGGGAACAATAATGAGTTAATGGTTGCATTCAGCAGGTGTGTTGAACAAAGGGTGCGCTCTTGAAGACATGAAGATGCATCTTATGTTTTCCAGTCATTAGCTTGGGTGTTCAGTGGAGGAGCACCAATTACCTTAGTCAGGGGGAGAGGTCTCTTAATCTAAGATGAAGTTCCAGTTTGCATTTGTGTGTCAAGCAAACTGAGATGTCAAGGAGGATGGCTTGACATTATTGGGGAAAGTCCAGTTTGCATTTGTGCGTCAAGCAAACAGAGATGTCAAGGGGGATGTCTTGACATTAGAGTATTGTTTTAAGTTGTGAGAAACTTGGAAATGCATACTTGAATGATTCTTATTGGATGCTTAAGAATCATTGATGAGTCTGGGAGGATTTATTTTTCTCTGCAGATTGTAGTCACGAATAATTGTGAAGAGTTTATACAATACAGAAATCTATTGGTTGCTGACAGGAAGAAATTAGTTCTGTGCTAATGAAGGAATTCTGATTGTAATCGAGTCTGCTAAATCTGGATTAAGAAAGTCCTATCTGTGGGGATCATAAGCCTGACAATATCAGGTTAGGTATCAGGACAAAGTTCAGAAGTAGTTTCAAGGACAAGTCAGAAATGACGGAATGTTTGACTAGTCTTTTGGCTCTATCTACATAGCCTTCTTTTTAAGAACAGGTGGAAACACTCGTCTTAAGTTAAGGGAAATTGAGTTATGGGTAAGCATCAATTTGGTTTGGGTATGCATGGGCCACTTTTGCCATCTTTTGACTAAAAAGGGGGAGAATGGCTTACTGCTGAGAGGTGTATGGTCTGTGCTGCTGGTATATGCAAAATGTTCCAAAGGATGTACCAACGTTTTTGGTTATAACATCTTGGGAAGTTGTGTTTTGTGTTTTGTGACCAGAGTTAGAAAGCAAGTTGTGTTTTGTGACCTGAGTTACATTCACTATGTTCCAGGTATCACAAGGAAATGAAGAGGGTAACGCCAAATTATCTTCTCCCTTTTCCTCACCACTTGCTTCAAGTATTTTTCCATTGCATGCATCATCAGGTTGAAGGATGTTTTAGCCAAAATTGGTCAAAAGGGGGAGATTGATGGCTCCAAGAGTTTGACTAAATTTTGGTAAAACATAATGTTGGGAAAGATGTTCCCACATGAAGGATTAATACCCAGACTAAAGATGTTGAGTGAAATGTCACAGCATGAAGACTCGACATCATGACTGTCATATCAGGTTTTGTTTAAATCTGTTCCATGATTCAAGGCATGACTAGCAATGGATCAAGGAAGAAAGATACAAAGCCAAGCTCAGCAGAAGACTATAAAAGAAGACCAAGACCTAGACAAAAGAGAGAGACGTTGACATAGACTTAGAAATCCTATTTTGTAAAGTAGGTTTTAGGTTTGAGAGTCGTAGGTTTCTCTTGTAAGTATCCCTTTGTATCAGTTGATACACTGTGGTAGATATAGGTGTCACACAGATCCATAAGCCATGAGGTATTGGATTGTGTATTGTTCTTGGATGAAGCTTTTAAGCAAATCCGAGTTAGATTGTTTGTCAAGTATGCTTGATAGATTTCTGTATTGACAGGGACGATGAAGAAATCACAGTTGGTGGTTGAGGGAAGTGAGTGGGGTATCTCGTATCAGGGTTCTAAACGGTTGAGTTTAACCTTGATAAAGATGTTCATGGGGTAGATGTTAGGGATAAAGTTGTAAACGTGGGAGTTTAACTTTGTAACAGTCTACACAATAGTGAAGTCTTCTTCCTGGAATGGTATCCCCCAGATGTAGGTGAGTTACACTGAACTGGGTTAACAATTACTGTGTTCTTTATTATTCTGCAGATTTATGTTTTCTGTTAGGGTTCATGATAAACATGTTGGATCAGATGACGTGACATCTGAGAGTGTGCAGTTTTGATATTCAAGGCATCAGTCTGCAACTGCGCCTCGAAGTTTAAGAGATTATGCAGCACAATGTCTTGACATCTGCTGTCTGCATAGGCCAGAATTTCAATAAGCATCTGCAAGCAAGGTTGGTACGGGGTTTCTAATCAAAAATATCTTAATGGCATTGATATCAATGAATTTATCAATGTTGGGAAAAAGGAACAACTCGTATGTGAGTAAGACAAAGATATCTTCGAAAGCAGCAATGTTTCCTATACTGGCAAAGTACAGGGCTTTCTCTATCAAAAACTTGGCCGGTAAACCTTGGATTCCATCCTTAGTGGTTATGTGAGTCCTGACTTCTGACTCGTCCAAATAGATCGCTCTTGCAATGGTTTGATCCTTTGGAATTTCTTCCAATCCAGAAAAGGGAACTTGGTCTGTGATGGGTAAATCAGTCAGGTGAGAATACTCCTCCAGTGTTGGTGCTAGTTGATAATCTGGAAATGTGAAACAGTGATAAACTGGATCATAAAACTGGATTAGCGTAGACAGGATTCCTTCAACTACATGGACCCTTAACAGAGACAGCAGTCCTCCGTACTTAGCTGTGAAAGCATCAGGGTTGGTGATCATACTTGCCAACCCTCTTAAATCCTCTTGTTTTGGAACCTTGAAGGTATACTTGTGTGTCTTCCTTCTACCGAAATCCATAACGCCATCTTTCTCTCTGATATTTGCAATCATTATCTTAGTTTAATTTGAAAAAGAGAGACTAGAAAAGAAGATTTTTTCTTTGTTTAAAAGTTTTTTAAATGAATGCATGAATGCAGCACACAAAAACATTGAAAAAACATGGGTTCAAAGGTTCAGCATCACGAGCATGGAGTCATGGCTCTACCCATCCCAAAGGTTGTACTATGGTGAATTTTTGTACCTGTTCTCAAAATCATTGACCCCCCTTGGGATAACAACAATAGGCTGGTTCACCCGAGCGAGCTGTAGCATCTTAGGGTAATCTCAATTGAGTGTAGTATCGCGTGTCAACTACTTCTGATAGCTACCACACTACTAAATAGCCACATGGTTACTATCTACTAAATCCTCAGTTTCATGGATACCACAATCAGACAATTTGCTTTCACAACCGAAGTCATTAGACATTGAATCCGCAAAGGGTATCTCCACTGATTTGATGGTCTACCGAGACAGCTTATTCGGGATTCACTCCCTGTATGACCGCCCGTCTCTGCCATCATCTATCTTAGGTATCACTCATACTTTCCACATGCGACATCACTCGCATTCCCATTAGCAGAAAAATAAACACGGATATCAAGTAGGAAAAGCTATATATATATATATATTCATTCCTAAAACTAACATCCTAGACCTCTTAAGAATTCTAATCTTAGTCCCAGACAGATCAAAGACGTCCCCAGCAGAGTCGCCATTTTTCTGTAGCGTGCGATTTTTGTCGGTGACGCGACCACCTTATCGCAAAATGGGTTCCTCCTCACCGTAATGGTAGGAGGAAGAGGGTGCTACTTTCTGATTTCTTATTTATCCCGTGAAGCTGAAAGGGAAAGGGAAGCTATCTAAAACTAACCTTGCACGCAAATGTTTAACTGAACAAACGCTTAAAGAGATTGGGGGGTCCGGGGTCAGGTTATACAATGTGGAGTTGTCGATTACCCATCCTATATGTGGTTATCCAAAGGTTGTTAGCAATAGGTTCTGCTTTGTACTTGATGGTGTTTATTCGTTGATGGGTTGGGAAAGTTTCTTGGGAAATATATGAGAGAGAGAGAGAGAGTTTTTGTTAATGTTTGGATTTTTCGATGTTTTTGGTAAGGTACTGGACCTAGAGTTTTTTTATTGGTATGCTCGCTAAGATTTTGCAATCTTATGCCTACGTATTCCCGTTTAAAGAAACAGGGAAATCAGAGCAATGTAGTTCCTCCTATTCTAAGGGAGGAAAAGATTATGTTTTGGTGTCTTGTTCAAAGCCCAAGATTTGAAGCTAAAGGGTTTATTATTTGTGTCTTGTTCAAAGTCCAAGATTGAAGCTAAAGATTTGACTGAGAGAGAATTTGTCATCTCTAAAGGGTTGTCTGTTTATCACAACAGTTGGGTGACTATTTATAAAGGAGGGTTACTTTAACTGGGATATGAGAATCCAACAATGCCATAATTTATTTTATAGGGGATTTTTCCTGAAGGAAGAAACTTTAACTCAGTATTGAGCAATGCCATTTTCCCTTAGGAATTTCTCATGCTAAGATAGGGACAGTGGCGTGGATGTAAATAAACCAGAGGCTTGCCACTTACAGCAATTAGATGGAAGAAAGGGTTTTACCAGGATAAGAGATGGACGACAACTTGGATATTTGAATAAACAAGTGTGGCACTTACAACAGTTATCTGGGATTAGGGTTTGATTTGAATGTCCGTTTTGATATGTGATATACAGAGAAGTGACTTCCTACAGAGAGATTTTGGTTTCCTCTGAGGGGATGTTGATTTTTGTGTGCCTTGATCAAAGCCCAAGGTTGAAGCTAAGAGATTGATTGACTCCACTGGGGAAGTCCTTATACAAAGCCTAAGAGGAGGCTAGAAAAGACTGACTCAACAAGAGAGCGTTTATATATGTCTTGTACAAAGCCCAAGATTGAGGCTAAAAGAGACTGACCCTTTGGGGGGATATTATTATACAAAGCCTAAGAGGAGGATAAAAGTTTGACTTTTTCGGGGAAAATATTCTGTCTGTCTTGTACAAAGCCCAAGATTGAGGCTAAAAGGGATTTTGACTCCGCTGGGGAGGGCTTGTATGTGTCTTGTACAAAGCCCAAGATTGAGGCTGAAAACAAGACTGACTCTGTGGGAAAGAAATCTTTATCTGTCTTGTACAAAGCCCAAGATTGAAGCTAAAATGAGACTGACTCAACTAACTCGGCAGAGGATGTTTTAGGTGTCTTGTATAAAGCCCAAGATTGAGGCTGAAGTGAGTTTGACTCTGCTTAGGAAATTTATATGGTGTCTTGTACAAAGCCCAAGATTGAGGCTGACCATGCTGGAGAAATCATTATACACAGCCTGAGAGGGGGCTAACTTCTGCTAGGGGAAATCATTATACCAAGCCTAAGAGGAGGCTGAAAAAGATTGACTCAACAAGAGAGTGTTTTTATCTGACTTGTACAAAGCCCAAGATTGAGGTTAAAAGGGGTGATTCAACAAGAGAGTATTAAAAGGTGATTGACTCAACAAGAGAGTCTGAAAAGGTGATTAACTCAACAAGAGAGTCTGAAAAGGTGATTGACTCAACAAGAGAGTCTGAAAAGGTGATTGACTCAACAAGAGAGTCTGAAAAGGATAGCTCAGCTGGGGAAAATCTTTGTACATAAGCCCAAGAGGAGGCTAACTGTGCTGAGGAAAGGAAGGATCATTATACAAAGCCTAAGATGAGGCTATCTTTGCTGGGGAAGAACAAAGAAAGAAAATCTTTATACAAAGCCTAAGAGGAGGGTGTCTTCTGCTGAGGATTATTGAGATCCAGAGGCAGGTCCAATGGGGAATCAACTCTTGCTAAGGATTTACAAAAGGGTTGAGATATCAGATGCCTTGAGGTTCTTATTTGGGATAGTGTTATACTGATGATAAACTGGCCTTGGCTGGGGAAATTTTGGAAGAATGTTTGAGTGTTGAACCTACGGAGGTTTTAACTCTACTAGAGATTGATAAAAAATGACCAGGGTTTCTCCTATGTTTGTAAGGAACTTGAGAATGTCTTTGAGATCCGAGAGGGGATTAGACTGTCCAAGTCTACTGGTATGGATGAATTTTTCTTTGTATGATGCCCAAGAGGAGGCTGGTGTTTTAAGGGATGAGAATCAACCATAAAATGGTCTAAGGTTTTGACTCTGGAAAGACTGCTCTAGCAAAGGATGACTAAGTTATGCCTTATACCTTTAAGAGGTCTATAGGGTCCTTGTACAAAGCCCAAGAGGAGGCGGGGATGCTTTTAGGAAGCCTGTGGGTCCCAAACCTAATAAAAGTTCAAGAAAGGTTTCACCGAGAATTAATCCTTTAGTGAATAGTTCTAGGGTTTGAAGAAATTCAAGAGAGTTTTCACCGAGAACTAATCCTCTCTAGGGAACTGAATTTCTTTGACAATTTCTAATATTGACAGTCTGAGAAAAGTTTCACCGGGAATAATGCCTTTCTCTTTGTTCCATATAGTTTAAGCCCAAGAGAAGGCAAGATTGTATCTGGAAATCCTATGGGGATCTAGTTTTGACTGTATTAAAGAGTGACCAACTGGCTTTACCTAGTTCTAGACCTAGGTGTCAGGGAAAACTCTAAGTAAATATACTATTATATATACAGGTGATATATGACAAGTATTTAAAAGGATATGAAAGAAGGACTTACAGGTGAGCAAGCTTCCAGCAATACAGTTATATATATATGACATATATTTAAAAGAATGAAAGAGGGACTTACAGGTGAGCAAGCTTCCCACAATACAGTAATATATAAAAGCAGGTAAAAGAAAGCTGATAAAAACTTACAGGCGAGCAAACTTCCATTGTAACAGCTGTATGGTTAGTTGTTCAAGAAATTAAAGAAAGTTTTGATAACAACTATGGATTTGAACCTAAATCAAAAGGGAAGTTGTTTTTGAAAAGATTGGGGCTTATACTCAAGGAGAGGCCCAGATGAAAAACAGTAATCGTACCGTTGTTCTATAAACTGTATTGGGGCTTATACAATGACGGAGGCCTAAAATGGTTTTCTGTACAAAGGAATGGGTCTTACAACTCAAGGAGAAGCCCAAAGGTTTGAAAAAAAAAGGAATGGGACTTACAACACAAGGGTAGGCACCGATGAAAATGTTTTGAAAAGCGACGATCGCGCCGAGATTTTGAAAACACAGTGGGACTTATACAATGACTAAGGCCCAAATTATTTTATCTATAAAGAGATGGGACTTACACTCTATCAAGAGTCCCAAAGTTGTTTGAATAAAAATTCAATTAAAATAATCAAATATGTGAAAAAAGGTTGTGATCTTGGATTTATATTTGGAAAATCATGTTTCATTCATGGGATGATTTAAAAATTATTTAAATTTTGCAAAACCAAGAGAAAGAAATATTTTTAATGTTTAAAAACAAATAAAAATATAATTCTTTACAAAAATACCAAATATATGAAATAAATAATATTTTTGTGAAATTTTCATTGAATAAAATATTTTAATGTTTTTTTGAATTTTCAAAAAAAGAATCAATAAAAAATGATTAAAATTGTGAGAGAAATTAATTTTTCAATTAATTAACAAAAACATGAAAATATGAAAAAAAATAGCAAAAACATAGAAAAATGGAAAAATGGTCTGGGTGGGGTTTGAACCCACGACCTTGGAAACAAACACATATGCGCGCTACCACTGGGGTGGTGATACATCCGTGTATCAAAACCACCTCATTAATTCATAAGGCATGCCTTGTTTCTAGGCCTGGGCAAGGCAAGGTAAGGCAAGCTTTTGGGCAATTTACGTGAAGCCTCTAACTTTCTCATTTCTTCATGGATTGGGAAAAATTTAGGTGCATCTGACCTAGAATTTCATGAGGAATCTAATGGTGCCCTTGGAATTTTTGGAAAATGTTTCCTCCTCAAAAATCCGATAGTGATTTCAAAATAGGCTTATTTTTGTATGTTCTATGCTATCTCATGGTACAGGCAAGAATTACATGGAAAATTGGTTCAAACACAACATATAAAACATGTATGATATGTTTATGATCAATGGACATCAAAGGAATGCATAATTCAAAGAGTTCAAGTTGTCATGCACTTACCTCTTGGAGCTTTTTGTGCTATCTGCCAAGTTCCTTGTGCTAGAAGTAATTTGATGCTTTGGACACTCTCAATTGAACCCTTAGAAGCTTTTATATTGATTAAAACCAGCCGGAATCCTCAGGAATAAGTTGTGGCACTTTCTTGCAAAAGGGGCAAAAGTGACCAATATGGCAACTCTCTCAAATGGTGTTCCAGATGAGGGGAACCATTAGGGATAGTTTGAGGATGATATTTGGAGTGTGTTTGTGGTTTTGTTTTGTTTTGGAAGTGACTGAATCAAGACATGGCTTGAAAAATACAGAAAAGTCCAATTTTGAGGTTTTGGAAGTGGACTTTGTGATTTTGGTGTTTCAGGTCACAAGTGAGTGTTTGAACAGCTTAGATACAACATATTAGAGGTGTTTGGATCATGAGCTGTGATGAAATTGCTCTCTAACTCAAAAAACTCAGAGATACCTTGTAAAATAAGGCATTTTGGCCTAAAGAAAGAGATTTTGAGGAAAGCAAGTGTTGTAGCGCTTTGGTGTACTCAAACTAAGCACAAATGAGCTTTATGTATAGTAGAGCAAGTTTGTTTTGCAAGCAATAGTGAATGGCAGCTGCAGTAGGCCTTTGGCCAATGTTGAGCAAAAGGAATCTCAAGTCTCCTCTAGCCATTGACTTGAGGTTAGGGCACAGGCCTATGGTCCTTTGATTCAGAGCTTATTCTTGACTCATTCAATTAGGAATGTTTCAGTCCATGCCACCTTGGTGTATCCATTAAATGCATTGCAACAAAATTGGAGTCTTGGCACCTTTTTAGCCTTTTTAGATTTGTTATGGTTAAGTGTAGATTCTTGGACTTTGGAGGCTTGGGGATCAGATCATTCTCCTTTTGTTTTATCCTCAGATGTGTCCAAATGGATGACAAGGCTTGAAGTTGCTCAATTTTGCCAAATCGAGCAAAATGCCAAAATCTGCCTTGTCCAAGACAGTTGGAAATGGTGATTTTGAGGGATTCATATCTCCCTGCTCAGGTTGAGTTATGGGAGGCTCTTGTGCTTTTTAGAATCCCTAATATGATACAAAACATGTGTGATCATAGTTTGTTTTGAAACTATTTGGATCCCATTGAAAAATCCTCATGAACATTAATGTTCAAGGCTAGTAACTTAGTCAAATTTTCACTAAGTGTTGGAAAACGTGTCATTTTCATGTTTTTGTCATTTTGATCACTCCATAACTTAAAATCCATAAAGAATTGGAGTCTGAGGTAGTTAAAGCTTTTGTAGAGTGTAGCAAGACCTATAAATCCAGCTTTGGATCACCCAAAATGGTTGCTTAGATCACAAGTTATGGTCCTTGGAAGTTGGTACCAAAACCACTTTTATTCCATAATTTAGAAAAATTTTGGTTTCTCAAGGTTGCCCCTTTTGCAAGAAACCTCACTTTTCTTGATTTTTCTTGATGAATGGTGATGAATATCATACATTAACATTATTTTTGACTTAGGGGAGCCATATTTGTGAAAAATTCCAAAAAGTCAAACTTGATTTTGTGCATAGTTGACCTTTTATCGGATGAAATCCAAACTGTGCGATCCTTTGTAAAGTCATGTCCTTGACCTAAATCAAACCTAATGGATGGATTCCATAGGTGATATAGGGTGTATTGAATCATGTCCCAAGGTTTGGGAGCATGTCTTGGTCAAAAGTCAAAGGTAGAGTTGACTTCTCCCTTCAAAACCCTAATTGTGGTCCAGATGAAATTGAAACTTGTGAACCAAGCTTCTTGGGTCAATACATTTTTGAAAATGGATCAATGTAGTGTATTTGAAGTTCTCAAATCATGTCTTGAAAGTCAACTTAGGGGTGAATTAGGTCAAGAAACTCTAATTCCTGATTTTTTATGAATGCATCCCCTGAGACTAAATTGAGTTGATGATTGGGTCCATGAGGTCCCTTGGAGTATCTTGGGTTATGATTTGAAGCATTGGCTCATGCCCAGATGAAAATTTTCATCTGGAGGCCTCAGTCGACCAAAACCCTAATTTGGTGACACTGGCGATCTTGAGGCTTGATCCACTTGGAATGTTGCAATCTTGTGCTTGATTCTTGATGTGGGAGTCCTCTTTATCCTTTATAGGTATTTGAGAGGTTAGAAAAGTTGAAGATCATGTCATTTCTTAATTGATCCTTTGTCTAAGTGCTCTAAGAGGGCTCAAAACCCTAATCCTTGATTGTGGTGAATGTTCAAACATCTTTGAGGAGATTGATGAGGCATGAAAGTACATCCATATTGTGGTAATGATCTTCACAATGATGGCAAATCTTGGTGGTCAAAATTTGGGGCATGACAATAAAGATCTGGTAAATTAAGAAATATTTTTTTTTTGTTTTTTTGAAAAGAAGTTTGAGTCAAGATTAGGGTTTGGACCAAGTGTAAGACAAATATGGGCAAAGAATGCAACAAACATACGATAAACATGCACATAACAATAAGTCAACACACACTCCTTTTCCCTTGGATTGGGTCACAAGCACAAGTATCAAATGAAATCGACAGACACATGGCAAAACATCATGTAGTCATCAAGCACCAAAGTATGATCAAACAACAAATGGAATCAACAAATACATGGCAAAACATCATGTAATCATCAAGCTTAAATGGATAGAGCATCAAGAAGAATCAACCAAAGAAATCGAGGCTAAGACAAGGAAGCATCAATTTCAAAATAGAATCGGGAAACAAGAGAATTATTAATCAAGTTAAATATAAATATTTTATAAGATTAATCAATTATTTAATTAATCAATATTAAATAAGAGTATTTAAAGTAATTAACAATTATAACATATTTTTTGCATTTTTTAATATTATACAAATTAAAAATGAAAATAATTAAAATAAATAATTAAAAATATAAATTTGATTTTTTTTATGCAAAGGACAATTCATTCATTTGATATGGATCTTAGCATAATTACAGGATTACAAGATTAGATTCTCAAAAATTTGAAACAAACGGTTTTTGATTAACTACTTATTGAAAATATCTACACAAACCCTAAGAGCAAGATGTAGCGTGTGATTTTTGTCGGTGACACGACCACCTTATCGCCATTGGTTTTTCCTCACTGCAATGGTAGGAATAGGGTGCTACTTTCTGATTTCTTATTTATCCTGTGAAGCTGGAAAGGAAAGGGAAGCTATCTAAAACTAACCTTGCATGCAAATGTTTAACTTGAACAAATGCAAAGAGAGATTGGGGAGTTCAGGGTCAGGTTATACAATGGGTAGTTGTCAGTTACCCATCCTATACATGGTTATCCATGAGTTGATTAGCATTATATTCTGGTTTCTACTTGATGGTGTTTATCTGTAAATGGGAAAGTTTCTCCTTTGGGAATGTTGAGAGAGAGAGAGTATTTTTGTTGTTTTTCTCGGTTTTTTTCGATGTTTTTGGTAAGATACTGGACCTAAGGTTTTTGTTATGTGTGCTCGCTAAGATTTCGCAATCTTATGCCTACGTATTCCCGTTAAATAAAACAGGGAAATCAGAGCAATCGTAGTTCCTCTTATTCTATGGGAGGAAAAGATGTCTGGTGTCTAGTTCAAAGCCCAAGATTGAAGCTAAAGGTTGAATATTTGTGTCTTGTTCAAAGCCCAAGATTGAAGCTAAAAGGTTTGATTGAGAGAGAATTTGTCATCTCTAAAGGGAGATATTTCATCTGTTTATCACAATTGTTTGGGTGACTGAATATAAAGGAGCATTACTTTAACTGGAATGCATGGAATCCAGCAATGCCATAATTTCCTTTATAGGGGATTTATCCTGATGGAGAAAACTTTAACTCAGTGTAGAGCAATGCCATTTTTCCTTAGGAATCTTTCATGCTAAAAGAGGGACATTGGCTTGGATGTAAATAATCCAGAGGCTTGCCACTTACAGCAGTTAGATGGAGTTTACCAGGATAAGAGATGGACTACAGCTTGGATTTTTGAATCAACAAGTGTGCCACTTACAGCAGTTATCTGGGATTAGGGTTTGTTTTAATTTTCTGTTTTGGTGTGTGATGGTACAGAGAAATGTCTTCCTGCAGAGAGATTTTTGATTTCCTCTGAGGGGATGTTGATTTTTGTGTTCCTTCATCAAAGCCCAAGGTTGAAGCTAAGAGATTGATTGACTCCACTGGGGAGATCATTATACAAAGCCTAAGAGGAGGCTGGAAGAGACTGATATAACAAGAGAGTGTTTATCTGTCTTGTACAAAGCCCAAGATTGAGGCTAAAAGAGATTTGACTCTTTTGGGAAAAGGTTTTATCTGTCTCGTACAAAGCCCAAGATTGAGGCTAAAAAAGAAGATGACTCTACTAGTGAGAGGTTTTATTTGTCTTGTACAAAGCCCAAGATTGAGGCTAAAGGGGTTGACTCTGCTTAGGGAGTTTTTATATCTGTCTTGTACAAAGCCCAAGATTGAGGCTAATGGGGTTGACTCTGCTTAGGGAGTTTTTATATAGTGTCTTGTACAAAGCCCAAGATTAAGGCTAAAAGACTGCTGAGGGGTGATCATTATACAAAGCCTAAGAGGAGGCTGGTCAGGGAATTTCTTGTATGAAGCCTAAGAGGAGGCTAACTTCTGCTGAGGATTATTGAGATCCAGAGACAGGTCCAAATCGAGGGATCAACCCTTGTTGGGGATTGCAGAAGAATTGAAATATCAGATGCCTTGAGGTTCTGATTAAGGGTTTATTGACAGTGAATTGACCCTAGCTGGGGAATTTAAACTGAAGGTATAACAGGTGGAGTTTTACCTTTGAAGGTTTTAACTCTGCTTGTGATGGATGATATGGTTAAGGTTGTTTCTGGTTCATTTTAGGAAATTTGAAGGTTTCTTTGAGATCCAAGAGGAGATGAGACTGTCCAAGTCATGTGGTGTGAGAAAGTTTATCTTTGTAATGATGCCCAAGAGGAAGCTAATGTTTTAAGGGATGAGAATCAACCCTAAACTGGTTTAATGTTTTGACTCTGGAAGACTGCTCTAAGAATGGATGACTAAGTTCTGTCATATCCCTTTAAGAGGTCTCTGGGTCCTTGTACTAAGCCCAAGAGGAGGCATGAGAACTTCTAAGAAGCCTGAGGCTCCTTGTACAAAGCCCAAGAGGAGGCTGGGGATGCTTTTAGGAAGCCTGTGGGTCCAAACTTAAGAAAAGTTCAAGAAAGGTTTCATCGAGAATTAATCCTTTCTTTAGTGAACAGTTCTTAGGTTTGAAGAAATTCAAGAGAGGTTTCATCGGGAATTAATCCTCTCTTGAGGGAAATGAATTTCTTAGACAAGTTTCTAGATAGTGGCAGTCTTGAGAAAAGTTTCACCGGGAATAATGTCTTTCTCTGTTCCATATTGTATAAGCCCAAGAGGAGGCAAGACTGTATTTGGAAATTCCTTGGGGAACTAGTTTTGACTGTGTTGAAAGAGTGACCACTGGCTTTATCTAATCCTAGACCTAATTGCCAGGGAAAACTCTAAGCAGATAAACAAGTATATATATATATATATATATATATATATATATATATATATACAGTTGAGATATATAGACAAATATGTAAAAGAAAGCTGGTAAAAACTTACAGGCGAGCAAGCTTCCAATGTTACAGCTGTATGGTTAGTTGTTCAAGAAATTGAAGAAAGTTTTGATAACAAATTATGAATTTGAATCTAAATAAAAGAGAAGTTTGTTTTTGAAAAGAAATTTGGGGCTTATACTCAAGGAGAGGCACATATGAATTCTTTTGAAAAGGCGGCGATCGCGCCGTAGTTTTGAAAACACAGAGGGACTTATACAATAACCGAGGCCCATATTGTTTTTGTATTTTACAAAGAGGGGTGGGTCTTACACTTTATTAGAGGCCCAAAGTTTATTTTTGTACAAAAGAAGGGGCTTACAACTCAAGGAGAGGCCCAGATAAAAAATAATGATCGCACTGTTATTTTGAAAACTGTACCGGGACTTATACAATGGCTGAGGCCCAAAATCATTTATGTACATAAGGGGGTTGGGTCTTACACTTTATTAGAGGCCCAAAAGTGTTTGAAAAAGAAAAGAAATGGGACTTACAACACAAGGGTAGGCCCAGATGATTTTGCTTTGAAATGGCGATCGCGCCGAGATTTTTGAAATCGTGACGGGACTTATACAATGACTGAGGCCCAAAATGGTTTTTATGTGATAAGTGGTGGGTCTTACACTTTATTAGAGGCCCAAAAGTGTTTAAAATTTAAAATCAAGAGGAAACCCTAATTTTAAATTAAAATATCATTTTTCAAAAAGAAATTTAAATAATAAATGATATAAAAATATCAAATATATTCAAAAACATATTGTATACTTTGATAAATATTTTGAAAAATCATGTTTAATGACATGAAAGTTTGAAATTTATTTGGAATGAAAAATCAAAGTGAGAATTTCATTTTTTAAATATTTAAAAACAATAAAAAATGAAATTAATTACAAAAATTCTAACTATATTAAATAAATAATATAAATTGGATTTTTTTGTAAAATAAAATATTTAAACATTTTTGTGAATTTTGAGAAAAAGAATCAATTCAAAAATACAAATATTCAGAGAGAAGTTAATTTTTGAATCAATTAAACAAAATAACAAAAATTCAAATATTAAAAAATTTGAAAAAGGGCGCCAACGATCAAATGAAGAACACGCGCGACCCTGTTTTCTGCAGATTTGTGTTTTCTCACTTTTCTCCATGATTACTCAATGGTTTTGCACGATTCAAGTACCAATCTTGTTCGTTTTTGAACAAGGATTACAACCATATAGATTAATTGCATTTATATTAAGTATAGAGTGAGAAATCAAAAGATAACCTCAACCCTAATTTCAGCATGAACACAATGAAATTCTATACACGATTGATTCATGGCAATTGATTGAGGGTTATTACTCTATATACATGCATAAACAAGATGGTAACTCAAAAATTCATTTATGATGTATGGATCATAGAGTTTGAAGGGTTCAGGCTTACCTCTTGCAGTTGGTGATCGAGCTTGATGATGGAGGTGTTGCAGAGGTGTTCCAATGATCTGGACAACTTCCTTAGGTGCCAAGGAGTGTGTTTGAATGCTTGGAGTGGATTGAAATGAGCTGCATCTTGATGTGGCACCTCAACTGCAAATCTGCTAAAAGCTTGTACAAATGGGGTACTACTTTTGGATTCTGATGTTCCAGATGTTCTTTATGTGTTTGAATCACTTACATATGATGTATGTAAGGTGTTTACATCATTGGTTTGGACAGAATCACTTCCAATTTCAAAACTCGATAGTGACATGAAGTGGATGGAAATTTTGGAGGGAAAGTGTGATTTTTGAGTAAAGCATCAGTTTGGGTGCTTTGGTGTACTCAAACTGATCATAAATGAGCTCTATTTATAGTAGAGGAAATTTGTTTTGGCTGCAATAGTGTTTGGTAACTGGTACAGTCCAATGTTCAATGGTGATCAAATGGAATCTTTGGTCTTCACTAGCCATTAACTTGAATCAATGGAGCAGGCCTATGATCTTCTAATCTCAGAGTTTATCTTGACTCATTCAGTTAGATTTGTCTCAGTCCATGCCACCTTGATGCATCCTTTGAATGCTCCATGCCAAATTTGAAGTTTTTGGAGTTTGCATCATTGAATCCCACATGCCAACATTGATGATCTCTTGACTTGCAAGGCTGGTGGCTCAGAGATCATTTGCTTCAATCTGATCCTCATTGATTTGGGAAGATGGCAAAGTTGGCAAGATGACAAACTTGCAAGTTGAAATCATGTGGTGCAAGAAAAATGTCCCAAAATCTGTCTTGAAGACAATTGCAGCAGGGAAACTTGGGAGATCCATAACTCCTTGCTCACATGGAATGTTTGAGTGTTATTGTACTCTTTGGAAAGCTTGAATGACATACTTCAACTTTGATGTCCAGGATTAGTTTAATTCAGCTTGGATCAAAGTGAAAATGGGCTTAAAGTTGGTGAAAAAACAGACAGATTCTGCCTAGAAATTTTCTAAGTGTTGGAATCCTTTTCACATTTTTCTATATTTTGATCACTTTATAACTCAAAATCCAAGCATTTTCTGGCTATGGAAGCAAATGGCCTTAGGGTTTAGGAGTTATGACCTTGCAAAGTTGGAACAAAATCACTTTTATTCCATAACTTAGAAAAATTTCTAAGTTTCCTATGGTTGTCCCTTTTGCAAGAAACCTCACTTTTCTTGATTTTTCTTGGTGGATGATGATCAAAACCATACATTAACATTGTTTTTGACTTAGGGGAACCATATTTGTGAAAAATTCCAAAAAGTCAAACTTGATTTTAGGCACAGTTGACTTTTTGTCAGATGAATTCCAAACTGTGTGATCTTCTATGAAATCAAGTCCTTGTCCCTATCCAAACCTAATGGATGGATTCCATAGGTGTTTTAGGGTACCTTGAACCATGTCCCAAAGTTTGAGAACATGTCTTAGTCAAAAGTCAAATATACAGTTGACTTTTGCTTCAAAACCCTAATTATACTCCTGCTGAAATTGAAACTTGTGAATCAAGCTTCTTTGATCAATCCATTGTTTCAAATGGATCAATGTGGTGTACTTGAGGTCCTGAAATCATATCTTGAGGTTTTGGTTCATGTTTTGCCTCAAAAGTCAACTTAGGGGTGAATTAGGTCAAGAAACCCTAATTCCTGATTTTTGATGAATGCTCATCCTGATGCTAATTTGACTTGATGATTGGATCCATAAGGTCCATTGGAGAACCTTGGGTCATGCTTTGAAGTATTGGCTCATCCTTAGATGAAAATTTTCATCTGGAGGCCTTGGGCGACCAAAACCCTAATTTGGTGACACTGGCGATCTGGAGGCTTGATCCATTTGGAATGTTGCAACCTTGTGCTTAAAATGGAACAAAAAATGGAACAAATCGCACAGAGAAGAACAACATAGCAACACAACATTCTCGCAACGAAAATCTTTTCAGACATTACCATGAAGTTGCGTCGTCGTTGTTACTACAACTTGAGATGTGATTTTGTGAAGTTGTTGCTGACGCGAAATAATGGAGCAACGAATTTGCTGAGTTATGAGTTATGTTATCGGAGCTTTATGTTTTCGATCTTGGTTGAGGAATGGGGGAAACCGGTGGTGGTGCAACTGAGGTTAAAACGGAAGTGACAGTTCGTCGGCACAATGAGGTGGAGGAAAACTCGGCAAAAAAACAAATAAAGGAGAAGAGGGAGGTAGTGGAGTGATTTGGTTGTTGTTTGTTATACCCCAAATTTTACCCCTTAGATGTCATGACATTCTTGCATTTGTATTAGGGATCAATCATCTATGCATTGTCAACTAACCATCATATTTTGCTAGTTTGTTCCTCTACTAAAAGCTAGGGTTTGGCACAAGGAGAGGGCAAGGACAACAAGAAAAGTTATCACACTTTTCAAGGGTTCCTAAGACACTTCTTGGTTCAATACACCCACCTTAAGTGCTCCTTAGATATTTGGGAGAGGTGTTTGAATTCATCTGGTCAAGAAAGTCATCTGAGGCTCCAAAAGCTCAATCTTTGGTCTTGAGGGCTAATCATGATATTTCCAAATCATGTCCCATGATCTCATGTGATTGGATCAAGAGAAATCAAAGAGAAACCATAAAATCGGGAGTTGTGAAATTAGGGTTTTGACCTGAGGAATTACAAGGGAATCTTGGTGTGATCAGTCAATTTCTTGATTGGTTCATCAACCAATTGAGATTAAATACATTCAAGAGACCTTATTCATCAAGAAATCAAGTGTGTTTGGCTCCCATCACAAGTGCAATGAGCCTCAAGTTCATCTGGCTCAAAATTAGGGTTTTATCAGGAAAAGTCAACCATGCCTTTGACTTTTGACCAAGGCATGATCCCAAGTCTTGGGACATGATTCCATATGTTCATATACACCCATGGAAGTCATCTATTGAGGTTTGGGAAGTTTGAGGAAGTAAGATCATCAAGGGTCACACAGTTGAATTCATGAAGAAATTAGGGTTTCATCTGAAAAGTCAAACCTTTGACTTTTGGTATTTTGGGTCCAAGATGAAGTATTCAAGCCATATTCCATCAAGACATATTTAATCTTTGAATTGGAGCATGAGAAATCAAGGTTTAAGAGGTTTCTTGCAGAAAGGGAATAGTTTGGTTTTTGAAATTTTCTATGTATGAAAAAACTAGTCCTTATGTGAACATTGAAGAGTCAAAACTTTCAATCCACACATCCATTTTTTGTGATCCAAAGCTCAATTTGAAGCCCTCATTATGAACTTTAAAAGCGTGTTAGAGGGCCACACCCCAAAAGAGGCTTAATTTTTAAGTTATGAAGCTTGGAAGTTTAAGTCAAGTTTAGGACTTAGTGAAATTTCACATTTTTTCCTTAATTTGCAGCCAACTTCAACCCAATTTTTCACTATGATATCTTTGGATTCAGAACTTGGAGTGAACATGAATATTTTAGATCATACTTGAGGCTTTCTAGAAAGTATAAGAACTCCCAAATCCAATGTGTGAGCAGGGAGTTGAGGTCACAAACTTGAGTTTTAGGCCATGATCATGTTACTTCAAGTTGCAAAACCACTTCAAATCTGCTTGATCTTGTTTGGCAGGCCTTGTTACTTGTAAATCTCACTCAAATCAGGTAAGTACAATTGCTTTTGTTGCATTATCCAAGTGGTTTAAGCATTATCTCATGAATCATGCCATTTTTGCACAAAGGTAACATTTCCATTTACATAAAGCCCTTTTAATCAAAGGTCAACTTGTCTTGAGCTCCCAAACTATTCCTTCTGCACCAGAACTTTTCTTTGCATAAAAGCAAAGTGTCTGAGCTTTCCAACAACTCTAGAAGATGTCAGTACAAGGCATTGGGACCATGAACATCTTTGCAAAACTCCACTTGCATTTCAACCAAACCAAGATTAAACCAAAACCAAATCAATTACATTTTTGTAATCTGATCCCTCTCACCCTTGTGCCTATAAATAAGGCATCCCAACACACTTCAAAACACACAACAGACCTGAGAAACACACTTAAGCAAAGTTAGAGGAACCAGTCCTTGCATCAAGTCACTCTTTGGAGCAAGAAACCTCTCATTTGCATAAACACTCCCACAATCAATTCCAGCCACAAAACCTTCAAACAAACCATCCACACAAACCACAAAACATCCATTGAACCTGTTCAAACCCTCATAATCATCCAAAACACCATAAATCAGAAAGTCAACTCTTAACCCTTGAAAGTGTTGACTTTCTGCATAAACTCCATCAAACCTCCATTCTGACCTCTTCAATCCAATCCAAGCCTTCCGTCACCTTCTAGTAATACCACTTGAACTATTCCAATCCCTAGTTGGTGACTGTAACTCCATTTTCTTGGAGTTCAAGTTTGGGTTTCTCATTTTTGCAAGAGGATTCGAGTATCAAGTTTAAGGCCAGTTCAGTGCAAGCCAACCATTGCTAAAGCTTCCTGGGAGTTCATAGAAGCACTATGGATCATCAACCAGTGACTGTAACAAGTGGAAGAGGGCATTGGACCCAGCTCTGATAGGTAAGCATGACTTGGTTTCTAAGGTTTTGATTCTGTCATCATTAACATCCATTTGATATGCCATTTTGTTTGTCATCATATAAGGAGTATTTACCTCATACTAATTGCTTAGAATCTGTGCTATATGGAATTTCATTATAGATTTTAGTATTAGGGTTCTTTTTGTTGCAGACACGACAGTTAGAGATAGAATAAACATAAATGAAATTAAAGGTCATATTCTGATTCCTTGGGAAAAATAGAATAATTTTCATGTTTACTATGTTAAAATCCATTGAGAAATGAGTGAGTTAGGGTTTCTGAGACTTTGAACGCAAGGAGGAAGACAATGGCGCCATGGCCATTTTGGTTTTCAGAAAACGTTTTCCTATATTATTTATTAGAATGAGTTTTATGAATGGATGTATTGGCCACCCCAGTGGCGCTACCTTTGCCTTGCCTTTGCCTTCTGACTCTCATGACCTGGGTTCGATCCTTGCCATCAACCCTTTTGCCAACGCGCTTATTTTTCTAAATTTTCACATGGAATTTCCTTTTTATTTTTCTAAATGCATATGTTATACAAGCCACACAACCAGTGCAGCTGGTTAAGTGTCTTAACCACAAGACCAAGGGCGTGGGTTCAAACCCCATTAGGACCTTTTCCCTTATTTTAGTACTTAGTTTTTTCATTTTCTTTCACAACTTTATAAAATCATAACTCCTTCATTTTTAGGGTTTTTCAATCCATTCTTTTTTCATATTTTTACTCTTTTTGCCTATTTTATTTTGACATTAAAATTCCCCCCAAAATATTTATTTTCAAGGCTTTTGTTCATGTGTAAATTGTAAGGTTTTTTAGGGTTCATTAGGAGAGGTTTTGATTCCTTTGGTTTTGATCCTTGTGTTTCCCTTATATTTTAGGGTTGGATGATTTTATCTTAACATGTTTAGACCCTTGAACCTTGACTTGAACTTGCACATATTTGTATAGTTTGATTTAGGTACACTTTTAAGTGTATATGTTTATATGTTTAAGCTTGTAAACTTTTGTCATCCCCTTGGAGTTTTAGTTAGGTCATTACCTATAATTATAACTCTTTTCCCCTTTCCCTTTCTTAAAGAGTGAGTTCATATATAAACTTAGGTGATACTTCCCCTTTGTACAAAGATTATGTCAAAGACATTCCCCATGTTATGTCATCACCTATTTGATTAAGATGTCTAGACTCATATCATGCTCCCTGTAGGTAATCCTTATGTGTTAACTTAATACTTGTATACTTTCTTAAGCACTTGTCTTGAATGTCATCACCTTCACCATCATCATCCATGTATTATATCCATGTGTTTATTACCATCATTAAATCTACGCGAGAGTATCAATTGTTATCTTTTATTTTCCAACTTTATTAAGTTAACCCCTTAAGTGAGTCTAGCTTGTTGGATTTTCTCCTTAACCCTTTTTGTCCCCTCCTTCCAAAGAAAAGTCTCTCTATTGACTTTAATGTAATAGATAGCTCATTACCCCTTGGCCTTATTAGAGCCATCATCTACCCTTGGCATCATTAGAGCCATTCCTTTCCCTTGACCTTATTAAGATCAATCCCTTGGCCTCATTAGAGCCATTCCTCCTTGACCTAGCTTAGGTTAGGATCCTTACCCCTCTTGTAAGCACTATCATCATAGTTGTTTGCTTTCCTCTTTGGCCTCATTAGAGCCACTTGCCTCACAACTTAGGATTAACCTAGAGTTCTTCAACTCTATGTGAGCATTGTCATAATGATGTTCCATTTCCCTTTGGCCTTATTAAAGCCATTTACCCCTTTAACTTAGAAATTAGGATAGAGTTCTTAAACTCTATGTGATTCTCATCATAATGAGTATTCACTTCCCTTTTGACTTTGCTCAAAGTCAACTTCTTAGACTTACCCTTTCAACTTAGACTTAGAGAGTTCTTTAACTCTATAGGAGTATCATACTCATTCCCCTTGGAACTTTGACCATAGTCAATGGTTCCTCACCCTAGTTGAGGTGAACTACGAATGCTCTGATTCCATCCTTATTAGGATACGTAGGCACGAGATGCGACGTCTTGGCGAGCATACTTAGTGTACATACCCTTATGTCTTTACCTTTATCACATTCTTTTAGCAAGCAAACTTTAACATAACACAAATACAAACAAGAGGTTCCTGTAGAGTACTACAGATATCTAGGATGCTAACACCTTCCCTAGCTATAACCAACCCCCGAACCTTAGATCTCTTAGCTGTGTCTTCACATAGCGCAATTAGGGTTTTCTTCGATCTTTACCCTTTCCGTTGGATAAATCAAAGTTCAGTGGTGAATTTCAAAGATGGGTGATTCAAGTTAATTAATAGCTTGGTATCCGATTCTCACCGCAACAGAAATGGTAACTTCACTGGGGATGTTTTAAGAGGGTTCAGCCCACCTTGTTTTATTTGTGTTAGTTATATGTTTTGCTTGTTTATATATATGTATATATCTGTATACCTGTATCTGCTTGGGTTTTTCTGTTTGGCAGGGTTGCTACATTTGAGTGGTGAGATGAGTCCTAACTCGGACTTGAGAGCACACATATGATAGGATTGTGGTGTAATCAATAGTTGGCTGTTGGGAGTAGTCCTAACATGTTTGGCATATGATGACCACGCTCAATGGAGGCCCCTTTGGGATTATTGATGTCTGATGCGAGTAGTTGTATTGATGTCACTCTTTCCGACCTGGGAGTCCATGATATTGAGGACCTTTAGTTACCCTTTACCCCCACTTGGCCTTTTTAGGACTTAGTACAGTGATTATCCAGGTGTAGACCTGTGATGGTTGTCATGCGATACTACACTCAGACGAGTTTATCTTGAGAATATTATCAACTCGCACGAGTTGTCATGTAGGCCGATAATATCCGAAATATTTATTGACGACTCTAGGAACTTTTTATAACCCTGTTCTATGGACGATAAACCCATATTACACACCTCTTGGGATGGGTAGACCATGGCTCCACGCATGTGACCTCTAAACCTAGGCCCTTTTGTGTTGTTGCATGTATATGTGTTTGAGTGTTTATCTGTGTTTGTGTGTTTTTTGTATTGCATATATTCATTGCATCCATTGTTGATTTTAAGGAACTCAGTCGTCTTTTCCTTTGCAAATCATAGGTATCATGGATTTTGTGAAAAGGAACACCAAAAAGTACAATTTCAAGAAGCCCAATTTCGTAGAGTTGAAAAAGCTGGCAGCTTTGGTGTCTTTCCTTGAAGACTTCAGAAAACGCTATGGAAGGTTGATTGGTATCCTTAGGACTAAGATGAAGGATGGAGTTCTTGACACGTTGGTGCAGTTTTATGACCCTCTTTACCATTGCTTCACCTTTCCCGACTACCAACTTGTTCCAACTTTGGAAGAGTATTCTTATTGGTTTGGTCTAACGGTATTAGAGCAAGAGCCTTTCAGTGGTTTAGAGAAGATTCCTTCACCAAAGGATATTGTTGATGTTATCCACTTGGAGATGTCTAAAATCAAGGCTAACCTTACCACCAAGAATGGAATCAAGGGCCTACCCTCTAAGTTCTTGGTAGATAAGGCTTTCTACTTAGCTAAGATGAATAACATGGATGCCTTTGAAGAAATATTTGCTTTACTTGTCTATGGTTTGGTTTTGTTTGCTAATATTGAAGAATTTATTAATGTCAATGCCATTCGGATCTTCCTAAGTGGGAACCCCGTGCCCACATTGCTTGGTGATACTTACCACTCTATTCATCACAGAACTCTCAAGAGAAATGGTACCATATTGTGTTGTGCACATTTGCTTTACAAGTGGTTTGTTACCCATTTGCCTCAGACAACACGCTTTAAAGATAATCCAGACAAGCTTCGTTGGTCTCAGAGAATCATATCTCTCACTCACACTGATATGTTTTGGTATGACTCAGCCTATGATAAGGGAGTCATCATTAATAGTTGTGGCCAATTCCCCAATGTGCAACTCCTTGGTATCAGAGGTGGGATTAGTTACCACCCTATTCTTGCTAGGCGCCAATTTGGGTATCCTATGAAAGATAAGCCTAAGAACATCCTTTTATCTGGTTTCTTCTATCTTAATGAGGAAGCTAGTACAGAAACTAAGGATAGAGTTTTGCATGCTTGGGGGACGGTCCATAAGAGAACTAAGGATGATTTGGGAAAAAGAAATTGTGTAGCCTTGGAACCATTCATTCAGTGGGTTCGATCCCGAGCTCGTGATCTTAAGATGCCATATCTCCCTGAGAAACCTCCACAGCCTACCGTTACATCATCTTCTACTATTCCTATTGAGCGCATGGAAGAATATCAAGAGATTCTGGCAAGGATGAAACTTGAGCGAGACACTTGGGAAAGAAAGTACTATGGCATTTATGCTGAACAGATGGAGATGAAGAAACAGATGAAAGAGAAGGATGATTTAATTGAGTTGCTCAAGAGACGTGTAGTAGAGAAGCACGTGGCGCAAGAGAATTTATTTTTCACTAGTGTATAACCAACTTCCAGTACTCACGAATATTCAAGTATTCCTCCGACATCTGGTGCTTAGAAAGGAATTATTGACAAGCTGATTCTGGAGAATGACAAGTTGAAGAGGCAGAAGAGGATGCGTGGAATGGAACCTTTTTAGATAGGACTACTTGGGACATTTTAGGCCTAGCTGTTTTTCTCTCTTTGTATTTTGAGCTTCTTGAAACGTACTTTGAAGTTATAACGTTTCTCAATATTAATGAATTGAAGCTTATTTTGAAAATGTCTCTGATGTGTTCCTTAAAACCAACTACATTCGCATTGCATCTTACATTTTTGCTGACCCTATCAAGGAACTGAAAATTTGTTTTGCAGACATTGTAAAATGGATTTTGGAAAGAGAGGAACTTGGCCGTACACCTTCATGGTTCCCAATGTTGAGCAACTAAAGGAACTAGGAGAACTGATTGAAGATCTGTTGGCCTTCTCAAAGAAATATGGAAGGATTCTCCTGCTGCTGAAGCTTCAAAAGGCTGAGGGACTGTTAGAGACGCTGGTTCAGCTCTACCATCCCATTTATCATTGCTTCGTATTTCCTAATTACCAGTTGATGCCGACCTTGGAAGAATACTCTGCTTTGATGGGTCTCTCTATCAACGATTTCCCTCCATTCTCCGGACTAGAAGATGAACTCAGTGAGAAGGATATTGCAAGAGGAATGAGCCTAAGGTTATCTGACGTTCGAGCCCACATGACTATCAAGGGAGGACTTTCTGGTTTGCGCGCTCAGTTCTTGTTTGAGAAGGCTCGATATTTTGCTGATAGGATGAACACTGTGCTCTTTGAGTCCACCTTTACTTTGTTGGCTTATGGACTGTTCTTATTCCCCAACATCGAAGACTTTGTCGATGCCAACGCCATTCAGATTTTAATGCTCAAGAATCCAGTTCCCACTCTATTGGCTGACGCCTATCATATCGTTCACTCGAAAAATCTGCAAAAAGAAGGATAGCTCGTTTGCTGTGTTGCTCTTCTTTATAGGTGGTTTATTTCGCACCTACCATGGACCGCAACCTTTTGTGATGTGAAAGACAGTACAATTTGGTCCAAGAGACTCATAGAGCTTACCTATTCAGACGTCGAGTGGTACGATCTGATTTATGGGGGGATTCTTATGATTCATAGATGTGGGGACTTCCCTAATGTGCCTCTTGTTGGCAGAAAGGGATGCATCAGTTATAACCCCGTTCTCGCTCGCCGACAACTTGGACACCCAATGTAGGAAGTGTAACGCCCCAGTTTTTGTTAGATTTATTTAATCGAGTCGATGTAATTATTTTTATTATTATATTATTTTATTCTTGACTTTTATTTGGCAATATATTATTTTTCATTGTGATTATGTTTTATCGCGTTTTGGGAGCGTTTGCGAGATATTTGAGTGTAGGGGTATTTTTGTCATTTTACTTATTTTTCTTAAAATAGAACTTAGAAGTTAGAAAGAGAGAAAAATAGAGAGAAAGAAAAAGAGAAGAAGGAAAAGAGAAAGAAAAGAAGAAAAAGGGGAAAAACTTGGAGAATAAGAAAATGATCCAACCGACTTTTGAAAACACGATTAATCGGGTAAGGGTGTGAAACTCGATTATCCTATACTTGTGTATGATTATGTATGTATGTGTTTGTGTGATATTTGGTTGAAATTGGATATAGAACCAAAACCATTAATATGTGGAGATTGTTAGAAATTGATGCAATTTGTGTCTGAAATCATGTTTTAATGTTCCTAATTGCTGAGACATGTTAGATAGATGTTGTTGTGCATTCAATTGGTAATTTTCTGGTGTTTAGATGAGATTTGGGAGTGAATTTGGTTGAATTTTGCAGCAGAAATTATGTAGGAAAAATTCTGGGTTTCGCTGCCCATACGCGTATCAGGCTTGGCATTACGCGTATTGGTTTGGACAATACGCGTATGGCAAGGGGGAAATGAGGGTAATACGCGTATGGAACACATTTTTCACGGCCTTCTGCTGATTTGCGTAATGGTACGCGTACTTGGCAAGGCATTACGCGCATCGAGTGAGGCATTACGCGTATGAAGTTTTAGTGGAATTTTGGGGAGAAATTAGTCTCTGCCCATACGCGTAGCACTTTGGGCAATACGCGTATGGAATGGGCGAGCGAGCTGGACATTACGCGTATGGCCTAAGGCAATACGCGTATGACCAGAGAGGGTGTAGAATGGTTTCCGATTTTGCGTTCGATGCCGTAACTTTTGATCCGTAACTCGAATCGAGGCGTTCTTGGTACCGTTAGAAAGCTATTGAGATGTTCTTTCTTATTAAAATGGTTTTGAGATTGTTGTCCGATTTAACTATGTCGGGAATTTGGAAATGTGTCATTTTGTCGACTTTTACCGTTTTAATGGTGTGTATTTGATGTGTTATCATGCAATATGCTTTTGATATATATCGTATGACTTGTGTGTTGTTATATGATGTAAATGCATGTGATGAAATGTTGTGATGATGGTTTGTGGCCTAAGGGCAAGAAAATGCATTGTGTTGTGGTTGATTGTATATGCATGATTATGGATATGTATGTGTGTATTTGAATGTCATGAGTCATTGTATGCCAAGCATCATGATATGCATTCTTGTGATGTCGTGTGCCCTAGTGGAGCGACGAAACGGTTCCAGAGGGAATCCGCTATAACATCGTGAGCCTTACACCGAGAGGACCTAAAGCGATGATTATAGACGATCGTGAGCCTTATACAAAGAGGACCTAAAGCAATCGGATCGTGAGCCTTATATCGAGAGGACCTAAAGCGATCCATAAACGTCGCGAGCCTTATACCAAGAGGACCTAAAGCGACGGGGAACATCGTTTGCCCGACGGGGAGTTACACTAAGTAACAAGCGATGATTCCAATAGTTCCTGAGTGAACTAATGATGAGAATGATGGATGGAACGGTACCGCATTGCATTGCATAGAGTCATTGTGTCGATCTCTGTGCATTTGCATAAATCATGAATGGATTAATTTTGTGTGGAATTGTGAATGGAATTGATGAGTTGAGATATATATATATATATATATATATATGTTGGTGATAAAGGTATTGTGCATGATTGATATGCCTTTGTGATGGATGTATGAGATATGAATTGTGTTGTTTTGCATTGGAATTACGGTGTAAGTTGTGGTGAGAATGTTTTATATGTGTATTTTGTGTTATTATATAATTGTATACAATTATATTATGATTGTGTTTCTCACCCTTCTGCTGTTTTGAATGCTCTATGAGGCATTGCAGATTAGATGCTGGAGGTCTTTTTGTGAAGCTTAGGTCTTCATTCTTTTGTCGGTCAGCTCTGATATGTAGCACCGGGTAATCGGGGAGATCGTTTGTGATTATGTGTATATGTATATGTTCTTTTTAGATTGTACATGTCTGACTCTGTTTATGACAGACAAACTTTTTATGATATATATATGAGATTTCAGTTGCAGATTTTCCGATTTTAGTCTGTATCTGAATTGTGGGTGTTAGGAACTGAGTTCCTCTGTTGTGTGATACCTGATTGTTGCATATCTATATAAGCAGGTTGTTGTATTTTGTTTCAATTAATGTGACGCCTCCGTCTATGCCATGAATGTTTTAATTATACTCTGATTTATTTGTTATCGCTTTAATTGCTCGGGGCTTAGATTGGGGGTGTTACATTAAGTGGTATCAGAGCCAGTTTGTGTCAGTTCGTGCCAGTCCGTGTCGGTCTTTGTGTTTGGGGTGAGCTGTTTGCTTAACCCTAGTTGCTGTTATTGGATATGAACAGAATATGGCTGGTAGGAATGACGTTGCTCTTGCTGCTGCTATTCAAGCTATGGCTCAAGCTGTGCGGGGTGCACCTAATGCTGGTGGGAATGATGAGTTCAGGAAGAACAAACCGCCTGTCTTCAAAGGGAGACATGATTCTGATGGTGCTCAGATTTGGCTTAAGGAGATTGAAAGAATCTTTCGAGTGATGGACTGTGCTGAGGAACATAAGGTGAGATTGGGTACTCACATGTTGCATGAGGAGGCTAATGATTGGTGGGTTAGTGTGCATCATGTGTGGGAAGCTACAGGTGAAGAGGTTACTTGGGCTTTGTTTAGCAGGGAGTTTTTGAGGAAGTATTTTCCTGAAGATGTTAGAGGAAAGAAAGAGATAGAGTTCTTGGAGTTGAAACAAGGTAACATGTCTGTTGTGGATTACACTGCTAGGTTTGTGGAGCTTGTTCAGTTTTATCCACATTATGCTAAAGCAACTGCAGAGTTTTCCAAATGTGTGAAGTTTGAGAACGGGTTGCGTCCTGAGATCAAGCAGGCAATCGGTTATCAAAGGATTAGAAGGTTTTCGGATTTGGTGGATTGTTGTAGAATTTTTGAGGAGGATAGCAAAACTCGTTCTACTCATTATAAGAGTGTGAACGAAAGGAAAGGGAAGCAACCGTTTCGTGGTGGTCCTTATGTGACACCAGCTGACAAGGGTAAGCACAGGGATAGTTTTGATAAAAGGCCAAGTGGGGGAGGTATGTATAATCCTCCGAGATGTTTTAGGTGTGGTGACTTAGGACATCGTTAGTTTGAATGTAGAAAGGATATGAGGAAGTGTTCCAATTGTGGAGGTTTAGGACATGTCGCAGCTGATTGTAAGAAGAATGTGGTGAAGTGTTTCAACAGTGGGGAAGCTGGTCATGTTAGTACGAAGTGTCCGAAACCAAAGCAAGCTCAGGCCGGAGGGAAAGTATTTGCATTGGCAGGAACTCAGACTACTAGTGTAGACCGTCTGATCAGAGGTACTTGTTTTATTAATAGTATGCCTTTAGTTGCTATTATTGATACCGGAGCGACTTATTCGTTTATTTCGTCTGAGTGTGCGCAGCATTTAAATCTGTTGTATTCTTCGAAGGGTGGAGAGATGGTTATTGATACTTCAGCAATGGGGTCGGTAACTACTTCTTTGGTTTGTTTAAGTTGTCCTTTGACCATTTATGGTAGAGATTTTGAGATGGATTTGGTGTGTCTGCCGTTGGAGGGTTTAGATGTGGTTCTGGGAATGAATTGGTTGCAGTTCAATCGAGTGCATATTAATTGTTATCATAAGCTGGTAAGATTTCCTTCTCTTAAGGAAGAAGAGGAATCGAGTTTCTTATCTACCAAAGAGTTGAAGAAGCTTTTGGCAGATGAAGCTCAGTTGTTCGGGTTGTTCGCATCGTTGACCGTGGATAGTCAAGTTGCAATTGGTGTGTTTCCAGTTGTGTGTGAATTTCCAGAGGTGTTTCCAGAGGATATTTTAGATGTGCTACCAGAGAGAGAGAGGTGGAGTTTTCTATAGATCTAGTTCCTGGTACTAGACCTGTATCTATGGCACCTTATCGTATGTCGGCATCTGAGTTGGTTGAGTTTAAGAAGTAGTTGAATGAATTGTTAGAAAAGAGGTTTATGAGGCCGAGTGTATCGCCTTGGGGTGCTCTAGTTCTTTTAGTGAAGAAGAAAGATGGAAGTATGCGATTGTGTATTGATTATCGCCAGCTGAATAAGGTGACGATTAAGAATAAGTATCCTCTTCCGAGAATTGATGATCTGATGGACCAGTTCGTAGGTGCGTGTGTGTTTAGTAAAATTGATTTGAGGTCAGGTTATCATCAGATTAGAGTGAAAGAGGAAGATATTCAGAAGACGGCTTTTAGGACACGCTACGGACATTACGAATATTCTGTGATGCCGTTCGGGGTTTCTAATGTGCCGGGTGTGTTTATGGAGTATATGAATCATATTTTCCATGAGCATTTGGATCAATTTTTTGTTGTGTTTATTGATGACATCTTGATTTATTCTAAGTCCCGGGAGGATCATGCGGAACATTTGCGTGTTGTGTTGCAAATTTTGAAGGAAAAGAGACTTTTTTCCAAGTTGTCCAAGTGTGAGTTCTAGTTGTCAGAAGAGAGTTTTCTTGGGCATGTGATTTCAGGTAATGGTATTGCTGTGGAACCATCCAAAGTAGAGGCAGTTCTACAATGGGAGGCTCCTATATCTGTTAATAAAATTAGAAGCTTTTTGGGTTTAGCTGGATATTATCGGAGATTCATTGAAGGCTTTTCCAAGTTAGCACTTCCTTTGACCAAGCTGACTTGTAAAGGTAAAGCGTTTATTTGGGATATTCAGTGTGAGGAAAGTTTTAGTGAGCTGAAGAAAAGATTGACTACAGCTCCGATTTTGATCTTACCGAATCCTACTGAACCGTTTGTAGTGTATTGCGATGCGTCTTTGATTGGTTTAGGTGGGGTATTGATGCAAGAAGGTAAGGTTGTGGCTTATGCTTCGAGGCAATTAAGGATTCATGAGAAGAATTACCCTACTCATGATTTGGAATTAGCGGCTGTGGTGTTTGTATTGAAAATTTGGAGGCATTATCTCTACGGTGCAAGATTCGAAGTCTTTAGTGATCATAAAAGTTTGAAATACTTGTTTGATCAGAAAGAGTAGAATATGAGGCAACGGAGATGGTTGGAATTTTTGAAGGACTACGATATTAGCTTGAATTACCATCTTGGTAAAGCTAATGTGGTAGCCGATGCGTTAAGCCGGAAATTTTTGCATATGTCTGTTTTGATGGTTAAAGAGTGGGAACTTTTGGAAGCATTTAGAGATTTGAGTTTGGTGTGTGAATTGACATCTGACAGCGTGAGGCTTGGTATGTTAAAGGTCACTAATGATTTTCTGTTAACCGTTAGTGAGAAACAGAAGTTGGATGTGAAATTTGTTGATTTGATGACGGTTGGAGATCAAAGTGTGAATGGTGACTTTAAAGTGGATGATAAGGGTGTTTTGAGATTCCGTGGTAGAATTTGTATTCCGGATGATTCGGATTTGAAAAAGATGAATTTAGAGGAAGGACGCCAGAGTAATTTGAGTATACATCCGGGAGCTAATAAGATGTATCAAGATTTGAAGAAGATCTTTTGGTGGTCCGGATTAAAGAGGGATGTGGCTTCGTTTGTTTATCTGTGTTTGACGTGTCAGAAGTCAAAAGTAGAGCATCAGAAGCCTAGTGGATTATTCCAACCGTTGTATATTCCCGAGTGGAAATGGGACAACATTTCTATGGATTTTGTGACAGGGTTTCCGAATACACAGAGGGGACATAATTCCATTTGGGTGGTGGTGGATAGGCTGACTAAATCGGCGCATTTCATTCCGATTGACATCAGTTTTTCTTTGGAGAGGTTGGCTGAGATTTATATCCATGTGATTGTGAAGCTACATGGTGTTCCGTTGTGTATTGTTTCAGATCGAGATCCGAGGTTTACTTCCAGATTTTTGGAAAGTTTGCAAAAGGCGTTAGGTTCCAAGTTGAGATTGAGTTCGGCTTATCATCCTCAGACGGATGGTCAGACCGAGAGAACTATTTAGTCGTTGGAAGATTTGCTGAGAGCTTGTGTTCTTAAGCAAGATGGTGCTTGGGATAGTTATCTTTCGTTGGTTGAATTCACGTATAACAGCAGTTTCCATTCGAGTATTGGAATGGCACCTTTTGAAGCGTTGTATGGAAGAAGATGTCGAACGCCGTTGTGTTGGCATGAATCTGGTGAGAGTTCGGTGGTTGGACCGGAGTTAGTGCAACAGACTACGGAAAAGGTGAAACTTATTCGTGAGAAGATGAAGGCTTCTTAGAGTAGGCAGAAAAGTTATCATGATCGAAGGAGGAAAGATCTTGAGTTTCAAGAAGGCGATCATGTATTCTTGAGAGTTACACCGGTAACGGGTGTTGGTCGTGCATTGAAGTCGAAAAAGCTTACTTCTCGGTTTATTGGTCCTTATCAGATATCCGGGAGAGTGGGTGTTGTGGCTTATCGGGTGGCGTTGCCGCCGAATCTTTCGAATTTGCATGATGTGTTCCATGTTTCACAGCTTCGGAAGTATATTTCGGATCCGTCGCATGTGATTCCAATGGATGAGGTTGAGGTAAGGGAGAACCTTACGGTTGAGGCATTACCAGTGAGAATTTTAGATCGCGAGTTGAAGCAGTTAAGAGGCAAGGATATTGCACTTGTGAAAGTAGCGTGGGGAGGCGCTGCTGAGGGCAATTTGACTTGGGAATTGGAGAGTCGGATGCGGGAGTCGTATCCGGAGTTGTTCGTCTCAGGTAATATTTTCGAGGACGAAAATCTCTAAGTGGGGGAGAGTTGTAACGCCCCAGTTTTTGTTAGATTTATTTAATCGAGTCGATTTAATTATTTTTATTATTATATTATTTTATTCTTGAGTTTTATTTGGTAATATATTATTTTTCATCGTGATTATGTTTTATCGCGTTTGTGGAGCGTTTGCGAGATATTTGAGTGTAGGGGTATTTTGGTCATTTTACTTATTTTTCTTAAAATATAACTTAGAAGTTAGAAAGAGAGAAAAATAGAGAGAAAGAAAAAGAGAAGAAGGAAAAGAGAAAGAAAAGAAGAAAAAGGGGAAAAACTTGGAGAGTAAGAAAACGATCCAACCGACTTTTGAAAACACGATTAATTGGGTAAGGGTGTGAAACTCGATTATCCTATATTGTGTATGATTATGTATGTATGTGTTTGTGTGATATTTGGTTGAAATTGGATATAGAACCAAAACCATTAATATGTGGAGATTGTTACAAATTGATGCAATTTGTGTCTGAAATCATGTTTTAATGTTCCTAATTGCTGAGACATGTTAGATAGATGTTGTTGTGCATTCAATTGGTAATTTTCGGGTGTTTAGATGAGATTTGGGAGTGAATTTGGGTGAATTTTGCAGCAGAAATTATGCAGGAAAAATTCTGGGTTTCGCTGCCCATACGCATATCAGGCTTGGCATTACGCATATTGGTTTGGGCAATACGCGTATGACAAGGGGGAAATGAGGGCAATACGCGTATGGAACACATTTTTCACGGCCTTCTGCAGATTTGCGTAATGGTACGCGTACTTGGCAAGGCATTACGCGTATCGAGTAAGGCATTACGCGTATGAAGTTTTAGTGGAATTTTGGGGAGAAATTAGTCTCTGCCCATGCGCGTAGCACTTTGGGCAATATGCATATGGAATAGGCGAGCGAGCTTGGCATTACGCGTATGGCCTAAGGCAATACGCGTATGACCAGAGAAGGTGTAGAATGGTTCTCGATTTTGCGTCCGATGCCGTAACTTTTGATCTGTAACTCGGATCGAGGCGTTCTTGGTACCGTTAGAAAGCTATTGAGACGTTCTTTCTTATTAAAATGGTTTTGAGATTATTGGCCGATTTAAATATTTTGGGAATATAGAAATGTGTCGTTTTGTCGACTTTTACCATTTTAATGGTGTGTATTTGATGTGTTATCATGCAATATGCTTTTGATATATATCGTATGACTTGTGTGCTGTTATATGATGTAAGTGCACGTGATGAAATGTTGTGATGATGGTTTGTGGTCTAAGGGCAAGAAAATGCATTGTGTTGTGGTTGATTGTATATGCATGATTATGGATGTGTATTTGTGTGCATTTGAATGTCATGAGTCATTGTATGCCAAGCATCATGATATGCATTCTTGTGATGTCGTGTGCCCTAGTGGGTGTGAGCGACGAAACGGTTCCAGAGGAAATCCGCTATAACATCGTGAGCCTTATACCGAGAAGACCTAAAGCGATGATTATAGACGATCGTGAGCCTTGTACAAAAAGGACCTAAAGCGATCGGATCGTGAGCCTTATACCGAGAGGACCTAAAGCAATCCATAAACGTCGTGAGCCTTATACCAAGAGGACCTAAAGCGACGGGGAACATCGTTTTCCCGACGGGGAGTTACACTAAGTAATAAGCGATGATTCCAATAGTTCCTGAGTGAATTAATGATGAGAATGATGGATGGAACGGTACCGCATTGCATTGCATAGAGTCGTTGTGTCGGTCTCTGTGCATTTGCATAAATTATGAATGGATTGATTTTGTGGGGAATTGTGAATGGAATTGATGAGTTGAGAGATATATATATATATATATATATATATATATATATATATATATATATATATATATGTTGGTGATAAAGGTATTGTGCATGATTGATATGCCTTTGTGATGGATGTATGAGATATGAATTGTGTTGTTTTGCATTGGAATTACGGTGTAAGTTGTGGTGAGAATGTTTTATATGTGTATTTTGTGTTATTATATAATTGTATGCAATTATATTATGATTGTGTTTCTCACCCTTCTGCTGTTTTGAATGCTCTATGAGGCATTGCAGATTAGATACTGGAGGTCTTTTTGTGAAGCTTAGGTCTTCATTTTTTTGTCGGTCGGCTCAGATATGTAGCACCGGGTAGTCGGGGAGATCGTTTGTGATTATGTGTATATGTATATGTTCTTTTTGGATTGTACATGTCTGACTTTGTTTATGACAGACAAACTTTTTATGATATATATATGAGATTTCAGTTGCAGATTTTCCGCTTTTAGTCTGTATCTGAATTATGGGTGTTAGGAACTGAGTTCCTCTATTGTGTGCTACCTGATTGTTGTATATCTATATGAGCAGATTGTTGTATTTTGTTTCAATTAATGCGACGCCTCTGTCTATACCATGAATGTTTTAATTATACTGTGATTTATTTGTTATCGCTTTAATTGCTCGGGGCTTAAATTGGGGGTGTTACAGAAAGAACCAGGTCCTAGCAATCTAACGTGACTTTTTCTTGAAGAATGAGAAAACCCTGAATTTAGAGCCAAAATTACGCGTGCTTGGCATCGCATAAACAAACAAAGATGGATTGCATTAGGAAATCCTGATTATACTGTCACAGAAGCTTGCTTGGAATGGCCCCCGTGGAATATCTCTCGTGATGAGGATGCCTTATCCACGTCATAAGCCTCCTGTAGTCCATACAAGTGAGGAGTTTAAGATGAAGAAGGCATTGGAGGAGCTGACCCTCGACAAAGTGAGGATGCAAGAACAAATTGACAAACTCATGAAGGAGCTGCATGGAGGAGAAGGGCCATCATCAAGTGGATTAGATTCTTAGTTCCTTTTATGTTGTATTTCTGTTTACTTATGTAATGGACTTTGGAGGTGTACCGCTTATTTTGTCAAACTTGCACATTGACTAATGAAATGATTTGTTTTAAGATGTATCCTCGATGTCTACAATGTTTGCGAATTTTAAATTTTGAGTTCCTTGATTGCTTTGCTTGCATTTGCATTTGCATAATTCATTCATTCATGTCATAACATGTGCATTCTTTCTTGTCGTGTCTCATCCCATCGTCTTGTCTTCAGAAACTGTCACACTGAATCTCCGACGCAGATATAACACTAGTGCCCAAGCTCACAAAAGGATGTCTGAGCAAAACGTTGAATTGGATAGGGTCAACAATGAATTGGATGATTTATAAGGAAGCGTAGGTCAGATCATGGAAGTCCTACAAGTTATCAAAGCAACTATGGATAATCAGACCACCGTGGTCTCCGAGATTGTCACTCCAACTGTGGAGCCTTCAACAAATGTCAACACTGCTGTTGTACCACCATTTGGGCTACCTTATGGTTTTGTACCTCCGCCAATTGCTGCAACTGCTCAACAGGCTGCTCTTGTGGGGCATGAGAATCCTCAAGTTGTCCCACCCTTGCTCCACCAACTGTACAAGCTCAAGTGCACCCCATTTTCCACAATCCACCACCAGTTTATGATTTCCCCGAAGTGTCTGAAGAAGGGGACGAGCGACATGAAAGGCTGAAAGAAAGTGTGGAAACCATTCAAAGAAAGATGAGAGCAATGGAAGGCAGTAACATCTTTAGTACCGATGCTAGAGATATGTGTTTGGTATCTGGTTTAGTGATTCCACTGAAGTTCAAGACTCCAAGCTTCGACCAGTATTCAGGCGCGACGTGCCCAAAGTCGCACTTGATTATGTACTACCGAAGAATGGCAGCATATGTGGATAACGACAAGCTAATGATCCACTATTTTCAAGATAGATTGAAAGGAGCCTCTGCTAAATGGTATATGGGATTGGACCAATCCAAAATTCACAGTTTTCAATATCTGTCAGATGCTTTTGTGAAACATTACAAGTATAACATGGATTTGGCCCCCGATCGTAGGCAACTTTTAAGTATGTCTTAGAACAACTCATAATCCTTTAAAGAATATGCTCAACACTGGAGGGAGACTGCTTCCCAAGTAGAACCTCCATTGTTTGAGAAAGAACTAGCTGATTGGTTCATAGACAATGTGAAGCCTGAGTTTTATGAAAGGATGATTAGTAGCGTTACCGCCAATTTTGCTGACTTTGTGGCTGTGGGTGTGAAAGTGGAAGCCGGTTTGAAGAGTGGCAAGGTGATTAGTTCTTCAAGCAATTCAAGCGGTAGAAACAACAGGAAACCTCCCAGTAATTTCCATAAAAAGAAAGAAGGGGAGACAAGTGCAGTCATGACAGGCAGAAAGAAGAATCAAGCTTAGAAACAGCCAATTTATCAACAGCAATCTAACCCAGGTTTTGTCAACAACCAATATACCCTGTGCAGTTTGCCCCACAACCTTATGTGTCAGCTGTGACTCAAACTTTTAATCATCGAGCTTCAAATTATCAGCCCGTGCAGCAAGCGCCCGTTTATCAACAACAGCCTAACTATCAACAAGCACCTAGTGCTCCAGCTTACCAACAGCAACAGAGGCCACCAGCCCCTCAATCAAACACTCCCTACCGAAGACAAGTGGCAAAACCTTCATTTCCCCCTATCCCAATGACTTACACAGAGCTTTACCCTTCTTTGGTCCAACAAGGTTTGATCACCACTAGACCCTTGGGTCCGCCTACAGAAAAGTCAATGCAATTTCATAACTGTCATACCCCAAATTTTGACCACCAAGATTTACCATCATTGTGCAAATTATCACCACAATATGGGTGTGCCATCATGCCTCATCAATCTCCTCAAGGATTGTCGAGCATCCACTACAACCAAGAATTAGGGTTTTGAGCCCTCCCAGAGCACTTAGACAAAGGATCAATCAAGAATTGACATGATCTTCAACTTGTCTAAACCTCTCAAACATCCATAAGGGATCAAGAGGACTCCCACATCAAGAATCAAGCACAAAGTTGCTACATTCCAAGTGGATCAAGCCTCAAGATCGCCAGTGCCACCAAATTAGGGTTTTGGTCGACCAAGGCCTCTAGATGAAAATTTTCTTCTGGGCATGAGCCAATGCTTCAAAACACAACCCAAGATACTCCAAGGGACATCATGGACCCAATCATCAAGTCAATTTAACCTCAGGGGATGCATTCATAAAAAATCAGGAATTAGGGTTTCTTGCTTAATTCACCCCTAAGTTGACTTTTGGAGCAAAGCATGAGCCAAGACCTCAAGACATGATTTGAGGGCCTCAAATACACCACTTTGATCCATTTACAACAATTAATTGACTCAAGAAGCTTGATTCACAAGTTTCAATTTCATCTGGACCACAATTATGGTTTTGAAGAAAAAAGTCAACTGTATCTTTGACTTTTGACCAAGACATGCTCCCAAACCTTGGGACATGATTCAATACACCCTATAACACCTATTGAATCCATCCATTAGGTTTGAATTAGGTCAAGAACTTGATTTCACAAAGGATCGCACATTTTGGATTTCATCCGATAAAAAGTCAATTGTGCACAAAATCAAGTTTGACTTTTTGGAATTTTTCACAAATATGGTTCCCCTAAGTCAAAAATAATGTAAATGTATGGTATTGACCATCATTCATTAATAAAAATAAGAAAAATCAATAAAAGTGAGGTTTCTTACAAAAGGGGCAACCTTGTGAAACCAAAATTTTTCTAAGTTATGGAACAACAATGATTTTGTACCAACTTTGCAAGGTCATAACTCCTAAACCACAAGGCCTTTTTATCCCATTCAAAGCTCAAATGAAATTCCATCTGACATACTTTAAAAGTTTCAACTATAAGAGATTCCAAATCCTTATGGATTTTGAGTTATGGATTGATCAAAATGACAAAAATGAAGAAAATGACACTTTTTCAACACTTAGTGAAAATCTGCCTAAGTTACCAGCCTTGGACATCAATGTTCATGAGGATTTTTCAGTTAGATTCAAATAGTTTCAAGACAAACTATGATCACACATGTATTGTATCATATGAGGGCTTTCTAAAAAGCACAAGAGCCTCCCATAACTCAACCTGAGCAAGGAGATATGATCCCCTCAAAATTACAATTTCCAACTGTCTTGTACAAGGCAGAATTTGGTATTTTGCTCGATTTGGAAAAATTGGACAACTCCAAGCCTTGTCATCCATTTGGACACATCAGAGGATAAAATCCAAGGGGAATGATCTGATCCCCAAGCCTCCCAAGTCCAAGAATCTACACATAGCCATAACAAACCTAAAAAGGCTAAAAAGTGCAAAAGACTCCAATTTTGTTTCCAAGCATTCAATGGATGCATCAAGGTGGCACGGACTGAGACATTTCTAATTGAATGAGTCAAGATTCAGCTCTGAATCAAAGGACCATAGGCATGTGCCCTAACCTTAAGCCAATGGCTAGAGGAGACTAAAGATTCCCTTGGATCAACATTGCCCAAAGGCCTGTACCAGCTGCCATTCACTATTGCTTGCAAAACAAACTTGCTCTTTTATAAATAGAGCTCATTTGTGATCAGTTTGAGTACACCAAAGCACTACAACTAATGCTTTCCTCAAAATCTCTCTCTTTAGGCCAAAATGCCTTCTTTTGCAAGTCATCTCTGAGTTTTTTAGTTAGAGAGCAATTCCACCATAGCTCATGATCCAAACAGATCCAATATGCCATATCTAAGCTGTTCAAACACTCACTTGTGATCTAAAACACCAAAATCAGAATGTCAACCTCCAAAACCTCAAAATTCAACTTTTCTGCATTTTTCAAGCCATGTCTTGATTCAGTCACTTCCAAAACCAAACCAGGCCTCAAACACACTCCAAATATCATCCTCAAACTGTCCCAATTGTTTTCCCTCATCCGGAACACCATTTGAGAGAGTTACTATATTGGTCACTTTTGCCCCTTTTGCAAGAAAGAGCCAATTCTGGTTCCTGAGGATTCCAGCTGGTTTTGATCATCCTAAAAGCTTCTAAGGGATCAATCAAGAGTGTTCAAAGCATTGAATTACTTCTGGCACAAGGAACTTGGCAGATAGCACAAGAAGCTCCAAGAGGTAAGTGCATCACAACTTGAACTCTCTAAATCATGCATATCTTTGAGGTCCATTGATCATGGATCTCTCATACATATCATATGTGTTGTGTTTGAACCAATTTATCATTCTATTATTGCATGTACCATGAGATAGCATAGCACATGCAAAATTTGGCCTATTTTGAAACCACTATCGGGTTTTAAAATCGGGACATCTTCTGAAAAATCTAAAAGCACCATTGGATTCCTCATGAAATTCTAGGCAGGATACACCTAAATTTTGTCCCAATCCATGGAGAAGTGAGGAAGTTAGAGCCTTCACGCAAGAGGCCAAAAATCAGGCCTTGCCATGGGCAAGGGCCAGGCATGGCGCCTTGGCTAGGCCTAGAAACAAGGCACCCTTATGTATTAATGGGGTGGTTTTGATACACGGATGTATCACCACCCCAGTGGTAGCGCGCATGTGTGTTTGTTGTTGAGGTCGTGGGTTCAACACCCATCCCGACCATTTTATCAATTTGCCATATTTTGCTATTTTTCACATTTTTCATGGTTTTTTTGAAAATTCCCAAAAATGTTAAAATATTTTATTCCATCAAAATTTCACAAAAATATTATTTATTTCATATATTTAGTATTTTTGTAAAGAATTATGTTTTATTTGTTTTTAAAACAGTTCAAAACATTTCTTTCTCTTGATTTTGTAAATTAAAATAATTTTCAAATCTTTCTATGAATGAAACATGATTTTTCAAACATTAATCCAAGATCACAACTTGTTTTTCACACATGTTTGATAGTTTTGATCATTTTAATTGAATTTTTATTCAATTAAAATACATTTAAAATCAAATTAGGGTTTTGATTATATTCACCCTCCCAAATCTTTTTTCAAAACGCTTTGGGCCTCTAATAGAGTGTAAGACCCATTCCTTGTACATGAAAACCATTTTTTGGGCCTCTTTCATTGTACAAGTCCCACTGCGATTTCAGAAAATCACAGCGCGATCACCATTTCAAAACAAAATCATCTGGGCCTACCCTTGTGTTGTAAGTCCCATTTCTTTTCTTTTTTCAAACCTTTGGGCCTCTCCCTGAGTTGTAAGACCCATCCCTTTGTACAAAAAACCTTTTAGGGCCTCAGTCGTTGTATAAGTCCCGATACAATTTTCAGAACAACGGTGCGATCACTGTTATATCTGGGCCTCTCCTTGAGTATAAGCCCTAATCTTCTTTTCAAAACAACTTTCCCCTTTGATTTAGGTTCAAACTCATAGTTGTTATCAAAACTTTCTTTAATTTCTGGAACAACTAACCATACAGCTGTTACACTGGAAGCTTGCTAGCCTGTAAGTTTTAAACAGCTTTCTTTTACATACTTGCATACAGCTGTTACACTGGAAGCTTGCTAGCCTGTAAGTTTTAAACAACTTTCTTTTACATACTTGCATATATATATATATATATATATATATATATATATATATATATATATATATATATATATATATATTTGTTTGTGCTAGAAGCTTGCTCACCTGTAAGTCCTCCTACCCTCTTTTACATACAGTATATATTTCATTTGTATATATGCCTGTATATTATCTGCTTAGAGTTTTCCCTGACAATTAGGTTTAGGATTAGATAAAGCCAGTGGTCATTCTTTCAACACAGTCAAAACTAGTTCCCCATAGGAATTTCCAGATACAGTCTTGCCTCCTCTTGGGCTTATACAATATGGAACAAAGAGAAAGGCATTATTCCCGGTGAAACTTTTCTCAGACTGTCACTATTAGAAAACTGTCAAAGAAATTCATTTCCCTCAGAGAGGATTAATTCTCGGTGAAACCTCTCTTGAATTTATTCAAACCCTAGAACTATTCACTAAAGAAAAGATTATTCCCGGTGAAACTTTTCTTGAACTCTTCTTAAGTTTAGACCCACAGGCTTCGTAAAAGCATCCCCGCCTCCTCTTGGGCTTTGTACAAGGACCCTCCGGCTTCTTAGAAGTTCTCATGCCTTCTCTTGGGCTTAATACAAGGACCTTGAAGACCTCTTAAAGGTATAGGACAGAACTTAGTCATCCTTTGTCAGAGCAGTCTTTCCAAAGAGTCAAAACCTCATAATACCAATTTAGGGTTGATTCTCATCCCTTAAAGCACCAGCCTCCTCTTGGGCATCATACAAAGATAAACTCTTCCGTACCAGTAGACTTAGACAGTCTAATCTCCTCTTGGATCTCAAAGACATTCTCAAGTTCCCTACAAACACAAGAAAAAAACCTGGTCATTTAACCAATTTCCAGTAGAGTCAAAGCCCTCACAGGACCTAAAACTCAGTCTTTTATCCTAAATTTCCCCAGCTAGGGTCAGCTTATCATCAGATAACACTATCCCAAATCAGAACCTCAAGGCATCTGATACCTCAACTCTTCTGTAAATCCACAGCAAGGGTTGATTCCCCATTTTGGACCTGCCTCTGGATCTCAATAATCCTCAGCAGAAACTAGCCTCCTCTTAGGCTTTGTATAAAGATTTTCCCCATTTTCTTGTTGAGTCACCTCTTTCAGCCTCAATCTTGGGCTTTGTACAAGACAAACAAAGTACTCTCTTGTTGAGTCCATCTTCTTTCTTAAAGTATTCTCTTGTTGAGTCAACCTTTTTCAGCCTCCTCTTAGGCTTTGTATAATGATTTTCCTCAGCAGAGTTAGCCTCAAAAGCACTCTCTTGTTGAGCCAATCACCTTTTAGCACTCTCTTGTTGAGTCAATCACTTTTTATCACTCTCTTGTTGAGTCAATCACCTTTCCACACTCTCTTGTTGAGTTAATGGTACAAAACTAAAACACTATCTTATTGAGTCAATCACCTTTCCACACTCTCTTGTTGAGTCAATGGTACAAAAAAAAACACTCTCTTGTTGAGTCAATACTTTTTAGCCTCAATCTTGGGCTTTGTACAAGACAGATAAAAACACTCTCTTGTTGAGTCAATCATCTTTTCAACCTCAATCTTGGGCTTTGTACAAGACACATATAAATTTCCCTAAGTAGAGTCAATCCTCTTTTCAGCCTCAATCTTGGGCTTTATACAAAACCAATTATACTCTCCAGCAGAGTCAATCTTCTTTCAGCCTCAATCTTGGGCTTTGTACACGACACCAAAAATATCCTCAGCTGAGACAGTCAATCTTCTTTCAGCGACAATCTTGGGCTTTGTACAAGACAGATAAAACCTCTCACCAGTAGAGTCAGTTTTCCCTTTTAGCCTCAATCTTGGGTTTTGTACAAGACACCTATAAATATCTCCCAGTGAAGCCAAAAACCACTTTTAGCCTCAATCTTGGGCTTTGTACAAGACAGACAAAATATTTCCCCGGAAAAGTCAACTTTTAGCCTCCTCTTAGGCTTTGTATAATGATATCCCCCAAAAGAATCAAATCTCTTTTTAGCCTCAATCTTGGGCTTTGTACAAGACCGATAAACACTCTCTTGTTGAGTCAGTCTTTTCCAGCCTCTTCTTAGGCTTTGTATAAGGACTTCCCTAGTGGAGTCAATCAATCTCTTAGCTTCAACCTTGGGCTTTGATCAAGGCACACAAAAATCAACATTCCTATCAGAGGAAACCAAAATCTCTCTGTAGGAAGATATTTCTCTGTATATCACACATCAAACAGATAAATCAAACAAACCCTAATCCCAGATAACTGCTGTAAGTGGCAAACTTATTGATTCAAAAATCCAAGCTGTCGTCCATCTCTTATCCTGGTAAACTTCCTCTTTCATCTAATTGCTGTAAGTGGAAAGCCTCTGGATTATTTACATCCACGCCACTGTCCCTCTCTTAGCATGAAAACTCCTAAGGAAAAATGGCATTGCTCAACAGTGAATTAAAGTTTTCTCCTTCAGGACAAATCCCCTATAAAGGAAATTATGGCATTGCTGGATTCACATATCCCTGTTAAAGTAATTTTCCTTTATAATCAGTCACCCAATAGTTGTGATAAACAAACGAGATGTCTCCCTTTAGAGATGACAAATTCTCTCTCAGTCAAACCTTTAGCTTCAATCTTGGGCTTTGAACAAGACACAATAACCTTTTAGCTTCAATCTTGGGCTTTAGACAAGACACAAATAACCTTTTAGCTTCAATCTTGGGCTTTGAACAAGACACCAAAACACTATCTTTTCCTCCCATAGAATAGGAGGAACTACGATTGCTCTGATTTCCCTGTTTATCTTTAACGGGAATACGTAGGCATAAGATTGTGAAATCTTAGCGAGCACACCAATAAAAAACATTAGGTTCAGTACCTTCACACATATCAAAATCTTTAGGTCTAGTACCTTCACTCATCAAAAACATCGGAAAACCCGAAATGAATAAAAACTCTCTCTCTCAAACACTCCCAAAGAAGAAACTTTCCCAACCCACAATAGATAAACACCAGTAAGTAGAAAGCAGTGAGAAAACTTGCTAACAACATGTGGATAACCACATATAGGATGGGTAATTGACCTCCCCATTGTATAACCTGACCCCGAATCTCTTAAAGCATTTGTTCAATTAAACATTTGCATGCAAGGTTAGTTTTAGATAACTTCCCTTTCCTTTCCAGCTTCATAGGATAAATAAGAAATCAGAAAGTAGCACCCCACTCCTACCATTGCGGTGAGGAGAAACCCATGGCGATAAGGTGGTCACGTCACCGACAAAAATCTCACGCTACAGGAAAATGGCGACTCTGCTGGGGATGAAATTTTAGGGATCTGTCTTACCTTAGTCATCATTCGTCACCATTTTCCAACAGTAAAATGGCAACTCTGCTGGGAATGCGAGTGATGTCACACGTGGAAATTTTGAGAGAACCCTAAGATATGTGATGGCATAGATGGGTGGTCTTACAGGGAGTGATTCCTGAATAAGCGATCCTGGTAGACCATCAAATCAGGTGAGGGCCCGTGTGGATACTATGTTGAACGACTAACGTCGTGAAAATAGACATTATCCCAGTGCGGCACCCGTGACCCTGAGGATTTAGTAGACATTAACCTTGTGGCTATTTGGTAGTGCGGTAACTATCGGAAATAGTTGATACTCGACACTACACCCAAATTGAGATTAACCTATGATGCTACAGCTCGCTCGGGTGAACCAGCTTGCTGTTGTTATCCCTAGGGGGTCAATGATTTTGGGAACTTTTAACCCATTCTACATGTACAAAAATTTACCAGAATATAACCTTTTGGGATGGGTAGAGCCATGACTCCATGCTCGTGACGTTGAACCCTTGAACCCATGTTTTTTCAATGTTTTTGTGTACTGCATTCATGCATTCATTTAAAAAACTCTTAAACAAAGAAAAATCTTCTTTTGACTTCCTCTCTTTCTTTTTCAAAATAAACTAAAACAATAATTGCAAATATCAGAAAGAAAGATTGCTTTATGGATTTCGGTAGAAGAAAGACGCACAAGTACACATTTAAGGCTCCAAAACTAGAGGATTTAAGAATGTTGGCAAGGATGATTACCAATCCGGATGCTTTCAGAGCTAAGCACGGAGGGTTGTTGTCTCTGTTAAGGGTCCACGTAGTTGAAGGAATCCTGTCTACGTTAATTCAGTTTTATGATCCGGTTTATCACTGTTTCACATTCCTGGATTATCAACTAGCACCAACACTGGAGGAGTACTCTCACCTGGCTGATTTACCCATCACTGACCAAGCTCCCTTTTCTGGACTGGAAGAAATTCCAAAAGATCAAACCATTGCAAGAGCAATCTATTTGGACGAGTCAGAAGTCAGGACTCACATGACCACTAAGGAAGGAATCCAGGGTTTACTAGCTAAATTCCTGACGAAGAAAGCTCTATACTTTTCCAGTGTAGGAAACATAATTGCTTTCGAAGATATCTTTGTTCTGCTCACATACGGGTCGTTCCTCTTCCCCAACATCGATAACTTCGCCGATACCAATGCCATTAAGATATTTCTAATTGGAAACCTCGTACCAACTCTGCTCGCGAATGCTTATCATTTTGTACACTTAAGGAATTTGTACAGCGGAGGAATAATCACATGCTGTGTACCCCTACTTTACAAATAGTTCACTTCCCATTTACCTAAGTCTGCTGCATTTTGGGACCGTAAGAGTACTCTACGTTGGTCATAGAGAATCATGTCTCTTACCGACTCTGACATAGATTAATACAATAGGATTTATGAGGGGATAAAGATCATCGACAGATGCAGAAATTTCCCTAATGTACCCCTCATAGGAACTAAAGGAGGAATCAACTATCATCTAATTTTAGTTTGCCGTCAACTCGGATACCCGGTGAAGCATATCCCACGTAATGTTCATCTGGAAGGTCTTTTCTTCAAGGAAGGAGAAAATGACAGAGCACTAAAGAAGGAAATAGTGCATGCCTAGCAACATGTTCACAAGAAAGGAAGAGAGTCTCTAGGAGGACCGAACTGTATCACCGTGGAACCTTATCTCCACTAGGTACAAACTAGAGCTCTCAAGCTGAGGATTCCTTACCCTCGTCAAGAAGTTCTTCTGTTAAACGAATTTGTCCTTTATTTTATGTCTGATATGGAAAAACTCCAGGTCGCTCTCAACAAAGTTCAACGGGAGAAAAGCTCTTGGAAACACAAGTACCGAATCCTCAATGTGGAGTGTACCAAAATTCAGCAACTTTTAAAAGAAAAGGATGCTCTGATTAGGATATTAGAGCAACATGTTGTAGAAATTCCGGAAGACCGAAGAAATCTGCTCGCTCCTTTCACTTGGCAAAGGACTGATGATCCGACAACGTCTGAAGAGCCCCGGTCAAAGAAAAGGAAAATACCAGAACCAGCATCTGAGTTCTCTTCGGAGAGGACTTAGGATCCAAAAGCTTAGACATTTCCTTTTACAGCACTTTGTAAAATACTATATTTTCCATTTCAATAATCTTTCGAATTCAATAAAAAGGGGTCTCCCCACTGTATGATATTTGCAATCTATTTTGTTGAAGTTTCTTTTTTATTAAAGCAAAAAACAAAAATATATATATATCATTGCATTCATCATTCTCACATAACGCGTTCTTCTTATCTTCGAATCTCACATATGTGTCACGATTATAGAGTCAAACTGTCTCATTCGTACAACACTCGGGCCAATCGACAAAAGAAAATGGACGATCTCGAGGAAGTGAACAGAGAGCTGAGAGAAGAAATCGACGCTCTGAAGGAAGATCTGAAAAAACTTCACAGTGACATGCAATCTCTGGCAGCAGCTCAGAGGTAACAACAAAAGACTGTGATCTCAGAGATCACATCTACGCCCGTAGTGGAGACATATGATCCTCGGTACAACATGCCTAAAGATCGCCCCTGGGGCATGCCTATCAACTTTGTCCCTGAAGGATATATCCCCCCGGTCATGGAAGACCCAGAAACTGCAACCGAAACCGCTGGGCCTGAAGGTTACAAACTTCGGGAAAGTGAAGATGCAAAAGTGATGACAGCAACTCCTGAAGGTTACAAACTTTGGGGCACGGAAGCACTAAGAGTCACTGCCATAATGACTATACCACAACCAGTGGTACACACTGTCCCGAAATGACAGATTCCACAAGTAACTTCTGGTGGAAACGAAAACATGTACGAAAGAATGAATGAGTTCCAGGAGCAATTCCTGGAGATACAGAAGGAACTACATGCCATTCGCGGTTAGGATTTATTCGGAAAGGACGCCGGAAACCTTTGTCTGGTCCCTAATGTGAAAATCCCGCACAAATTCAAGGTGCCTGACTTTGAAAAATACAAGGGAAACTCTTGCCCTCAAAGTCATTTGGTGATGTACGCTCGAAAGATGTCAACTCAGACAGAGAATCAAGAGCTACTGATCCATTATTTCCAAGACAGTTTAACCGGTGCCGCACTCAAATGGTACATGGGTTTAAACCGCACCAAGATCAATAATTTTAGAGATCTCGGCGCTGCCTTCGTTCAGCAGTATAAGTATAACTGGACATGGCACCAGACAGAGATCAACTCGGAGCAATGTTGCAAAAGGACAAGGAAACTTTTAAGGAATATGCTAGAGATGGCATGAAATTGCCACCCAGATCTGTCCCCCTCTTGAGGAAAAAGAGATGACTAAGATCTTTCTGAAAACCTTAAGCTCATTCTATTACGACCGAATGGTCGCCAGTGCACCCAGCGACTTCATTAAGATGGTGAACATGGGAGTACGCCTTGAAGAAGCAGTCTGAGAAGGCGTTATCAAATTCATGATGTACTCCTATTAGGAACCAATCTGGTGAGGATACATTGCAGACAGAGCGGGTACGGTCATGTACTGCCTCACAATTATCACCAGTGTGATATCTGCTCAAAGAATAATCAAGGATGTTCCGTAGTGCAATCAGCTCTACACGAACAAATGAATCCCTGATGGATTCAAGATCATCAAATCCGTGAAGTCAATATGGCTCGCGCAAATCCCAACATTGTCCAGAACCACAACATTCTGGCGATGAATATCAACTTAGTGGCGATGCACTCAAGGCAAAGTCAATACCATGATCTGCCACGACACGATTATAATTCCTGTCTGATCTGCTCAATAAGCAATCAGGGATGCTCTTTTGTAGAAGAGGCCCTCCAGCGCCAGATGGACCTTGGATGGATTTAGGAGTATCATGAGAGAAATGATCATCAAGTCAATATGATTTATATCTTTGATATTCGCTTGATGAATACCAGTCTGGTAGAATTACACGCTAAGCAAGTCAGGCTCAGTTTTCTGGCTTCACATGATTATCAAGACTGTAAAGTGTGTCGTAAAGACGACCAAGGATGTGCACTTGTCCAAAGAATACTTCAACACTTGTTGGACCACTGGTGGCTTCCAATTTACTTGGACGAAGCTACACAACAGATCAGTATGACTGACGAGAATCCTGATAGGCATCAAAGTCAGGATGCCCGCTCGATGGAAACAGATCTAGTAAAGTTGCACTGTATACAAAGCGGACGTGTCCGGGTGCCACCACACAATTATGAGCGCTGTAGAGTTTGCTCAGAAAACAACCAAGGATGCTACCTCGTGCGAGCGGCTCTTCAAAATCAGTTGGACCACAAAGAGATCCAACTATGTTCATATTCTGGGTCGACCAACGGGATACCCGACTATCTCTATGATCAAAGCAAAGACATTGTTTTAATCTCTAATCATGAAATGACGAAAGACGTATGCATCATAATCCCTCTACTCCATGAGTCAAGCGTTCCTCTTGATAGTAGAAAGATTCTCAACCTCGAACCAATTGAGGCCGGCTACGATGGTCAGAAAAATCAAAAGGCTCTTGTGGTTATCTATCTACCAGGACCAATACCGTAGAAATCCGATAAGGCCACCCCTTACAATTACGATGCAATAACAAGCGAAAATGGAAAGGAAACTCCATTACCCTCCGACGTAAACATTACCGGCATCAGTCGAGTAACACAGAGTGGTCGAATCTTCAACCGAGGAGTTGGAGAACCTACCAAGGAAAAGGAACCTCAAACAGAAGTTCCCAATCAACCAGTCGGTCAATCCAGTAATCCATAACTGGTAAAAAATAGCGATGAGATGCTGAAGCTCATCCAGAGAAGCGAGTACAACATTGTAGACCAACTGTTGCAAACTCCTTCAAGAATCTCTGTGCTATCTATCTTGCTTAGTTCCGAAGCTCTACAGAAAGTCTTAGAGCAAGCCTTTGTGGAACAAGATGTGACGATAAAACAGTTTGACAACATCATCTCCAACATCACTTCCTGCAACAACTTAGGATTCCGTGATGAAGAATTACCGGAAGAAGGCAAAAATCACAACATGGCGCTTAACATTACAGTCAACTGCCAGGACGATGCTTTAGCCACCGTACTGGTAGATACCGGATCAGCTCTGAATGTTATGCCAAAATCTACTCTGATGCAACTATCATTTCAAGAGGCCCTGATGTGAGGCAGCGAGGTCATTGTCAAAGCCTTTGACGGATCCAGAAAAATAGTTATCGGTGAAGTTGATCTTCCCATAACTATCGGTACTCACACTTTCCAAGTCACTTTCCAGGTCATGGATATCTAGGCGGCATACAACTGTTTATTAGGAAGACCTAGGATATACAAAGTTGGGGCAGTCACTTCGACACTTCACCAGAAGCTGAAGTTCGTCAAGAATGACAAGTTAGTCACAGTCTGTGGAGAGCAAGCCTTAATTGTAATCAACTTATCATCATCATCCTATGTGGAACCCGAGGAGGTTGTTGGAACTCAGTTTCAAGCACGATGGGTGAACGATGAGAATCGACCAGAAAGAGGGACGTCAATTCCTCATACAAAGATGCTCTCAAAGTGATCGAGAGTAACAACGCAAAAGGATTGGGACAGCTTGTGATTCCTACTAATAACAAGACAAAAAAAGGTCTTAGTTTTTCCTCAGCCTGTACCCAGACTGCCAAGAAAGATGAAAGTTTTCATCCCATTCAAGACTTCTTCCACAGCGGAGGCTTCCTCCACCCAGTGTCTCAAGAAGTACACACCATCAATGAGGGTGACTCCTCCGATACAGAAGAAGAGTGGAAGTCCTATCTCAACGAGGATGGTTATATGTCTCAGGAAGAAATGCATACGCCATTTTGCTTTCCCTCGCAGATTCCGAGATATATACCAAGATCAGACGTCAAGATGATATACAGAGATTGTGATCCTAAGGGATACCATGCTCCGCCCAACTCATTAGAGGAGGACACTCCGATGAAAGACAACTTCGACTATGACTATTTTGATCCCCTGGATGACTTACCTATCTGGAAGCCGTACCCAGAAGACTTGGGGCAAAATAGTCAGCCAAACGACGTTTAACAGCTAAGTAATATTGAAAAGAATACATGCGTCCCCATCAAGTCATGGGATTATTACTCAGGACATTTCGAAGATATCCAGTGCAACGATGAATCTGCAAAGATTAGAGGACAAGATTTCATCAACTATGCTTTTTCTGAGGTCAATGTCATCGAGAAGGATGACTCCTCCAGTCCCGCAGAAGTATGGGACACCTTAGGAAAGCCGAGTGGCAAGTACGACTTCTTGGTCAAGTACACCGCTCCTGAAAGCTCTCGTATCAGGCTCGAAGACATCCAGCCAACTGGATGGGGAGATCCTCTCGAGAGTGAGAACACTAACAAAGATACAATAGAAGAGTTTGTCTACGACAACTCTGCCTGGGAGGAAGACTCCAACGATCCTGCTCCGCCAGAAATCAGCGTCATTTCTGAGGACAAACCAAGAAATAAGGTACCAGACTTTGTGATTCAACGAGGAGTTCACCGCCAATGGGTTGCTGTCGATGTCCCGAAATTCGTCCATAAGTCTAAGTAATTGCCATCTTTGTTTTAACCTTTCACCCTGTCCAGGTGAAACGGATGTGTTTATAGGGCTCACTTTTCTATAAATGTCCCTCTTCGCTTCGCCCAAAGCGACAAAGTTTTGTTTTATAGGGCTGTAGTTTCAAGAATCGACCAAATCATAAATAAATAAACGTTATTCTGTAATTTCTGCATTTACTGTTGTTTTCAATTTTCGTTTTTCAGAAAATGGTAATCCTAAAACAAAAAAAAAAACAATAACAAGCATTTTTCAGAAAATACACTGCACACACTCTTACATTCTCTCTATCTCTTCTAAAAACAAATCATCACGTCATGCAGATTGCTTGTTTTAAACCCCATTGAAACATACGATCCAATGCCTTCTCCCAACTTTGAATTCCCAGTATTTGAAGCTAACGAAGAAGAAGACGAAGAAATTCCAGAGGAGATCTCCCGATTACTCAGACAAGAGGAAAGGTCCATTGAGCCTCACAAAGAGCCATTAGAAACGGTCAACTTGGGTTCAGAAGAAGAGAGGAAAGAAGTCAAGATTGGGGCACTGCTCAGTCCAACTGTCATAGAAGGTTTGATAAAACTTCTCAAAGAATTTCCAGATGTGTTTGCTTGGTCCTATCAGGACATGCCAGGGTTGGATACCAGCATCATAGAACATCATCTACTGTTAAGATCAGAATGTCCGCTAGTAAAACAAATGTTGAGAAGGACTCACCCAGACATGGCCATCAAAATTTAAGAGGAAGTGCAGAAACAGATTGACGCGGGTTTCCTCGCCACCTCAAAATATCCTCAATGGCTAGGCAACATAGTGCCACTTTCGAAAAAGGACGGAAAAGTCAGAATGTGTGTAGACTACAGGGATCTGAATAAAGCAAGTCCAAAGGACGACTTCCCCTTCCCACACATAGATATGCTGGTAGACAGTACAACAAAATTCAAAGTCTTCTCCTTCATGGATGGATTCTCGGGCTATAATCAAATCAAAATGGCGCCAGAAGATATGGAGAAAACTTCGTTCATCACCCCATGGGGCACCTTTTGTTACAAGGTAATGCCGTTCGGTTTGAAGAACGCCGGGGCAACCTATCAAAGGGCCATGACTACTCTGTTTCACGACATAATGTACAAAGAAATTGAACTGTATGTCGATAATATGATTGCCAAATCTAAAACAGAAGAGGATCATGTGACCCACCTGTCAAAGTTATTCGAGCGTCTGAGAAAACACAAACTCCGCTTGAATCCTAACAAATGCACATTCGGTGTTCGCTCAGGAAAACTTTTAGGGTTCATCGTCAGCCAGAAAGGGATTGAGGTTGATCCTGACAAGGTCAAGGCCATTCAAGAAATGCCTTCTCCAAAGACTGAAAAACAAGTCAGAGGATTCCTGGGATGTCTGAATTACATATCCAGATTCATATCTCTCATGACCGCGACATGCGCGCCGATCTTAAAACTACTCAAAAAGAATCAAAGATGTGTATGGATAGAAGACTGCCAAACAGCCTTTGACAGTATCAAGGAATATCTGTTGAATCCACCAATTCTATCACCTCCAGTAGAGGGAAGACCACTGATCATATACCTAACAGTCTTGGAAGATTCTATGGGTTGTGTACTTGGCCAACAAGACGAAACGAAAAGAAAAGAGTCTGCCATTTACTACTTAAGCAAGAAATTTAAAGATTGTGAGACTCGGTACATTATGCTTGAAAAAACTTGCCGTGCTCTGGCTTGGGCAGCTAAACGTCTTCGCCAGTACATGATTTGTCACACTACTTGGTTAATCTCCGAAATGGATCCGATCAAGTATGTCTTTGAAAAACCTGCTCTCACGGGAAGGATTACCCGTTGGCAGATGTTGTTATCAGAATACGACATCGAGTACCATGCTCAAAAAGCTATCAAAGGAAGTATTTTAGCCGATCATTTAGCTCATCAACCGATTGACGATCAAGAATCAGTCAGATTTGGCTTCCTAGACGAAGATGTCATGTACTTGAAAATGAAAGATTGTGATGAACCGCTACCCAATGAAGGGCCAGAACCAGGTTCCCAATGGGGACTAATATTTGACGGAGCTGTCAACAATTATGGAAACAAAATTGGGGAAATCATCGTAACACCTCAGGGTACCCACATTCCTTTCACTGCCAGACTGACTTTCAAATTCACAAATAACGAGGTCGAATACGAAGCTTGTATCATGGGTCTCGAAGAAGCAATTGACTTAAGGAAAAAGAACTTGGATGTGTATGGAGACTCAGCCCTGGTTATCAATCAGATCAAAGGAGATTGGAACACATACCAATCAGGACTGATTCCTTACAAAGATTACGCGAGAAGGTTGTTACCATTCTTCAACAAAATCGAGTTTCATCATATCCCTCGTGAAGAGAATCACAAGGCTGATGCATTAGCCACTCTCTCTTCCATGATTAGTGTAGGTCAATGGAACGACGTACCTAAGATTGACATAATGCGCCTAGAGAGGCCCGCTTATATCTTCACGATCGAAGCAGGCATAGACGATAAACCTTGGTATCACGATATCAAATGCTTCCTTCAAAAACAAGAATACCCGCCTAGGGCATCAAGAAAAGACAGAAAGACCCTCAGGAGACTGGATGACAACTTCTTTCTGAGTGGTGATACACTCTATAAGAGAAACTTTGACATGGTGTTGTACCCCAAATTTTACCCTCCGATATTCTGATCGTTTGCATATCCTTTTCATCGGTCTCTGTTTTCGCATTTTTAGTAAACATATCAATAATCATGCATTTTTCGTTAGAGTTTAATTTGTTTTATTTCTTTTTTTTTACTAACTATTTTCAATTATCTTTTTTATTATTTTTTTTAGTTTTATTATTATTATTTCTTTATTATTATTATTAATTTTATTATTATTAATTTTATTATTATTAGTTCTATTATCATTATTAGTTTTATTAGTATTAGTTTTATTATTACTAAGCTTTATTATTATTATTATTGCTTTTATTTTGTTTATCTTCATGGTAAGTGGGGACCACTACAATACAAACACTTCACATGGATTGCCAACTTGGATTTATCAATGGCCAAAAAGCATTCTTACACTTCACTTATCAATGGCCAAGAATCATTCTCATAAAGTCACATGGATTGCCACATCAACACTCCCACTTTATTCATACTATAAATAAGATCTCTCATTCTCTCATTTTACACACCAGATTCACCCCACACAAAGGCTGAATACTCTCTTAATTTTCTCCCTCAATTATTCTTGCAAATTTTCTGGAGAGAAGACTCGTCTTCATTTTTCCATAACTCGTGTCATTGAAGAGGCAGTGGACCGTCTCCACTAGGTAACATTCACCTATTTTATTTCTCCGTTTTCAAAGTACCATGATCATTTATCTATGCTGTTATCAAGTTCATTAACATGTTAATATTTTTCTGGAAAAAGTATTGTAATATCCTATAATTTTTGTTTGGTTTTATTATGAATGATGTTTAAAAGATAAGATAAAAATTCAAAAAGACAAAAAAATGCTTCATCACCACCCTTTTATTATTTCATACTATTTTTATTTTATTTTCCATTTATTCTTAATTTTGTTTCTCTAGTTTTTATTTTAGGAGCACTTTGAATTTTTAGTTTCAATTTATCATGTTATTTCTTGAATTCATAACTTTTTCTTTCGAATTTTGTTTTGATTTTTATTTTTCGCTCACGATCTTTATTTCGATTTTTAGGGCCAATGATATTACAAAATCATGACTTAGTTTATTTATGCAAAATGACTAAAAAGTCTTGATATGTATGAGCCTCATTTCTTTATTTTTGTTGGTCAATGAAAGTCGAATATCAAAAGATTATCGATCCTCCGATTAAATCTTGATCAAGACGAGACTAACTTTATTCTTCATTTTGAGTCCATTTTCTTTACTTTAGGCCGATGACATTGCACAAATCTAGACTTTGATTATTTCAAATCAATAAAGTCTTGATAAATATGAGGCCACTGTTTACTTATTTTTATTGGTCGATGAAAGTCAAAAATCTAAGATTATCAATTTATCGATTTAAATATTAATTAAGACGAGACCAACCTTATTTTTTCATTCCGGTTTCATTATCTTTATTTTGGTCGATGACATAACAAACTTCATGGTTTGGTTGACTTCATTGAATCAACAAAACTTTGACCAATATGAGACCGCTTTCTCTTTATTTCAGTTTCATTCACTTTTTAGTCGATGAAAGTCATGAATCATTGATTATCGATTCCTCGATTAAATCATGATTAGGACGAGATTAATTCTATTTCGTGTTCTTAGCAAGCAAACATAACATAACACAAACTTAGCAAGAGGTTCCTGTAGAGTACTACAGATACTTAGGGTGCTAATACCTTCCCTTTGTATAACCAACCCCCGAACCTTAGATCTCCCCCTTTAGGTTTTTTTACGATCTTGAACCTTTCCTTTGGATAAATCAAAGACGGTTGTAAAAGAAAATGATGCAAGTTAAGTAATAGCTTGTTATCCGATTTTCACCGCAACAGAAATGGCGACTCTGCTGGGGAGATCAGTTAGACCTATTGCTGGTCATTTCCTAAGAGGGTTAAGCCAATCTTGTTTTTATGTTATTCATGTTTGCTTATTTACTTGTATATGCTTATGTATGTCATATTTGCTTATATACTTGTATCTTTGTTCTTGCTTTATTATACTATTTATTTTGGGTTATCATGGTATCTATGAGTGAGATAAGTCCTAACCCGAACTTGAGAGAACACATATGTTTAGGAACCGTGGACATAGTCAAGCGAACTTCGAGGGAGAAGTTCCAAAGGAGGGAACTTGAAGTCCACACTCAGTTGAGGCCCTCTTAGAGGTGGTAAATGTTGAACGAGCAATCGTGACTACGTTACTACTTTCGACCTAGGAGCCAGAGATACTGATGACCTTTAGTTATCCCTTTTCCCCACCTGGCCTATTTAGGATGTAGTGCGATGATTATGAGGGAGTAATCCTAAATGATTGCTACGTGATACTACGCTCAGACGAGACTCTCTTGAGGATTTTATTGATCACCGAGCAATTGGGAAGTTGATAAAATCCGAAAGATGGGTTGTTGACTCTGGAAACTCTTTAAAACTTTACTCTGCAGATACAAGAACCCTAGTACACACCCTATGGTTGGTTCTTTACCCAGACTTCATGTTGTGATCTCGAACCCTTGATCCTGTTGCATGTGTTTTTGCATCCTGTTTGCATTGCATTGCATTTGATTTGCATCTTTGCATGTCTCATTGCATACGTCTGTCTGCCAAGCTACTCATTTCCAGTGGTCTCTATCTTACAGTGTCATCTGTGAGTCATCAAGCTGATTCCTCGACATCGATACCGGACTAAAGCGAATTACAGATGTAAGATGTCAGAGCAAGAGGCGCACAATGCTGAGGTCCGAATGGAAATCGATGACCTTAAGTCGAGCATGACTAAACTCACTGAGATGCTCCAAGTTTTGATTGCTAGGGGAGAGCAACCCCAAAGGACTGTCATCCAGGAAGTTTCAAGCGCTGATCCTCCACCAGTTCAGATGCCACCTTCAACTTGGCCAGAGTTTGGTTTGCCACGCAACTACTCTCCATCTCTTGTATCTACTGCTATGGTTGGTCAGACTGCTATGCCTGTCTTTCAAGCTCCTGTTTTCACCGAGCCCAGACCTATGGTCCATGCTGTTCCACAGACTGTTCGAGCTTCTTTCGAGAATCCCCTCTATGAGTACAATGCTGTCAGTGTTCAAGGTGAAGACCGTGAAGACTTTGTTGAACCTGAAGTTGTTCGAAAGCAGTTTCAGAGCATAGAGAAGAGACTCAAAGCCGTTGAGGGTACTGATTTCTTTAATGTGGATGCAGACAACATGTGCTTAGTATCAGACCTTGTTATACCTGCTAAGTTCGTAACTCCAGATTTTGTGAAGTACAAGGGTCACTCTTGCCCAAGAGCTCATTTGGTCATGTATCTTCGCAGGATGACTGCTCATGCCAAGAATCAGAAGTTCCTTATCCACTGTTTTCAAGACAGCTTGAGTGGAGCATCGCTCAAATGGTACATGGGTCTCGAGCAAAACTCTATCCATAGCTTCCAAGACCTCACCAATGCCTTCATGAAGCAATACAAGTATAACCTCGACATGGATCCTGATCGCCGTCAACTGCAAAACATGTCTCAGAATGATAAAGAGTCTTTCAAGGAGTATGCTCAACACTGGAGAGAGTTGGCTTCCCAGGTTGAACCTCTTTTGGCTGAGAAAGAGTTAACCGGAATGTTCATGGATACCCTGTCCCCATTCGATTGGGAGAAGATGGTTGGAAGTGTTTCCTCCAATTTCACTGATTTGGTTACTATTGGCCAAATATTAGAGGAAGGTCTTAAGAAAGGAAAAGTATCCAAGGCTGTTGAATCTTCTAATGCTGTGAAGAAATTCTACGGGAACTTTCAGAAGAAGAAGGAAGATCAGACTAATGCTGTCATGGTTGAAGCAAGAAGGCCTCGTCCCCGACCTCAGTATGTTGTTCACCCTGTTGTTGCTGTTGTTACTCCTGTGGTTGCTGCACCACGACCAACTCAAGCTTTCCAACGTCCGGCTGCAGGACAGAGCCAGTATTGTAATAGGGGTTAATTTGATCCCATTCCCATGACTTACACTGAACTTTATCCTGGTTTAGTTCAACAAGGTTTGATTACCACAAGGCCTCTGCCTCCTCCTCCAAATCCTCTTCCAGCCGGCTATAGGGCTGATCTTCATTGTGAATACCATCAAGGTGGTGTAGGCCATAACTTGGAAAGTTGCTTTGCGTTGAAGGATAGAGTACAAGAGCTGATGAGGAACAAAATCCTCTCCTTTAAGGACAATCCCAATGTTCAGAACAACCCTCTGCCAGGGCACGCCAAGTGAAGCTTCAGTCGACTTCAGCATGCTATCCTCCTAAAAGCCAGTGTTTCAGACAGGACAACTCATCCTTGTGTTGATTAGTCACTAGGCCTTTGTTTCTTGTTGTTTTCACTTTCTTTATTTTGTAATGGGTGTTTGCTTTCAAATTATGTTTGTACTTTCACAGTTAATGAAATGAGCACTGCAACTTTTGATTCAATTCATTTGTGTTTGCTATTTACTTCTTATTGTTTCCTCTTTCATGAAAAATAAAATAAAAAATTATCTTGTCCACTTTCTTCTGATTATGCAAAGATTGGAGGGAGGATGATGAAAACAAAATACTCATAATTGTTGTTAGTATGCTTTCAAAGAAACTTTGCTGACGATGTAAGGCATTGTTTCAATCCCCAAACACTGGAGAAATAAGGAAGTTAACCCCTCTTTAACCCCTTTGAGCCTTGAAGTAGGAGTTTCTTTCTTTACAAATAAAAACTCGCAATCTTAACCTGGGGCAGGGTAGTTCTCAGTAACTTAATTGTGCATTCAAATACAAGAGTTGCATTCAAGACGCCGTTCAACAAAAGGTTGCATTCACAAATGTTCCTTCGGACACAGCAAGCAAGTGTCGAAGATGTCTTTCAAGTCGAATGCCAACGATGGTTCACTGTAATCCTTAAGCCCGACAGTCACTAAAATAAAATAAAAAAGTACAACAAACAAAAAAGAAAATAAGAAAGAAAAGTTTGTATGACAACCAAAGGGAGAAATCTTTAAATCCTTACCATAAAAGTCCTCAATGAAAAAACAACTAAATGTTATAGGGAAGTGGTGACTACCATTTAGAGTCCATTGATTTCTGAACCATCATTACTATAATCAGCGCAATTCCTAACCTATGGGAACTTGAGTGCATAGTCTGAGTTAACTGAGCGTAGGACTGAAGATCATCACGAAGATTGGGTGGGCACAAATAAACTTTGAGCCTTTATCCTTTGTTTCATAAACCGTGAACTGTGCCACATTACAACCCTCAAAAGACCTAACTGAAGCTAGGTTATTTTGAAAGCATACTACAGCAAGGTTGCGTAAACTGACTCCAAAAGATCTTTGCAGATCATCTATTTTGGCATCACGCCTTGTGCTTTACCTTTCAATTTAACGTCTTGAACCACAGTGTTCAGACCAGTGACTCATTTTGTTTTGCATCTTTCAAAAATGACTTTGATTTCTAAAATTGCATGAACTTTGCATTTACCATGTTTGTACAAATACTTTTGTTTACAAACTAGCTTTCTTCTTAAGGAATTTTCAAACATTTGAGAAACTTGGTTGGTGATCCAATCAGGGGCAAGTTCATTTCATATCATATTGAGAATCAGTTCAAGATTTGTAGTTTAATGTCGACTTCTTAGAGTTGGTTCATACAGAAGATTTTTCAAGACTCATACTGGGGCAAGCTTTCCCAGTGTACAGTAGGACAATCATCTTTCAAGACTCAGACTGGGGCAAGCTCTCTAAGAGTACCATGAAACGGTCATTTTCAGAATCAGACAAGCTGAAGCAATGATCAGCTCATCTACAATAATCATCTAGTCTGGGGCAATTTACCTGAAGAATCCCCAAGCAACGCTTTACCCTTCCTAAAAGGATCATCAATTTGGATACAGTTTACCAGTGTGGCAGATGATGTGTTCAGCATCAGCATCTCTAGTCCCAAGCAGAATTGCAGTGATCTCCGTGTAGAGGAATCAGTCTTCCAGTCTTGTCTTCCCAGAGAGTCGAGCCATGTCGTCGACATCTGCATTCGCATTTGATCATATATCATCTGTATAATTTATACCATATGCATAACATGAGTGTTTTATCCTCATTTGCATTTCTCCCGAGGTTATGTCGTTATCCACGTCTTACCAAAACATTACCTGTCTTTTTCATTCAGTGCCATTCCTGAATGTTTTCATTCTCTTGCGCATCTAATCCTGTTGATAGATGTTTGTCTTCTCTCATTCCAGTGCTATTCCTGGATCTTTATATTCTTTCACTCCAGTGCCATTCCTGGATGTCTTTCTCACTATCATTTGATACTATTCCTGAATATAGTGATTTACCTTTACTTTCGGTGCCATTCCTAAAAGTTCACAGTCATTTAATGTTTTCTTGGATACTGTGATCCCTTTTATCCAATGCCTTCTTAGATTTCACCTTTTGTCTCATTCGTATCTGATGCCTTCTCAGATATTATGAGTTATACCTTTCATCTAAAGCCATTATTGGATTACTGGTGTTTTTTTTACATTCAATGCCATTCTTGAATATAGTCTTTGTTCACACTCATCTAAAGCCATTATTAGATATTGTGAGTTATACCTTTCATTCAAAGTCGTTATTGGATGTCTGGTTTCTCTACCATCTGATGCTTATCCGGATGTGTCTCTCTTTCTGATATTTTTTAGATAGAGTCTTTGTTCACTTTATCTAAAGCCGTTATTAGATATTGTGATTTATACCTTTTGTTCAAAGCCATTATTGGATGACTGGTTTCTTTGCACTCAAAGCCATTCTTGAATGTAGTGTTTGTTCACTTTATCTAAAGCCGTTATTAGATATTGTGATCTATACCTTTCATTCAAAGCCAATATTGGATGTCCGGTTTCTCTACCATCTGATGCCTACCCAGATGTGTCTCTCTTTCTAATATTTTTCAGATAGAGTCTTTGTTCACTTTATCTAAAGCCGTTATTAGATATTGTGATTTATACCTTTTGTTCAAAGCCATTATTGGATGACTGGTTTTTTTTGCATTCAAAGCCATTCTTGAATGTAGTCTCTGTTCACATTCATCTAAAGCCATTATTAGATATTATGATTTGTACCCTTCATTCACAGCCATTATTGGATGACTGGTTTTTTTTGCCATCTGATGTTTTTCCGGATGTGTCTTTCTCTGTCTTTTCTGGTTTTTCTTGAAGATCCCGTTTGAACTCTTCAGTATAAGAAAATTCCAAAAAATCTTTTGTTGGTGTTTATCCTTTTATTCCAAATTGATCCCCAGTGGAGATCATGTCTTCTTCCTGGTTCCATGCCTAGTAAGAGTATCTTATATTTCCCCAGTGTTGTCCGGTCACCTATAAACCTGTCGTCCATCTCGTTAGACTTTTCCCCAGTGAAAGTCACCTCTCTGGCTCCCATTCCTAGTGAGGGCCTGTAGGATTTCCTCTTTATTTTTCTATCCCCGGTGCATCCTTAGAGTCTCCCCAGTGAGTCTATCGTTGGACAATATGTATCCCCAGTGAGTCTTTCTCGTGAATGCAAACCTTATCCTTCCCCAGTAAGCTCACCTGTGGTGGATTGCCCTTCATCCGTGGTGTTTTGTTTGTCTGCCCCTTTGCATTTAGCATTCCATCATTTTCATCATATTAGATTTCATTGCATGTCAGCATTTTTGTCCATAGCATTGCATGTCAGTGCGTCTGAGGGCAAATTTTCGGTTATCTATATTTAAATATCTTCCACCATGATTTCATGAAGACTATCATCACTCATGTCATCCGGTGAAGATATTTAAATAGGGGCAACTGTTGTACCCCAAATTTTACCCTCCGATATTCTGATCGTTTGCATATCCTTTTCATCGGTCTCTGTTTTCGCATTTTTAGTAAACATATCAATAATCATGCATTTTTCGTTAGAGTTTAATTTGTTTAATTTCTTTTTTTTACTAACTATTTTCAATTATCTTTTTTATTATTTTTTTTAGTTTTATTATTATTATTTCTTTTTTATTATTATTATTATTATTAATTTTATTATTATTAATTTTATTATTATTAGTTCTATTATCATTATTAGTTTTATTAGTATTAGTTTTATTATTACTAAGCTTTATTATTATTATTATTGCTTTTATTTTGTTTATCTTCATGGTAAGTGGGGACCACTACAATACAAACACTTCACATGGATTGCCAACTTGGATTTATCAATGGCCAAAAAGCATTCTTACACTTCACTTATCAATGGCCAAGAATCATTCTCATAAAGTCACATGGATTGCCAACTTGGATTTATCAATGGCCAAAAAGCATTCTTACACTTCAGTTATCAATGGCCAAGAATCATTCTCATAAAGTCACATGGATTGCCACATCAACACTCCCACTTTATTCACACTATAAATAAGATCTCTCATTCTCTCATTTTACACACCAGATTCACCCCACACAAAGGCTGAATACTCTCTTAATTTTCTCCCTCAATTATTCTTGCAAATTTTCTGGAGAGAAGGCTCGTCTTCATTTTTCCATAACTCGTGTCATTGAAGAGGCAGTGGACCGTCTCCACTAGGTAACATGCACCTCTTTTATTTCTCCGTTTTCAAAGTACCATAATCATTTATCTATGCTGTTATCAAGTTCATTAGCATGTTAATATTTTTCTGGAAAAAGTATTGTAATATCCTATAATTTTTGTTTGGTTTTATTATGAATGATGTTTAAAAGATAAGATAAAAATTCAAAAAGACAAAAAACATGCTTCATCACCACCCTTTTATTATTTCATACTATTTTTATTTTATTTTCCATTTATTTCTTAACTTTGTTTCTCTAGTTTTTATTTTAGGAGCACTTTGAATTTTTAGTTTCAATTTATCATGTTATTTCTTGAATTCATAACTTTTTCTTTCGAATTTTGTTTTGATTTTTATTTTTCGCTTACGATCTTTATTTCGATTTTTAGGGCCAATGATATTACAAAATCATGACTTAGTTGATTTATGCAAAATGACTAAAAAGTCTTGATATGTATGAGCCTCATTTCTTTATTTTTGTTGGTCAATGAAAGTCGAATATCAAAAGATTATCGATCCTCCGATTAAATCTTGATCAAGACGAGACTAACTTTATTCTTCATTTCGAGTCCATTTTCTTTACTTTAGGCCGATGACATTGCACAAATCTTGACATTGATTATTTCAAATCAATAAAGTCTTGATAAATATGAGGCCACTGTTTACTTATTTTTATTGGTCGATGAAAGTCAAAAATCTAAGATTATCGATTTATCGATTTAAATCTTGATTAAGACGAGACCAACCTCATTTTTTCATTCCGGTTTCATTATCTTTATTTTGGTCGATGACATAACAAACTTCATGGTTTGGTTGACTTCATTGAATCAACAAAACTTTGACCAATATGAGACCGCTTTCTCTTTATTTCAGTTTCATTCACTTTTTAGTCGATGAAAGTCAAGAATCATTGATTATCGATTCCTCGATTAAATCATGATTAGGACGAGATTAATTCTATTTCGTGTTCTTAGCAAGCAAACATAACATAACACAAACTTAGCAAGAGGTTCCTGTAGAGTACTACAGATACTTAGGGTGTTAATACCTTCCCTTTGTATAACCAACCCCCGAACCTTAGATCTCCCCCTTTAGGTTTTTTTACGATCTTGAACCTTTCCTTTGGATAAATCAAAGATGGTTGTAAAAGAAAATGATGCAAGTTAAGTAATAGCTTGTTATCCGATTTTCACCGTAACACATGGTCTTGCTCCGATGCGTAGATAGGCCAGAAGCAAACATGGTAATGAAAGAAATTCACGAAGCATCCTTCGGCACTCATGCCAATGGACACACAATGGTGAGAAAAATTCTGAGAGCAGAATACTATTGGTTGACAATGGAATCCAATTGCTACAAGTACATAACGAGATGTCACAAGTGTCAGATATACTCAGACAAAATCCATGTACCGCCAACGCATCTCAAAGTTCTTTCTTTCCCATGGCCTTTTTCTATATGGGGAATCGACATGATTGGCATGATCGAACCCAAAGCTTCAAATGGACATCGGTTCATCCTAGTAGCCATTGATTACTTCACCAAATGGGTTGAAGCAGTGTCATACGCCAATGTAACCAGACAAGTGGTGGTTAGATTTATCAAGAACAATCTCATCTGCCGTTATGGTGTTCCAAGCCAGATCATTACAGATAATGGACCGAACTTGAACAACAAGATGATGAAATAGTTATGTGCTGAGTTCAAAATTGAACACCATAACTCATCTCCCTACCGACCTAAGATGAACGGAGCGGTAGAAGCGCCTAACAAGAACATCAAGAAGATCGTTCAAAAGATAGTTATAACCTACAAAGACTGGCACAAGATGCTACCCTTTGCACTCCATGGTTATCCCACATATGTCCGCACTTCAACAGGGGCAACCCCTTTCTCTCTAGTATATGGCATGGAAGTAGTGCTTCCCATAGAAGTAGAGATCCCATCAATCCGGGTATTGATGGAAGCTAAGCTAACAGAAGCTGAGTGGTGTCAAACCAGACACGACGAATTAAACCTAATCGAAGAAAAGAGAATGACAACTTTATGTCACGGTCAGTTGTATCAGCAAAGAATGAAGAAGGCGATTGACAAAAGGTCCGACCTCGCGTCTTCAGGAAAGGAGACCTTGTGCTCAAAAATATACAATCATTTCTCACTGATTCCCGGGGCAAATGGACTATGAACTACGATGTCCCCTATATAGTCAAGAAAGCCTTCTCAGGCGGCGCCTTGAGACTCACAACCATGGATGGAGAGGAATTGTCCTACCCCATAAATGTTGATGTAGTAAAGAAATACTTCGCCTAAATAAAAAAAATGTCTCGGTGGATTAAAAACCCGAAAGGGCGGTCCAGGAAAAAATTAGAGACATAAGCAAAAAACAAAAATCATCCCGATGGATTGGAAATATCAAAGTACAATCCAGGCAAAAATTAGGGATTAATGGCAAGTAACTACACCTAATAAGGTCAACTCCTCAGCAGTCACGCCGTCCATCAGGAAAACTTCAGTCAAGGTCATCTTCGACAGAAGCTCAGGATGTCCAGAATTCAAAATTGGTAGAAGGATAACAGTCGTTATGTTTCAATGTAGCCCTTTTCCCTTAAATTACCATTTTCTAAACTTTGTAAATGCTCTATAGAATCACGCGCTTGGCTGATTTCCATCCTATCAATAAAATTTCAGCCCTAGTGCTTTTGTTTGTAATTCTTACCTCAACTGTGTTAGATACCATGTTTCATCTGACATCCCCGACAGAGTTCTTACCTCTTAAGACGGAATGACAATTATTCCTCCCTACAGTTATCGTTTCTCCTAAGCAAGGCAGGATTTTTGAACCAGTGATACTTTTCATTCCCTGTCGTGGCCGAGTATCCGGTCGTGTTCATTCACTAGTTTGTATGTCGCGTCAGTTTTGTCAGCATAAACATACATACATCATGCATAATTGATTCACATTCATAATCATATTGCATTACTATCACTTTGGTCAGTCCTACCCCCAAGTGGTAAAGTCCTCTTAATCAATCAAGTTGTCAGTTCTTTCCTCGTCAGGAAATGTTTCGTCTGAATAATCTCTCCCCCCAGTTTATTTCTGGTTGAGAGCCGGTCCTCGACCACTTTGGTAACTTGAACCTCTGAAAGGCAAGAAGGCATTCGACAAACGTCACTCTTCACCATTGAAGATGATATCTTCACTTTCCCGGATTAAGGAAAATACCCAGAGAAAGCCTCTCGACCGAAGACCCTCAACAACACATTGGTTTCTCTCTCCAGAAAGTCAATGTTAATGAAGTCATCAGCACCTCAAAATTGGAATACATCACATGGCATTTCTCCGAAAAGATCTCGAAGAAAAGTATGATGTAGTATCCCCAAGCAGAAAACAGTCTCTCAAGAGACTCATTTTCCCCAGTTGAGTCAACAAATGGCATCTCCAACAGGGAAGTTTGCACACCTCTACAGCTCAGATGAATGGGTACCCCCAGCAAGTCTGACATCAAAACTTTTTCCATCAAATGGCATATCCCCAGTAAAAAAAAACTCTGCGAGAAGTTTGATGAAAATCGCTACACATAGCATCCATTGTCAAGGAAGGAACTCGACAAGAAGAAACTGAGACCAGTTCCTTGGCTGAAGACCAGGATCGAAGGGAAGTTTATTTAAGAAACTTAGACCAGTTCTGTGACCGAAGACCAGGATCGAGGGGAAGTTTATTTAAGAAACTTAGACCAGTTCCGTGGCCGAAGACCATGATCGAAGGGAAGTTTATTTAAGAAACTTAGACCAGTTCCGTGGTCGAAGACCAGGATCAAGGGGAAGTTTATTTAAGAAACTTAGACCAGTTATGTGGCCGAAGACCAGGATCGAGGGGAAGTTTATTTAAGAAACTTAGACTAGTTTCGTGGTCGAAGACCGGGATCGAGGGGAAGTTTTACCCTTTTACTAAGTATCATTGCTTATCAAAAGAAGATGGATGAGCAAATTTCCATTCATAACCACCGTCAAAATTTTGGCTATTCCGATATTTAATCCTCTTGCACCCTGAATGTCCGAATATCTTCGCCATTTAAACATTCGGGTCCAAGAAGATTAAATAAGGGCATCTGTCATACCCCAAATTTTGACCACCAAGATTTCCCATCATTGTGCAAATTATCACCACAATATGGGTGTGCCATCATGCCTCATCAATCTCCTCAAGGATTATTGAGCATCCACTACAACCAAGAATTAGGGTTTTGAGCCCTCCCAGAGCACTTAGGCAAAGGATCAATCAAGAATTGACATGATCTTCAACTTGTCTAAACCTCTCAAACATCCATAAGGGATCAAGAGGACTCCCAAATCAATAATCAAGCACAAAGTTACTACATTCCAAGTGGATCAAGCCTCAAGATCGCCAGTGTCACCAAATTAGGGTTTTGGTCAACCAAGGCCTCTAGATGAAAATTTTCTTCTAAGCATGAGCCAATGCTTCAAAACACAACCCAAGATACTCCAAGGGACATCATGGACCCAATCATCAAGTCAATTTAACCTCAGGGGATGCATTCATAAAAAATCAGGAATTAGGGTTTCTTGACCTAATTCACCCCTAAGTTGACTTTTGGAGCAAAGCATGAGCCAAGACCTCAAGACATGATTTGCGGGCCTCAAATACACCACTTTAATCTATTTACAACAATGGATTGACCCAAGAAGCTTGATTCACAAGTTTCAATTTCATCTGGACCACAATTAGGGTTTTGAAGAAAAAAGTCAACTGTATCTTTGACTTTTGACTAAGACATGCTCCCAAACCTTGGGACATGATTCAATACACCCTAAAACACCTATGGAATCCATCCATTAGGATTGAATAAGGTTAAGAACTTGATTGCACAAAGGATCGCACAGTTTGGATCTCATCCGATAAAAAGTCAACTGTGCACAAAATCAGCTCTGAATCAAAGGACCATAGGCCTGTGCCCTAACCTCAAGTCAATGGCTAGAGGAGACTAAAGATTAGCTTGGATCAACATTGGCCAAAGGCCTGTACCAGCTGCCATTCATTATTGCTTGCAAATCCAACTTACTCTACTATAAATAGAGTTCATTTGTGATCAGTTTGAGTACACCAAAGCACTACAACTGATGATTTCCTCAAAATCTCCCTCTTTAGGCCAAAATGCATTCTTTTGCAAGTCATCTCTGAGTTTTTGAGTTAGAGAGCAATTCCACTACAGCTCATGATCCAAACACATCCAATATGTCATATCTAAGTTGTTCAAACACTCACTTGTGATCTGAAACACCAAAATCAGAAAGTCAACCTCCAAAACCTCAAAATTTGACTTTTTGCATTTTTCAAGCCATGTCTTGATTCAATCACTTCGAAAACCAAACCAGGCCTCAAACATATTCCAAATATCATCCTCAAAATGTCCCAATTGGTTTCCCTCATCTGGAACACCATTTGAGAGAGTTACTATATTGGTCACTTTTGCCCCTTATGCAAGAAAGGGCCAATTCTGGTTCCTGAGGATTCCAGCTGGTTTTGATCATCCTAAAAGCTTCTAAGGGATCAATCAAGAGTGTTCAAAGCATTAAATTACTTCTGGCACAAGGAACTTGGCAGATAGCACAAAAAGCTCCACGAGGTAAGTGCATCACAACTAGAACTCTCTAAATCATGCATTGCTTTGAGGTCCATTGATCATGGATCTCTCATACATATCATATGTGTTGTGTTTGAACCAATTTATCATGATATTATTTCCTGTACCATGAGATAGCATAGAACATGCAAAATTCGGCCTATTTTGAAACTACTATCGGGTTTTAAAATAGGGACATCTTCTGAAAAATCTAAAAACACTATTGGATTCCTCAAGAAATTCTAGGCAGGATACACCTGAATTTTGTCCCAATCCATGGAGAAATGAGGAAGTTAGAGCCTTCACGCAAGAGGCCAAAAATCAGGCTTTGCCTTGGGCAATGGCCAGGCATGGCGCCTTGGCCAGACCTAGAAACCAGGCACCCTTATGTATGAATGAGGTGGTTTTGATACACGGATGTATCACCACCCCAGTGGTAGCGCGCATGTGTGTTTGTTGTTGAGGTCGTGGGTTCAACACCCATCCAGGCCATTTTATCATTTTGCCATATTTTGTTGTTTTTCACATTTTTCATGGTTTTTATTAATTAATTCCAAAATTAATTTCTCTCTCAATTTTAATTATTTTTTATTGGTTCTTTTTTTGAAAATTCCCAAAAATGTTAAAATATTTTATTCCATAAAAATTTCACAAAAATATTATTTATTTCATATATTTAGTATTTTTGTAAAGAATTATGTTTTATTTATTTTTAAAACATTTCAAAACATTTCTTTCTCTTGATTTTGCAAATTAAAATAATTTTCAAATCATTCTATGAATGAAACATGATTTTTCAAACATTAATCCAAGATCACAACTTGTTTTTTCACACATGTTTGATATTTTTTATCATTTTAATTAAATTTTTATTCAATTAAAATACATTTAAAATCAAATTAGGGTTTTGATTATATTCACCCTCACAAATCTTTTTTCAAAACACTTTGGGCCTATAATAGAGTGTAACGCCCATTCCTTGTACATGAAAATCATTTTTTGGGCCTCAGTCATTGTATAAGTCCCACTGCGATCTTAGAAAATCACGGCGTGATCGCCATTTCAAAACAAAATCATCTGGGCCTACCCTTGTGTTGTAAGTCCCATTTCTTTTCTTTTTTCAAACCTTTGGGCCTCTCCCTGAGTTGTAAGACCCATCCCTTTGTACAGAAAACCTTTTAGGGCCTCAGTCGTTGTATAAGTCCCGATATAATTTTCAGAACAACGGTGCGATCACTGTTATATCTGGGCCTCTCCTTGAGTATAAGCCCCAATCTTCTTTTCAAAACAACTTTCCCCTTTGATTTAGGTTCAAACTCATAGTTGTTATCAAAACTTCCTTTAATTTCTTGAACAACTAACCATACAGCTGTTACAATGGAAGCTTGCTCGCCTATAAGTTTTAAACAGCTTTCTTTTACAAACTTGCACATATATATATTTGTTTGTGCTGGAAGCTTGCTCACCTGTAAGTCCTCATACCCTCTTTTACATACAGTATATATTTCATCTGTATATATGCATGTATATTATCTGCTTAGAGTTTTCCCCGACAATTAGGTCTAGGATTAGATAAAGCCAGTGGTCACTCTTTCAACACAGTCAAAACTAGTTCCCCATAGGAATTTCCAGATACAGTCTTGCCTCCTCTTGGGCTTATACAATATGGAACAAAGAGAAAGGCATTATTCTTGGTGAAACTTTTCTTAGACTGTCACTATTAGAAAACTATCAAGGAAATTCATTTCCCCCAGAGAGGATTAATTCTCGGTGAAACCTCTCTTCAATTTCTTCAAACCCTAGAATTGTTCACTAAAGAAAAGATTATTCCCGGTGAAACTTTTCTTGAACTCTTCTTATGTTTAGACCCAAAGGCTTCCTAAAAGCATCCTCGCCTCCTCTTGGGCTTTGTACAAGAACCCTCCGGCTTCTTAGAAGTTCTCATGCCTTCTGTTGCGCTTAATACAAGGACCACTACTACGGAAAACCCATTTAACAATGGTTGCGAAAGAGATATAATGAAGCGGACGCAGGCATTGTTATGTAGAGTGTCGTTGTATATATGATACCTATAATGACGGCCCAGAAAGCGTTGTAATAATTTGGAAAATGCGCTACCTATAGTGACGGTTATTTTAAATACCCATTGTTGTATGTCTTTTAGTAAAATAAAAAAATTGCAGCATTAGAACAAGAACAACAGCAATAATAAGAACAACAGCAAGAACAACAAGAACAACAAGAACATCAAGAACAACAATAAGAATAACAACAATAACAACAACAACAACAACAACAAGAGAAACAATAACAACAACAACAACTTCAATAATAACAACAACAACGACAACAACAACAACAATAACAAGAAGAAGAAGAAGAAGAAGAAGAAGAAGAAGAAGAAGAAGAAGAAGAAGAAGAAGAAGAAGAAGAAGAAGAAAAAGAAGAAGAACAAGAACAAGAACAAGAACAAGAACAAGAACAATAACAACAATAATAATAACAACAAGAACAACATTAATAAAAAAGAACAACAAGAACAACATTAATAAAAAAGAACAACAAGAACAACAATAATAAAAAAGAACAACAAAGAACAACAATAATTAAAAAAGAACACCAACAACTAACATGGCTAACTCGAGTTCTGAAATTTGTTCTGAAATTTGGTTTAGTGGAGAAGTAGAGTATCGTAAATGAAAGATGATGTTTGGAGGTAGAAGATGTCTAAGTTTTAGGTTTCACGTAGATCACTAATAGTAATGTCTTGGTCGTTGATAATCACTAAATGGACGGCCAAGATTTGTTTAAGGATAGTGAATAAACTCAATATGCGCGCCACCTATAATGTTGGTAATGAGACTTGAAAAAATAAGTAAAAAAACCAAAAAATGTTGGTGTTGGGACTTGAACCCATGACAAGACGCTACCTATAATGACGGTTGGTTTAAATTACCCATGGTGAAAGGTCTGTAAGCGTTTTAAACAAATAAGTAAAAAACACTACCTATAATGATGGTTGGTTTAAATACCTGTGGTTAAAGGTCTGTTAGCATTTTGAAAAAATAAGAAAGAAGTAACATGACTAAAATAAATTAAGAAAAATCTAAAAACATGAAATTTAATCTAATTAGGTTAAATAAGAATTTTGAGAATTTTTTTGGAATTTTTTGAGACTATGAAAACAGTAAAAAATTCATTAAAAATAGAAAAATTCATTTTTTGACCGCACGATTTTTCTACTTCAGATGCACAAAACAGATCTAAAAAAGGAGACGATTTTCCCTAAAACCGACTTTTTGAAGAGCAAGACCTAAAACTAAACTATAGGCTATAATGACAGTTTTGCAAATACCTGTGGTGAAAGGTTGTGGGTATTTTGAAAAAATATGTAAAAAAACCATAAATGTTGGTGCTGGGAATTAAACCCATGACCAGGCGCTACCTATAATGACGGTTTTTTAAATACCCGTGGTGAAAGGCCTCACATTTCACCATGGTTGGAATATTAACCGTTATTAAAAGCCTTTTAATGAGATTAAAAAATTGTGTGCATCTATTACAATAGTGTATAGGCAAGCCGTTATAAACCTGGCGTTGTTGTATGCGCGTTTTGTAGTAGTGGACCTTGAAGACCTCTTAAAGGTATAGGACAAAACTTAGTCATCCTTTGTTAGAGCAGTCTTTCTAAAGAGTCAAAATCTCAGACCAATTTAGGGTTGAATCGCATCCCTTAAAGCACCAGCCTCCTCTTGGGAATCATACAAAGATAAACACTTCCGTACCAGTAGACTTAGACAGTCTAATCTCCTCTTGGATCTCAAAGACATTATCAAGTTCCCTACAAACACAGGAAAAAAACCTGGTCATTTAACCGATTTCCAGTAGAGTCAAAGCCCTCACAGGACCTAAAACTCAATCTTTTATCCTAAATTTCCCCAGCTAGGGCCAGCTTATCATCAGGATAACACTATCCCAAATCAGAACCTCAAGGCATCTGATACCTCAACTCTTATGTAAACCCTCAGCAAGAGTTGATTCCCCATTTTGGACCTGCCTCTGGATCTCAATAATCCTCAGCAGAAACTTGCCTCCTCTTAGGCTTTGTATAAAGATTTTTCCCCATTCTCTTGTTGAGTCACCTCTTTCAGCCTCAATCTTGGGCTTTGTACAAGACAAACAAAGTACTCTGTTGTTGAGTCCATCTTCTTTCTTAAAGTACTCTCTTATCGAGTCAACCTTTTTCAGCCTCCTCTTAGGCTTTGTATAATAATTTTCCTCAGCAGAGCTATCCTCAAGAGAACTCTCTTGTTGAGCCAATCATTTTTTAGCACTTTCTTGATGAGTCAATCACTTTTTTAGCACTCTCTTGTTGAGTCAATCACCTTTCCACACTCTCTTGTTGAGTCAATGGTACAAAACAAAAACACTCTCTTGTTGAGTCAATACTTTTTAGCCTCAATCTTAGGCTTTATACAAGACAGATAAAAACACTCTCTTGTTGAGTCAATCATCTTTTCAGCCTCAATCTTGGGCTTTGTACAAGACACATATAAATTCCCTAAGCAGGGTCAATCCTCTTTTCAGCCTCAATCTTGGGCTTTATACAAAACCAATCATACTCTCCTGCAGATTCAATCTTCTTTCAACCTCATTCTTGGGCTTTGTACAAGACACCTAAAATATCCTCAGCTGAGTCAGTCAATCTTCTTTCAGCCACAATCTTGGGCTTTGTACAAGACAGATAAAACCTCTCACCAGTAGAGTCAGTTTTCCCTTTTAGCCTCAATCTTGGCCTTTGTACAAGACACCTACAAATATCCCCTAGTGGAGCCAAAAACCACTTTTAGCCTCAATCTTGGGCTTTGTACAAGACAGACAAAATATTTCCCCGGAAAACTCAACTTTTAGCCTCCTCTTAGGCTTTGTATAATGATATCCCCCAAAAGAATCAAATCTCTTTTTAGCCTCAATCTTGGGCTTTGTACAAGACATATAAACACTCTCTTGTTTATTCAGTCTTTTCCAGCCTCCTCTTAGGCTTTGTATAAGGACTTCCCCAGTGGAGTCAATCAATCTCTTAGCTTCAACCTTGGGCTTTGATCAAGGCACACAAAAATCAACATTCCCTTCAGAGGAAATCAAAATCTCTCTGAAGGAAGATATTTCTCTGTATATCACACATCAAACAGATAAATCAAACAAACTCTAATCCCAGATAACTGCTGTAAGTGGCACACTTGTTGATTCAAAAATCCAAGTTGTCGTCCATCTCTTATCCTGGTAAACTTCCTCTTTCATCTAATTGCTGTAAGTGGCAAGCCTATGGATTATTTACATCCACGCCACTGTCCCTCTCTTAGCATGAAAACTCCTAAGGAAAAATGGCATTGCTCAACACTGAGTTAAAGTTTTCTCCTTCAGGACAAATCACCTATAAAGGAAATTATGGCATTGCTGGATTCACATATCCCAGTTAAAGTAATTCTCCTTTATAATCAGTCACCCAACAGTTGTGATAAACAGACAAGATGTCTCCCTTTAGAGATGACAAATTCTCTCTCAGTCAAACCTTTAGCTTCAATCTTGGGCTTTGAACAAGACACAATAACCTTTTAGCTTCAATCTTGGGCTTTGAACAAAATATAAATAACCTTTTAGCTTCAATCTTGGCCTTTGAACAAGACACCAAAACACTATCTTTTCCTCCCATAGAATAGGAGGAACTATGATTGCTCTGATTTCCCTGTTTATCTTTAACGGGAATACGTAGGCATAAGATTGTGAAATCTTAGCGAGCACACCAATCAAAAACATTAGGTCCAGTACCTTCACACATATCAAAAACTTTAGGTCCAGTACCTTCACTCATCAAAAACATCGGAAAACCTGAAATCAACAAAAACTCTCTCTCTCAAACACTCCCAAAGAAGAAACTTTCCCAACCCACAATAGATAAACACCAGTAAGTAGAAAGCAGTGAGGAAACTTGCTAACAACCTGGGGATAACCACATATAGGATGGGTAATTGACAACTCCCCATTGTATAACCTGACTCCGAACTCCCCGAATCTCTTAAAGGATTTGTTCAGTTAAACATTTGCGTGCAAGGTTAGTTTTAGATAGCTTCCCTTTCCTTTCCAGCTTCATAGGATAAATAAGAAATCATAAAGTAGCACCCACTCCTACCATTGCGGTGAGGAGAAACCCATGGCGATAAGGTGGTCACGTCACCGACAAAAATCGCACGCTACAATAACCCTAATGCCCACTGTGCATTCCAGCAAGGCGATACCGGTCATGACCTAGAAGGATGCCTTGCGCTAAAATATGTTGCGAAGGGTTTAATGGAGAAGAAGATTCTGTCCTTTTGGGATAATCAGCCAAATGTGAAGAATAACCCATTGCCTACACATGGGACTGTAAATGCTATCGAAGATGGAAGTGATGAGGTGTTGATTATGGATGTGTCTAAGATTAAGACTCCTGTCAGGGTTTTTTATTCAAAATTGTTTGAAGCTGGTTTGGTAAAGGTTTACGACAATGACTGTGAAGATTGTGATGCCAGTGTCAGAGGATACAAATTGGTCCAAGATGACATTCAAAGTCTGATTGATGATTTCTGCAAGTAATCAGTAAGGCGAAGAAAGAGGTAGTTGCGGTAATTGAGCCCATATTCAATTTATCAGAATCAAGAGAGAAGGTGCCCATCTTTAACGTGCCGAAGCCAAGTTATGTGGTCCCTATCTTCAATAAACCAAAGCCAGTGTTCAACACATCAGAGCTTGTTGTTGCTTCTACTGCCAATCAACCGAGGCCGATAATTATTCGACAGCCTATTCCTTTTCGTTTCAGAGATTCTAAAGTTGTGTCATGGAAATATGAAGCTACTATGATTGACAAAGAGTCTGGAAGTGTGGTTCCAAGGAAAGAGGTGGAAACTGCTAGTAAGGGAGTAACTAATATAGCTGGGGCTGGAAAGATGACACGAAGTGGTCGAATTTATACTCCCCTCTACAAAGGGACCGCACCCAAAGAAATTTTTGCTACTATGCCTACCAAGGACAAGGAAAAGGATTTGGTTACAAGTGATAAAGATGTTGAGTTTCTGAGCATCATCAAAAGAAGTGACTACAAGGGGGTGGATCAGCTTCACCAGACTCCCTCTAAAATCTCAATATTGTCTCTTTTAATGAGCTCACCTGCTCACCGAGCTGCTTTACAGAAATTATTGGCCTAAACCCATGTTGCTCAAGATATCAATACCAGCCAGTTTGATAGCATAATTGCAAATATCACTGCTTATAACACCCTTAGCATTAGCAAGGAGGAGTTACCTAGAGAAGGTCAAAATCACAATTTTGCTTTACATGTATCCGCGAAATGTCAAGAGGACACTTTGGCAAGAGTTCTCGTGGACACTGGCTCCTCTCTAAATGTTTTACCTAAGAGGACACTTGAAATGTTGGCTTACAAAGGGGCTGAAATGAAACCTACCTCCCTGATTGTCAAAGCTTTTGATGGCTCACGAAGATCTGTAATGGGTGAAGTTGAGCTACCAATCTTAATTGGCCCGCATGTTTTCAACATCATATTCCAAGTGTTGGACATTAATCCTGCCTACAGCTGCCTACTTGGAAGGCCATGGATCCATGAAGTTGGTGTTGTAACATCAACATTACACCAAAAGATGAAGTTTGTGATTGATGATAAGCTGGTTATCATACATGGTGAAGAGGACTTGATGGTCAGTAATTTGTCTTCCTTCCGCTACATAGAGGCTGATGAGGATGCTTTGGAAACTTCTTTCCAAGCTCTTGAAATAGCCAATGTTGTCATGTTGAACAATGAAGAACCAGTGGTCCCGAGCAATCCATCTTTTGTTTCATTCAAAAGTATCCAGTCTTCCCTGAAAGAAGGTGTTCCCGCAGGCTGGGCAAAGTTATTGAAGTGCAAGAAAGGAACAAGTATCAAGGGTTGGGTTACAAACTAACTCGTGGTAAAGCATTTGGTTCTACAACAACACAACCAAAGACAATTCAGGAAGTGTTCGTCAGCAAGGGATATCAGGTCAATGCCAAGTTAGAAGAAGAAGAAGATGAGGATGTCAGCCATTTGTTTTTATTGTTTGTTTTCAATACCATAGTCGTGCCCAAGGCTATCAGAATATTTTGTTTAGGCCACCATTTTCAACTTTTATTAATGAATGAAGATGTTTTGTTAAACTCTTTTGTTTTCGTTTACCGTTTTTGCTTTTAAGGGAAAATGGCAATCTTTTTCAAAACTACCAAAACAAATATTCTTCTTGCATTTAATTTTGTGCATTTTAATAAATAAGTCCCTCCACGATGCAGAATAATCCATAAACCTGTTGTATTCGATGACCCTACTTTCACCATTGACTTTGACTCACCCATCTACCAAGCTGAAGATGAGGAAAAAGAAGACTATGAAGTCCCAGATGTGTTGGCAAAAATGTGTGAGTACGAGTACATGGATCTTCAGCCACATGAGGAACAAGTTGACACCATCAATCTTGGTACCGATGAGGATAAGAAGGAAGTCAAGATTGGGGCAACACTAGGGGTAGAGATCAGAGACAGTTGATAAAGCTTCTTGAAGAGTATGTGGATGTGTTTGCATGGTCCTATCAGGACATGCCTGGTTTGGATACAGACATAGTAGTTCATAAACTACCACTCAAGCCTGAGTGCCCGCCAGTGAAATAGAAACTTCAAAGAAATAGGTCTGACATAGCCCTCAAGATCAGGGATGAGGTCAAACGGAAACTTGATGCAGGATCTCTGGCAGTCTCAAAATACCCCGAATGGGTGGCCAACATTGTGCCTGTGATGAAAAAGAATGGTAAAGTGCGAATGTGTGTGGATTATAGGGATCTTAACAAGGCAAGTCCAAAGGACGATTTCCCTCTACCGCATATCGACACTCTCGTGGATAATACGGACTGTTATGCAGTTTTCTCCTTTATGGATGGTTTCTCCGGTTACAACCAGATTAGAATGAATCCTGTCGATATGGACAAAACCACGTTCATCACTCCTTGGGGAACTTATTGCTACAAGGTCATGCCCTTTGGTTTAAAAATGCAGGGGCAACATATCAGAGAGCTATGGTGACTCATTTGCATGATATGATGCATAAAGAGATTGAGGTGTATGTTGATGATATGATTGCTAAATCCCAGAGTGAGGAGGACCACTTGGATCACCTTCTGAAACTGTTCAAAAGACTCCAGAAATATCAATTGAGGTTGAACCTCGCCAAATGTACTTTCGGCGTTAGATCAGGAAAGTTGCTCAGTTTTATCATTAGTCAACGAGGAATTGAGGTAGACCCTGACAAAGTACGAGCTATTCAAGAGATGCCAGCCCCACAAACTGAGTCTCAACTGAGAGGTTTTCTTGGTCGTTTGAATTACATCTCCAAGTTTATCTCCAATATGACTCCCACCTGTGAGCCGATCTTCAAGTTGCTTCACAAAGACTAAACTGTAGTGTGGAATTCTGACTGTCAGTAAGCCTTTGACAAAATCAAGAGTTATTTACAAGAACCACCGATCTTGGTCTCACCTATTCCATGGAAACCCCTCTTCATGTATCTGACTGTGTTGGAAGGATCAATGGGTTGTGTTCTGGGTCAACACGATGAATCTGGGCGTAAAGAGCATGCCATTTACTACTTGAGCAAGAAGTTTACTGATTGCAAAAGTCGATATTCACTTTTGGAAAAGACTTGTTGTGCTTTAGCATGGGCCTCCAGGCATTTGAGACAATACCTGATATGTCATACTACTTTATTGATCTAAAAAATGGACCCAATAAAGTATATCTTTGAAAAGCCTGCTCAAACTGGAAGACTTGCCCGTTGGCACATGCTCTTGTCAGAGTATGATATTCAGTATGTCACTCAGAAGTCTATCAAAGGGAGTGTCTTATCAGATTACCTCGCAGATCAGCCTGTGCAAGACTATGAGCCCCTCAAGTTTGATTTCCTAGATGAAGACATTATGTTGATAAAGAAAAACTGTTAAGAGCCAGGTCCCGATGAAGGTCCTGAACCTGGTTCCCGATGGAAGATGATGTTTGATGGCTCTTTTAACTACAGTGGGCATGGTGTAGGGGCAGTATTGATGAACCCTGATGGTGGTTATACCCCGTTTACAGCAAGACTCTGTTTTGAGTGCACGAACATTGCTGAGTATGAAGCGTGCATTCTAGGGTTGGAAGCAGCTATTGATCTCAGAATCAAGATTTTGGAGGTCAGTGGAGATTCTGCCCTGGTTATTTATCAAGTCAAAGGTGAATGGGAAACTAGAGACGAGAAGTTGGTCCCATACCATGCTTATATTGTGGAAATGATCCAGTACTTTGATGCTTTAGCCATGTTAGCTTCAATGTGGAAGGTCAGATTTGTTAATGAGACACCACTGATTAGAATTCAGTGCAAGACTGAACCAGCCTACTGCCAGTTGGTTGAAGAAGAGGTGGATTGGAAACCATGGTTTCATGACATCAGAAATTATCTGAAGAACCGAGAATACCCTGCTAATGCTTCAACTCTTGACAATAAGACTTTGAGGAGGTTGTCGTCTAAGTTTTTCCTCGGTAATGATGTACTATACAAAAGGAATCATGACATGGTTTTGCTAAGATGTGTTGACAAATGAGAAGCAGACCTGTTAATTCAAGACATTCACGAAGAAGCATTTGGCACTCACGCTAATGGGCATGCCATGGTTAAGAAGATCTTGAGGGCTGGATATTATTGGTTAACTATGGAGACCGATTGCATCCAATATGCCAGAAAATGTCGCAAATGCCAAATTTATGCCGACAAGGTGCATGTACCTCCAACATTATTGAATGTGTTATCATCTCCTTGGTCGTTCTCTATGTGGGGCATTGACATGATTGGGGAAATTGAGCCAAAAGCTTCTAATGGTCATCAGTTCATCTTAGTGGCTATTGACTACTTCACAAAGTGGGTCGAGGCTGCCTCTTACACCAACGTGACCAGGTAAGTGGTGGCCCGCTTCATCAAGAGCCAAATTATCTGTCGTTATGGAATTCCAAACTAGATCATAACAGATAATGGAAAAAATTTGAACAACAAGACAATGAAGGAGTTGTGTGATAGCTTCAAGATTGAACATCACAATTCTTCACCTTACCGTCCCAAGATGAATGGAGATGTCGAAGCTGCTAACAAAAATATCAAAAAGATCCTGCAGAAAATGGTCAAGACTTATAAGGATTGGCATGAGATGTTACCGTTTGCCTTGCATGGGTATAGAACTTTGGTTCGGACTTCGACAGGGGCAACCCCCTTTTCTTTGGTGTATGGGATGAATGTCGTTCTTCCCATTGAAGTAGAGATACCATCTTTGAGAATTCTGATGGAGACCAAGCTTGATGAAGCAGAGTGGGTCCAAGAAAGATATGATCAGCTGAACCTCATCATTGAGAAACGTTTGACTGCGATGTGTCATGGACATTTGTATCAAAAGAGGATGAAAAGGGCATTTGATAAGAAAGTCTATGTTCGTGAATCCCAAAAAGGGGAACTCGTACTCAAAAAGATCTTGCCATCTCAAAGGGATGTACGTGGAAAATGGGCGCCTAATTATGAAGGCCCATTTGTGGTGAAGACAGTATTCTCAGGAGGTTCCATAATTCTTACGACGATGGATGGTGAACAACTCTCACACCCTGTAAATGTTGACGCAATAAGAAAATATTACGCCTAAATAGCCCGCTAACTCGAAAACTAGAAATGGTGACTTAGGCAAGAAAAGGGTATCCCGGTGGGTCATGGCCTATGAAGGAGACTCAGGCAAAAGTTAGGGATTAAATAAAAAAATAGAGCTCGCTAGGGTTAAAACCCGAAAGGGATGCCTAGGCAAAAATGAGCGTCCAGTGGATTGAAAACCCGAAAGGGTGATCCAGGAAAAAGTTAGGGGTAAAAGGCGTTTCACTGTGTCAGAAGGGTTGTCACCAATACCAAGGAATCCAAGCAGAAGTTCAAGCTCATTCTCTCTCATCAGCAGCAAGGCTTTGGAGGATTCTTAGTTATTAGGGATAGTAATGGTCATTGAATACAATGTAACCTTTCTCTTATTGCCATTTCCTAATTGTAATGTTCCAGGGAACTTTGCCATTTGCAAGTTGCCATTCTAATAAAATCAGATTTTTGGGACCATTCATTGCATGATATTTATCATTTCTCTACTCTTTTCTTATTATGCAAAACTTCATTTATTTATTAATAATGGTTTTGAAAGCGGAAAAAGTTTGACATAAAAACAAATCTTTTGTGAAAACACAATCTACTTTAGCTCTTGGGACGATTTAGCAAAATCACGTGCTCCCTTAGTGGTTCTTGTTGCGACGAAAGCACTGTTAAACCATCTGGCATGTAATTCCCCAATAAAATTAGTTTAGCCGATGACGCCTCTTGGATTGAACAATTCAGTGATAACTGATTACCATGATACAAATGACTTCTCCCCAGTATCTTCCACAGGTGTTTGTTGAATGTAGAAAGTCTTTACCTCCTCAAGTGAAAGAAGAACATTTCCTATTAGACCCCTGAGCGGTTGTTCTCTTCAGATTCAGTGTGGGTCTTTGCAGTGGATATGTTATCCATTTTCCTTTTCCCCAATCTCTTAGCCTCTCGTTAGAGTTGACTCTTGCATATCATTGAGCATTCGCATCATGCCATATCATGTGCATTTTAGTATTTGGTGTGTTTCTTTTTGGTCTTTACCTCTTTTACCTTAACCTGTTCAGGGTAAGTATATCTTTTGTGTCCGTGGATCGTTATCCGTGTCCTGCTTGCGTCCGGTTATCACCACCATGCGTCAAATTTGATTATTATCTACATTACCCAGGAAGCTTAGTCATCACTATGCAACCCCGATAATGTCCCATTTGTTGTTTAACCTCTGTCATCAGGCCAATCATTATTGGTATTTGTAAAGTCCAGTGTTTACTGGCAAGTTTTAATATCTATCATCATCGGTATCGTTAAGTCTAGTGTTTACGGGCATGTTTTAAACCTAATCATTATTCGTATTGAAAGTCCAGTATTTACTGGCATTGTTCCAAATATCGATTCATCGGTATCGTTTAATTCCAGTTTTCACTGGTGTGTTTTGAAAAAAAATCCAATCATTATTGGTATTGTAAAGTCTAGTGTTTACTGGCATCATCTAAAGACCTGTTTTCTTTGGTACTCTAAGACCAGTGTCCATTGGCATTACCTCAAAAGTCAAATCATTATTGATATCTCAAGTCCAGTATTTACTGGCATTATTTAAAATCCAATCTTAATTAGTCAGTCATAATTGTTTGTCTCTTTGTTTCAAGATCTAATCATTATTGGTGTCTCAAGTCTAGTAATTACTGGCATTGTTTTAATATCGATCATTATCGGTACCATAAGTCCAGTGTTTACTGGTACGTTCGTAATCCAATCATTATTGGTGTCTCAAGTCCAGTAATTACTGGAATTGTTTCAAATATTGATCTTTATCGGTATCGTGTAAGCCCAGTGTTCACTGGCATGTTTTATCCCGCCATTGTTAAAGTCCAGTGAGTACTGGCGTGCTTTTCAAAGTCCAATCATTATTGGCATCTTACCATCTTATCCCTAGCAGAGGTTTGGTCATTACCAATATCCCCGTAAAAGTCCAGTGTTTACTGGCATTTGTTGAAGGTCTGATCATTATCAGTATCCTAAGTCCAGTCATTACTGGCATGTTTTCTAAGCCCAATCATTATTAGCATCTTAAGATTGGTCATTACCAATATCCTTTGAAGTCCATGTGGTTATCATCATTTGGCGCATGCAGAGTTTGTGTTTGTCTCTGTCTTTTCTGGTTTTTCTTGAAGATCTCGTTTGAACTCTTTAGTATAAGAAATCCCCATAAAATATTTTGTTGGGTGTCTATCCTTCTATTTCAAATTGATCCCCGGTGGAGATCATGTCTTCTATCTGGTTTCATCCCCAGTAAAGAGTTTTGTTTACCTTTTTGCTGTCCCCGAAGTCGTCTGGTCATATCTAAACCTATCATTGATCTCCCTGGATCTTTCCCCAGTAGAGATCACATGTCTGAATTCCACCTCCGGCGAGGGTCTTTGGAGTTCCCCTTTAGTTTTTTTCCCCAGTGATTTCTCAGTCTTTCCCCAGTAAGCCTCACCTGTTGGTTGTTGCCCTTCATCCCCAGTAAATCTTATCTGTGGGTGTTTGACCTTTGTCCTTTTTGTCTTGTTTTGTCTGCATTTTTGCACCATCATGCCATTATATCATCATATTAGAAGTTCATGGCATGTCAGCATTTGCATACTTCTGCCTGTCCTTAGCATAGCATTGCATCTAAGGGCAAAATTTTTGGTTTGCTATATTTAAATACCTTTCACCTTGATTGCATGAGGATTATCAGCACTCGTGCCATCCGATAAAGTTATTTAAATAGGGGCAACTGTTATACCCCAAATTTTACCCCTTAGATGTCATGACATTCTTGTATTTGCATTAGGGATCAATCATCTATGCATTGTCAACTAACCATCATATTTTGCTAGTTTGTTCCTTTATTGAAAGCTAGAGTTTGGCAAAAGGAGAGGGAAAGGACAACAAGCCAAGTTCTCATACTTTTCAAGGCTTCCTAAGACACTTCTTGGTTCAATACACCCGCCTCAAGTGCTCCTTAGATGATTGAGAGAGGTGTTTGAATTCATCTGGTCAAGAAAGTCATCTGAGGCTCCAAAAGCTCAATCTTTGGCCTTGAGGGCTAATCATGAGATTTTCAAATCATATCCCATGATTTCATGTGATTGGATCAAGAGAAATCAAAGAGAATCCATAAAATTAGGAGTTGTGAAATTAGGGTTTTGACCTGAGGAATTACAAGGGAATCTTGGTGTGATCAGTCAATGTCTTGATTGGTTAATTAACCAATTAAGCTTACATACATTCAAGAGACCTTATTCATCAAGAAATCAAGTATGTTTGGCTCCCATCACAAGTGCAATGAGCCTCAAGTTCACCTGGCCCCAAATTAGGGTTTTATCAGGAAAAGTCAACCACTCCTTTGACCTTTGACCAAGGCATGATCCCAAGTCTTGGGACATGATTCATTGTGTTCATATACACCCATGGAAGCCATCTATTGAGGTTTGGGAAGTTTGAGGAAGTAAGATTATCAAGGATCACACAGTTGAATTCATGAAGAAATTAGGGTTTCATCTGAAAAGTCAAACCTTTGACTTTTGGTATTTTAGGTCCAAGATGAAGTATTCAAGCCATATTCCATCAAGACATGTTTAATCTTTGAATTGGAGCATGAGAAATCAATGTTTAAGAGGTTTCTTTCAAAAAGGGCAAAGTTTGGTTTTTGAAATTTTCCAAGTATGAAAAAACTAGTCCTTATGTGAACTTTGAAGAGTCATAACTTTCAATCCACACATCCATTTTTTGTGATCCAAAGCTCAATTTGAAGTACTCATTATGAACTTTAAAAGTGTGTTAGAGGGTCACACCCCAAAAGAGGCTTAATTTTTAAGTTATGAAGCTTGGAAGTTTAAGTTAAGTTTAGGACTTAGTGAAATTTCACATTTTCCCCTTAATTTGCAGCCAACTTCAACCCAATTTTTCACTATGATCCCTTTGGATTCAGAACTTGGAGTAAACATGAATATTGTAGAGCATACTTGGGGCTTTCTAGAAAGTACAAGAACTCCCAAATCCAATGTGTGAGCAGGGAGTTTCAAATCCATGAAGTTGAGGTCACAAACTTGAGTTTTAGGTCATGATCATGTTACTTTAAGTTGCAAAACCACTTCAAATTTGCTTGATCTTGTTTGGAAGACCTTGTTACTTGTCAATCTCACTCAAATCAGATAATTACAATTGCTTTTGTTTCATTATCCAAGTGGTTTAAGCATTATCTCATGAATCATGCCATTTTTTGGCACAAAGGTAACATTTCCATTTACATAAAGCCCCTTTAATCAAAGGTCAACTTGTCTTGAGCTACCAAACTGTTCCTTCTGCACCATAACTTTTCTTTGCATAGAAGCAAAGTGTCTGAGCTTTCCATCAACTCTAGAAGAGGTCAGTACAAGGCATTGGAACCATGAACATCTTTGCAAAACTCCACTTGCATTTCAACAAAACCAAGATCAAACCATAACCAAGTCAATTACATTTATGCAATCTGATCCCTCTCACCCTTGTGCCTATAAATAAGGCATCCTAACACACTTCAAAACACACAACAAACCTGAGAAACACACATAAGCAAAGTGAGAGAAACCAGTCCTTGCATCAATCACTCTTTGGAGCAAGAAACCTCTCATTTGCACAAACACTCCACAATCAGTTCCAGCCATAAAACCTTCAAAAAAACTATCCACACAAATCACAAAACATCCATTGAACCTGTTCAAACCCTCATAATCATCCAAAACACCATAAATCAGAAAGTCAACTCTCAACCCTTGAAAGTGTTAACTTTCTGGATAGACTCCATCAAACCTCCATTCTGACCTCTTCAATCCAATCCAAGCCTTCCATCACCTTCTAGTAATACTGTAACACCCCACATTCCCATCGTGAATAAATAATACATAAATAAATCAGAGTAAATAAAAATTTATTTTTCCGACAAAAACAGGGATGCCACATTTAAAGAAATAAAATACAATCCCTGCTCAATTATTTGATACATAACACATAATAGAAAAATCATTAACGGGAAACTTTTTCCATATAAAGGGAAAGGTCAATTATGGAATAAAGTGGAAAGATCCATAACCGACATGTTTTATAAAATAAATTATTTTAGAGCATCCAACTATATATACAATAGTACTACAAAATACAATCAACAAATGTATACATATATATATATATAATCGTTCCCCGACTCCCGTGCTACGTATCAGAGCAGACACCAAGGCCGACAAAAGAATGGAGGGCTAATCTTCACAAAAAGACCTCCAGCAACTCTAATCTGCAATGCCTCATAGAGCATTATAAAACAGCAGAAGGGTGAGAAATAACAACTAAACCAAGATTGCATAATAATATGCACACACATAAAATTTCACATGCATAGTTATTCTCACCACAAACATCACATACTAATACATATAACATATTTCTAACATTCCAACAACATAGCATATATCAATTATTCCAACATAAGGCACACCAAGGTTATGACATATGGAAACACACCACCACACCACATATTTTCACACATAGCATATCGTCCATAAACAATGCATTTATCACGTATGCACATCAAATTACCAATGCTATCACAATCTCAACACATAATAAATCAATGCACAATTCTCACACATAATCAACCAAATCATGATTTTCCACACATAATGCATCCATGATTTATGCAAATGCACAGAGACCGACACAACGACTCTATGCAAATGCCACGCGGTACCGACTTCCAATATTTCTCATCACTAGTTCACTCAGGAACTCTGCTGGAATCATCGCTCGTTACTGAGGATCTCTCAAGTAACACCTCGTCGGGCCTACGATGTTCCCCGTCGCTTTAGGTCCTCTTGGTATAAGGCGCACGATGTTTATAGATTGCTTTAGGTCCTCTTATTTTTAAGGCGCACGATCCAATCAGATCGCTTTAGGTCCTCTTATTTTTAAGGCGCACAATCTGATCGCTCACACCCCACATGGGCACACGATCGTCTATAACCATTGCTTTAGGTCCTCTTATTTTTAAGGCGATTCATACCTCTTATTTTTAAGGCGCACGATGTTATAGAAGATTCCCTCTGGAACCAATCCGTCACTCAGGACGTCACAACAATGCATATCATGATGCTTGGCATACAATGACTCATGACATTCAAATACACACTTATACACATCCATAATCATGCATATATTTCAACTCTTCAATTCCATACATTCACAATCCAACAATATGAATTTTCTCATCATCATTATTCATGCATTGAAAATAATTCAAACAATGCATTTCAAACCATAATGACCACCACACAACATACATTGAATTTCACATAAACAATGCATTTCATCACAAACCGCAGACCACAACAATCATACAATCACAATTACTTCCACAAGGGATTCATACCACAAAGGCTACCCACAGCACATCATAACAACATACATTGATATTCAGTCAAACAATGTATTGTACCACACAACAACATCATTAATCACGCATCGAGGTCTAATCCAAAACAATGCACATATTTGCCATAAAGCCACAAACCATCATCACAACATTGCATCATGTATATTCACATAATATAGCGGCACACAAGCTACACGTTACATAACAATAGCATAACACATAGTAAAACACCAACCGCACGCATTTAACGCGATAAAAACCCGACAACCCGACTATTTTTCAAAAACACGAATTAATTAAATCATATTTTACCCTCCAAACCATTTTTAATAGAAAAAATATTTTATAAGCTTTCCAACGCTTGGAAGAAAACCTACAGCAGGGCTGACACGGCCACCCGTGTTGTGTGACACGGCCAGTGTCACCCAAAATTCCAAATTTCATTTTTTTCGCGTTTCCACCTTCCAGGGGCAGTAGGCTGGCACGACCCCCCGTGTTGTGTGACACGGGCCATGTCAGGGCCTAGAAAATTGCATTTTCACCGTCGGAAGCCTTCCGGGCCTCCGATTTCGATTCCGTAAAAAGCCCCGGTCTCAGAATTCGAAATACTACAATATTTTCACCATTAAAAAGCCATCCAACACATTTTCAATTTTTGAAATATTTTGAAACATAGTTTTATCAATTTAACCCAATTCCAAACTCGATCAAAACCACTCGAAAACACACAAATAACCATTCCCGATTAATTCCTATCCTTACCCGATTAAATATCAACCTATACCAATGTTACCAGACATATCCAAACACTTTTACTCAATCACAACATCAATTTGCACAAAAACATCAATATATGTCAAAAACTCAAAAGTTACAAATTCAACTCGATTCAATCAAACGATCACACTAAATCACGACCCAACATCACTCGACTCTACTACGCGATTTATTCCGACTTTCGTCCGTAAAAACATCGATTTCTACTCATTTTTACCATTTCGACCTAAAATGAAAACTATAAGAAAATATCCAAAACAATCCAAGAAAACATACACATATACATACACAAGCAAGATATAATTGAAACTTCTCACCCTTACCCGATTATTCGCGCTTTAAACGGATGAATTCTTGATTTTTCCTCTTTCTCCTCTTCTCTCTTTCTTTCTTCTCCTTCTTTCTCTTTTTCTCTTCTCTTTTCTCTTTTTCTTTTTCCTTACTATTTTTCTCACTTTTCTATTTATATAAAAACATAAAACTTACCCAAGCAAAAGACCAAAATACCCCTACTCTCAAATATCTCGCAAACGCTTTCAAAATGCGATAAAACATAAACAATGATGAAAAATAATATATTGTCAAATAAAAGTCAAGAATAAAATAATATAAAAATGAAACTAATTAAATCGACTCGATTAAATAAATAAGACAAAACGGGGCGTTACAAATACCACCTAATCTATTCCAAGCCCTAGTTGGTGACTGTAACTCCATTTTCTTGGAGTTCAAGTTTGGGTTTCTCATTTTTGCAAGAGGATTTGAGTATCAAGTTTAAGGCCAGTTCAGTGCAAGCCAACCATTGCTAAAGCTTCCTTGGAGTTTATAGACGCATTGTGGATCATCAACCAGTGACTGTAACAAGTGGAAGAGGGCATTGGACCTAGCTCCAATAGGTAAGCATGACTTGGTTTCTAAGTGTCATACCCCAAATTTTGACCACCAAGATTTCCCATCATTGTGCAAATCATTAACACAATATGGATGAACTATCATGCCTCATCAATATCCTCGGAGATGTTTGAGCATTCACCACAATCAAGAATTAGGGTTTCAAGCCCTCTTAGAGCCTTAGACAAAGGATCAATCAAGGAATGACATGAACTTCAACTTGTCTAACCTCTCAAACACCCATAAAGAATCAATAGGACTCCCACATCAAGAATCAAGCACAAGGTTGCAACATTCCAAGTGGATTAAGCCTCAAGATCGCCCGTGTCACCAAATTAGGGTTTTGGTCGACCAAGGCCTCCAGATGGAAATTTTCCTCTGGGCATGAGCCAATGCTTCAAAGCACAACCCAAGATACTCCAAGGGACCTCATAGACCCAATCATCAAGTCAATTTAGCCCCAGGGGATGCATTTACCAAAAATCAGGAATTAGGGTTTCTTGACCTAATTCACCCCTAAGTTGACTTTTGGGATAAAGCATGAGCCAAGACCTCAAGACATGATTTGAGGGTCTCCAATACACTACATTGATCCATTTACAAGAATGGATTAATCCAAGAAGCTTGATTCACAAGTTTCAATTTCATCAGGACCACAGTTAGGGTTTCAAGGAAAAAGTCAAATGTGCCTTTGACTTTTGACCAGGACATGCTCCCAAACCTTGGGGCACGATTCAATACACTCTATAACACCTATTGAATCCATCCATTAGGTTTGATTTAGGTCAAGGGCTTGATTTCACAAAGGATCGAACACTTTGGATTTCATCCGATAAAAAGTCAACTGTACAAAAATCCAAAGTTTGACTTTTTGAATTTTTGGTCAACCAAGGTTCTTTAACCCTAAAAAAATGTTAATATGTGATTTGAATCATCATTCATCAAGAAAAATCAAAGAAAGTGAGTTAACTTGTAAAAGGGGTAACCATAAAAAACTTGGAATTTTTCTAAGTTATGGAACAAAGTGGCTAGGGTACCAACTTCCAAGGACCATAACTTGAGATCCAAGCAACCATTTTGGATGGTCCAAAGCTGGATTTATAGCTCTCATTACATACTTCAAAAGTGTTAACTACATCTCATTCCAATTCTTCATGGATTTTTAGTTATGGAGTGATCAAAATGGCTAAAAACATGAAAATGACATTTTTCCAACACTTAGTGAAATTTTCACTAAGTCAGAATCTGCCTTACTTTTTCCAAAATGTAGGGACATTTTTCACCTTGATCCAAGTCAAACCAGGTCTAGGGGTGAACATCAAAGTTAAAGTATGCCATAAGGCCTTTCCAACAAGTACCAGATCATCTCCAAATTCCATTTGAGCAAGGAGATACAACCCTTGAAACATGGCTTCATGAACTGGTTTTTACAAGGCAGAATTTGTGCATTTTGCTCGATTTGTCCAAATCTGATAAATCCAAGCCTTGTCATCCATTTGGACACCTCTGAGGATAAAACAAGAAGGGAATGATCTGATCCCTAAGCCTCCAAAATCCAAGAATCTACAAGTAGCCATGTCAAACCTAAATGGGCTAAAAAGTGCCAAGACTCCAATTTTGTTTCCAAGCATTCAATGAATGTATCAAGGTGGCATAAACTGAGCCTATTCCAACTGAATTTAGTCCAAACTTATTTGAAAACTCCTAATGTTTGACAAAATTTTGGTAAAACCTAACGTTAAAGAAATAACTGCTGAAGTCAAAGATGTCGAAGAAGATGTCTTGACATCCTGATTATTACTTCAGCAGGTTTAATTCAGTAACAAATCTTTTCAAGATTTGTTTTGCTCCTGAAGACTGGATCAAAGACAGAGATAGAAAGCCCAAGATAGAAGACTATATATATGAAGACTTAGACCTAGGGTTAAAGAGGACTGTACATTTTGTATCACTTGTAACTTTGTAACCTAGTTCCTTTGTGTTGAATAAGGGTTTAGGGTTTGAGAGTCGTTGGCTCTTTTAGGAGTTGTAAGTCTCCACTCAGTATTATGGGATGCAGGGTGGAAGGCATAGGTACAGGGACACAACCAGAATCCTGTAGGTAATGGTTGTTGTATTGTTCTTGGACGAAGCTTTGAAGCAAGTCCAAGATAACTTAAAGGTCAAGAAACTGCGACAATTCTAAATTGGTAGAAGACAGAGATAGCACAGGTTGTGATTAGGGTGTGAGTGAGGTATCTCATATCAAGGTTGTAAATCATGGAGTTTAGCCTTGGTAAAGATGTTCATGGGGTAGATGTTAGGGATAAAGTTGTAAACGTGGGAGTTTAACTTTGTAACAGTCTACACAATAGTGAAATCTTCATCCTGGATTAGTATCCCCCAGATGTAGGTGAATTGCACTGAACTGGGTTAACAATTACTGTCTTACTTAACATTCTGCAGTTTACAGTTTTGTTAATGTTATTGACTGACATGTTGGATCAGATGTTGTGACATCTGAGAGTGTGCAGTTCTGATATTCAAGGTATCAATCTGCAGCTGCGCCTCCAATTTTAAGAGATTATACAACACAATGTCTTGACATCTGCTAGGACATCTGTTGTCTGCATAGGCCAAAATTTCAATTGGTATCAGAGCAAGTATCCTGTCTGGTTCTGGATGAGATCTTTGGGAGATACTTTCTAGCGTTTAAACAAGGAGGAGTTTTGAAGATCAGATTAATTAACTCAGACATACTCAAGGGTATTAATGGATGAGATGGATGTTCTGGATCGAAGGGAGCAACCCGGAGGTTGTTCATGTTGCTGAGGAGATTCTACAACAACTACAGGAGAAGTGGCTAGTTCTCTTATTGGTGTGTCTTATAAGATGTTGTGACATCTTATTAGAGCAAGTAGGATTTGTTCCTTGGTGGTTCCGCTGCATGTGTTTCTGATGGAAGAGCTCAAGAATTATGAGATTTTGGAGTTGTTACTAGAAAAGTTGGTGGAAGGGCTTAATCGTCGGCCTCTTTATAGTTGAAGATATCTGTGTTCTTTTATTCCAGAGTCGGGAGCGATGGAATAAAGGGAGTTGTGGTTAGATATCTAGTATGGTGACTTGGTACTTAGAAGCTTGGGTTCTTAGTGCAGTTTGAAGTCAGTTAAAGAGGAGAGGAGTTGAGTTAAAGTTTATAAGGTTCTTGCTCTAGGAGTTTGATGAATGTTTGGTCGGCTAGGTTGTCAAAGATACTTGAGAATTCTCTAAAGTCCACTCATAAAGACATCTATGTCGTGTATCTGGAGTCTTCTAGGTACTCTTCTGACTAGAAGGTGTTTCTTTGAAACACGATCTGAAGAAAGTGGAGGTAATTTATTTTCACCATCCAAAAAAACAGCAAGGAAGAATTCATCTCTCTTGATCCTAAGAGTGGATCCAATCTGATTGAAGAGTTGTTGAGGTAAATAAGACTTGTTCAGAGAAAGTCTTAGTTACTTGAGTCAAGGGTGGCAGCCTTAGTATCTCAGCATTGTCCTTTGAAGAAGATACTTGCAAAAAGGATTGAATACTTTATAAGTGTTCATGACATGATCTGGTGGAGCTCAGCTACAACAGTGAAGAAGGGCTATTGTACAAGGATTTAAGATCAATTGCTCTTTGTGGAATCCACAAGTATTTAATTGATTATCCTTGAAAGTCAAGATTGAAGATGTTCTGTCAGATGTTCTAACATTTTTTCATCAGAGGTTTGGAGAATCATGGGAGGGGTTCTGCATTCGCTAAAAAGTCACCTAGGTGTTGACCTGGGATTATTGGCTTAGCATCTGTTTCCTGGAAAGTATTGTGAATGACTTGTCCAGATGGTGATGCTGTCGAAGATGGAGATGGAAGACTATAAAGACATCATAATCTTGATGGTTACAGTCTGGGTCAGTTTATTTCTGATCTAGGTGCTTTGGAGTATAGCGTTTGCTCTGGTTGTGAAGGTCGAGGATAAGTGGCAGTTATCTCTGGCTTTCTATTGACGGCTCTACTAAGGGAAGTGGCATTCCTTGGTATTGCTATGAGGTAGTCTTGGACTACTTATTTTCTGAAGATTCAGACGTGGCAGGTTTGAAGTCTTTGGAGTTTCAAAGCATAATGGAGGTTGTCTACTCAAAACTTGGTTATTGAATTAAGTTTGTGTGAGAATGGAAATCTGTTTCTGCAAAGGGAGGAGGTTCTTCTAAGTGGCAGAAGGAAGAGCTGAATTCAACAATTGGATGTCAAAATGTTTTGACATCTAGATTAACATCAGAAGTCTCAGCTGGTGATGTAGCACATCAGCTTAAGATAAGGTGATCTACAGGAGAATGGGAGTAATGGATTCTTCAAAAAGGTCTATCTCATGCAGTTTGCGGGAGCTGTGGATGAGAAGATGTTACATGACTAAGAGGTTTAGTGGATCTAAGATGTCTTGCTATAGGGCAAGTAGTTCGTGTGACTTGAAGATCTAGTTTCATTAGTAGATCAGGGTATCTTGTGGGAGTTTTGAAGATGAGTGAGGTCAATCAAAAGGTGGTATTTGATTGGTTTCACAATGTGCGTTCAAGCAGGATGCTTGAAACTGATTGCTCTTTTGTGGAAGAGTAGTTAGTTGAAATTATTGAAGGTTCTGGTTCTCTGGGAGCTTGTGGCAAAAGTTCTGGGTTGAGAATGGAAGCATACCTTCTTGGTGGATGAAAGTTTATTTCTCTCTGGGTTTCTGAAGTCTTCTTTGTTCAAGCTGGTAGTGCAGTGTTGTGTGAAGATCTTCAATGTGGATTACTATACTGCTAGTAAGTCCAGTAGTGGAGCATATCAAGAACCATGGTGTGTGGTGTCTGTGATGTGTGGAAGATGTCCTAACTGATGTTAGAACATCTTTGGGTTAGTTATCCTTGGTGAAGGATTTTAGGTTCTGTGATGAACTGGTTACTTGCATCGTGTCGAAGAAGTATCTACATGATCATCCGGGAGAATGATGGAGTAGAAGGGTCCCTTGTAAGGAGGATGTAAGTATTTGTGAAGAATGAAGTGGATCATTTGTTGATTGCATGGAAGTCTGTTTCCTGAATGCGTTCAGAAGTGGAGATTTACCATAAATCAGAAGTATTCCAGGTTATCATACGGGAGAATGATAGGAATGACTGTCTTGGATTGCGGGGTTTATCTCTATTGCTGGCTGGGTGAGGTCAGTGGAAAATCTTGCATACGGAATTGGAGCCCTTGGATCAAGTCATGCTATTAGTGGATCAGTTTAGCAGCTGTGAAGTTCTGGAGCATGATACGATAATTGACATCGTTATAACAAACTAAGAGGCCCTGTGCGTCTCTTTGAGGAATGTGAAGCATTCTGATTCAATTTGTTTGTGCCTCAAGCAGCTGGAGGTCTATACATGAGAATTCAAGAGGAGTTCGTGTGGTGTGTAGATGGTTGCAGGATGAGGGGGGTCAATGGGACTTTGATCTTAAGCCAAGAGTTTGTTATGGTTGGTTTACACTTCCTCACGGGTAGCATGATAGTGATCATGTGTGAGTGATTATTGTTTCTTGTTAGAGGGAACAATAAGAGAGTTAATGGTTGCGTTCAGCAGGTGTGTTGAACAGAGGGTGCGCTCTTGAAGACATGAAGATACGTCTTATGTTTTCCAGTCATTAGCTTGGGTGTTCAGTGGAGGAGCACCAGTTACCTTAGTCAGGGGGAGAGGCCTCTTGATCTAAGATGAAGTTCTAGTTTGCATTTGTGCGTCAAGCAAATTAAGATGCAGGATGGCTTGGCATTATTGTGGAAAATCCAGTTTGCATTTGTGCGTTAAGCAAACTGAGATGTCAAGGAGGAAGGCTTGACAGTATTGTGGAAAGTCCAGTTTGCATTTGTGCGTCAAGCAAACTAAGATGTCAAGGGGGTTGTCTTGACATTAGAGTATTGTTGCAAGTTGTGGGAAACTTGGAAATGCATACTTGAATGGTTCTTATTGGATGCTTAAGAATCATTGACTGAGTCTGGGAGAATTTATTTTTCTCTTGCAGACTGGGATCATATATTTGTGAAGAAGTCTCTGTATGGTCGAATCAGAAGAAAAACCCTGGAAGAATAGACCGTGTCTGACATGATGTCAGGACATTGTTGTAAAACATGTCTGCATGTAATGGGTTCTTTGGTCGGTGTTCTTAAAAGGAGAAACAGTCAACAGTCTTGGCTGGTGCGCATGTAGTTGAGTTATTGGAGCTTTGAATTGACCAGCGTTTTCTTCGATGGTTCGTTTCTTTCAAAGGCGATTACTTGCTATAAATAGGATTGTTGTGACACTTCTTGGTCTCATAATTCTTTCTCTTCAAGTGAGTGTTCGATGTCATTTTTCAAGATCTGGATGAGTTACTTCTGGATATGGAGCTGTCTTGGTCACTTTTGCCAAGTTTTGGCTAAAAAGGGGGAGAATAGTATTCTGGGTTTTGGGTTCATTCGAGCAGTGGCGGTGCAAGAATGGTGGAGGAAGATGTTCTATCATCTTAACTTACAAATTTTTGTTTTTGTGTCTTGTGATCTGAGTTGTGAAGCAGGTTATGTCTTGTGACCTGAGTTACATTTGTTGTGTACTCTGTGTTACGAACTTAAACTTCGCTTCTTATTGTGGGTTCTCTTATGCCTCAAGAAAGACAAAGTGTTCATGGGGAGTAGGTTACAAATTTACAAATTCCCTCTCATACATATCAACAGGCAATGAAATATTCAGGGAGAAGGTTTTAGCCAAAATTTGTCAAAAGGGGGAGATTGAAAGCTCCTAATGTTTGACAAAATTTTGGTAAAGCCTAACGTTAAAGAAATAACTGCAGAAGTCAAAGATGTCGAAGAAGATGTCCTGACATCCTGATTATTACTTCAGCGGGTTTAATTCAGTAACAAATCTTTTCAAGATTTGTTTTGCTCCTGAAGACTGGATCAAAGACAGAGATAGAAAGCCCAAGACAGAAGACTATCTATATGGAGACTTAAACCTAGGGTTAAAGAAGACTGTACGTTTTGTATCACTTGTAACTTTGTAACCTAGTTCCTTTGTGTTGTATAAGGGTTTAGGGTTTGAGAGTCGTTGGCTCTCTTAGGAGTTGTAAGTCTCCACTCTGTATCATGGGATGCAGGGTGGAAGGCATAGGTACAGGGACACAACCAGAAACCTGTAGGTAATCGTTGTTGTATTGTTCTTGGACGAAGCTTTGAAGCAAGTCCAAGATAACTTGAAGGTCAAGAAATCGCGAAAATTCTGAATTGGCAGAAGACAGAGATAGCACAGGTTGTGATTAGGGTGTGAGTGGGGTATCTCATATCAAGGTTGTAAATCATGGAGTTTAGCCTTGGTAAAGATGATCATGGGGTAGATGTTAGAGATAAAGTTGTAAACGTGGGAGTTTAACTTTGTAACAGTCTACACAATAGTGAAATCTTCATCTTGGATTGGTATCCCCCAGATGTAGGTGAATTGCATCGAACTGGGTTAACAATTACTGTCTTATTTAACATTCTGCAGTTTACAGTTTTGTTAATGTTCTTGACTGACATGTTGGATCAGATGTTGTGACATCTGAGAGTGTGCGGTTCTGATATTCAAGGTATCAGTTTGCAGTTGTGCCTCCAAGTTTAAGAGATTATGCAGAACAATGTTTTGACATCTGCTAGGACATATGCTGTCTGCATAGGCCAGAATTTCATTATCTCTGAACCAAAGCTACAAATCCTGTGCTCTAATCTCAAGTCAATGGCTAGAGGAGACTTGAGATTCCTTTTGCTTAACATTGGCCAAAGGCCTGCTGCAGCCTCCATTCACTATTGATGCCAAAACAAACTTGACACACTATAAATAGACATCAATTGTGATCAGTTTGAGTACACCAAAGCACCCAAACTGATGCTTTCCTCAAAATCCCTCTCTTTAGGCCAAAATGCCTTCTTTTGTAAGGTATCCCTGAGTTTTTGAGTTAGAGAGCAATTCCATCACAGCTCATGATCCAAACACCTCTAATATGTTGTATCTAAGCTGTTCAAACACTAACATGTGACCTGTAACACCAAAATCTCAAAGTCCACTTCCAAAACCTCAAAATTAGACTTTTTTCCATTTTTCAAGCCATGTCTTGATTCAGTCACTTTCAAAACCAAATAAAACCTCAAACACACTCCAAATATCATCCTTGAATTGTCCCAAATGGTTCCCCACATTTGGGACACCATTTGAGAGAGTTGCCATATTAGTCACTTTTGCCCCTTTTGCAAGAAAGAGCTCAAACTTGTTCCTGAAGATTCCAGCTGGTTCCAACCATTCTAAAAGCTTCTAAGGGATCAATTGAGAGTGTCCAAAGCATCAAATTACTTCTGGCACAAGAAACTTGGCAGATAGCACAAAAAGCTCCCAAAGAGGTAAGCATCACAACTTGAACTCTTTGAATTATGCATTGCTTTGAAGTCCACTGATCATAAACATCTCATACATGTTGTATATGTTGTGTTTGAACCAATTTGCCATGTAATTCTTACCTATACCATGAGGTAGCATAGAAAATGCAAATATAGGCCTATTTCAAAACCACCACCGGGTTTTAAAATGGGGACCTCATCTGAAAAAACCAAGGGCACCATTGGATTCCTTGTGAAATTCTAGGTAGGATAGACCTAAACTTTGTCCCAATCCATGGAGAAATAAGAAAGTTACAGCCTTTACGTTTTTTGCCCAAGAACTTGCTTTGCCCAGGCCTAAAACAAGGCACCCCTTATGTATTTATGGGGTGGTTTTGATACACGGATGTATCACCACCCCAGTGGTAGAAGGCGCGCGCTGTAACTTGGAGGTCTGGGGTTCGAATCCCCCTCGCCCCAGGCCCTTTTTTTACCACTTTTTCCATTTTTTTAAATATTTGTCATATTATTTTATATGATTTGGAAAATTAATTTCTCTCTCAATTTTAATTATTTTTTATTGGTTCCTTTTGCAAAAAATTACAAAATTGTTAAAATATTTTATTTCACAAAAAAATCAAATTTATATTATTTATTTAATATAGTTGATTTTTTTGTAAATAAATTCATTTTTATTATTTTAAACATTTTAAAAATGAATATTCATCTTGGAAATCAAAATCAAATGAGTCCAAAATCATCTTGTGATCAAAACCTCGTTTTTCAAACCTTAATAAAAAATCACAAGTAGTTTATTTAGACTTATTTGGTATTTTTTGTCATTTTTATTAAAAGGATTACTTTTAAAAGAAAATGAAATTAGGGTTTCTTTGATTTTCACCCTAAACAAATCTTTTTCAAACACTTTGGGCCTCTAATAGAGTGTAACACCCAACCCTTGTTGTACATAAATCATTTTTTGGGCCTCAGATATTGTATAAGTCCTAACACGATAAAAAATCTCGGCGCGATCGCCATGTTTAAATAGAAATCCTTTGGGCCTCCCCTCATGTTGTAAGTCCCATCTTTCTTTTTTTCAAGACACCTTTGGTCCTCTCCTTGAGTTGTAAGACCCAACCCTTTTGTAAATAAACCTTTTTGGGCCTCAGTCGTTGTATAAGTCCCGATACGATCTTCAAAACAACGGTGTGATCACTGTTAAACATTAGGCCTCTCCTTGAGTATAAGCCCCAACAATCTTTCCAAAAACAACTTCCCTTTTGATTTAAGTTCAAATATATGTTGCTATCAAAACTTTCTTTTATTTCTTTAAACAACTAACAATACAGCATGGAAGCTTGCTCACCTGTAAGTTTTAACAGCTTTCATTTACTCGCTTTCATATATATATAACTGTATTGTGGGAAGCTGCGCACTATAAGTCTTTCTTTCATACCCATTTAAATACTTGTCATATATCAACTGTATATATACTAGTATAGTTTTTTAGAGTTTTCCCCGGTAACTAGGTCTAGAACTAGGTAAAGCCAATTGGTCACTCTTGAATACAGTTAAAATTAGATCCCCATAGGATTTCCAGATACAGTCTTGCCTTCTCTTGGGCTTAAACAATATGGAACAAAGAGAAAAGAAGTATTCTCGGTGAACTTTTTCTCAGACTGTCACTATTAGAACTTGTCAAAGAAATTCAGTTTCCCCAGAGAGGATTAATTCCCGGTGAAACTTCTCTTGAATTTCTTCAAACCCTAGAACTGTTCATTAAAAAAAAGATTATTCTCGGTGAAACTTTTCCTGAACTCTTCTTAAGTTTGGACCCACAGGCTTCCTAAAAGCATCCTCGTCTCCTCTTGGGCTTTGTACAAGGACCCTCCGACTTCTTAGAAGTTCTCATGCCTTCTCTTGGGCCTAATACAAGGACCCCAAAGACCTCCTAAAGGTATAAGACAGAACTTAGTCATCCTTTGCTAGAGCAATCTTTCCAGTGTCAAATCTCAAACTTAGGGTTGATTCTCATCCCTTGAAATACCTGCCTCCTCTTGGGCATCATACACAGATAAACTCTTCCACACCAGTAGACTTGGATAGTCTGAACCTCCTCTTGAGTCTCAAAGACATTCTCAAGTTCCCTACAAACATAAAAGGAACCCTGGTCATTCTGGATCAATCTCCAGTAGAGTTAAAACCCATGGGTTCTAAAACCCAGTCTCTCTCCTAAAAACCCATAAGCCGGGGTCAGTTTATCATTAGTATAACACTATCCCCAATCAAAACCTCAAGGCATCTGATACCTCAACTCTTCTGTAACCCTTAACAAGAGTTGATTCCCCAGTTGGACCTGCCTCGGGATCTCAATAATCCCCAGCAGAAGATAGCCTCCTCTTAGGCTTTGTATAATGATCTTCCCTCAGGATAGCCAGCCTCCTCTTGGGCTTTGTACAAATGATTCTCCTCGGCAGAGCTAACCTTTTCAGACTCTCTTGTTGAGTCAATCACTTTTCAGACTCTCTTGTTGAGTTAATCACTTTTAAGACTCTCTTGTTGGGTCAATCACCTTTCAGGACTCTCTTGTTGAGTCAACCTTTTTAGCCTCAATCTTGGGCTTTGTACAAGACAGATAAAAACACTCTCTTGTTGAATCAATCTTTTCCAGCCTCCTCTTAGGCTGGGTACAAAGGATTTCCTCTAGCAGAAGCCAGCCTCCTCTTAGGCTTTGTATAATGATTTCTCCAGCTTATTTAGCCACAATCCTGGGCTTCATACAGGACATATAAAAGCACTCTCTTGTTGAGTCGAACCCTTTTAGCCTCAATCTTGGGCTTTGTAGAAGACATAAATCTTCATAACCTTCTCTTAAGCTTGGGACAAATATCTTTCCCAACGGAGTCAATTCCTCTCAGCTTACTTTTAGGCTTTGAGAAATAATACCCTAAGCAAAGTCAATCCTCATTTCAGCCTCTATCTTGGGCTTTGTACAAGATACCTAAAATATCCTTAACCGAGTCAGTAAAGTCTCCGTTCAACCTCAATCTTGGGCTTTGTACAAGACAGATAAGGATTTATTTCCCACAGAGTCAGTTCCATTTAGCCTCAATCTTGGGATTTGTACAAGACAAATAGAGCATTTTCCCTAGAAAAGTCAAACTTTTAGCCTCCTCTTAGGCTTTGTATAATGATATCCCCAAAGAGTCAGTCTCTTTTAGTCTCAATCTTGGGCTTTGTACAAGACATATAAACACTCTCTTGTTGAGTCAATCTCTTTCCGCCTTCTCTTAGGCTTTGTATAAAAACTTCGCTAGAAGAATCAATCAACCTCTTAGCTTCAACCATGGGCTTTGATCAAGGCACACAAAAATCAACAATCCCCTCAGAGGAAGTCCAATCCCTCTTTAGAGATGACAAGTTCTCTTTCAGTCAAACCTTTTAGCTTCAATCTTGGGCTTTGAACAAGACACAAATACTCATTTAGGTTCAATCTTGGGCTTTGAACAAGACACCAAAACATCTTTTTCCTCCCATAGAATAGGAGGAACTACGATTGCTCTGATTTCCCTGTTTCTTTTAAACGGGAATACGTAGGCATAAGGTTGTGAAATCTTAGCGAGCATACTAATCAAAAACTCTAGGTCTAGTACCTTACCAAAAACACCCGAACATCAACAAAAACTCACTCACTCTCTCATATTTCCCAAGAAACTTTCCCAACCCATTAACGGATAAACACTATCGATTACAAAGTGAAACCTAAAGCTAATATCTTATGGATAACCACATATAGGATGGGTAATTGACAACTCCCCATTGTATAACCTGACCCCGAATTCCCCGAATCTCTTTAAAGCGTTTGTTCAGTTAAACATTCGCGTGCAAGGTTTGTTTGAGATAGCTTCCCTTTCCCTTTCAGCTTCACGGGATAAATAAGAAATCAGAAAGTAGCACGCCCTCCTTATTGTTGGGAGAAACACAAAAACCAGCGATAAGGTGGTCGCGTCACCGACAAAAATCGCTCGCTACAGGAAAATGGCGACTCTGCTGGGGAGCCATTTTATTTGTTTAAGACTAAGATTAGCTCTTAAGAGGTCTAGGATGTTAGTTTTAGGAATAAATATATATATCGTTTTTCCTACTTGATATCCGTGTTTATTTTTCTACTAATAGGACTGCGGGTGATGCCGCATCTGGAAAGTTTGATGATACCTAAGATAAGTGATGGCATTAGACGGGTAATCTTACAGGGAGTGACTCTCAAATAAGAGACCCCGGTAGACCATCGAATCAGTGGAGATACCCTTTGCGGATTCAATGTCTAAACGACTTCGGTTGTTAAAAGCATATTGTTCGATTGTGGTATCCATGAAACTGAGGATTTAGTAGTCTGAGACCATGTTACTATTTTGTAGTGCGGAAGCTATCAGAAATAGTTGTCACGCGATACTACCCTCATTTGAGATTACTCTAAGATACTGCAGCTCACTCGAGTGAACCAGCCTGATGTTGTTATCCCAAGGGGGTCAATGATTTTCAGGACAGGTACAAAGAATCACCAGTACAACCTTTGGGGATGGGTAGAGCCATGACTTCATGACACTGAACCTTTGACCCCATGTTTTTTCTATGTTTTTGTGTGCTGCATTCATGCATTCATTTCATTTAAAAACTTTAAACAAAGAAAAAATCTTCTTTTCTAGTCTCTCTTTTTCAAATTAAACTAAGACAATAATTACAAATATCAGAGAGAAGGATTGTGTTATGGATTTCGGTAGAAGGAAGACTCACAAGTACACCTTCAAGGTTCCAAAACTAGAGGATTTAAAAGGGTTGGCAAGGATGATCACCAACCCTGATGCTTTCAGAGCTAAGTATGGAGGACTGCTGTCTCTGTTAAGGGTCCATGTAATTGAAGGATTCCTGACTACGCTGATTCAGTTTTACGATCCGGTTTATCATTGTTTCACATTCTCGGATTATCAGCTAGCACCAACACTGGAGGAGTACCCTCACCTGAGTGATTTACCCATCACTGACCAAGCTCCCTTTTCTGGACTGGAAGAAATTCCAAAGGATCAAACCATTGCAAGAGTAATCTATTTGGACGAGTCAGAAGTCAGGACTCACATGACCACTAAGAGTGGAATCCAAGGTTTACCAGCCAAGTTTTTGATAAAGAAAGCTCTGTACTTTGCTAGTATAGGGAACGTGACTGCTTTCAAGAGGGTCTTTGTCCTGCTCACCTACGGGTTATTTCTGTTTCCCCACATTGATGACTTCGTTGATATCAATGCCATTAAGATTTTTCTAATTGGAAACCCCGTACCGACCTTGCTCGCAGATGCTTATCATTCTGTACACTTAAGGAATTTGTACAGCGGAGGAATAATCACATGCTCTGTACCCCTGCTATACAAATGGTTCACTTCTCACTTGCCCAAGTCGGCTGGTTTTTGGGATCATAAGAGTACTCTACGTTGGTCATAGAGAATCATGTCTCTTACCAACTCTGACATAGATTGGTACAATCGAATCTATGACGGGATAAGAATCATTGACCGTTGTGGAAATTTCCCTAATGTACCCCTCATAGGAACTAAATGAGGGATCAACTATCATCCAGTTTTAGTTCGCCGTCAATTTGGATACCCGATGAGACATGTCCCGCGTAATTTTCACCTGGAAGGTCTTTTCTTCAAGGAAGGATAAAATGACAGGGCACTAAAGACAGAAATAGTGCATGCCTAGAAACATGTTCACAGGAAAGGAAGAGAGTCTTTAGGAAAACCAGACTGTGTCTCTGTGGAACCTTATCTCCACTGGGTACAAACTAGAGCTCTCAAGCTAAGGATGCCTTACCCTCATCAAGAAGTTCTTCCGTTAAAGGAATATGTCCTTTATTTGATGTCTGATACGGAAAAACTCCAGGTCACCCTCAACAAAGTTCAACAGGAGAAGAAGTCTTGGAAGAACAAGTACCGCATTCTCAATGTGGAGTGTACCAAAATACAGAAATTGTTAAAAGAAAAAGATGCTTTGATCGAGATTTTAGAGTAACATGCTGTTGAAAATCAAGAAGCCCAAAGGAATTTGCTCGCTCATTTCACTTGGCAAAGGACTGACAACCCGACAACGGCTTAAGAGCCCCGATCAAAGAAAAGGAAAATACCAACACTAGCACCTGAGCCCTCCTCAGGGAGGACTCAGGATCCATAAGCTTAGACTTTTTCAATTTACGGCACTTTGTAAATTACTGTATTTCTATTTTTGCAATCTTTGAATTCAATAAAACGGGGTTTCCCCCACTGTATGATATTTGCAATCCAATTGTTGAAGTTTCTTTTGATTAAACAAAAATTATTATTACTATAATTATTGCATATCATCCATCATTCTCACATAGCGCATTCTTTTTCCCTACGAATCTCACATTTGTGTCTCGCTTCTAGAGTCAAGCAGTCTCATTCATATAATACTCAGGCCAATCAACAAAAGAAAATGGATAATCTCGAGGAAGAGAACCGAGAGTTGAGAGAAGAACTCGACGCTCTGAAAGAAGATCTGAGGAAACTTCACAATGACATGCAAGATCTGGCAGCAGCTCAGATACAAAGGACTGTGATCTCAGAGATCACATCGACGCCCATATGGGAAAAGTATGATCCTCGGTATAACTTGTCTAAAGATCGTCCCTGGGGCATGCCGCTCAACTATATCCCGGAAGGATATATTTCGCCGATCACGGAAGATCCGGAAACTGCAACAGGGAGATGCAAGGGGCATGACAGCAACTCTTGAAGATTACAAACTTCGGGAGAGGGAAGCACCAAGAGTCACTGCCGTGATGACTATACCACCACCCGTGGTACACACTGTCCCGGAAGGACAAATTCCATAGATACCTTCTGGTGGAAATGAAAGTATGTACGACCGAATGAATGGGTTAGAGGAGCAATTCCTGGAGATGCAGAAGGAACTGCATGCCATCGGCGATCAGGATCTATTCGGAAAGGACGCCGCAGACCTTTGTTTGGTCCCCAATGTGAAAGTTCCGTATAAATTCAAGGTGCCCGAATTTGAAAAGTACAAGGGTAACTCTTGCCTCCAAAGTCATTTGGTGATGTATGCTTGAAGGACGTCAACTCAGACAGAGAACCAACAGCTACTGATCCACTACTTCCAAGATAGTTTAACCGGTGCCGCACTCTAATGGTACATGGGATTAAACCCCACTAAGATCGCCACTTTCAGGGATCTTGGCGCCGCCTTCGTTCAGCAGTATAAGTATAACTTGGACATGGCACTGGACAGAGATCAACTCAGAGCTATGTCACAGAAGGATAAGGAAACCTTTAAGGAATATGCTCAGAGATGGCATGAAATTTCCCCTAGATTTGTCCACCTCTTGAGGAAAAAGAGATGATAAAGATCTTTTTGAAAACCTTAAGCTCGTTTTATTACGACCGAAAGGTCGCTAGTGCACCCAGCGACTTCACCGAGATGGTAGGCATGGGAGTTCGTTTTGAAGAAGCAGTCCGAGAAGGATGTTTACTTAAAGATATTGGACCATCAAGCAGTACCAAAAGATACGGTAGCGCTCTCCCTAAGAAAAAAGCGCAAGATATTGGTAATATCTCTCTCGGAAAGCAAAGGTGACGGTACCAACCAGTAGCAGCTATAACTCCTGCTATCAACCCTGCGCCTGTTCCAACGTATCAACCCCAGGTTGCTCAAAGCCAACCGAATCAACAACAATATCAGCAAAGGACAGAACAACCTCTTCATCGGGCTCATCCTCAATACAACAACAATCGTACAACACGACCACCAGGGTTCGACCCTATACCAATGTTGTAGGCAGAACTGTTTCTATTACTACTAGTCAAGGGGCACGTCCAAACCAGGTCTCCTCTTATAGTACCGGAAAATCCTCCTTTTTGGTTCAAAGTGGATCAGACTTGCCCTTACCATCAAGGAGGACCAGGGCATAACATAGAAAACTATATCAGCTTCAAATTCGAGGTGCAAAAGCTTGTCAGGAGCGGGGTCTTATCCTTCAAGGATACAAATCCAAATGTTCAGACAAACCCGTTGCCTCAACACGAGAGAGTTGCAGTCAATTTGATAGAGGAAGGATCTAATCACAGCTATCAAATTCACAATGTACTCTTATTAAGAACCAACCTGGTCAAGATGCATTGCAGACAGAGTGGATATGGTCACGTACCGTCTCATAACTATCACCAGTGTGATATCTGCTCTAAAAACGATCAAGGATGTTCTGTGGTACAATCAGCTCTACAGGAACAGATGGATCTCGGATGGATGCAAGATCACTGAATTCGTGAAGTCAACATGACTTATACAAATTCCAACATCATCCAGAACCACGACATCCATGCGATGAATGTCAACTTGGTGGCAATGCACTCAAGGCAAAGCCAACATCATGATCTTCCACGGCACGATTATGATTCCTGTCTGATTTGCTCGGTAAACAATCTGGGATGCTCTTTTATACAAGAGGCCCTCCAGCGTCAGATGGATCTTGGATGGATCCAGGATTACCGTGATAGAAGTCATTATCAAGTCAACATGATTCAAATTTTTGATATTCGTTTGATGAATACCAGCTTGGTGGAATTACACGCTACACAAATCCAGCAGGTTTTCTGACTTCGCATGATTATTAGAACTGTAAAGAGTGTCGTGAGAGTGACCAAGGATGTGCACTCGTTCAAAGAAAACTGCAACACTTATTGAACAACTGGTGGCTTCCGATCTATCTAGATGAAGACACACAACAAGTCAGCGTGACTAACGGGAACCCTACTAGGCATGAAAGTTAGGATGTTCGATCAATGGAGACAAATCTAGTAAGGTTACACTGCATACAGAGCGGACGTGGCCGGGTGCCACCACACAACTATGAGCGCTGTAGAGTTTGCTCTGAAAATAATCAAGGATACTACCTCGTACGAGCAGCCCTTCAAAGTCAATTGGACCACAAGGAGATTCAACCATGGTCAAGCTCTGGTTCAATGTCAGACTATCATCCTAATCAAGGCAGAGATGTTGTCTTAATCCCTAAATGAGAAGTGGCCAAAGATGTATGTGCCATAATTCCTTTATTCCATAAATCGAGGGTTCCTCTTGATAGCGGAAAGATTCTCAACCTCGAACCAATTGAGGCCGGCTACGATGGTCAAAAAAATCAGAAGGCTCCTGTAGTTATCTATCTGCCAGGACCAGTACCGTACAAATCCGATAAGGTTATCCCTTACAAATACGGTGCAACAACAATTGAGAATGGAAAGGAAACTCCATTACCCTCCGTCGTGAATATTGCAGACATCAGTCGAGTAACACGGAGCGGTCGAATCTTCAACCGAGTAGTTGGAGAACCCACCAAAGAAAAGGAACCTCAAACAAAAGTTCCTAACCAACCGGTCGGTCAATTTAGTAGTCCCGACCTTTCAGAAAACAACAATGAGATGCTGAAGCTCATCTAGAAGAGTGAATACAACATCGTTGATTAACTGTTGCAAACTCCTTCAAAAATCTATGTGATATCCCTTTTACTCAGCTTCGAAGCCCACAGGGAAACTCTACAGAAAGTCTTAGAGCAAGCCTTCGTGGAACAAGATGTGACGATAAGACAATTCGACTGCATCATCTCCAATATCACTTCCTGCAACAACTTAGGATTTAGTGATGAAGAATTGCCGGAAGAAGGCCAAAATCATAATATGGCACTCAACATTATAGTCAACTGCCAGGACGACGCTTTACCCAGCGTACTGGTAGACACCGGATCAGCTCTGAATGTTATGCCGAAGTCTACTCTAATGCGACTATCATTTAAAGGATCTCCGATGAGAGGCAATGAGGTCATCGTCATAGCATTTGACGGATCCCGAAGAATAGTTATCGGCGAAGTCGACCTTCCCATAACTATCGGTCCTCACACTTTCCAAGTCACTTTCCAGGTCATGGACATCCGGGCAGCATACAACTATTTGTTAGGAAGACCTTGGATAGACGAGGCTGGGGCAAGTCAACTCGACACTTCACCAGAAGCTGAAGTTCGTCAAGAACAACCAACTAGTCACAGTCTGTGGAGAGCAAGCCTTGATCGTGAGTAACTTATCGTCGGCCACTTGTGTAGAACCAGAGGAGGTTGTGGGAACCCAGTTCCAAGCACTTTCGGTGAGCAATGACAACCAATCAGAAAGAGAAACGTTGATTTCCTCGTACAAAGATGCTCTCGAAGTGATAAAAAGTAACAAAGCAAAAGGATGGGGACAACTTGTCATTCCTACGGATAACAAGACGAAGAAAGGTCTTGGTCTTTCCTCAACCTGTACCCAGACTGCTACTAACGATGAAAGTCTTCATCCCATTTAGAACTTCTTCCATAGTGGAGGTTTCCTTCACCAAGTGTCTTAAGAAGTACATACCATCAACAAGGGTGATTCCTCCGATACATATAAAGAGTGGAAGTCCTATCTTAATGAGGACTGTTATATGTCTCAGGGAGAGGTACCTACGCCATTTTGCTATCCCGCACAGAGTCCGAGATATATACCAAGGTCAGATGTCAAAATGATATACGGAGATTGTGATCCGGAAGGATGTCGTGCTCCACCCAACTCATTAGAGGAGGATACTCTGATGAAAGACAACTTTGACCACGACTATTATGGCCCAATGGATGGCCTGCCTATCTGGCAGCCATACCTGGGAGACTTGGGGCAAAAGAGTCAGCCTAACGATACATATCAGCTGAGCATCATTGAAAAGAATACATGTGTCCCCACCGAATCATGGGATCATTACTCAGGGCATTCAGAAAATATCCAGCACGACGATGAATTTGCAAAAATTGCAGGACAAGAGTTCCTTAACTATCCTTTTCCCAAGGTCAACGTCATCAAAAGGGATGGCTCCTCCAGTTCCAAGGAAGTGTGGGACACCTTAGGACAACCGTGTGGCAAATATGACTTCATGGTCAAGTACACCGCTCCTGAAATATCTCGTATCAGGCTCGAAGACATCCAGCCAATTGGATGGGGAGATCTGCCTGAGAGTGCAAACACTGTGCAAGATAGAGCTGAAGAATCCTCCTACGACAACTCTTCCTGGGAGACAGATTCCAATGATCCTATTCCACCAGAAATCAGCGTTATTTTTAAAGACAAATCAAGAAAGAAGGTACTAGACTTTGTGATTCACCGAGGAGTTCGCCGCCAATGGGTTGCTATCAACGTTCCGAAAGTCGTTTATAAGTCTAAGTAATTACCGTCTTTATCTTAACCTTTCACCCTGCCCAGGTGAAACGGATGTTTTGATAGGGCTCACTTTCTGTAAATGTCTTTCTTTGCTTCGCCCAAAGCGACAGAGCTTTGTTTTTTAGGGCTGTAGTTTCAAGAATTGACAAAATCATAAATAAAATAACGTCGTTCTGTAATTTTCGCATTTATTGATGTTTTCTCTTTTCGCTCTTTCAGAAAATGGTAATCCTAAAAATAACTCAAATAATAAAAACAAACATTTTTCAGAAAGTACACTACACACACTCTTGCATTCTCTCTATCTCTTCTAAAAACAAATCATCACGTCATGTTGATTGCTTGTTTTAAACCCCATTGAAGCATACGATCCAATGCCTTCTCCCAACTTTGAATTCCCGGTATTTGAGGCTGAAGAAGAAAATGGCGAAGAAATTCCAGAAGAGGTCTCCTGATTACTCAGACAAGAGGAAAGGTCCATTGAACCTCACAAAGAGTCGTTGGAAACGACCGACTTGGGTTCAGAGGAAGAGAGAAAAGAAGTTAAGATTGGGGCACTGCTTAATCCGACTGTCAAAGAAAGTTTGACAAAGCTTCTCAAAGAGTTTCTCGATGTGTTTGCTTGGTCCTACTAGGACATGCTAGGGTTGGATACCAGCAATGTGGAACATCAACTACCGTTAAGATCAAAATGTCCGCCAGTAAAACAAAGGTTAAGATGGACTCATCCAGACATGGCCATCAAAATCAAAAAGGAAGTACAGAAATAGATTGACGCAGGTTTCCTCGACACATCAGAATATCCTCAATGGCTAGCCAACATAGTACCAGTTCTGAAAAAGGACAGAAAGGTCAGAATGTGTGAAGACTACAGGGATCTGAAAAAAGCCAGTCCAAAAGATGACTTTCCCTTACCACACATTGACATACTGGTAGACAGTACAGCAAAGTTCAAAGTCTTCTCCCTCATGGATGGATTCTTCGGCTATAATCAAATCAAAATGGCGCCGAAAGACATGGAGAAAACTTTGTTCATCACCCCATGGGGTAACTTTTGTTACAAGGTAAAGTCGTTAGGTTTGAAAAACGTCGGGGCAACCTATCAAAGGGCCATGACTACTCTGTTTCATGACATGATACACAAAGAAATAGAAGTGTACGTCGATGATATGATTGCGAAATCTAAAACAGAAGAGGAACATGTGACCCACCTGTCAAGGCTATTCGAGTGTCTTAGAAAGTACAAACTCTGCTTGAATCCCAATAAGTGCACATTCGGTGTCTGCTCAGGGAAACGTTTAGGGTTCGTCGTTAGCCAGAAAGGAATTGAGGCTGATCCAGACAAAGTCAAGGATATTCAAGAAATGCCTTCTCCAAAGACTAAAATACAAGTCAGGGGATTCCTGGGACGTTTGAATTACATTTCCAGATTTATATTCATCATGACCGCGACATGCGCGCCAATCTTCAAATTACTCAAAAAGAATCAAGACTGCGTATGGACAGAAGACTGCCAAACCGCCTTCGACAGTATCAAGGAATACATGTTGAACCCACTGATTCTATCACCTCCAGTGGAAGGAAGACCACTGATCATATACCTAACAGTCTTGGAAGACTCAATGGGTTGTGTACTTGGCCTACAAGACAAAACAAAAAGAAAAGAGCCTTCCATCTACTATTTGAGCAAGAAATTCACCGACTGCGAGACTCGGTACACTATGCTTGAGAAAACTTGTTGTGCTCTGGTTTGGGCAGCCAAACGTCTTCGCCAGTACATGATTTGTCACACTACTTGGTTAATTTCCGAAATGGATCTGATCAAGTACGTCTTTGAAAAGCCTGCTCTCACGGGAAGAATCGCCCATTGGCAGATGTTGTTATCAGAATACGACATCGAGTACCATACTCAGAAATCCATCAAAGGAAGTATTTTAGCCAATCATTTGGCTCTTCAACTGATTGACGATAAAAAATTAGTCAGATTTGACTTCCCAGACGAAGATGTCATGTATCTAAAAATGAAAGATTGCGATGAACCGCTACCCAGTGAGGGGCCAGAACCAGATTCCCAATGGGGACTTATCTTTGATGGAGCTGTCAATCATTACGGAAATGAAATTGGGGCAATCATCATAACACCTCAGGGTACCCACATTCCTTTCACAGCCCGACTGACGTTCAAATGTACAAAAAACGAGGCCGAATACGAAGCTAGTATCATGGGTCTCGAGGAAGCAATTGATTTAAAGATTAAGAACTTAGATGTGTATGGAGACTCAGCCCTGGTTATCAATCAGGTCAAAGGAGATTGGAACATATACCAATCAGGACTGATTCCTTACGAAGACTACGCGAGAAGGTTGTTAGCATTTTTCAACAGAATTGAGTTTCACCATATCCCTCGTGAAGAGAATCACATGGCTGATGCATTAGCCACTCTCTCTTCCATGATTAGTGTAGGTCAATGGAATGATATACCTAAGATTGATATAATGCGCCTTGAGCGGCCTGCTTACATCTTCACGATTGAAGCAGTCATAGACGACAAACCTTGGTTTCACGACATCAAGTGCTTCCTTAAAAAACAAGAGTACCCACCTGGGGCATCTAGAAAGGGCAGAAAGACCCTCAGGAGATTGGCAGGCAGGTTCTTCCTGAGCGGTGATACACTCTATAAGAGAAACTTTGACACGGTCTTGCTTCGATGCGTAGACGGATCAGAAGCAAACATGCTGATGAAAGAAATTCACGAAGGATCCTTTGACACTCATGCCAACGGACACACAATGGCAAGAAAAATTCAGAGAGCAGGGTACTATTGGTTGACAATGGAATCCGATTGCTACAAGTACATGAGGAGGTGTCACAAGTGTCAGATATACTCAGATAAAATCCATGTACCACCAACACATCTCAAAGTTCTCTCTTCCCCATAGCCTTTTTTCATATGGGGAATCGACATGATTGGCATGATCGAACCCAATGCTTCAAACGGACATCGGTTCATCTTAGTAACCATTGACTACTACACCAAGTGGGTCGAAGCAGTGTCATACGCCAATGTAACCCGACAAGTGGTGGTCCGATTTATCAAAAACAATCTCATCTGCCGTTATGGTGTTCCAAGCCAGATCATTACTGATAACGGGTCTAACTTGAATAACAAGATGATGAAAGAGTTGTGCGCTGAGTTCAAGATCGAACACCATAACTCCTCTCCCTACCGACCTAAGATGAATGGAGATGTAGAAGCAGCTAACAAGAACATCAAGAAGATTATTCAGAAGATGGTTGTAATCTACAAAGACTGGCATGAGATGCTACCCTTTGCCCTTCACAGTTATCGCACATCTGTCTGCACTTCAACTTGGGCTACCCCTTTCTCTCTAGTATGTGGCATGGAAGCAGTGCTCCCCATAGAGGTAGAGATCCCATCAATCAGGGTATTGATTGAAGCTAAGCTAACAGAGGTTGAATGGTGTCAAAGTCGACACGACGAACTGAATCTGATCGAAGAAAAGCGAATAACGGCTTTATGCCATGGTCAGTTGTATCAGCAAAGAATGAAAAAGGTGTGTGACAAAAAGGTCCGACCTCGCGTTTTCAGGAAAGGAGACCTCATGCTAAAAATGATACAATCATTCCTCACTGATTCCCGGGGCAAGTGGACTCCGAATTATGACGGCCCCTATGTGGTCAAGAAAGCCTTCTCAGGCGGCGCCTTGAGACTCACAACCATGGATGGAGAAGAATTTTCCTACCCCACAAATGTTGACATAGTCAAGAAATACTTCGCCTAAAAAAAAGTCTCGATGGATTAAAAATCCGAAAGGGCGGTCCAGGCAAAAATTAGAGACATAATCGAAAATTATCCCGATGGATTGGAAATCTCAAAGTACAATCTAGGCAAAAGTTAGGGATTCATGGCAAGTAACTACGTCCGACAAAGGGGCAAATCCCTCAGCAGCAGTCATGCCATCCGTCAGGAAAATTCCAGTCAAAGTCATCTTCGACGGAAGCTCAAGATGTCCAGAATTCAAAGTTGGTTGAAGGATAACGGTCGTTATGTTTCAATGTAGCCCTTTTCCCTTAAATTACCATTTTCTAACTTTGTAAATACTCCATGGAATCACGCGTGTGGCTGATTTCCATCATATCAATAAAATTTGAGCCATAGTGCTTTTTTTTTGCAATTTTTATTTGTTTTAGATTTACAGAACGACATTTTAACATGATTAACGATTCTTGAAATAAAACAAAAAATGAATTTACTTGTCCACATTTTTCTGCTTTTACAATAAAGATGGCAATTCTTTTGACTGTTGAACGTCGAAAGAACATCGATCGCTTCTCCAAAGGCGATTAAGCTTCAAAGTTCATAATCAAAGTACTCCTTCTAAGCCAGTGCGCCTGAATGAAGGATCAGTTGTGTCAGATACGAATATTCCGTCCGACATCCCCGACAGAGTTCTTATCTCTTAAGCCCGACCAACGTTGTTCCCCACAGGAACTTTTTCTCCTAAGCAAGGCAGAATTGCTATCTTGAACCGAATATACTTCTTCGTCCCCTGCAGTGGCCGAGTATCCAGTCGTGTTCATCTACTAGTTTGTATGTCGTGTCAGTTTTGTCAGCATATACATACATACATCATGCATTATTGATTTACATTCATATTCATATTGCATCACTATCACTCTAGTTGGTCTTATCCCCTAGTGATAAAAAGTCCTCTCAATCGAGTTGTCAGTTCTTTCCTCATCAGGGAATGTTTTGTCTGAAGCACCTTTCTCCCTAGTTTATTTCTGGGATGGCGACGGTCTTCGACCACTTTGATAACTTGAACATCTGAAAAGCAAGAAAACTTTTGACGAATGTTACTCTTCGCCATTAGAGATGATATCTCCGCTTTCCCGGATTAAGGAAAATCTCCAGAGAAAGCCTCTTAATCAAAGATTCGGCAATACATCCATTTTTCTCCAGAAAATTCGCTGACGAAAAGGTCATCAACACCTCCAAGTTGGATTGCATCACATGGCATTTCTCCGAGAAGATCTCGAAGAAAGGTATGATGTAATAACCCCAAGCAAGAAACAGTCTCTCAAAAGACTCGTTTTCCCCAGTAGAGCCAACAAATGGCGTCTCCAACAGAGAAGTTTGTATACCTCTATAGCTCGAACAAATGAGTTTCCCCAGCAAGTCTGACACCGAAACTTTTTCCCATCAAATAGAAAATCCCCAAAATAATCCAGTGAGAAATTTGATGAAAACCACTACAAATAGCGTTCCTTGTCAAGAAAGTTTATTGACAAAAGAAACTAAGACCAGTTCCTTGGCTGAAGACCAGGATCGAGGGGAAGTTTATATCAGAAACTGAGACTAGTTCCTTGGCTGAAGACCAGGATCGAGGGGAAGTTTATATCAGAAACTAAGACCAGTTCCGTGGCTAAAAACCAGGATCGAGGGGAAGTTTATATTAGAAACTAAGACCAGTTCCTTGGCTAAAGACCAGGATTGAGGGGAAGTTTATATCAGAAACTGAGACCAGTTCCTTGGCTGAAGACCAGGATCGAGGGGAAGTTTATATCAGAGACTTAGACCAGTTCCTTGGTTAAAGACCAGGATCAAGGGGAAGTTTTTACCTTTTTTACGCATCATTGCTTAGCAAAAGAAGATGGATGAGCAAACTGCCATTCATAACCACCATCAAAATTTCGGGTATTCCGATATTTAATCCTCTTGCACCCTGAATGCCCGAATACATTAGCCATTCCCACCTTCGGGTCCAAGAAGATTAAATAGGGGCATCTGTCATACCCCAAATTTTGACCACCAAGATTTCCCATCATTGTGCAAATCATTACCACAATATGGATGAACTATCATGCCTCATCAATATCCTCAGAGATGTTTGAGCATTCACCACAATCATGAATTAGGGTTTCAAGCCCTCTCAGAGCCTTAGACAAAGGATCAATCAAGGAATGACATGAACTTCAACTTGTCTAACCTCTCAAACACCCATAAAGGATCAATAGGACTCCCACATCAAGAATCAAGAACAAGGTTACAACATTCCAAGTGGATCAAGCCTCAAGATCGCCAGTGTCACCAAATTAGGGTTTTGGTCGACCAAGGCCTCCAGATGGAAATTTTCCTCTGGGCATGAGCCAATTCTTCAAAGCACAACCAAAGATACTCCAAGGGACCTCATGGTCCCAATCATCAAGTCAATTTAGCCTCAAGGGATGCATTTACCAAAAATCAGGAATTAGGGTTTCTTGACCTAATTCACCCCTAAGTTGACTTTTGGGACAAAGCATGAGCCAACACCTCAAGACATGATTTGAGGGTCTCCAATACACTACATTGATCCATTTACAACAATGGATTAATCCAAGAAGCTTGATTCACAAGTTTCAATTTCATCAGGACCACAGTTAGGGTTTCGAGGAAAAAGTCAATTGTGCCTTTGACTTTTGACCAGGACATGCTCCCAAACCTTGGGGCATGATTAAATACACCCTATAACACCTATGGAATCCATCCATTAGGTTTGATTTAGGTCAAGGGCTTGATTTCACAAAGGATCGCACAGTTTGGATTTCATCCGATAGAAAGTCAACTGTACAAAAATCCAAAGTTTGACTTTTTGAATTTTTGGTCAACCAAGGTTCTTTAACCCTAAAACAATGTTAATATGTGATTTGAATCATCATTCATCAAGAAAAATCAAAGAAAGTGAGTTAACTTGTAAAAGGGGTAACCATAAAAAACTTGGAATTTTTCTAAGTTATGGAACAAAGTGGCTAGGGTACCAACTTCCAAGGACCATAAATTAAAATCCAAGCAACCATTTTGGATGGTCCAAAGCTGGATTTGTAGCTCTCATTACATACTTCAAAAGTGTCAACTACATCTCATTCCAATTCTTCATGGATTTTTAGTTATGGAGTGATCAAAATGGCTAAAAACATGAAAATGACATTTTTACAACACTTAGTGAAATTTTCACTAAGTCAGAATCTGCCTTACTTTTTCCAAAATGTAGGGACATTTTTCACCTTGATCCAAGTCAAACTAGGTCTATGGGTGAACATCAAAGTTAAAGTATGCCATAAGGGCTTTCCAACAAGTACAAGATCATCTCCAAATTCCATTTGAGCAAGGAGATACAACCCTTGAAACATGGCATCATGAACTGGTTTTTACAAGGCAGAATTTATACATTTTGCTCGATTTGTCCAAATCTGATAAATCCAAGCCTTATCATCCATTTGGACACATCTGAGGATAAAATAAGAAGGGAATGATCTGATCCCCAAGCCTCCAAAGTCCAAGAATCTACAAGTAGCCATGCCAAACCTAAAAGGGCTAAAAAGTGCCAAGACTCCAATTTTGTTTCCAAGCATTCAATGAATGCATCAAGGTGGCGTGAACTGAGTCTATTCCAACTGAATTCAGTCCAAACTTATCTCTGAACTAAAGCTACAAAGCCTGTGCTCTAATCTCAAGTCAATGGCTAGAGGAGACTTAAGATTCCTTTTGCTTAACATTGGCCAAAGGCCTGCTGCAGCCTCCATTCACTATTGATGCCAAAACAAACTTGACACACTATAAATAGACATCAACTGTGATCAGTTTGAGTACACCAAAGCAACCAAACTGATGCTTTCCTCAAAATCCCTCTCTTTAGGCCAAAATGCCTTCTTTTGCAAGGTATCTCTGAGTTTTTGAGTTAGAGAGCAATTCCATCACAACTCATGATCCAAACACCTCTAATATGTTATATCTAAGCTGTTTAAACACTAACATGTGACCTATAACACCAAAATCTCAAAGTCCACTTCCAAAACCTCAAAATTGGACTTTTTTGCATTTTTCAAGCCATGTCTTGATTCAGTCACTTTCAAAACCAGATAAAACCTCAAACACACTCCAAATATCATCCTTGAACTATCCCAAATGGTTCCCCACATCTGGAACACCATTTAAGAGAGTTGCCATATTGGTCACTTTTGCCCCTTTTGCAAGAAAGAGCTCAAACTTGTTCCTGAATATTCTAGCTGGTTCCAACCATTTTAAAAGCTTCTAAGGGATCAATTGAGAGTGTCCAAAGCATCAAATTACTTCTGGCGCAAGAAACTTGGCAGATAGCACAAAAAGCTCCCAAAGAGGTAAGCATCACAACTTGAACTCTTTAAATTATGCATTGCTTTGAAGTCCACTGATCATAAACATCTCATACATGTTGTATATGTTGTGTTTGAACCAATTTGCCATGTAATTCTTGCCTATACCATGAGGTAGCATAGAAAATGCAAATATAGGCCTATTTCAAAACCACCATCGGGTTTTAAAATGGGGACCTCATTTGAAAAAACCAAGGGCACCATTGGATTCCTTGTGAAATTCTAGACAGGATAGACCTAAATTTTGTCCCAATCCATGGAGAAATGAGAAAGTTACAGCCTTTACGTTTTTGGCCCAAGAACTTGCATTGCCTTGCCTTGCCCAGACCTAAAACAAGGCACCCCTGATGTATTTATGGGGTGGTTTTGATACTCGGATATATCACCACCCCAGTGGTAGAAGGCACGCGATGTAACTTAGAGGTCTGAGGTTCGAGTCCCCCTCGCCCCAAACCCTTTTTTACCACTTTTTCCATTTTTTTAAAATTTGTTATATTATTTTAAATGATTTGGAAAATTAATTTCTCTCTCAATTTTAATTATTTTTTATTGGTTCCTTTTGCAAAAAATCACAAAAATGTTAAAATATTTTATTTCACAAAAAAATCAAAATTATATTATTTATTTAATATAGTTGATTTTTTTGTAAATAAATTCATTTTTATTGTTTTAAACATTTCAAAAATGAATATTCATCTTGGAAATCAAAATCAAATGAGTCCTAAATCATCTTGTGATCAAAACCTCACAAGAATATTCATCTTTTTCAAACACTTTGGGCCTCTAATAGAGTGTAAGACCCAACCCTTGTTGTACATAAATCATTTTTTGGGCCTCAGATATTGTATAAGTCCTGACACGATAAAAAATCTCGGCGCGATCGCCATGTTTAAATAGAAATCCTTTGGGCCTCCCCTCGTGTTGTAAGTCCCATCTTTCTTTTTTTCAAAACAGTTTTGGGCCTCTGCTTGAGTTGTAAGACCCAACCCTTTTGTAAATAAACCTTTTTGGGCCTCAGTCATTGTATAAGTCCCGATACGATCTTCAAAACAACGGTGCGATCACTGTTAAACCTTGGGCCTCTCCTTGAGTATATGCCCCAACAATCTTTCCAAAAACAACTTCCCTTTTGATTTAAGTTCAAATATATGTTGCTATCAAAACTTTCTTTAATTTCTTTGAACTACTAACAATACAGCATGGAAGCTTGCTCACCTGTAAGTTTTAACAGCTTTCATTTACTCGCTTTCATATATATAACTGTATTATGGGAAACTGTGCACTGTAAGTCTTTCTTTCATACCCTTTTAAATATTTGTCATATATCAACTGTATATATACTAGTATAGTTATTTAGAGTTTTCCCCGGCAACTAGGTCTAGAACTAGGTAAAGCCAGTTGGTCACTCTTGAATACAGTTAAAACTAGATCCCCATAGGATTTCCATATACAGTCTTGCTGTCTCTTGGGCTTAAACATTATGGAACAAAGAGAAAGGCAGTATTCTCGGTGAACCTTTTCTTAGACTGTTACTATTAGAACTTGTCAAAGAAATTCAGTTTCCTCAAAGAGGATTAATTCCCGATGAAACTTCTCTTAAATTTCTTCAAACCCTAGAACTGTTCATTAAAGAAAAGATTATTCTCGGTGAAACTTTTCCTGAACTCTTCTTATGTTTGGACCAACAGGCTTCCTAAAAGCATCTCCGCCTCCTCTTGGGCTTTGTATAAGGACCCTCCGGCTTCTTAAAAGTTCTCATGCCTTCTCTCAGGCTTAATACAAGGACCCTAAAGACCTCATAAAGGTATAAGACAGAACTTAGTCATCCTTTGCTAGAACAGTCTTTCCAGTGTCAAATCTCGAACTTAGGGTTGATTCTCATCCCTTGAAATACCTGCCTCCTCTTGGGCATCATACATAGATAAACTCTTCCACACCAGTAGACTTGGACAGTCTGAACCTCCTCTTGAGTCTCAAAGACATTCTCAAGTCCCCTATAAACATAAAAGTAACCCTGGTCATTCTAGATCAATCTCCGGTAGAGTTAAACCCATGGGTTCTAAAACCCAGTCTCTCTCCTAAAAACCCCCAAGCCAGGGTCAGTTTATCATCAGTATAACACTATCCCTAATCAAAACCTCAAGGAATCTGATACCTCAACTCTTCTGTAACCCTCAGCAAGAGTTGATTCCCCAGTTGGACCTGCCTCGGGATCTCAATAATCCCCAGCAGAAGATAGCCTCCTCTTAGGCTTTATATAATGATTTTCCCTCAGGATAGCCAGCCTCCTCTTGGGCTTTGTACAAATGATTCTCCCCAAAGGAGCTAACCTTTTCAGACTCTCTTGTTGAGTCAATAACTTTTCAGACTCTCTTGTTGAGTCAATCACTTTTAAGACTCTCTTGTTGGGTCAATCACCTTTCAGGAGTCTCTTGTTGAGTCAACCTTTTTAGCCTTAATCTTGGGCTTTATACAAGACAGATAAAAACACTCTTTTGTTGAGTCAATCTTTTCCAGCCTCCTCTTAGGCTGGGTACAAAGGATTTCCCCTAGCAGAAGCCAGCCTCCTCTTAGGCTTTGTATAATGATTTCTCCAGCTTTTTCAGCCACAATCCTGGGCTTCATACAGGACATATAAAAGCACTCTCTTGTTGAGTTGAACCCTTTTAGCCTCAATCTTGGGCTTTGTAGAAGACATAAATCTTCATAACCTTCTCTTAAGCTTGGGACAAATATCTTTCCCAACGGAGTCAATTCCTCTCAGCTTACTTTTAGGCTTTGAGAAATAATACCCTAAGCAGAGTCAATCATCATTTCAGCCTCTATCTTGGGCTTTGTACGAGATACCTAAAATATCCTTCACCGAGTCAGTAAAGTCTCCGTTCAGCCTCAATCTTGGGCTTTGTACAAGACAGATAAAGATTTCTTTCCCACAGAGTCAGTTCCTTTTAGCCTCAATCTTGGGCTTTGTACAAGACAGATAGAACATTTTCCCCGGAAAAGTCAAACTTTTAGCCTCCTCTTAGGCTTTGTATAATGATATCCCCAAAGAGTCAGTATCTTTTAGCCTCAATCTTGGGCTTTGTACAAGACATATAAACACTCTCTTGTTGATTCAATCTCTTTCAGCCTACTCTTAGGCTTTGTATAAAAACTTCCCTAGAAGAGTCAATCAACCTCTTAGCTTCAACCTTGGGCTTTGATCAAGGCAAACAAAAATCAACAATCCCCTCAGAGGAAGTCCAATCCCTCTTTAGAGATGACAAGTTCTCTCTCAGACAAACCTTTTTGCTTCAATCTTGGGATTTGAACAAGACACAAATACTCATTTAGCTTCAATCTTGGGCTTTGAACAAGACACCAAAACATCTTTTTCCTCCCATAGAATAGGAGGAACTACGATTGCTCTGATTTCCCTATTTCTTTTAAACGGGAATACATAGGCATAAGGTTGCGAAATCTTAGCGAGCATACTAATTAAAAACTCTAGGTCCAATACCTTTATACCAATCAAAAATTAGGTCCAGTACCTTACCAAAAACACCCGAACATCAAAAAAAAACTCACTCACTCTCTCATATTTCCCAAGAAACTTTCCCAACCCATTAACGGATAAACTCTATCGATTACAAAGCAAAACCTAAAGCTAATATCCTGTGGATAACCACATATAGGATGGGTAATTGATAACTCCCCATTGTATAACCTGACCCCGAATCTCTTTAAAACGCTTGTTCAATTAAACATTCGCGTGCAAGGTTAGTTTGAGATAACTTCCCTTTCCCTTTCAGCTTCACGGGATAAATAAGAAATCAGAAAGTAGCAACCCCTCCTCATTGTGGAGAGAAACCCAAAAACCAGCGATAAGGTGGTCGCGTCACCGACAAAAATCGCTCGCTACACTAAGTTTTTTATTCTGTCATCATTAAGATCCATTTGGTATGCCATGTTGTTTGTCATCATATAAGGAGTATTTACCCCATACTAATTGCTTAGAATCTGTGCTATATGGAATTTCATTATAGATTTTAGGATTAGGGTTCTTTTTGTTGCAGACATGATAGTTAGAGATAGAATGAAAATAAGTAAAATTAAAGGTCATATTCTGATTCCTTGGGAAAAATAGAATGATTTTCATGTTTACTAAGTTAAAATCCATTGAGAGATGAGTGAGTTAGGGTTTCTAAGACTTTGAACGCAAGGAGGAAGACAATGGCGCCATGGCCATTTTGGTTTTTCAGAAAACACTTTCCTATATTATTTATTAGAATGAGTTTTATGAATGGATGTATTGGCCACCCCAGTGGCGCTACCTTTGCCTTGCCTTTGCATTCTGACTCTCATGACCTGGGTTTGATCCTTGCCATCAACCCTTTTGCCAACGCGCGTGTTTTTCTGAATTTTCACATGGAATATCCTTTTTATTTTTCTAAATGCACATGTTATACAAGCCACACAACCAGCGCAACTGGTTAAGTGTTTTAGCCACAAGACCAAGGGCGTGGGTTCAAACCCCATTAGGACCCTTTCCCTTATTTTAGTACTTAATTTTTTCATTTTCTTTCACAACTTTATAAAATCATAACTCCTTCATTTTTAAGGTTTTTCAACCCATTATTTTTGCATCTTTTTACTCTTTTTGCCTATTTTATTTTGACATTAAAATTCCCCCAAAACTATTTATTTTCAAGGCTTTTGTTCATGTGTAAATTGTAAGGTTTTTTAGGGTTCATTAGGAGAGGTTTTGATTCCTTTGGTTTTGATCCTTGTGTTTCCCTTATATTTTAGGGTTGGATGATTTTGTCTTAACATGTTTAGACCCTTGAACCTTGACTTGAACTTGCACATATTTGTATAGTTTGATTTAGGTACACTTTTAAGTGTATATGTTTATATGTTTAAGCTTGTAAACTTTTGTCATCACCTTGAAGTTTTAGTTAGGTCATTACCTATAATTATAACTCTTTTCCCCTTTCTTCTAGCATCTTAATGTATACAAACCATCAACTTAGGTCATAACATGTACATATGTGCCTAAACTTTCCTTTTCTTAAAGAGTGAGTTCATATATAAACTTAGGTGATACTTCCCCTTTATACAAAGATTATGTCAAAGACATTCCCCGTGTTAGGTCATCACCTATTTGATTAAGATGTCTAGACTCATATCATGCTCCCTTTAGGTAATCCTTGTGTGTTAACTTAATACTTGTATACTTTCTTAAGCACTTGCCTTGAATGTCATCACATTCACCATCATCATCCATGTATTATATCCATGTGTTTATTACTATCATTAAATCTATGTGAGAGTATCAATTATTATCTTTTATTTTCCAACTTTATTAAGTTATCCCCTTAAGTGAGTCTAGCTTGTTAGCTTTTCTCCTTAACCCTCTTTGTCCCCTCCTTCCAAAGGAAAGTCTCTCTATTGACTTTAATGTCATAGATAGCTCATTACCCCTTGGCCTTATTAGAGCCATCATCTACCCTTGGCCTCATTAGAGTCATTCCTTTCCATTGACCTTATTAAGATCAATCCCTTGGCCTCATTAGAGCCATTCCTCCTTGACCTAGCTTAGATTAGGATCCTTACCCCTCTTGTAAGCACTATCATCGTAGCTGTTTGCTTTCCTCTTTGGCCTCATTAGAGCCACTTGCCTTATAACTTAGTATTAACCTAGAGTTCTTCAACTCTATGTGAGCATCATCATAATGATGTTCCATTTCCCTTTGGCCTTATTAGAGCCATTCACCCCTTTAACTTAGAAATTAGGATAGAGTTCTTAAACTCTATGTGATTCTCATCATAATGAGTATTCACTTCCCTTTTGACTTTGTTCAAAGTCAACTTCTTAGACTTACCCTTTCAACTTAGACTTAGAGAGTTCTTTAACTCTATAGGAGTATCATACTCATTCCCCTTGGAAATTTGACCATAGTCAATGGTTCCTCACCCTAGTTGGGGTGAACTACGAATGCTCCGATTCCATCCTTATTAGGATATGTAGGCACGAGATGCGACGTCTTGGCGAGCATACTTAGTGTACATACCCTTAGGTCTTTACCTTTAGCACATTCTTTTAGAAAGCAAACTTTAACATAACACAAATACAAACAAGAGGTTCCTGTAGAGTACTACAGATATCTAAGATGCTAACACTTTCCCTAGGTATAACCAACCCCCGAACCTTAGATCTCTTAGCTGTGTCTTCACATATCGCAATTAGGGGTTTCTTCGATCTTTACCCTTTCCTTTAGATAAATCAAAGATCGGTGGTGAATTTCAAAGATGGGTGATTCAAGTTAATTAATAGCTTGGTATCCGATTCTCACCACAACATTGTTACAGGTGGTTTTTTATGAAGGAGGTCAAGGGAGGTTTGTATGGTTTTTATGAAGAGAATGAAGGTTTGATATGTTTTGTTTGTTGCAGCTGTCTCTTCAAAGTGCGGAGGAGTAGAAGTAGTTAGAGTGTGGATGTTGTTGACGTGGGAACAAGGTAGTGGTAGTAGCAGTCATGCGATAAGAAAGAGATGTGGAGATGTGGCGGAGAGGAAATATGTAGAGGGAGGATTTGAAAGTGGAAAGAGGATGGGAGATGTTGTATTAGTGAAAAGAAGAAGACGGTTTTTTTACTGAAATTTCAACGTGCAAACCTTTTTTTTCATTCTTTTTTTTTTGTTTTTGATTGGTAGAGAGATATGGTGGTGAGCTAATTTTGGTGAAAAAGAATCTTGGTCCTACATATGAGAAGAAGATTATATACATGTATCAAGTTGTATGGGGATGTTATTATGTTGTAGTGGAAAAAATGAAAATGAATTAGTGGTTTAGTAGGTGGTCATGTGAATTTGCTGAGAGAGATTAGAGGTAAATGCGCCGCCCCCTCTGTGATTTTTTTAGCGCAATGTAATATAATAATCATAGGTTCCCAAAATGAAGCTTTATAAAAAAGAAACTTTCTAACACTTACTGAACAAGTGTTACTAAAGAGAGGTAAAAAAAACTTATATAAATTTTAAAAAAGAAAATGTGATAAATCAATTTAAAAATAAAATTAAATATTTAAAATAAACATAAATTAAAATCTTATTAATCCGAAATAAATTAAGCGATTATTTAACTAAAAATTAAAATGAAACTAGTTAAGAACGAATAAACAGTCTGGTATCGAAGTGCTCGAAAAAATAAATGAATGCACCAAAATGATCAGCGCGAAATAAACGACTCGGAAAAATGCAGCGTTTGGTCAAATTTTGAAATTATTTTTCCCCGGTTAAAAGGCTCAGAGTGATCAAAATTGGGACCGAAAAGTAATTGAAAATTTAAAACGAGCAAGCCAGGTTAAACTACGCGGAACATAGATTAATATAACTGACGTCTGCAAGCTCGATTTTGAAACTTTTTGTCCACAGATTTTACGCACAGTTGACATTCAGTTTGACAAATTCGCTTGTAAATTCAACAGTTTTTTCTGGCTGATAATTTTAGCCATTATGCATGACGAAAGGCACGGTAGGCTATGTAGATGATGCAAAGAGAGGCGGGATCCTAGGGATAAAAATTAGGGTATGACAAAAGGACATGTTACTTCCATTCTACCGCAATACAAACAAAGCCTAAGTCTCCCACGCACGAGCATATAAGTAATGTTTAACTACTAGGACGCGAACATATACACTGTTCACTAAAATCAACCAACAAACACTCATTTTCTACCCCGAACTATGGATCTCAAATTTCCTTATTGCAATATGAGGATACGTGGACACATGATTGCAAAATTTTGGCGAGCACGCTAATTTAAAACTCTTTTCCCCCTTCGTAAGTAACCTTTAGATAGTAACACTCATCCACGCAAAGAAAAATCAAAATGGTTCCCATTGAGTACAATGGATATAAGGGGTCCTAATACTTTCCCCTTGCATAATCGACTTCTAAACCCGCTATTAGTTCCAACGACCATTTTCTTCACCTTTTAGGGGTTTTATCGATATTTTCCCTTTCCTCTGAAATAAATAAAGTTTTAGGGGTTTTAGCGACACACCCTACTTCCCGAATCAATAATTAACAAATAAAATTTAATTCTATCCAAGTAGGATGTCACTTCACAATCCAAAAAGTCTGAAAATTACTTCATTTAATAAAAAAAATATAGTCCAAACTATGGAATTAAACAAAAGTATGGCATCCACAGTCTCAACAAATCACCCACACCAAAAGTGATTTAATAATTACTTCAAATTAAAAGACATGTAACAGAATAACATAAAAAAACAGTCTATTCCCCAGTGTTATGTATCATTGCAACTCCATTAGTAGACTCGACCAATAGCAACATGAGGTACATCTCAAACTACTTAGGTACCTGATTGTTTATACTCTGAGGGAGCACAGACACAACAAACACAAAAAGGGTGAGAAATTCATTCATATAATAAACAGTGTGTCATACCTCAAATTTTGACCACAAGATTTCCCATCATTGTGAGGATCATTGCTACAATATGGATGTACCATCATACCTCATCAATCTCCTCAAAGATTGTTGAGCTTTCACTACAATCAAGAATTAGGGTTTTGAGCCCTCTTAGAGCACTTAGACAAAGGATCAATCAAGAAATGACATGATCTTCAACTTGTTTAACCTCTCAAACACCCATAAAGGATCAAGAGGTCTTCCACATCAAGAATCAAGCACAAGGTTGCAACATTCCAAGTGGATCAAGCCTCAAGATCGCCAGTGTAACCAAATTAGAGTTTTGGTCGACCAAGGCCTCCAGATGTAAATTTTCATCTGGGCATGAGCCAATACTTCAAAACATGACCCAAAATACTCAAAGGGACCTCATGGACCTAATCATCAAGTCAAAATAGCCTCAGGGGAAGCATTCATCAAAAATCAGGAATTAGGGTTTATTGACCTAATTCACCCCTAAGTTGACTTTTGAGGCAAGACATGAGCCAAGACTTTAAGACATGATTTGAGGACCTCAAATACACCACATTGATCCATTTAAAACAATGGATTGATTCAAGAATCTTGATTCACAAGTTTCAATTTCATCTGGACCACAATTAGGGTTTTGAAGAAAAAGTCAATTGTACCTTTGACTTTGGACCAAGACATGTTCCCAAACCTTGGGACATGATTCAAGACACCCTAAAACACCTATGGAATCCATCCATTAGGTTTGAATTAGGTCAAGAACTTGATTGCATAGAAAATCACACAGTTTGGAATTCATCTGACAAAAAAGTCAACTGTGCCCAAAATCAAGTTTGACTTTTTGAAATTTTTCACAAATGTGGCTCCCCTAAGTCAAAAAAAATGTTAATGTATGGTTTTGATCATCATCCATCAAGAAAAATCAAGAAAGTTGAGGTTTCTTGCAAAAGGGGCAACCATAAGAAACTTAAATTTTTCCAAGTTATGAAACAAAATTGATTTGGTACCAACTTTGCAAGGTCATAACTCCCAAACCCTAAGGCCTTTTTCTTCCATCCAAAGCTCAAATGAAAGTTCATATGACATACTTCAAAAGTGTCAACTACATCAGATTCCAAATCCTCTTGGATTTTGAGTTTTGGTTTGATCAAAATCACCAAAACATGAAAATGCCCACTTTTTCTAACACATTGTGAAATTTTGGACATAATCTGTCTAGGTTTTTCACCAACTTTAGGGCCATTTTTCACCTTGATCCAAGCTAAACCAAGACCATTGGTGGACATCAAAGTTAAAGTATGCCATAAGATCTTTCCAAAGAGTACCATAACTCATCCTAACTTCACTTGAGTAAAGAGTTACAAGCCTTGAAACATGGCATAAAAACCTGATTTTTCAAGACAGCATGAGGACCAAACTTGTGCCACACGATTTTGCCCTTCAATTTTTATCACTTTGCCAACTTTGTCATCTTCCAAAAACACAAGAATCTGATGACTCACTTGGTTCATGATCAAAGAGGCAAGGAATTCAACTTGGCATATGAAAATCATCATGACATGAAACTTGGAATTCAAATTTGGCAAGGTAACATCAATGCAATGAATTGAGGTGTCATGAACTAGATCACAACACTCCAAATCAATTAAGATTTTAGTCCAAAATCTGAGCATTCAAACCTGCAAAGATTAATGGAGTCAAGATAAGAAAGTTTACTTGGCACTTTTGGATTATCCAAGTCAATGGCTATAAGCTACTGCCATGATCAGCCTCCAAACGTTATTGCTCCCAAAAAACAACTTCCTCTACTATAAATAGAGGTCATGTGTGACTGATCAAACCACCCCAAAAACTCTGAAATCATGTTTTCCTCCAAATCACATTCCAAAAACCAGATTTTGCTTCTTCTTGAAGTCACTATCAAATTTTCAAATTGAGAGCAAATCCATCAAAACCAATCATGCCAACACCTCACATACATCATATATGAGTGATCCATATCCTTAAAACTCATCTGGAACACCTGAATCACAAAGTCACCATTCATTTGCTCAAGCTTTTTGGCAAGGTTGCAGTTGAGGTACCACAAGGTGATCCAAGCATCTCCAATCAAGGCCAGGCATCTCAACACACTCCATAGGATATAGTGAAGTTGTCCAGGTCCTTACAATACATCTGTAACATCTCCATCATCAAGCTCGATCACCAGCTGCAAGAGGTAAGCCTGAAGCCTTCAAACTCCATACTACATGCATCATAAATTTCTTTTTGAGTTACCATCTTGTTTCTGCATGTATGTAGAGTGATAACCCTTAATCAATTGCTATGTATGAATCGTGTATAGGATTTCATGATGTTCTTGCAAAAATTAGGGTTCTTGAGTTCATCTTCTGATTTCTCACTCCACACTTGATATAAACGCAATTAATTTATATGGTTGTAATCCTTGATAAAAAACGAACAAGTTTCATGTTTACAAAAGTTGTTTTCATTGAGTAATCAGAGAGTTATGGATGATTTTGCAAATCTAGGGAAACAGGGCACACGCGGGCAAGAACAAGTGTCTTTGGCGCCCTTTTTTGAATTTTTAAAATATTTGAATTTTTCATGTTTTATTAGTTAATCTCAAAATTAATTTCTCCCTGAATTTTAATGTTTTTGAATTGATTTTTTTTTTCAAAAATTCACAAAAATGTTAAAATATTTTATTCTACAAAAATTTCACAAAAAATATTATTTATTTTTATATTTAATATTTTTGTAAAGAATTTATTTTTATTTGTTTTTTAAGCATTTAAAAATATTTCTTTCTCTTGATTTTTCAAATTTAAATGATTTTCAAATGATTCTATGGATAAAACATGATTTTTAAAACATTTATCCAAGATCACAACTTGTTTTTCACACATGTTTGATAATTTTGATCATTTTAATTGATTTTTATTCAAATTAAATACATTTTTTTAATCAAATTAGGGTTTTAATTATTTTCACCCTCACAAACATTTTTCAAATCACTTTTGGGCCTCTTGTTAGAGTGTAAGTCCCATCGCTTTGTAAATAAACCATGCTTGGGCCTCAGTCATTGTATAAGTCCCGATATGATTTTAAAAATCTCGGTGCGATCGCCATTTTCAAACAATTTTCAATTGGGCCTCCCCTTGAGTTGTAAGTCCTATTTTTATTCTTTTTTCAAACACTTTTGGGCCTCTAATAGAGTGTAAGACCCAACCCCCTTTGTACATAATTAATTTGGGCCTCAGTCACCATATAAGTTTCGATACAATTTTCAAAATAAACGGTGCGATCACTGTTTTTTCATCTGGGCCTCTCTTCGAGTTGTAAACCCCATCTCTTGTATAAAAATAAACACTTGGGCTTCTAATAGAGTGTAAGACCCATCCTTTTTGTAAACACAATAATTTGGGCATCAGTTATTGTATAAGTCCCTCTATGGTTTTCAAAATTACGACATCGTCGCCTTTTCGAAATAATCCATCTGGGCTTCTCTTTAAGAATAAGCCCAAAACTTCCTTTTACAACAACTTTCCTTTTGATTTAGATTCAAATTCTAAGTTTTATCAAAACTTTCTTCAATTTCTTGAATAACTAACCATACAGCTGCAGTTGCTATGCTTGGGCTTGCACAACTGTAAGTTCCACTTCCTCTTCTCAACATACTTGTTATATATTTCATCTGTATATGCTTGTACATACTTGTTTAGAGTTTTCCCCAACAGTTAGGTCTAGATTTAGATCAAACCAGTGGTTACTCTTTCAACGCAGTCAAAACTAGTTCCCCATAGGAAATTCCAGATACAATCTTACCTCCTTTTGGCCTTATACAATATGGAACAGAGAAAGGCATTATTCCCGGTGAAACTTTTCTCAAGACTGTTACGACTTAGAAATATGTGTACAAGAAATTCATTTCCCCAAAGAGGATTAATTCCTGGTGAAACCTCTTCTGAATTTCTTCAAACCCTAGAACTGTTCACTAAAGAAATGATTATTCCCGGTGAAACCTTTCTTGAACTTTCCTTAGGTTTGGACCCACAGGCTTCCTAAAAGCATCCCCAACCTCCTTTTGGGCTTTGTACAAGGACTCACAGGCTTCTTAGAAGTTATCAACCTCCTCTTGGGCTTAGTACAAGGACCCGAAGACCTCCTACAGGTATAGGACAGAACTTAGTCATCTCTACTAGTTCAATCCTCCAGAGAGTCAGAATTCCAAAACATCAAACCAGTTTAGGGTTGATTCTCATCCCTTAAAACCTCAGCCTTCTCTTGGGTATCATATAAAGATCTCTCTCTACACGAGAGCCTACCACTTCTTGAGAGACTTGGACAGTCTTAGCCTTCTCTTAAGCATCATACAAAGATCATTCTCCAGTTAAGAGTCAACCTCTTCATACCAGTAGACTTTGAAAGTCTAATCTCCTCTTGGATCTCAAAGAAACCTTCAAGTTTCTTAAGAAAACGGGAAAAACCCTAATCATTTCATCAATCTCCAGTAGAGTTAGAACCTCCATAGGTTTTTTAACTCAAAATTTAAACCTTCACCTTAAAAATCCCCAGACAGGGTCAATTTACCATCAATAAAACCTTAACAAAATCAGAACCTCAGGGCCTCTGATATTTCAACTTTCCTTCAATCCCCAGCAAGAATTGATTTCCCTATACAATTTGGACCTGCCTCTGGATTTCAATAATCCTCAACAGAAGCTAGCCTCCTCTTAGACTTCATATAAGAATTTCCCCAACCAGACTCCTCTTAGGCTTTGTATAATGATTTTCTTTTTCCTAAGCAAAGTTAGCCTCAATCTTGGGCTTTGTACAAGACAGATCATATTCTCCAGCTGAGTCAATCCCTTTAGCCTCAATCTTGGGCTTTGTACAAGACAGATAAAACCTCTCCCCAGTGGATTCATTTCTTTTAGCCTCAATCTTGGGCTTTGTACAAGACAGACAAAACTTTCCCCGGAAGAGTCATTTCTTTTTAGCCTCAATCTTGGACTTTATACAAGACAGATATAAAAATCCCTAGTAGAGTCAACCTTTTAGCTTCAACCTTGGGCTTTGATCAAGGCACACAAAAATCAACATCCCCTCAGAGGAAATCAAGAGTTCTCTCTGTAGGAAGACATTTCACTGTATATCACATGTCAAAAAAAATAATCAAGCAAACCCTAATTCCAGATAACTGCTGTAAGTGGCACACTTGCTGATTCAAAAATATAAGTCGTGATCCCTCTTTTATCCTGGTAAACTTCCTCTTTCATCTAATTGCTATAAGTGGCAAGCCTTTGGATTATTTACATCCAAGCCAATGTCCTTCACTTAGCATAGAAGATTCCTAAGGAAAAATGGCATTGCTCAACACTGAGCTAAAGTTTCCTCCTTCAGGACATTTCCCTTATAAAGGAAATTATGGTATTGTTGGATTCCATACAGTCCAGTTAAAATAATTCTCCTTCATAATCAGTTACCCAACAACTGTGATAAACAGGTGAGATACCTCCCTTTAGAGATGACAAATTCTCTCTCGGTCAAACCTTTTAGCTTCAATCTTGGGCTTTGAACAAGGCACAAATACTCATCTAGCTTCAATCTTAGGCTTTAAATAAGACACCAAACACTTTCCTCCCATAGAATAGGAGGAACTACGATTGCTCTGATTTCCTTGTTTTCTTTAACGGGAATACGTAGGCATAAGATTGCAAAATCTTAGCGAGCACACAAATAAAAAAACCTTAGGTCCAATACCTTCACAAAAACAACAAAAAACCCAAAAATAAAAAAAAACACTCTCTCAACATTCCCAAAGGAGAAACTTTCCCAACCCATAACAGATAAACACCGGAAAGTATTTAAACATGCCAAAGAAGATCTATGGATAACCATATATACACTGGGTAATTGACAACTTCCCTTTGTATAACCTGACCCCGGACCCCCCAATCTCTTAGCATTTGTTAAAGAAAACATTTGCATGCAAGGTTAGTTTTAGATAGCTTCCCTTTCCTTTCCAGCTTCATAGGATAAATAAGAAATCAGAAAGTAGCACCCAATTCCAACCATTGCGGTAAGGTGGTCGCGTCACCGACAAAAATCGCACGCTACACAATGTATAATAATTAAGAGAGTAATATTAATACATACAAATCACATTTTCACCACAACAAATGCACAAGCACAACATAATTACAATGCAATGAGACTCGACAACATTACACAATGCATGTGGTACCAATTATAATCAATGGTTCATCATACGAACCCAATTCCCCATTCGAAATCCCAAACCCCCCTTCTGAGTTCTAGATAAGTGTTTCGTCTCCCTTCGGACCTATGACTTATCTCCTTCAACATATCAACAATGAAGTATGACATGGTAATAATGTAATTAACACAATAAGTATAATAATATTTAGTGATCCACAACTAATCACACAATTGCAACAATGCTTAACGTAATCGACCCTTTCGTACTATCACTAATATAATCAATCACACCCACCCAGTCATGCACAACACATCAAATAATTTGTCAATACAGAGGCGTTACTAAAACGTTGCTGTTTTTCTGAAATTTCCAACCCGATTTTCATCTTCTTCAACCCCAAAAACATCCTTGAAATTATCACCAAAAATATTTCATGGCTTTAAACTCAATCATAAACTTACCAATATCAATCACCACTCATATTCATATAATCACACCAATAAATTCACAACTTCATACCCTACCATCATCATAATCATCATCTTAAACCCTTAACATACAACAAATATAAAGTTCAACAACAATTCAAAGTTCATCATCAACAAATATCAATTGCTATAGTCATAAGAATTAAACCTAAGAGGGTAAGGTCCCCTCACTACCATCTCATGATTAAACACCCTTATATGAATAGTCCCCCCTTACCTTAGAATTTTAAGCTCCAAGTTCTTCTACAATGGTAGTCTTCTAATTCTTCTTACCCTTTCCTCTTGCCTTAACTCTCCCTTTTCCAATTCTTTCACGTACGTTCCCCACTCTCTGTTCTCTCCCCACATTATTATAAGTAGACTAACTAAACCCCTTAGTTTTAATTTATTTTTAAATTTTATTATTATTATTATTATTATATTAAATCAAACTAAAAAATCAAATACTAATAATATAATATCTCTCTATATATTATATTTTTTAAATCAAATCATTAGGCCAACTACCCAATAAAATAATAATAATAAAAGCAATATTATCTCTATATTATTATTGTTATTTTAAATAAATATCAAATTATTTATTATTACTACTAAATTAATTTAATTAAGTCTAATAATAAAACTATTAATCTCATTGTGTCCTACACCCTTTATTTCTCGTTAATTACGACCACGCCCCTCACTTAAAATTCTAATATTCTTAGGACACAACTACATACCCAAGGTTCCCCTACTTCCTCAACCATTAAAAACACATACAATACAATTAAATTATTCTATAGAATTAAGTAATTAAAATGGGGTGTTACACTACCTCCCGGTCTTTAGTGTCGTCAACCATGGGTTGCTCCTCATTCAAACCAATGAGCCCAAGGCCGAAGATATCCAAATCATTCGAGTCAGCCTAGACCTCGAAATATCTTGGAAAGAAGGAATGTACCCTTGGATCCAATTACTTTGACTTACAGTCAACTTTCTCAACCGCTAATTCGAAGCTAGCTGGTGGTTCCCAATTCTCTCAAGCCGGTTCCACAACCTTTCCCACCTCGGTTTAACCCAAATGTGCAATCTGGATATCATGCTAGATCAATTGGGCACTCGACCGAGGATTGCAAAGCCTTCAAAGCTAAAGTACAACAGCTGATCGACAACAAGTACATAGCCTTTAAAGAAGGAAACCTGGTGGTGAAGGTCAACCTCTCACCCAAATGAGTTCGAAGACGTCAAGAGGAATTTCCTGAAACCGCAAGCAATCATTGAGTTGTTTTATCATTTGCATTTGTATTTTCTTTGTCCGTTAAACGCTAGTTGTTTTTAAACATTGTTGTTTTTTATGGTAATATTGATGAAGTGATCTTGCATTTTCTGAATCAATTCATTTGTATTCACTCTTGCTATTTTTCCTTAATTTATATAAAAAAACAAAAAAATAACAATATCAACTCTTCTCCCATTCACTTATCCTAATCAAACTTTTGTTTAAGCAAAGATTGGAGGGAGGATGATGAAAACGAAATACCAGAAATTCATATGGCATGCTTTCAAAATAAATATTTCGATGATGTAAGGAATTGTTTCAAAGCCCTAAACACCGAAGGGATAAGGATTTAATCCCTAGTCAACCATTTTGAGCTTAGAAGTTGGGGTTTCTTTCGGAATTAAAAACTCTTAATCTTAACATGGGGTAGGGTAGTTGTGTTAGATAGTTTGATGGTGCATTCAATCTTTTGAGATAATTAGTCCATCTACACACCCTCCAATAAGAGGTTCAACTGCATACTCCTCTTCGCACACATATTAGTTTCGAAAAAGTCATGAAGAAGCCAAGAGAAATTATAGTGCTTGGTTCTCAATGACCAATAATATTGCAGTCATAACCTTTTCACCAAAAGAATGAATTTTTGTCAAAATGGTTTTAAAAGCCTGCTAAGTCAGACACCACAAATACCACTTAGCCAAAATTAGGGAATCCCAGTGGACCAAAGAAGTGGTATAGGCAAAACAAGGGATAAAAATCAATCAAAAAAGGTCATCAAAATTCTCACAAAAATAGAATCAAAATAAGGTGTCTGCCATTTCAAGAAAAATCTCATCTTGAATCTGCATCTTTACCATCACACCTTCATAGTCTCTTGGAAGTTGAATGCGTGTGTTGAATTAACTGAACGTGTGACTGGAGATAATTAAGAAGAATGGATGGGTTAAAATTAAATTTAAGCCTTATATCCTTTTGTTCAAAAAACTGTGAATCAGGCCACGCTACAACCCTTAAAAGACCTAATTGAGGATGAGTTTCTTTTGAAATCATACTACAATAAGGTTCCTTTAACCTGAATTCGAAAGATCTTTGTTGATCATTTGTATTGATTACTCCATCTTGTAAATTGTGAATGGCTAGATCGGAATTATGTTTTGATCCATGACATGTTCATTGTATTTTACCAAGTTGATATCAATAAATTTTGATTTCAAAATTTTGCATAAGCATTGCATTAAAATTACCATTTTTGAATGAACAATTTTATTTGTAAGTCAACACTTAGAATCAAAGGAATTCCAACAATGCACAGTCAACCCCTTCAAGCCTGGAAGTTGGTGTACCTTCTAAACCATGGTAGTTTTTCAATTAGTTCGGCTATGTATTCAAATTCCAAGAGAATTTCCATCTAAAAATTCCAATCACAGGTTCAACTACATCCTCTTCCTCGCACACATCATACTGTGTAGAAAGCTTACAACAATTGTTTCTCTCGAACCATTAACACGGCAATCACAAATCAAAAGAACAAATTTCGTTGAAATTTTACCCCAAAAAAAAAAAGAGGTCATCAAAATCATTAGAAAAAGAAAAAAAAAACTATGTCCATCATATTAAAAAGAGCAAACAAAAAGGGTGGCTCCCATCTCAAGAAATCTCTATAGTTCTTGAGTCATTATCTTCATCTTTACAAATGCAAAATTCTCTTGGAAACTGAATACATCCAATGAATTCATTGAATTTAGGAATGGAGAAAATTAGAAGGAGAATCGAGGTGTGTTAAAATTGAAATTTGATCCTCATAATCCTTTTGTTCATAAAATGTGAATTATGCCGTGTTATAACCTTCAAAAGACATAATTGAAGCTAGGTTTACTTTGAAAGCATGCTACAGCAAAATTGTATTAAGTTGAGTCCAAAAATTTTCAAATTATCTGCGTTGATACCATGCTTGCGAATTGCATTTTCCACACTTTAAATTGTCTAAATCATTGCATTTCGATCAGTGATCCTTTCACTCTACATTACAACATCATTTCAATAAACTTCTTATTTCAAAACTTGCATGGGCATTGCATTAGAATCACCATTCAAAAGAAATAATTTTATATGCAAGTCAACACTTAACATCAAAGGAATTTCAACAATGTACCATTAGGGGAAAACCTCCTGAGGACTCTATTGATCAGGGGTAAATCGCCTAGACATTTTGTCAATCAAGGGAAAAACACTCCAAGAATCGGTTAATCAGGGGAAAACCACTTCAAGATTCAAATATTGAGGAATATCACTCCAAAGACCAATCAATATGGGGGAAAGCGCTTTAAGACCCGATCAATCAAAGGTAAACTGGTCTAAGAGTCGGTTAATCATGGCCAGGCTGCGTCAAAGTTCAAAATATTAGGACAAGCCATCTCAAGGTCATACTATGACAAGTTGCTTCAAAACTCCTTTTGAGGCAAATTTCTTCAAAGATCAATAAGTACGGCCAAATAAGCTACAAGAGGGCAAGTTCTTTCTATACTTCAAGATGTTCAAGCAAAACCCTGTCTTACATCAACAAGTGTTGAGTTCAAAATGAGTGTCAGAAGATCATGCTAGCATAAAATCTTATCAAATAACCTATTGATAAGAAGCTTTGCTGCAAAATAATCCTTTTGTTCAATTTTTAACCATCCATTGCATGCTGCATGGGTACTAGATAAAACATTTAAATCATTATGCATTGTCTACATATCATTCAAGTTTGTATATAACATGCATTAGAATTAACCTTACATCAACCATGTTTGCATTTCTCTGGCATCAAATCATGCATCTCATCTTATGCATCATGGCATCACGCATATGTCACATGCCTAAAATCTTCGTGACAACAAAATCAAATATCTACAATCAAAGAGACCGATCTCACTTGAAACATCAAAAACCAAAATATCGACCTCGCTCGGCACATCTAAAAAGTCCAATGCCCAACTTCGCTTGGTCATTTTCAAACAAAATAAGGCCAATACCTGCTTGACAAACTTACCTTGAAAGTCCAATAACCATTTGCGCACATCCAATAATCCATTGATCAATCATTGCATTTCATGAATTTCTTAACGCATATTATGTCCACAGACGTGGTTGTCATACCCCAAATTTTGACCACCAAGATTTCCCATCATTGTGCAAATCATTACCACAATATGGATGTGCCATCATGCCTCATCAATCTCCTCAAGGATTGTTGAGCTTTCACTATAACCAAGAATTAGGGTTTTAAGCCCTCCCAAAGCACTTAGATAAAGGATCAATCAAGATATGACATGATCTTCAACTTTTCTAACCTCTCAAACACCCATAAGGGATCAAGAGGACTCCCACATCAAGAATCAAGCACAAGGTTGCAACATTCCAAGTGGGTCAAGCCTCAAGATCGACAGTGTCACCAAATTAGGGTTTTGGTCGACCAAGGCCTCCAGATGAAAATTTTCATCTGGGCATGAGCCAATACTTCAAAGCATGATCCAAAATACTCCAAGGGATCTCATGGACCTAATCATCAAGTGAAAATAGCCTCAGGGGATGCATTCATAAAAAAATCAGGAATTAGGGTTTCTCGACCTAATTCACCCCTAAGTTGACTTTTGAGGCAAGACATGAACCAAGACCTCAAGACATAATTTGAGGGCCGCAAATACACTACATTGATCCATTTGCAACAATGTATTGATCCAAGAAGCTTGATTCACAAGTTTCAATCTCATTTGGACAACAATTAGGGTTTTGAAGAAAAAGTCAACTGTATCTTTGACTTTTAACCAAGACATGCTCCCAAACTTTGGGACATGATTCAAGACACCCTAAAACACCTATGGAATCCATCCATTAGGTTTGAATTGGGTCAAGAACTTGATTGCACAAAGAATCACACAGTTTGGATTTCATCTGACAAAAAGTCAACTGTGCCCAAAATCAAGTTTGACTTTTTTGGAATTTTTCAAAAATATGGTTCCCCTAAGTCAAAAACAATGTTAATGTATGGTATTGATCATCATTCATCAAGAAAAATTAAGAAAGGTGAGGTTTCTTGCAAAAGGGGCAACCATGAGAAACCAAAATTTTTCTAAGTTATGCGACAAAAGTGATTTTGTACCAACTTTGCAAGGTCATAACTCCTAAACCATAAGGCCTTTTTCTCCCATTCAAAGCTCAAATGAATGTTCACATGACATACTTCAAATATGTCAACTACAAGAGATTCCAAATCCTCATGGATTTTGAGTTATGGATTGATCAAAATCACAAAAATGGGAAATGGCCATTTTTTCCAACACTTAGTGAAATTTTCAAAGAAGTCAGAATCTGTTTCACTTTTTCCAAACTTTGAGGTAATTTTTCACCTTGATCCAAGCTGAACCAAGTCCATTGGTGGACATCAAAGTTAAAGTATGTCATGAGGGTTTTCCAAAATGTCCAAGAACTCAATCAAACTCCATTTGAGCTAGGAGTTATGGATTTCACAAGTTACCTAAAAACAAATTGTTTTTTGACATTATTTGGTACAAACTTGCATCCCACGATTCCTTAGACTAATTTTGGGCACTTTGATCATTCAAATTCTGTCCAATTACAAAACAAATGAATGAGGAATCTGATCCATAACACAAGATACCAAGAACCTAGCCTTCCATGTGCAAAATCATCATGAAAGGAATCTTGAAATTCAAATTTGGCATCAAGCATTAAAGTGATGCATTGAGGTGGCATGAATGAGCCACAAACCAGTCTAAATGAGTCAAGACATATCCAGACAACAGAGGACCTAAACCTGCAAAGCTTGGCTCAAGTCAATGGCTAGAGGAGACTTGGACCAAAGGACAAAAGCATTCAATGCAATCTGATCCAAGCCTCCATTCACTATTGATGCCAAAACAAACTTGTTGCACTATAAATAGACATCAATTGTGATCAGTTTGAGTACACCAAAGCACCCAAACTGATGCTTTACTCAAAATCTTTCTTTCACTCCATATTTGCCTTCCATTTCAAGTCACTATCGGATTTTGAAATTGGAAGTGATTCAAACCAAACCAATCATGCCAACACCTTATATACATCATATATGAGTGATCAATGGCTTGAAACACATCTGAAACACCTGAATCACAAAACATCAGTCAGTTGCTCAAGCTTTTGACAAGGTTGCAGTTGAGGTACCACAAGGTGATCCAAGCATCTCCAATCAAGGCTAAGCATCTCAACACACTCCATAGGGTATAGTGAAGTTGTGCAGGTCCTTACAACACATCTGTAACATCTCCATCATGATGCTCAATCACCAACTGCAAGAGGTAAGCCTGACACTCTCAAACTCTATATTCCATGAATCATAAATGTTATTTCAAGTTACCATCTTGTTTCTGCATGTATATAGAGTGTTAACCCTCAATCAATTTCCATGAATTAAACGTGGATGGAATTTCATTGTGTTCATGCTGAAATTAGGGTTCTTGAGGTTATCCTTTGATTTCTCACTCCACACTTAATATAAATGCAATTAATATATATGGTTGTGATCCTTGTTCAAAAACAAGTGAGATTAGTGTTTGAATCATGCAAAACCATTGAGTAATCAGAGAGAAAAGTGAGAAAATGCAAATTGGAGCAAAACAGGGCACACGAGCAAGAACCAAGTGTTCTTGGCGCCCTTTTTCAAACTTTTGAATTTTTAAATTTTAGTTATTTTATTTAATTGATTCAAAAATTAATTTTTCTCTGAATTTTAATGTTTTTGAATGTATTCTTTTTTTCAAAATTCATAAAAATGTTAAAATATTTTATTCTACAAGAATTTCACAAAAATATTATTTATTTTGTATATTTAATATTTTTATAAAGAATTTATTTTTATTTGTTTTTAAGCATTTAAAAATGTTTCTTTCTCTTGATTTTTCAAACCCAAATGATTTTTAAATCATTATAGGGATAAAACATGATTTTTCAAACATTAATCCAAGATCACAAATTATTTTTCACACATGTTGATCATTTTAATTGAATTTTATTCAATTAAAATACTTTTTTAATCAAATTAGGGTTTTGATTATTACACACCCTCACAAATCTTTTTCAAAACATTTTGGGCCTCTAATAGAGTGTAAGACCCATCCCTTGTAAATAAAAACCTTTTTGGGCCTCAGTCATTGTATAAGTCCCACTGTGTTTTCTAAAAACTGCGGCGCGATCGTCACCTTTTAAACAAAATCATCTGGGCCTCCCCTTGTGTTGTAAGTCCCATTTTTATTCTTTTTAAAACACTTTAGGCCTCTAATAGAGTGTAAGACTCATCCCTTTTGTACATAAACAATCTTTGGGCCTCAGTCATTGTATAAGTCCTGATACGATTTTCAAAAAGAACGATGCGATCACTGTTATTTTTTGGGCTTCTCCTTGAGTTGTAAGCCCCATTTCTTGTATAAAAATAACTTTGGACCTCTAAATAGAGTATAAGACCCAACCTCTTTTGTAAATACAAATAATTTGGGCCTCAGTCATTGTATAAGTCCCGATACAATTTTCAGAATGACAGTACGATCGTTGTTTTTCATCTGGGCCTCTCCTTGAGTATAACGCCAATTTTCTTTAAAAAACAAATTTCCCTTTTGACTTAGATTCAAATTCATAGTTGTTATCAAAACTTTCTTTAATTTCTTGAATAACAAACCATACAGTTGTGTTTATAACACTAGAAGCTTGCTCACCTGTAAGTTCTACCAGCTTTCTTTTACATACTTGTTCATATATTTTTGTCTGTATATATATATATGCCTGTATATTACTTGCTTAGAGTTTTCCCCGGCAATTAAGTCTAGGATTAGATCAAACCAGTGGTCACTCATTCAACACAGTCAAAACTAGTTCCCCATAGGAAATTCCAGATAGAGTCTTGCCTCCTCTTAGGCTTATACAATATAGAACAAAGAAAGACATTATTCCTGATGAAACTTTTCTCAAGACTGTCACTATTAGAAATTTGTCTAACAAATTCATTTCCCCCATAGAGGATTAATTCCTGGTGAAACCTCTCTTGAATTTCTTTAAACCCTAGAACTGTTCACTAAAGAAAGGATTATTCCCGGTGAAACCTTTCTTGAACTTTTCTTAAGTTTGAACCCACAGGCTTCCTAAAAGCATCCCCAGCCTCCTTTTGGGCTTTGTACAAGGACCCTCAGGCTTCTTAGAAGTTCTCATGCCTCATCTTGGGCTTAGTACAAGGACCCAAAGACCTCCTACAAGTATAGGACAGAACTTAGTCATCCTTTGATAGTTCAATCCTCTAGAGAGTTAGAATCTCAAAACATCAGAACCATTTAGGGTTGATTCTCATCCCTTAAAACACCAGCCTCCTCTTGGGCATCATACAAAGATAAACCTTTTCATACCAGTAGACTTGGACAGTCTCACCTCCTTTTGGATCTCAAGAAACCCTCTAGTTTCCTAAAAACACAAGATAAACCCTGATCATTTCATTAACCACTAACAGAGTTAAAACCTCCACAGGTTTCAAAACTCAATCTTTAAACTCTCACTTTAATTTTCCCCAGCTACGGTCAAATTACTATCAATAAACCCTCAATCAGAACCTCAAGGTATCTGATGCCTCAACTCTTCTGCAATCCCCAGCAAGAGTTGATTACCCAATTTGGACCTGTCTTTGGATCTCAATAATCCTCAGCAGAAGTTAGCCTCCTCTTAGGCTTTATATAAGAAATTCCCCAACCAGCCTCCTCTTAGGCTTTGTATAATGATCATCCTTCAGCAGTTTTAGCCTCGATCTTGGGCTTTGTACAAGACAGATAAAACATTCTCCAGCTGAGTCAGTTAAATTTCTTTTTAGCCTCAATCTTGGGCTTTGTACAAGACACATATAAAACCTCCCTAGTGGAATCAATTTCTTTTTACCCTCAATCTTGGGCTTTGTACAAGATAGACAAAATATTTCCCCGGAAGAGTCAATTCCTTCCAGCCTCCTCTTAGGCTTTTTATAATGATATCCCCAAAAGAATCAATCTCTTTTCAGCCTCAATCTTGGGCTTTGTATAAGACAGAAATAAAACTCCCTAAATAGAGTCAACCTTTTAGCTTCAACCTTGGGCTTTGATCAAGGCACATAAAACCAAACATCCCCTCAGAGGAAATCAAAATCTCTCTGTAGGAAGACATTTCTCTGTACAATCACATATCAAAATAGATAATCATAACAAACCCTAATCCCAGATAACTGCTATAAGTGGCACACTTGTTGGTTCAAAAATCCAAGTTATAGTCCATTTCTTATCCTGGTAAACCCCTTCTTTCATCTAATTGCTGTAAGTGGCAAGCCTCTGGATTATTTACATCCAAGCCAATGTCCCTCTCTTAGCATGAAAGATTCCTAATGAAAAATGGCATTGCTCTACACTGAGTTAAAGTTTTCTCCTTCAGGACAAATCCCTTATAAAGGAAATTATGGCATTGCTGGATTCACATATCCCAGTTAAAGTAATTCCCCTTTATAATCAGTTACCCAACAGCTTTGATGAACAGATGAGATATCTCCCTTTAGAGATGACAAATTTTCTCTCAGTTAAAACCCTTAGCTTCAATCTTGGGCTTCGAACAAGACACAAATAACCTTTAGCTTCAATCTTGGGCTTTAAACAAGACACCAAACATATCTTTTCTCCCATAGAATTGGAGGAACTATGATTGCTCTGATTTCCCAATTTTCTTTAAAGGGAATATGTAGGAATAAGATTGCAAAATCTTAACCTTAGGTCTAGTACCTTACCAAAAACATCGGAAAACCCGAAAACAACAAAAAACTCTCTCTCAAACATTCCCAAAGGAGAAACTTTCCCAACCCACGACAGAAAAACACCAGTAAATAGATAACAGTAGAATTTGATAAACAATCTATGGATAACCATATATAGGATGGGTAATTGAAAACTTCCCATTGTATAACTTGACCCCGGACCCCCCAATCTCTTAGCATTTGTTAAAGAAAACATTTGCGTGCAAGGTTAGTTTTAGATAGCTTCCCTTTCCTTTCCAGCTTCATAGGATAAATAATAAATCAGAAAGTAGCACCCAATTCCAACCAATGGCGATAAGTTGGTCGCGTCACCGACAAAAATTGCACGCTACAGAAAAATGGCGACTCTGCTGGGGAGCCAAACTAGGATTAGAATTCCTAAAAGGTCTAGGTTGTTTAGCATACTATATACTATATTTATATACATATATATATTTACTGTTATTCCTACTTGATATCCGTGTTTATTTTTCTGTCAATGGGAATGCGATTGATACGCTTGTGGAAAGATTGAGAGAACAGTAAGATAAGTGTGGCATAGATGGGAGAACTTATAGGGAGTGAATCCCGAACAAGCGATCCTGGTAGCCCACCAAATCAGGCGAGGTACCCGTGTGGATACTTAATGTTGAACGACCGATTGTCGTGAAAGCATAGTTTTCCCAGTGCGGTGCCCGTGACCCTGAGGATTTAGTAGACATTAGCCATATGACCATTTGGTAGTGCGGTGACTATTGGGAATAGTTGATATGCGATACTACACTCAAATGAGATCTACCCTAGGATATTACAGCTCGCTCGAGTGAATCAGCTTGTTGTCGATATCCCAAGGGGGGTCAATGACTTTGGGAACCTGGAACCCGTTCTACAGGTACAAAAATTGACTAGAATAGTACAACCTTTGGGTATGGGTAGAGCCATGACTCCATGCTCATGACGTTGAACCTTTGAACCCATGTTTTTTTAATGTTTTTGTGTGCTGCATTTATGCATTCATCTTAAAAACTCTTTTTAAAAAACAAAGAAAAAAACCTTTTTAAAAATAAACTAAAACAATAATTACAAATATTAGAAAGATTGTTTTATGGATTTCGGTAGAAGAAAGACGCACAAGTAAACCTTCAAGGCTCTGAAACTAGAGGATTTAAGGAGGCTGGCAAGGATGATTACCAACCCTGAGGCTTTCAGAGCTAAGCATGGAGGACTGTTGTCTCTGTTAAGGGTCCACGTAGTTGAAGGAATCCTGTCTACGCTAATTCAGTTCTACGATCCGGTTTATCACTGCTTCACATTTCCGGATTACCAACTGGCACCAACACTGGAGGAGTACTCTCATCTGATTGATTTACCTATCACTGACCGAGCTCCATTTTCTGTACTGGAAGAAATTCCAAAGGAACAAACCATCACAAGATTAATCTCTTTGGACGAGTCAGACGTTAGGACTCACATGACCACCAAAGAAGGAATCCAGGGTTTACCAGCTAAGTTCCTGATAGAGAAAGCTCTAAACTTTGCTAGTATAGGAAACATAACTGCTTTCGAAGACGTCTTTATCCTGATCACATATGGGTCAATCCTTTTTCCCAACATTGACAACTTCGTCGATACCAACGCCGTTAAGATATTTCTGATTGGAAACCCAGTACCAACCTTGCTCGCAGATGCTTATCATTCTGTACACTTAAGAAATTTTTACAGCGGAGGAATGATCACATGCTGTGTACCCTTACTCTACAAATGGTTCATTTCCCATTTACCCAAGTCCGCTGCTTTTTGGGATCACAAGAGTGTTCTACGTTGGTCACAAAGGATTATGGCCCTTACCAACTCTGACAAAGATTGGTATAATAGGATTTATGAAGGGATAGAGATCATCGACAAATGTTGAAATTTCCCTAACATACCCCTCATGGAACTAAAGGAGGAATCAACTATCATCCAATTTTAGTTCGCCGTCAACTCGGATACCCGATGAAGAGTATCCCGCATAATGTTTATCTGGAAGGTCTTTTCTTCAAGGAAGGGGAAAATGACAGGGCACTAAAGAAGGAAATAGTGCATGTCTGGCAACATATTCACAAGAAAGGAAGAGAGTCTCTAGGAAGACCAAATTGTACCTCCATGGAGCCTTATCTCCACTGGGTACAAACTAGAGCCTTCAAGCTGAGGATGTCTTACCCTCGCCAAGAAGTTTTTCCATTAAAGGAATCTGTCCTTTATTTCATGTCTGATACGGAAAAACTTCAGGTAGCTCTCAACAAAGTTCAACGTGAGAAGAGCTCTTGGAAAAATAAGTACCGAATCCTCAATGTGGATTTTACCAAGATTTAGGAACTGCTAAAAGAGAAGGATGCTCTGATTAAAATATTAGAACAACATGCTATAGAGAGTCAAGAAGGCCGAAGAAATTTGATCGCTTCTTTCACTTGGCAAAGGACTAGTGACCCGACAAAGGCTGAAGAGCCCCAGTCAAAGAAGAGGAAAATACCGAAACAAGCATCTGAGCTCTCTTCAGAGAGGACTCAAGATCCATGAGCTCAGACATTTCCTTTTACATCACTTTGTAAAATACTGTAGTTTTCCTTGTAACATACTGCAACCTTTCGAATTCAATAAAAGGGGTATCCCCCACTGTATGATATTTGCAATCTATTTGTTGAAGTTCTTTTTGATTAAAACTTAAAAAATATATCTTTGCATATCATTCATCATTCTCGCATAACACGTTCTTCTTATCTTTGAATCTCACGTACGTGTCACGATTCTAGAGTCAAACTGTCTCACTCATACAATACTCAGGCCAATCGACAAAAGAAAATGGACGATCTTGAGGAAGAGAACAGAGAGCTGAGAGAAGAAATCGACGCTCTAAAGGAAAGTTTGGAAAAACTTCACAGTGACATGCAATCCCTAGCAACAGCTCAGGAGCAGCAACATCAAAGGACTGTGATCTCAGAGATTACATCTACGCCCATAATGGAGACACATGGGAATCATCCTCGGTACAACATGCCTAAAGGTCACCCCTGGGGCATGCCTCTCAACTTTATCCCTGAAGGATATATCCCGCCAGTCACTGAAGACCAAGAAACTGCAGCAGGAACCATTGGACCTGAAGGTTACAAACTTCGGGAAAGTGAAGATGCAAGGTTTACGACAGCAACTCCTGAAGGTTACAGACTTCAGGGCACTGAAGCGCCAAGAATCACCGCTGTAATTTCTATACCACAACAAGTGGTACACACTGTCCCGGGAGGACAGATTCCACAAACAATTCTTGGTGGAAACGAAGACATGTACGAAAGAATGAATGAGTTCCAGGAACAATTCTTGGAAATGCAGAAGGAACTGCATGCCATTCGCAGTCAAGATTTATTCGAAAAGGACGCCGCAGACCTCTGTCTGGTCCCTAATGTAAAGATACCACACAAATTCAAGGTTCCTAACTTTGAAAAATACAAAGGCAACTCTTGCCCTCAAAGTCATTTGGTGATGTACGATCGAAAAATGTCAACTCAGACAGAAAATTGACAGTTACTGATCCATTACTTCCAAGACAGTTTAACCGGTGCCGCACTTAAATGGTACATGGGTTTAAACCACACCAAGATCAGTACTTTTAGAGATCTCAACGCAGCCTTCGTTCAACAGTATAAATACAATTTGGACATGGCACCAGATAGGGATCAACTCAGAGCAATGTCGCAAAAAGACAAAGAAACTTTCAAAGAGTATGCTCAGAGATGGCGTGAAATTGCCGCTCAGATTTGTCCCCCTCTTGAGGAAAAGGAGATGACCAAGATCTTTTTGAAAACATTAAGCTCATTCTATTACGACCGAATGGTTGCAAGTGCGCCCAGTGACTTCACTGAAATGGTAAACATGGGAGTACGCCTTGAATAAGCAGTCCGAGAAGGACGATTGGTCAAAGATGCAGAGCCATCAAGTAGTACCAAAAGATACGGTAGTGCTTTCCAAAAGAAAAAAAGAACAGGAGATTAGTAATATCTCACTGGGAAAATAAAGGCGAAGGTATCAACCAGTAGCGGCGATAACTCCCGCTATCAACCCAACGCCTGCTCTAACTTATCAACCTTAGGTTGCTCAGAGCCAACCAAGTCAACAATAGTATCAATAAATGACACCACGGCCTCTTCAGCAGGCTCGTCCACAGTACAACAACAACAATCATGTGACACGACCATCAGGATTTGACCCTATACCGATGTCGTACGTAGAGTTATTCCCACTTCTACTGGCCAAGGGGCACGTCCAAACCAGGTCTCCTCTTACAGTACCAGAAAATCCGCCTTTTTGGTTCAAAGCGGATTAAACTTGCCCTTACCATCAAGGAGAATCGGGGCACAACATTGAGAACTGTCTCAGCTTCAAGTATGATGTACAGAAGCTTGTCAGGAACGGGATCTTATCTTTCAAAGATACTAATTTGAACTGATTGAGGTAACCTATAACGGTCAGAGAAATCATAAAGCTCCTATGGTTATCTACTTGCCAGGTCCAATATCGTACAAATTGAAAAAGGCTATCCCTTACAAGTACGATGCAACAACCATCGAAAATGGAAAGGAAACTTCATTACCCTCCGTCGTGAACATTGCCGACATCAGTCGAGTAACACAGAGCGGCCGGATCTTCAACAGAGGAGTTGGAGAACCCACTAAGGAAAAGGAATCTCAAACAGAAGTTCCAAATCAATAAGTCAGACAATCCAGTAATCAAGAACTGGTAAAAAACAATGATGAGATGCTGAAGCTCATCCAGAAAAGCGAGTACAATATTGTGGACCAACTGTTGCAAACTCCATCTAGAATCTCTGTGCTATCTCTCCTGTTTATTTCTGAAGCTCACAGGGAATCTCTGCAGAAAGTCTTGGAGCAAGCTTTCGTAGAACAAGATGCGACGGTAAGACAGTTTGACATCATCATTTCCAACATCACTTCCTGCAACAATTTAGGATTCAATGATGAAGAACTGTCGGAAGAAGGAAAAAATCATAATATAGCGCTTAACATTACAGTCAACTGCCAGGACGATGCTCTAGCCAGCGTACTAGTAGACACAGGATCATGTTTGAACGTCATGCCAAAATCAACACTAGTACGACTATCATTTTAAGGAGCCCCGATGAGAGGCAGCGAGGTCATCATCAAAGCCTTTGACGGATCCAGAAAAATAGTTATCGGTGAAGTTGATCTTCCCATAACCATCGGTCCTCACATTTTCCAAGTCACTTTCTAGGTCATGGATGTCCGGGCAGCATATAACTGTTTATTAGGAAGACCTTGGATACACGAAGTTGGGGCAGTCACTTCGACACTTCACCAAAAGCTGAAGTTCGTCAAGAATGACAAGTTAGTCATAGTATGCGGAAAGCATGCCTTAATTGTGAGCAAATTATCATCATTCTCCTATGTAGAACCCGAGGAGGTTGTTAGAACCCAGTTCCAATCACTTTTGGTGAGCAATGAGAATTGATCAGAAAGAGGGACGTCAATTTCCTCATACAAAGATGCTCTCAAAGTAATCGAGAGTAACAACATAAAAGGGTGGGGGCAGCTTGTAATTCCCACTGATAATAAGACAAAGAAAGGTCTTAGTTTCTCTTCAGCTTGTACCCAGACTACTAAAGATGAAAGTGTTCATCCCATTCAGGATTTCTTTCACAGTGGAGGCTTCCTTCACCCGGTGTCTCAAGAAGTACACATAATCAATGAAAGTGATTCCTCTGATACGGACGAGAAATGGAGATCTTATCTCAACGACAACGGTTATATGTCTCAGGAAGAAATGCACATGCCATTCTGTTTTCCCAAGCAGGGCCTGAGATATATACCAAGATTAGACGTTCGGATGATCTATGGAGATTGTGATCCTGAGGGATGACGTGCTCCACCTAACTCATTAGAAGATGATCTAATTAAAGTGATAACCCGATTTTGTATCGTACATTTTGATTCATTTCGCGCATTTCTACTTATCATTTTATCGAGTCTTTATCATTTTCCATGCTATTTACTTATGTTTTCCTTTGTTTTTCCTTGACAGGTGTTCTATACGCAACGTAGAGGAAAAGAATGAAAGTTGATCTGAAGAATGAAGAAAAAGTAGTAAAAGTGCAAGTTCTGGCCTCCCTAAAGGAATGGCGCTCTCCATGCCCTGAGGAAGGCGTTCGCCATGCCCAAAAAGGAGGGAATCTCTAATTTGAAGCAATGACGATCGCCATTAGGCAGACGGCGGTCGCTGTTTGTGGCGGAAACAGTTTTCCTGCAGCAGTTTGGCAGTTTTGTTCATTTCAAATTCAAATTCGATCCCAACTGTTTGGAGCCAAAAATTCTCTATATATAGACCCCTTTGGAGGGTAGTTTCAGTATCCAAGACGCGCGGAAGCGCTGCCGATATTCCGTTCCTAGTTTTAGGCAGAAAAACACTTGTAAAAGTGACAATCACTCACATCGAGAGATTGTCACAAATTCTATTCTTGTTTGTTTCTTGTACTCTTGGATCACTAATCTTGCCGTCATATTAATAGAAGATTATTTCAGTTCCGCTTTCGTTTAATTCAAGTCTCCATTTATTTTCCCGCATTTAAAGGTTCTTTATCTTTTCGCTTTGTTATTTTTGATATCGCATTCTATAATTGTTTAAGCATGATGTCCTTGATTATATTTACCACATTTATGTCATTTTCATTTAATTCCATGTTTTACTAAATAGTCCTGAGTCTGGCGTATGAGGACCGTCGTTACTGACGGGACTCCGTAGAAAATAATAGGTGCGATAATATGAATGTAGGTCATTTTGGTTTTAATTTCCAAGTTTAATTTAAGTAGCTTTGTCAAGATAATGGGAGGTTATTTAACATTGTTTTGTCACAAGAGTGAGAAGTAAATTAAGGTTTAAGCCGAGATCCGCGAGAGCGTGAGGAGTGAACTGGATAGTGGGGATTAGGCATCATATCTAAATACAGCGAGAGCGCTTTAGATGGCGATTAGGATATCATTGGATTTCAAAGTGTGTTTCTTAGTTACTGGGCGAGCGGGAGCAAAATATTGGGATTAAGAAGTATGGCTTTAGTTAAGACCGCGAGAGCGTGAAGCGGAGCCTTTAAGTCGGTATATTCTACGGAATAGGCGTATAATCACAATCAGTACCCTTTTCTATAAGTCCCTTAGATGCGCGGAATTCATATTTCGGGCTCGTTTTAGTATTATTTTCAAACCTTTACTAATTAGCGTTTATATTTTTGTTCGTACCATTTTATTCATAGCCTTAGCTTTACAAAGCAACGATAGATTACAGTAGGTTGATATTGGTCTCTGTGGGTTCGACAATCTTTTATATTACTTCGTTAAATCCATGCACTTGCAGAGCATCAAGTTTTTGGCGCCGTTGCCGGGGACCAACAGTCAATATTGTGATTCCGTTGTTGCACCATATAGACTAAGGCACTCTTGTTTGAAAAAAAAACTATGTATCACCCAGATTTCCTTTACAATTACCACTCCCAATATTTTGAGTAACCACGAGAATCCCATAATCCTGACCTCGAAATGTTGATGGAGGATTTCAATGCAACAATAACTTACTCTCACCCAAATTCCCTCTATGATTACCCTTGCCAGTATTTTGAGGAACCACATGAATCCCATAATTCCAACCTCGAAACATTAATGGAGGATTTGATTGAAACAACAACCAATTCTAGACTAGAATCTATGATGGAGCGCTTTGTGGAGACACAAACTCTCCAGAATGAAGAGTTTAGAAAATAACATCTCAATACTTATGAAACCTTTAGGCAGATGAACACTGTGGTCAAGTCCCTCGCGACTCACAACGAGGCATTGGAGACTCAAATCTCCTTGCTTACACAAACACCTATAAAACACTCCCTTGAGAGACATGTGGATGTTGTAACAACCAGTAGTGAAGAACAAATAGAAAATCCTAGGGAGAGTGATAATGAATTTGAGGAGAGTTATGGTGAGAAAAGGGTAGAGATTGAGAAAAATCCACCGATGCCACCCGAAAGGGAGGTTGTCGAAGAGGTAGAGAAGGAAGCATTTATTATTGTTCCACCTCCCTATACCCCACCACTTTCTTCCCGCACAGGTTTGTAGAAGTTAAGGTAGACTCCCAATCCAAAACGTATGTGGAGGTATTGGAAAATATTGACACCAATGCACCTTTGTCTGAGGTCTTGCTTAAAAATAGAAATTTAGACCTTGAAACTAGGGAAATCATTAGAGTGAAGAGGGTAAGGTTAGCCTTTGAGGTGGTGGATGAAATAACTAAGCCCAAACTAGAAAAGCTGATACTTAGGATAGATCCAGAACCACCACCACAAGTTCAAAAGAATGAACCACCCCACAGAAGGAAGAAAAGAAAAGGTGAGGGATATGTGAGATGGCTTGATAAGTGGCCATGGAAACCGAAGATTATTAGACGTCGAGCTATCAACGTTAAATAAAGCGTTGCGTGGGAGGCAACCCACGGGGTTTTTTATTTTAAGTTATGTTTGTTTGTTTGAATTTGCAGCTAATAAAGAAATGTATTGCTTGTCCTGTCTTAGCTACATCTAGGCAAAAATTGACGATCCTGGAGATGAGATGGTGGCCACGGACATTTCTACGAATGTCGCTGCTGGTGGTGACACCGACAATGAGTATGATAGGAGAGAGCATGTCTCGTTCTTTGCATAGTCAAGTTCCACCTGCACAAACCGCACCATATTTTTCTAACACTTTTTGTAGGTACTTCCTCTGGAAGCGGGCAATATGATGATCTGGTTCAAGAATTACACAAACGAAGGAATCTCAAAATGCCCGCCGCCGAAGTAGAAGTGGTCGGTGAAGACAGGGACAACAAGACCAGGATCAGAGAAGATTTGGCCCGCAGGAATCTCAAAATGTAGAGTCTTTATGCTTGGTTTTCACTTGTTATTCAATTTCCCCGAAATTTAAAAAAAAAAATTTAACCTCCAACTTTTTTTTTTGTTTCGATTTATGGCACGGCACTCTGAAAGTATATAGGTTGTTTAGGCTGTGTTAGATAGACTTGGGAAAGTTTTGTAAATATTGGTAACATTCCTACACCTTAGATTCCCTAAGTATGTGATATTGATTTAAATAGATATTATGCCAAGACCTTATGCCTAGCTTCTTAAAAGTAGCCTCTTGATTAGTTTGTACTAGCAATCAGCACCATCCTTGTGTACAAACTAAGTAACGAACCGATGCAAATATGTGTTGATCTCAAAATTTTGAATAATGTGATTTTAAAACAAAAAAAACGAATGAAAGACATGTTCCCGCTAAGTTAGGTGGTCCTCACCGACCATTTAGCTTAAAGGTTCAAACTCTTGAAATTCGTAAGCAAAAGAAAACATAAGGTGCGAAAAAGAAAAAAAAAATTGATTGAATGTCGAGATCATATAACACAAACATGTTCGCTTACCATGTAAGTACAAAGGATAACGGGCTTAATGTGATTGCGCGAGAATGAAAAAGAGGTGAAATAGGATGAAGGATGTAGGTCGAGTTATAATGTCATGATTTGAATTGGTATTGCATAGGAAAGGAGTCTTTGTCCATAAATGTTGAAATGTGTCGTTACGATATCCTTGTTTTCACTATTTAGTACCTATCGATCTAACATTAGCCTAGCAGCCACGTATGATTAGAGTCTCATTGTGCCTATGTTTCGAACCGTGCTTATTTTCTTTTTACCGTGTTGGTTGATTGCTTGAGGACAAGCAATGGTTTAAGTATGGGGGTGTTGATAACTCGATTTCGTATCGTACATTTTGATTCATTTCGCGCATTTCTACTTATCGTTTACCGAGTCTTTATCATTTTCTATGCTATTTACACTACAAGAAAATTGGCAAATTGCGACGGTTCATTTTGGAAGATTACGACGGTTAGAACCGTCGCAATTTGTAAGTTACGACGATTTCAGTACTGTCGCGGAAACGTGCGTCGCGAGGCTGTATTGCGACGGTTGTGAAAACTGTCGTACAAACCGTTGTTATTTTCACGACGGGTAGCTAACTGACGTAATTTATATATTGTGATGGTTTCCAACCGTCTTAACTTGCTTAATGATTTTTGTTTTCATTGTTGATTGCGAAGGTATATTGTGGCGGTTTGAACCGCCGCAAGTTGCAAATAATTTTAAAAAAAAATCTAAGGTATATTGTGGCGGTTTGAACCGCCGCAAATTGCAAATATTTTTAAAAAAAAATCTGCACTCAATTTTTTTGTATTATTATAAAAAAAACAAAATAAAAATGAAAAACAACACATCAAAATATAGTGAATGATGACAGAAATATCTGTCAAGTAACACTAAAATGATGATGCTCAGTGAGCATTCAACACAACAGCAGCATCAAATGCCTGCAAAGCCTCCATGAACTCCTTGGTTCCGAACCTCGTAATAGTACCCAAGTTGTTCACCAAATCTGGAAAAAAAAAGACCCACATATGAGCTTTTAGAAATAGGTTCCAAATTCTAAATAAATAATCTTTGAATGCATATTTTGAATTACATTAAGACAAGCACAGACAATTCAAAACAGAAAATATACAAGAAATTAAGAACATATAACGAGCTAAAAATTTGTAGTTTGTAATTTTAACTCACGGGAAGTATTCAGGTTCACAGTGACCTTGCATTAGACCCAGACGCTGAGGAGTTGTCACTATCAGAATCTGCAAAAGCAAGTAAATATCAGACATTAAATTTGAATAAATGAATTAGCCAGGGTGACCTTCCAGAACCATGAATATGGGACAAACATCTAGGAAATAATTCATTAATATACCACTTGATGAAGAGCCAGAATCACTGTTTGAGCTGCTTGAGCTACTTGTCTTACTCCCATTATCCACTTGAATTTCCCCTTGCACGGGCAAGCATGGGAGAGCATTTCTTTCCTCTGCTCAGAAACAAGCAGACAAAATATTTCAATTAATTTAATTGATGAAAAGAAGATAAGAGATAAAAATAAATAAATAAATAAATAAAAATAAAAAATAGTAGTTAACAATCTGATATACCTGCTTGTCTTTCTCTCGGGACCTCGACAATATTGTGTTGTGCTTGACTCTACAGGAAGCATTAAATGAACTTAATTACTAACAATTGTTTGCCAAAGAAGACGTGTGATATTAAAAAGTTGAAATTGATATTTTACCCTTTGCTGGGCCATTTGCTCAGCCTCTGCTTTAGCTTGAATAGCAAGTTCAGCCTTCCTCTTGTATTTGCTCAAACTTTTCTTATAGTTGGTAACAAATTTGTCAAGCTCCCAAAGAGTCTCTGTATCCACACCATCAATGTCCACTTCAATTTCATCATCATGTTGGGAAAGTTCTGAATTTTGTTTCTTCATGATCTGTACAATAGCATCTAGTTTATCAGAAGGTAGATTCTAAAGATGTGTGCTAAGTTTTTGCTTCTCTTCATATGTCATGTCTCTTTGAAGTTGTAGGAACTATTGTGATGATATTATAAATGTAAAGTTAGTAACCTAATTATACCTATTTATATGAATCATCTAGTCAAATACTAGAAGGACAACTAATACATGTCCAACCGAATAATATTCATGACAAGGCTACTAAAACCATAAGAAACCTAGTACTTTAACAATAGTTATAATACGTGACAGAAATAGTACCTGATAAAATATTCAATTGGATCATCGAGAATATCAAAACCATTTGCCAAAAGAAATGTACAAGAAAGTATGCTCCCAATACTCTGTAATTGAGAAAGTATGCTCATTGGAGATAGTGGAGATTTTGTGTCCTTTGACTTCAAAATCAAACTTTCAAATTCACAGGTGAAGCACCATTTTTTATTTGTACCTAAAATTTACAATGGAGATATTTACCCAAGGGTAAATATTACAAGTTACAAAAGATAGTATTTAAGATATAGGGCGTGTAATGATTCCATGATGGAAACTACCATTCACACATACATGTTTTAGAATGTATTCCTTGAAGAAAATAAGCAGTTAAGGGTGGAGTAAAAGCTAGGCACTGAAGTACAGCATTAGCATAACAACTGCAAAAAAAGTTACAAACTTAGAAAAGCCCAAAAAGAAATACTCAAAACAGTAAAAGAGAAATTGATTCCAGAAAAAATTCACAAACCTAATCATTTTCATAAATCATTTAATGACATGGAAAAAAGTAAATTATCCTTATTGGCAAGCAAAGATTATTGTATACAACTTATTATATTCTAAATCTATAAATACACAAACAAGTCTTCTCCAATTATCCCCTAACATGTTTATCGTTAATTTAAATTACCTGTTTCCATAATTTATAAGACCGAACGGGTGCAACTCCACCTTGTTGAAGTTATAAAGCTTGACAAATGACGCATATGGAAATAGACCCTGCAGCGATTGAAAAGTGTATGGTAACAGTCCCCAAAGGCAACAAAAAAAAAGAAAAAAAGATTTTGAGATTTGGATTTGGAAAAGACTAACTATAGCCACATATACATATCATCAAACAGGCAAAGCACATTATGAAACTTGACTGTTACACTAATGTATGCACAAGGCAAATAGCTGTTTGGCTACAGTGAGTTAGTTTTCTCCCATCAACTGCCACAAAATTCAAATAACCTTACTGGTATTAGCTTAACTCCAGTTGAGGCTTGTTGGCATTTCAAACAGGCAGTGACAAACTTCAAAAGTTGACTTAACATCCTGCAGAAACTATACTCAGATTAGAAAAGCCGGCCATTTACAAATAAAAAGAAACCCATTATGGAGCTATATAACTTACTGTCACTTAAACCTACCACTACCAGCAAAATAGTTATTAATAACTTCGCAACCACACACGACACAACAAAAAAGCATGTATGGAACCCAGGAAAAATAATACTTGCACCAACATGTGCCCAGCCAAAAACTTAGCTAATCTTAGTATCTGCAGAACCTAGATCTTTGCCAATCCTGGAGGATTGGGACGAAAAGGGGTGTAGAGGTGACTCAGAGCTGTCTTTAAATTCCAATTGATCAGATCCAGAGCAAGGGCCAACTAAGAAAATACAATGCAATTCAAAAGTCATAACCATTCCAAAACAATACCAAACTTCCTAACCAATTTTGAATCAATAAGAGGCCAACAAGATTATAGCAAGCTAGAATCACAGTTTCGAATCCACATTTTTCATATCATCAAGACAATTTCACACTAGAATTTCATACCAGAATTTTAACAACTTATTGACATAGTGAGGCTCACACTAACTCTCACGGACCTTAACAGATTTCTATTGCCACCTAACCATTTCAAACAAATTCATAACAAGGTTTCATTGTGAATAATCAGTAGCAGTATCTAATGTCATGACTAAATTTCACTTACTGCAAGTTTAGATTAGCTAAGTTTAAATTATTATTACATTATTTGAAATGATTATTACACTCTTTGAAATGATTATTACACTTCATTCTTAAGGAAATACATTGTTTTGTTCAATCGTGTTTTGAGGGAATACAAACACTGTTTTGTTCTTGATTCTTCCTTTTCTTTCCATTAAAAAAACAATGTATATAACATAAAACTAACTTACTTCAAGGAAATTGACATCGTCTTCCGTACGCGTGCAAACAACAACAGAATCATTTGGATTAATAATCATGTCTTCAAGATCTTCAGAATCATACTCTTCCTAAATAACATATAAATAATATAAAATCAGTAAACAGATCAAATTAGCCACACACAAAAAAATTCAAGTATTTGAATTTATCTCACATTCTTATCTTTAATATATGGATCCAATTCATTACTCTTGATAATAAAGATCACCCGTCCCTGAACTGAATAACTCAAAACCTAACATCAAAAGAAAAATCAAGCATAAATAATTAGGTACGTGAATCATTTGAAAACATAGATAGATAGATAAAAAACACCTTTATCATCTTCTTCATCATAGGTGTCCATGTTGAGGGCTTGTAATGCAAGGGTAATATCGTCATTAATTTCCTTGGATGGTTTGCCAATTGCATCAGCGACGGTTAAAGCGTGTGCGACTTCATCGTTGTGTTTGTTAGTGTCTTCTTCCATATCATTCTCTTCATCCACATTGCAATAATTTTATACAAGAGAATGTTAATGTTAATGTTAGTTTAAGTGTTGAGAGTGGTTGTAAATTATTGATGGTGAATAAAAAGGACCAAACACACACGCACCTAGTGACAGTGTTGGAGATGATTTCTTCAATTTCCTCTTTAGAAGGAGGTTCGGCAAAAACAGGCTCTGCTTTGAAGACTCCTTTGGGAATCCATGAAATTGCGGTGATCATGGCTCTAATTCTACAGCCAAAGAGAGGCTAAAATCACATATGGAGCTAAAATTTGTATAAAACAGTAAATACTATCAATCTATTTCTAAGCTAAAAGCACAAAATCAAAGTGCAACAAAGATAAAATTCATCTCTGACATATCAAATGTTGTGAAGAACAATGAGAGGATTAGACATAGGCGTATATTCTACGGAATAGGCGTATAATCATAATCAGTACCCTTTTTCTATAAGTCCCTTAGATGCGCGGAATTCATATTTCGGGCTCGTTTTAGTATTATTTTCAACCTTTACTAATTAGCGTTTATATTTTCGTTCTCACCATTTTAATTATAGCCTTAGCTTTACAAAGCAACGATAGATTACAGTAGGTTGATATTGGTCTCTGTGGGTTCGACAATCATTTATATTACTTCGATAAATCCGTGCACTTGTGGAGCATCAAAAAGATAACTTTGATCAAGATTATTATGATCCCCTGGATGACTTGCCTATATGGAAGTCGTACCCAGAAGACTTAAGGCAAAAGAGTCAGCCAAACGATGCCTATCAGCTGAGTAATATTGAAAGAAATACCCACGTCTCCACCAAACCATGGGATCATTACTCAGGACATTCCAAAGATATCCAGCACAATGATGAATCTGCAAAGATTGCAGGATAAGAGTTCATCAACTATGCTTTTCCTGAGGTCAACGTCATTGAGAAGGATGACTCCTCTATCCCCACAGAAGTATGGGACACCTTAGGACAGCTGAGTGGCAAGTACGACTTCTTGTTCAAGTACACCGCTGATCTGCTGTCGCGCACGGATCAAAAACGAGTATTTTTTAAAAAAAATTTAGTAAAGGGAAGCGACACTCGGATGTCGTATCGCAAGGATTCTTATATTATTTCAACCAACTAAAGAAAAGGTTTATGGGGGTTTTAAAGTTCGATTTATAAAACAAAAGAAAAAAAGTGATTAAAATAAGTGATTATTAATTAAGCTAAAATGGCTAATGCTATTGATTCAGATTCCGACTTATCATCGGCTATTATAACACCAATCTCTAAGTGGCTTCGATCCTATTTGATTATGAGATCAATTAGACAAGCGCTTATCAAAATCAAATAAATTATGTTCCTATTTACCGAATTAAGCAAACGGTTAAGAATATGACGAGTTAACGAATTAAGCAAATGATAACACGCAATTAAATTTAGGAACATGCATACAATCGAATTTAATCAATTGTATCCTATGAACAACAATTGACTTAAGCAAACAATCGCGATCAAATTAAGCAAATGACTTCATAGAAAAGGATTGAAAGGAATCGAATTTAGATTGATATTAGTATAACCTCAAAGCGATGGAACCGTACACAACAGGATTTGCCCGTGGAAATTAGTTCTCCATTCAAATCGTACAAAATCAAAAGTGAAATTCGTGAAAAAGAAAAGAAGGTTCGTAATGGTTGTACAGCTGAAAACCTTATAAAAAAATGGTTTTTCACCACTAACTCAAACTGGGTCGGAAACATAAACCAGACCCATAAAACAACCCGAAACAAATTATTTTCTAAAATCAGAATTCGGGCTCTGACTTCAACGACTTATTTGACCATCTTTAACTCCGAATCAGCTTTTGTATAAAACATGAAAGTTGTAGCTCTCTGTCTTAGCTTTCCATCGACTGGTAGAACATGCAGAACGGCATCCCTAGCCCGAGTTATGACCTGCGCAGTGAAAGGTATTAAATAAGTGTTAATGCTGAAAAATAAGCTGCGAAAATAAAATAAAGGTAGAAACAAACATAAATATGAAAACACATTAAAATAGTAAAAATACTCAAATAAACTGTAGGAATGCCTATGTACAAACATAAGAGAATGTGCATTAAAATTCATTGATCAAATTCCCCCACAATTGAACTTTTGCACTCCGAGCAAAATGATAACTTCGAAAAATTAAAACAAACCAAAGCAGAGCATGCAATTCCAAAGGTATTCAATATACAAGGTACAAGTAGAGTCCTAAGTCTAAGCTTCAAGAATATGGTGTTAGTGAGCAACTCTTTTATGACATTCAAAACAAATACGAAAAAAGCTTTCCGAAGAGTACATCAAAAGTAGCAGGATCCTCACAAGATATAATTCACTCAACTCTCAAGTGTTTAGGCTAACTGTTTACACTCAAAGCACAACATGAAAGTTAATACTACCATAAGTTTGAAAAGACTCTAAATCTACACTTGAAATACATGCACACAAAGATCAATAGGACTTTTATTTAGGTTTTAACGTGGCCAAGGTAAGGGTAGGATAAATCCTAAGGGGTACTAAGATAAAACTCAAAGGGTCAAAAGAACATTGAAGGAGAATTAGGGAGTTGAACTAAAAACACTTTAATAACCTTCAAACAGCAACTTTCCCATATTTTCCTCTTTTTATTTATTATTTTTTTTCTTTTTCAGAAGGAAATTATATTGACATCCTTCTTTCTTTTCTCTTTATATATATATATATATATATATATATATATATATATATATATATATTTTTTTTTTTTTTTTTTTTTTTTTTTTTTTTTTTTTTTTGCCAAACTTTGAAACATCACAACTGTATTATTCAACCCCACAAAACTCCATACAAGACTCTTTCGACCCCTTGATTAGGGTGATAATTTTGTTTTTCGCTTTCGACTTGTAATGAGTTTTAAACAAAGAAAAGGATAAACAGGCTCAAAGGGGTTTCCAACAAGGGATAATATTTTTCAGGGTTAGCTTTTTGGCTAAGTGGCTAAAAATAAAATAAAAACAACTTGCCTTTATCATATCAATGTGCACAAGTAAACAAAAAGTTTCAACAGAGTCAATTCAAATTTTAGAGACTAACAAACATGAGTGAAACACACAAGAAAGAAAAAGGAATGGATGTTTTATGCATTATCCATTATTAGGCTCAAATTCTCACAAGGTTTAGTGATCTACCACCAATGATGTACAATTCAGAGTTTAGTCCTACATATCACACTAAGAATGCATAAAAAGGAATCAATCACATCACATCACAAGTCTTTAGTCAAGAGAGCTAAGAACAATGCCCATACTTGTAACTCAAAAACCAATGAAAAAGCATGTTATTTTTTTTTTTGAAACAAAGAAAATAAAGAAAACAAAGCATAAAATTGGTTCCCTCCCCCACACTTAAAACACAAATTGTCCTCAATGAAAGAACATAAATATAAAATAAGAGTGAGAGAAAGGAAAGAACACACCCGAGTAGTCAAGGTGGATAGGTGATCACATAAGCAACCTTTCCCAAAGAGAGATCTTCTGCAGGCTCCTCTTCCAAAGTGGGGATGTTATAAAGTAATTTTGGGTAGCATCCATTGACCTTGAAATATTTAATAGTGCCTTCACCTTTTATTCCAGGATCAAAGAATAATCTTCGATAAATAAAAGTGTCGAATAGGCACGTGAACGTGATATCCTTTTCCACAACATCAGAGATCAAAGGATTAAGGGGCTGCCTCACTGCTTTTATTCCATCTTCCATCGAGTTTCATCCAATTCCCTTCTTATGTTTCTTCATTCCCTGTAAAAGCTTATTTTCTTGATCAAAATCAAGGTTAGAAGAAATTATAATAGGTAGCTTTTCATTCCTCTCTAAATAGGCATATTTTGGATTGTCCGGAAGTGGTCTAAGCTCTAAGGAATGAGGTTGTTCAATAGAAGGCCTGGTCAGGGCAGCCATAATGTCAAGAGCTTCATCTACATGAACAACTTCATTTGCAACCTCATATGCAGTAAGAATATCAACTTTCAAGGCACCCTCAATCTCAGCACAAACAGAGCAAAGGTTAGTGTCAGTATAGTCATCACATGAGTAACTATCATCAGAATCAAACAATGATGGAAAATCAGCTGCAAACAAATCAATACAAGTATCATAAACCAACTCAGAAATTAATTCAATATGAAAAACAAAATGCTCTTCTTCATCAATCTTCTTGTTTTTCTGTACTCTATGTGGAAAAGGTATCTTAGGTACATACTCTTTTTCTTTTTCCTCAACAACAACAGAAGGCTCAGGTTCAGGTTCAGGTGTGACCTCAACAACTTTCTCATTTTTTTTCGGGGCAGAATCTGTAACTTTTTTGGATCACAAGGATATTGCACTCACATTAGGACCTTTAGGATTCACCACTGTTTGAGCAAGTAGTTGGTTTGATCCTTGAGTTTGTTGTATGTCATTCATTGAAGTGGCAAGTTGTCCAATTTGTGTCTGCAAGGTCTGAATACTAGAATTTGTTCGTTGCTGAAACTGGAGCTCATTTACAGCCAATTGCTTGACAAGGTCCTCTAGTGAAGGTCCGAAAGGTGCAACGGTGGTTACTTGTGGTGGTGGTAATGGTAACATCAATTGTTGTTTCACTAAAGAAATAAGCTCATCAAGTCTGGTTCTAGAGCGTTGTTGTAAGAAGAAACCTGAATCTCATTCACACCTTTTGTTTGGACAGAATAGTTTCTAGTTGTAAACTATTGGGAGTTGAGTGACATATTCTCAATCAAGGCTTTGGCAGAAGCTGGGGTTTTATCAAAAAGTGCTCCACCACTAGCAGCATCTAAAATGTTTCTAACCATTGGTAGCAATCCCTCATAGAAATACTGGATAAGCAATTGTTCGGTAATCTAGTGTTGGGGGCAACTGGACCCTAATTGCTTGAATCTTCCCCAATATTCAGCCAATGATTCATTGTCGAGCTGTCCAATACCACATATATCTTTTCTGATTGATGCAGCTTTAGAGGCAGGAAAGTATCTCTCTAGGAAGACTTTCTTCAAATCATTCCAGGTTGTGACAGAATTCGGCTCAAGATAGTAAAACCAATCTTTGGCAGCACCTTGTAGTGAAAACGGGAATGCTCTGAGCTTGATATGATCCTCTGTGATTCCTTCAGGTCTCAAAGGTATAGAGCACACAACATGGAATTCCTTCAGATGCCTATCCGGGTCCTCACTTGCAAGACCATTAAACCTTGGCAACAAGCGTATTAAACCAGATTTCAATTCGAAAGGTACAGTAACAACAGGATATTCAATACATAAAGTATTATAATTCACATCAGGGGCAGCAAGTTCTCTAAGCGTTCTTTGGTTATCCATATTAAATTTAATAGGAAAAAATAATTAAAAATGAATGAGAAAATACAAAACCAATTCAGCAATTCAACAGATGCAGAAATACCAACAATGTCCCTATTGAGAAAAAGAGTGGAAAAATAGAAAACCGGTTAAAATAAAATCTAACAATTACAAAAACATGACTAAAAATCAAATCAAATCAGAATAAATCTCTATAAAAAATTTTGTATTTTTTTTGAAAATATGAAAATAGAAAATAAAGCAAATAAAATAGAAAAATAAGGAATTTGCAATTTTTAGGGTCAAAATATTTTAGAATTTTATTCTAAATGAGTAATATTCGTCGATTTTTTTCTAATTTACTGGAAAACATTCGGAGCAAATCGAAACAGTAGCTTTCAAACGTACCTGTTAGGCTGAAACGCTTACCACTACAATGCAACCCTGAAAATCAACAAAAAAAAAACGAAACAAAAAACAAAAAAGTCTAACAAAAATCTAAAATTAAAATTCTAAAATTGGCTAAAATCAACAAGAATCCCTGGCAACGGCACCAATTTGATCCGCTGTCGCGCACGGATCAAAAACAAGTATTTTTTGAAAAAAATGTAGTAAAGGGAAGTGACACTCGGATGTCGTATCGCAAGGATTCTTATTTTATTTCAACCAACCAAAGAAAAGGTTTATGGGGGTTTTAAAGTTCGATTTATAAAACAAAAGAAAAAAAGTGATTATCAATTAAGCTAAAATGGCTAATCCTATTGATTCAGATTCCGACTTATCATCGGCTATTATAACACCAATCTCTAAGTGGCTTCGATCTTATTCGATTATGAGATCAATTAGACAAGCGCTTATGAAAATCAAATAAATTATGTTCCTGTTTACCGAATTAAGTAAACGGTTAAGAATATGACGAGTTAACAAATTAAGCAAACGATAACACGCAATTAAATTTAGGAACATGCATACAATCGAATTTAATCAATTCTATCCTATGAACAACAATTGAATTAAGCAAACAATCACAATCAAATTAAGCAAATGACTTCATAGAAAAGGATTGAAAGGAATTGAATTTAGATTGATATTAGTATAACCTCAAAGCGATGGAACCGTACACAACAGGATTTGCCCGTGGAAATTAGTTCTCCATTCAAATCGTACAAAATCAAAAGTGAAATTCGTGAAAAAGAAAAGAAGGTTCGTAATGGTTGTACGGCTGAAAACCTTATAAACAAAATAAGGTTTTTCACCATTAACTCAAACTGGGTCAGAAACATAAACCAGACCCATAAAACAACCTGAAACAAATTGTTTTCTAAAATCAGAATTCGGGCTCTGACTTCAACGACTTATTTGACCATCTTTCACTCCGAATCAGCTTCTGCGCAAAACACGAAAGTTGTAGCTCTCTGTCTTAGCTTTCCATGGACTGGTAGAAAGCACAGAACAACATCTTGTAGCCCAAGTTATGACCTGCGTAGTGAAAGGTATCAAATAAGTGTTAATGTTGAAAAATAAGCTACAAAAATAAAATAAAGGTAGAAACAAACATAAATATGAAAACACATTAAAATAGTAAAAATACTCAAATAAACTGTAGGAATGCCTAAGTACAAACATAAGAGAATGTGCATTAAAATGCACAGATCAACCGCTCCTGAAAGCTTTCGCATCAGATACGAGGACATCCAGCCAACTGGATGGGGAGATCCTCTTGAGAGTGAAAACATTAGGGAAGATACAACAAAAGAGTTCGTTTATGATAACTCTGCATGGGAGGAAGACTCCAACGATCCTACTCTGCCAGAAATCAGCGTCATTTCTGAGGACAAACCAAGAAAGAAGGTACCCGACTTTGTGATTCACCAAGGAGTTCGTCGCCAATGGGTTACTGTCGATGTCCCGAAATTCGTCGATAAGTCTAAGTAATTGCCATCTTTGTTTTAGCCTTTCACCCTGCCCAGGTGAAACGAATGTTTTTATAGGGCTCACCTTTCTGTAAATATCCCTCTTCGCTTTGCCCAAAGCGACAGAGTTTTGTTTTATAGGGTTGTATTTCAAGAATCGACAAATCATAAATAAACAATGTCATTCTGTCACTCCCGCATTTATTGCTTTTTTCACTTTTCTTTTTTCAGAAAATGGTAATCCTAAAAAACAATAAACAAAATAAAAACAAGCATTTTTCAGAAAATACACTGCACACACTCTTGCATTCTATCTATCTCTTCTAAAAAATGAATCATCACATCATGCAGATTGCTTATTTTAAACCCCATTGAAACATACGATCCAATGCCTTCTCCCAACTTTGAATTCCCGGTGTTTGAAGCTAAAGAAGAAGAGGACGCAGAAATTCCAGAGGAGATCTCCCGATTACTTAGACAAGAGGAAAGGTCCATTGAACCTCACAAAGAGCCGTTGGAAATGGTCAATTTAGGATCAGAGGAAGAAAAGAAGGAAGTTAAGATTAGAGCACTGCTCAGTCCGACTGTCAAAGAAAGCTTGATAAAACTTCTCAAAGAGTTTCCAGATGTATTTTCTTGGTCATATCAGGACATGCCAGGGTTGGATATCAGTATCATGGAACATCATTTACCGCTAAAGACAGAATGTCCTCCGGTAAAACAAAGGCTGAGACGGACTCACCCGGATATGGCTATCAAAATCAAGGAGGAAGTGCAGAAACAGATCGACGAAGGTTTCCTCGCCACCTCAGAATATCCTCAATGGTTAGCTAACATAGTGCCAGTTTCGAAAAATGACGGAAAAGTCAGAATGTGTGTAGACTACATGGATCTGAACAAAGCAAGTCCAAAGGATGACTTCCCCTTACCACACATAGACATGCTGGTATACAGTACAACAAAGTTCGAAGTCTTCTCGTTTATGGATGGATTCTCGGGCTATAATCAAATCAAAATGGCGTCAGAAGATATGGAGAAAACTTCATTCATCACCCCATGGGGCACCTTTTGTTACAAGGTAATGTCGTTCGGCTTGAAGAATGCCAGGGAAACCTATCAAAGGGCTATGACTACTCTGTTTCACAACATGATGCACAAAGAAATTGAAGTGTATGTCGATGACATGATTTCCAAATCTAAAATAGAAGGAAAGCATGTGACACACCTATCAAAGTTATTTGAGCGTGTGAGAAAGTACAAACTCCGCTTGAATCCCAATAAATGCACATTCGGTGTCCGCTCGGGAAAACTTTTAGGGTTCATCGTCAGCCAAAAAGGAATTGAGGTTGATCCTGACGAGGTCAAGGCCATTCAAGAAATACCTTCGCCAAAGACTGAAAAATAGATCAGAGGATTTTTGGGATGTCTGAATTACATCTCAAGGTTTATATCCCTCATGACCGTGACATGCGCGCCAATCTTCAAACTACTCAGAAAGAATCAAAGCTGTGAATGGAAAGAAGATTGCCAAAAAGCTATCAACAATATCAAAGAATATCTATTGAATCCACCAATTCTGTCTCCTCCAGTGGAGGGAAGACCACTAATCATCTACCTAACAGTCTTTGAAGACTCTATGGGTTGTGTACTTGGCCAACAAGACGAAACCAAAAGAAAAGAGTCTGTCATCTATTATTTAAGCATGAAATTCACAGACTGTGAAACTCGGTACACTATGCTTGAGAAAACTTGCTGCACTTTGGCTTGGGCAGCCAAACGTCTTCGCCAGTACATGATTTGCCACACTACTTGGTTAATCTCCGAAATGGATCCGATCAAGTACGTCTTCGAAAAGCCTGCTCTCACGGGAAGGATTGCCCGTTGGCAGATGTTGTTATCGGAATACGACATCGAGTACCATGCTCAGAAAGCCATCAAAGGAAGTATTTTAGCCGATCATTTGGCTCATCAACCGATGACGATCAGGAATCAGTCGGATTTGACTTCCCATACGAAGATGTCATGTACTTGAAAATGAAAGATTGCGATGAACCGCTACCCAGTGAAGGACCAGAACCAGGTTCCCAATGGGGATTAATTTTTGACGGAGCTGTCAAAAATTATGGAAACGGAATTGGGGCAACCATCGTAACACCTCAAGGTACCCATATTCCTTTCACCGCCCGACTGACTTTCAAATGCACAAACAACGAGGCCAAATACGAAGCATGTATCATGGGTCTCAAAGAAGCAATCGACTTAAGAATAAAGAACTTGGATGTGTATGGAGACTCAGCCCTGGTTATCAATCAGATCAAAGGAGATTGGAACACATACCAATCAGGACTGGTTCTTTACAAAGATTACGCACGAAGGTTGTTACCATTTTTCAACAGAATCGAGTTTCATCATATTCCTCGTGAAGAAAATCACATGGTTGATGCACTAGCCACTCTCTCTTCCATGATTAGTGTAGGTCAATGGAACGACGTACCTAAGATTGACATTATGTTCCTTGAAAGGCCCGCTTACATCTTCGCGATTGAAGCAGTCATAGACGATAAACCTTGGTATCATGATATCAAATGCTTCCTTCAGAAGCAAGAGTACCTACCAGGGGCATCCAGGAAAGACAGGAAGACCATCAGAAGACTGGAAGGCAACTTCTCCCTGAGCGGTGATACACTCTATAAAAGAAACTTCGACATGGTCTTGCTTCGATGCATAGACAGACCAGAAGCAAACATGCTGATGAAATAAATTCACGAAGGATCCTTTGGCACTCATGTCAACGGACACACAATGGCCAGAAAAATTCTTAGAGCAAGATACTATTGGTTGACCCTGGAATCCGATTGCTACAAGTACATGAGGAAGTGTCACAAGTGTCAAATATACGCTGACAAAATCCATGTACCACCAACGTATCTCAAAGTTCTTTCTTCTCCATGGCCTTTTTCCATATGGGGAATTGACATGATTGGCATGATCGAACCCAAGGCTTCGAACGGACATCGGTTCATCCTAGTGGCTATTGACAACTTCACCAAATGGGTCAAAGCAGCGTCATACACCAATGTAACCCGACAAGTCGTGGTCCAATTTATCAAGAACAATTTCATCTGTCATTATGGAATTCCGAGCTATATCATTATGGATAATGGATCTAACTTGAACAACAAGATGATGAAAGAGTTGTGTACTGAATTCAAAATTGAACACCATAACTCATCTCCCTGCCGGCCTAAGATGAACGGCGCGGTAGAAGCGGATAACAAGAACATCAAGAAGATTGTTCAAAAGATGGTTGTAACCTACAAAGACTGGCATGAAATTCTGCCTTTTTCTCTTCACGATTATCGCACATCTGTTCGCACTTCAACAGGGGCAACCCCTTTCTCTCTAGTATATGGCATGGAAGCAGTGCTTCCCATAGAAGTAGAGATCCCATCAATTCGGGTATTTATGGAAGCTAAGCTAACAGAGGCTGAATGGTGTCAAAGTCGAAATGAATTGAATCTGATCGAAGAAAAGTGAATAACGGCTCTGTGCCACGGTCAGTTGTATCAACAAAGAATGAAGAAAGTGTTCGATAAAAAGGTCTGACCCTGTGTCTTCAGAAAAGGAGACCTCGTGCTTAAGAAGATACAATCATTTCTTACTAATTCTCAGGGCAAATGGACTCTGAACTATGATGGCCCTTATGTGGTCAAGAACGCTTTCTCAGGCGGTGCCTTGAGACTCGCAACCATGGATGGAGAGGAGTTTAACTACCCCGCTAATGTTGACGTAGTCAAGAAATACTTCGCCTAAATAAAAAAAAATGAATAAAAAAAATGTCTCGGTGGATTGAAAACCCGAAAGGGCGGTCCAGGCAAAAATTAGAGACATAAGCAAAAGAAAAATCATCCCGGTGGATTGGAAACCTCAAGAAACAATCTAGGAAAAAGTTAGGGATTCATGGCAAGTAACTACGTCCGATAAGGTTAAATCCCCAACGGTAACACTGTTCGTCGAAAAACTTCCAGTCAAGGTCATCTTCGACAGAAGCTCAGGATGTCCAGAATTCAAAGTTGGTAGAAGGATAACGGTCGTTATGTTTCAATGTAGCCCCTTTCCCTTAAAATTACCATTTTCTAAACTTTGTAAATACTCTATGGGATCACGCACTTGGCTGATTTCCATCCTATCAATGAAATTTAAGCCCTAGTGCTTTTGTTTGCAATTCTCATTTGTTTTAGCTTTACAGAATGAAATTTTTAAATAGTCAACGATTCTTGAAACAAAACAAAAATGGATTTAATTGTCAAATTTTTCTTCTGCTTTTAAAATAAAGATGGCAATTTCTTTTTTACTACTGAACGTCAAGAGAAACATCGATGGCTTCTCCGGAAGTGATTAAACCTCGAAAGGCAGAATCAAATTACTCCTTCTAAACCAGTACGCCTGAATGAGGGATCAACTGTTTCAGATGTAATGTCTCATCTGACATTTTCGGCAGAGTTCTTACCTCTTAAGACCGATTGACGATTCTTTCTCCCCCACAGGGTCTACCTCTCCTAAGCAAGAAAAGATTGCTATCTTGAACCAATGATACTTTTCATTCCCCCGAGTGGCCGAGTATCCAGTCGTGTTCATCCACTAGTTTGTATGTCGCGTCAGTTTTGTCAGCATAAACATACATCATCAATTCATTCACATTCATAATCATATTGCATTAATATCGCTCTGGTTATACTCATTCCCTAAGTGATAAAGTCCTATTGTCAATCAAGTTGTCAGTTGTCCTTTCCGTGTCGGATAAGACAAAATCCCGGTTTAAGTTCTTTCCTCGTCAGGAAATGTATCGTATGAGCAATTTCTCCCCAGTTTATTTCTGGATTGGAGCCTGTCCTCGACCATCTTTGATAACTTAAACCTCTAAAAGGCAAGAAGACATTCAATAGACACCTCTGGGACATCACTCTTCACCATTGAAGATGATATTTTCGCTTTCCCGGATTAAGGAAAATCCCCAGAGAAAGCCTCTCAACTGAAGACTCTCAGCAATACATTGGTTTTTCTCCCAAGAAAGTCGATATTAATGAAGTCATCAGCATCTCAAAATTGGATTACATCACATGACACTTCTCCGAAAAGATCTCAAAGAAAAGTATGATGTAATATTCCCAAGCAAAAAGAAGTCTTTCAAGAGATTCATTTTTCCCCAATAGAGTCAGCAAATGGCATCTCCAACAGAGAAGTTTGCACACCTCTATAGCTCAGACAAATGGGCACCCCCAACAAGTCTGACCTCAAACCTTTTCCATCAAATGGCATCTCCCCAGTAGAAAACTCGGTGAGAAGTTTGATAAAGACCGCTACACATAGCGTCCCATGTCAAAGAAGAAACTCGACAAGAAGAAACTGAGACCAGTACCGTGGCTAAAGACCATGATCGAGGGGAAGTTTATCTCAGAAACTGAGACCAGTTCCTTGGCTGAAAACCAGGATCGAGGGGAAGTTTATTTCAGAAACGGAGACCAGTTCCTTGGCTGAAAACCAAGATAGAGGGGAAGTTTATCTCAGAAACCATGACCAGTTCCGCGACTCAAGACCAGGATCGAGGGGAAGTTTCACCCATTTCTAAGTATTGTTACTTAGCAAAAGAAGATGGATGAGCAAATTGCTATCCATAACCACTGTCAAAATTTCGGGTATTCTGATATTTAATCCTCTTGCACCCTGAATGCCCGAATACCTTCGCCATTCACACCTTCGGGTCCAAGAAGATTAAATAGGAGCATCTGTCATACCCCAAATTTTGACCACCAAGATTTCCCATCATTGTGCAAATCATTGCCACAATATCGATGTGCCATCATGCCTCATCAATCTCCTCATGGATTGTTAAGCTTTCAGTACAACCCAGAATTAGGGTTTTAAACCCTCCCAGAGCACTTAGACAAAGGATCAATCAATAAATGACATGATCTTCAACTTGTCTAACCTCTCAAACACCCATAAAGGATCAAGCGAACTCCCACATCAAGAATCAAGCACAAGGTTTCAACATTCCAAGTGGATCAAGCCTCAAGATCGACAGTGTCACCAAATTAGGATTTTGGTCGACCAAGGCCTCCAGATGAAAATTTTCATCTGGGCATGAGCCAATACTTCAAAGCAAGATCCAAAATACTCCAAGGGATCTCATGGACCTAATCATCAAGTCAAAATAGCCTCAGGGGATGCATTCATAAAAAATCAGGAATTAGGGTTTCTTGACCTAATTCACCCCTAAGTTGACTTTTGAGGCAAGACATGAACCACGATCTCAAGACATGATTTAAGGGCCTCAAATACACTACATTGATCCATTTGCAACAATTGATTGATCCAAGAAGCTTGATTCACAAGTTTCAATCTCATTTGGACCACAATTAGGGTTTTGAAGAAAAAGTCAACTATATCTTTGACTTTTGACCAAGACATGCTCCCAAACTTTGGGACATGATTCAAGACACCCTACAACACCTATGGAATCCATCCATTAGGTTTGAATTGGGTCAAGAACTTGATTGCACAAAGAATCACACAGTTTGGATTTCATCTGACAAAAAGTCAACTGTGCCCAAAATCAAGTTTGACTTTTTGGAATTTTTCACAAATATGGTTCCCCTAAGTCAAAAATAATGTTAATGTATGGTATTGATCATCATTCATCAAGAAAAATCAAGAAAAGTGAGGTTTCTTGCAAAAGGGGCAACCATGAGAAACCAAAATTTGTCTAAGTTATGGAACAAAAGTGATTTCGTACCAACTTTGCAAGGTCATAACTCCTAAACCATAAGGCCTTTTCCTCCCATTCAAATCTCAAATGAAAGTTCACATGACATACTTCAAATATGTCAACTACAAGAGATTCCAAATCCACATGGATTTTGAGTTATGGGTTGATCAAAATCACAAAAAAATGGGAAATGGCAACTTTTTCCAACACAAGGTGAAATTTTCAAAGAAGTCAAAATCTGTTTCACTTTTTCCAAACTTTGAGGTCATTTTTCACCTTGATCCAAGCTGAACCAAGTCCATTGATGGACATCAAAGTTAAAGTATGTCATGATGGCTTTCCAAAATGTCCAAGAACTCAATCAAACTCCAGTTGAGCTAGGAGTTATAGATCTCACAAGTTGCCTAAAAACAAACTATTTTTTTACAGCATTTGGTACAAACTTGCATCCCACGATTCCTTAGACTAATTTTGGGCACTTTGATCATTCAAATTCTGTCCAATTAGAACACAAATGAATGAGGCATCTGATCCATAACACAAGATGCCAAGAACCTAGCCTTCCATGTGCAAAATCATCAAGAAAGGAATCTTGAAATTCAAATTTGGCATCAAGCATTAAAGTGATGCATTAAGGGGCATGAATGAGCCACAAACCAGTCCAAATGAGTCAAGATATATCCAGACAACAGAGGACCTAAACCTGCAAAGGTTGGCTCAAGTCAATGGCTAGAGGAGACTTGGACCAAAGGACAAAAGCATTCAATGCAATCTGATCCAAGCCTCCATTCACTATTGATACCAAAACAAACTTGTTGCACTATAAATAGACGTAAATTGTGATCAGTTTGAGTACACCAAAGCATCCAAACTGATGCTTTACTCAAAATCTCTCTTTCACTCCAAATTTGCCTTCCATTTCAAGTCACTATCGGATTTTGAAATTGGAAGTGATTCAAACCAAACCAATCATGCCAACACCTCATATACATCATATATGAGTTATCCATGGCCTTGAAACACATCTGAAATACCTGAATCACAAAATCACCAGTCAGTTGCTCAAGCTTTTGACAAGGTTGCAGTTGAGGTACCACAAGGTGATCCAAGCATCTCCAATCAAGGCTAAGCATCTCAACACACTCCATAGGGTATAGTGAAGTTGTCCAGGTCCTTACAACACATCTGTAACATCTCCAGCATCAAGCTCGATCACCAACTACAAGAGGTAAACCTGGCACTCTCAAACTCTATATTCCATGCATCATAAATGTTATTACAAGTTACCATCTTGTTTCTGCGTGTATATAGAGTGTTAACCCTCAATCAATTGCCATGAATAAATCGTGTACGAAATTTCATTGTGTTCATGCTGAAATTAGGGTTCTTGAGGTTATCCTTTGATTTCTCACTCCACACTTAATATAAATGCAATTAATTTATATGGTTGTGATCTTTGTTCAAAAACGAGTGAGATTGGTGTTTAAATCGTGCAAAACCATTGATTAATCAGAGAGAAAAGTGAGAAAATGCAAATTGGAGCAAAACAGGGCACGCGGGCAAGAACCAAGTGTTCTTGGCGCTCATTTTCAAACTTTTGAATTTTTAAATTTTAGTTATTTTATTTAATTGATTCAAAAATTAATTTCTCTCTGAATTTTAATGTTTTTAAATTGATTCTTTTTTTCAAAATTCATAAAAATGTTAAAACATTTTATTCTACAAAAATTTCACAAAAATATTATTTATTTTGTATATTTAATATTTTTATAAATAATTTATTTTTATTTGTTTTTAAGCATTTAAAAATGTTTCTTTCTCTTGATTTTTCAAACCCAAATGATTTTTAAATCATTCTAGGGATAAAACATGATTTTTCAAACATTAATCCAAGATCCCAAATTGTTTTTCACACATGTTGATCATTTTAATTGAATTTTTTTCAATTAAAATACTTTTTTAATCAAATTAGGGTTTTGATTATTACACGCCCTCACAAATCTTTTTCAAAACACTTTGGGCCTCTAATAGAGTGTAAGACCCATCCCTTGTAAATAAAAACCTTTTTGGGCCTCAGTCATTGTATAAGTCCCACTGTGTCGCCTTTTAAACAAAATCATTTGGGCCTCCCCTTGTGTTGTAAGTCCCATTTTTCTTCTTTTTAAAACACCGTGGGCCTCTAATAAAGTATAAGACCCATCCCTTTTGTACATAAACAATCTTTGGGCCTCAGTCATTGTATAAGTCCCGATACGATTTTCAAAAACAACGGTGCGATCACTGTTATTTTTTGGGCCTCTCCTTGAGTTGTAAGCCTCATTTCTTGTATAAAAATAACTTTGGGCCTCTAAATAGAGTATAAGACCTAACTTCTTTTGTAAATACAAATAATTTGGGCCTCAGTCATTGTATAAGTCCCGATATAATTTTCAGAATGACAGTACGATCGTTGTTTTTCATCTGGGCCTCTCCTTGAGTTAATCCCCAATTTTCTTTAAAAAACAACTTTCCCTTTTGACTTATATTCAAATTCATAGTTGTTATCAAAACTTTCTTTAATTTCTTGAATAACTAACCATACACTTGTGTTTATAACACTGGAAGCTTGCTCACCTGTAAGTTCTACCCGCTTTCTTTTACATACTTGTTCATATATTTTCATATATATATATATATATATATATGCCTGTATATTACTTGCTTAGAGTTTTCCCCAGCAATTAGGTCTAGGATTAGATCTAACCAGTGATCACTCTTTCAACACAGTCAAAACTAGTTCCCCATAGGAAATTCCAGATACAGTCTTGCCTCCTCTTGGGCTTATACAATATGGAACAGAGAAAGGCATTATTCCCGGTGAAACTTTTCTCAAGACTGTCACTATTAGAAATTTGTCAAAGAAATTCATTTCCCCTAGAGAGGATTAATTCCCGGTGAAACCTCTCTTGAATTTCTTTAAACCCTAGAACTATTCACTAAAGAAAGGATTATTCCCGGTGAAACCTTTCTTGAACTTTTCTAAAGTTTGGAACTACAGGCTTCCTAAAAGCATCCCCAGCCTCCTCTTGGGCTTTGTACAAGGACCCTCAGGCTTCTTAGAAGTTCTCATGCCTCCTCTTGGGCTTAGTACAAGGACCCAAAGACCTCCTACAGGTATAAGATAGAACTTAGTCATCCTTTGATAGTTCAATCCTCCAGAGAGTCAGAATCTCAAAACATCAGAACCATTTAGGGTTGATTCTCATCCCTTAAAACACCAGCCTCCTCTTGGGCATCATATAAAGATAAACCTTTTCATACCAGTAGACTTGGACCGACTCACCTTCTTTTGGATCTCAAGAACCGCTCGAGTTTCCTAAAAACACTGAATAAACCCTGATCATTTCATTAACCACCAATAGAGTTAAAACCTCCACAAGTTTCAAAACTCAATCTTTGAACTCTCACTTTAATTTTCCCCAGCTAGGGTCAAATTACTATCAATAAACCTTCAATCAGAACCTCAAGGTATCTGATGCCTCAACTCTTCTGCAATCCCCAGTAAGAGTTGATTACCCAATTTGGACCTGTCTTTGGATCTCAATAATCCTCAGCAGAAGTTAGCCTCCTCTTAGGCTTTATATAAGAAATTCCCCAACCATCCTCCTCTTAGGCTTTGTATAATGATCATCCCTCAGCAGTTTTAGCCTCAATCTTGGGCTTTGTACAAGACAGATAAAACATTCTCCAGCTGAGTCAGTCAAATTTCCTTTTAGCCTCAATCTTGGGCTTTGTACAAGACACATATAAAACCTCCCCAGTGGAGTCAATTTCTTTTTAGCCTCAATCTTGGGCTTTGTACAAGACATATAAAACCTCCCCAGTGGAGTCAACCCTTTTAGCCTCAATCTTGGGCTTTGTTCAAGATAGACAAAATATTTCCCCAGAAGAGTCAATTCCTTCCAGCCTCCTCTTAGGCTTTGTATAATAATATCCCCAAAAGAGTCAATCTCTTTTCAGCCTCAATCTTGGGCTTTATACAAGACAGAAATAAAACTCCCTAAACAGAGTCAACCTTTTAGCTTCAACCTTGGGCTTTGATCAAGGCACATAAAACCAAACATCCCCTTAGAGGAAATCAAAATCTCTTTGTAGGAAGACATTTCTCTGTACAATCACATAACAAAACAGACAATCAAAACAAACCCTAATCCCAGATAACTGCTATAAGTGGCACACTTGTTGATTCAAAAATCCAAGTTGTAGTCCATCTCTTATCCTGGTAAACCCCTTCTTTCATCTAATTTCTATAATTGGCAAGCCTCTGGATTATTTACATCCAAGCCAATGTCCCTCTCTTAGCATGAAAGATTCCTAAGGAAAAATGGCATTGCTCTACACTGAGTTAAAGTTTTCTCCTTCAGGACAAATCCCTTATAAAGAAAATTATGGCATTGCTGGATTCACATATCCTAGTTAAAGTAATTCCCCTTTATAATTAGTTACCCAATAATTGTGATGAACAGGCAAGATATCTCCCTTTAGAGATGACAAATTCTCTCTCAGTCAAAACCCTTAGCTTCAATCTTAGGCTTCGAACAAGACACAAATAACCTTTAGATTCAATCTTGAGCTTTAAACAAGACACCAAACATCTCTTTCCTCCCATAGAATAGGAGGAACTACGATTGCTCTGATTTTCCTGTTTTCTTTAACGGGAATACGTAGGCATAAGATTGTGAAATCTTAGCGAGCACACATAACAAAAACCTTAGGTCCAGTACCTTACCAAAAACATCGGAAAACCCAAAAATAACAAAAACCTCTCTCTCAAACATTCCCAAAGGAGAAAATTTCCCAACCCATGACAGATAAACAACAGTAAATAGATAACAGTAGAATTTGCTAAACAATCTATGAATAACCATATATAGGTTGGGTAATTGACAACTCCCCATTGTATAACCTGGCCCCGAACCCCCCAATCTCTTAGCATTTGTTAAAGAAAACATTTGCGTGCAAGGTTAGTTTTAGATAGCTTCCCTTTCCTTTCCAGCTTCATAGGATAAATAAGAAATCAGAAAGTAGCACCCAATTCCAACCAATGGCGATAAGATGGTCGCGTCACCGACAAAAATCGCACGCTACAGTGGTGTACTACGCCAGGTAACCAAAGGTTTCCCATGCATCATCAAATGCATTAGCATAAGGCATGCATGCATAGCATGAGCCAGGATTCATTGACCATTCATGAAGGTCTAGATTAATCCCCAACGAAGCTAGTTACAACTCCCTAAGCGAGTATTTGTCCCAGCATGATGCCTCGTCAGGTGTCCCCAGTGAGTGCGCTCCTCAGTGAGTTTCCCTTGAGCTTATTTCACTGTGAGTCTCTTGTAGAAATTTTTCCCAATGGGTATTCACCAAGAAACTACCCAATCGACCCCAACAGGATTCCCTGATAAATCTTTTAAAATGAGTACAAATATAGAATAGTAAATAAAATAATATAAATAGTGATATTTGGGTGGAAATTATAGGTGTTATAAAATAAGGAAAATTATAGATGAGAATGGTAATAGTGGAATTAGGTTTTAATTTAAAAAAGAAAAGTGTGAGGGTTTAAGGAGTTTACTAATACGTAGAAGTTGCATTGAAGAAAAAGTGACAAGAGGCAAAGTGAGAAAAAGGAAGAGCAAGGGATTGGGGAAGAAGATCACCATAGCTAGAGCTTGAGTAATTGCTAGAAACTCAGCTAAAGGAGGATTACTCTAATATATGTGTTATTGCATGAGGGATAGAGAGGGATCCTCACCCTCCTGTCGGTTTTGTTATCTTTTTCACCATTATTGACAATTATGTGTTTTCGGGTAGAATTGTGTGCAATATGTTGTGTTGATGTGAAATATATGCAATTTGTATTTCGGTTCATACTGAAAATTATACATGATGTGACTATGTGCATCTAAATGTTGTAGTTTTTGTTAATGTGTTTTGGTTTTATTAATTGATAAACATGATGATTATTATATATTGGATTGATGATTGGTGATAAAGATACTTGACGAATTACGGGTTATATCAAAGGTATTGATGTGGTGTGGTTTGTATAATTATGTGTTGTGAATATAATTATATGTGGTTGTGTTAAGGTGACTAGTTCAGAAGTAGGGACTACTGTGAATGTTGTATTACATTATTGTTTATGGTTAGAAGTGAAACCATAAGTGTTGTTGTTGAATTACTATGTATGTCATGTAACATTTTGTGTCGTTGTGTTGAAAAAGGCGAATCATTGGTTCATAAGTGGCACCGCTGATCTTCCGAGGTTCATAAGTGGGGACTCGGGGTTTAGAAGTGGGGACCCGGTTCGAATAAGAAACCATTGTTGAGTGAACAGTATCAGTAACAAACCTCTAATGTCGAAATTGGTACCACATGCATAGATTCGAGTTGTGACTCACATTGCATACATAAGGCTATGTGAATTGAATTATTATGCTATTGTGTAATTTAATGTGTGTTGTTGATTGTGTGATTCAAGCTACCCTTGAATTTTTTTACATTGTTAATATATTTGACTGTATTCTCATCACTTTCTTGTTTTTTGTGTGTTGCTATGTACATTGTTGTACAAATACTTAGGAGGAGTAAATGTTGTTGTGAGCTGGAAGACGACCTTGGAGTTTTTCTTCGTTTATTTTATTATTTGTTACTATTTATTTGGTTTAATGCTCTGATCTGTAACATCGTGAATGAGGCGTTTTAGTTGTTTGGAGTTAATTGTTGGATTATGTTGATTTTATTAAGTTTTTCCATTGATGAGATAATTGAAGTTTATGTTACTTAATTGAGTTCCGCTGTGAGTTTTGAAAATATTTGTAAAATATGCATGTTGTGTTTGAGTAGCATCCTAAAATGTTGATTTTATCCTTTTAATTATGAGTCGGGGTTTTAGGGTGTTATAGTACACACTAAGGCACCTTCGTGTTCAAACATCACAACCTAAGTAATTTATGATAACTTAAGTAATTCTTACTAATTCATTCACCTAGTTAAAATCCTAGGTTTAACCTCGCTTTTCATCCTAGGATTAATTCAATTATTATACATTCAACACATGCAAACAAATCATAGAATAGTTCATAATATACACATGATAGTTCATCATAATTCACCAAGAATTATTTGGAATACATGTATGGTTTTTCTTCACCAACTGACATAGCATTGGACTATGTTTCCAATGCTTTCGACCGCGTCTCATTCTCATTTATAGAACTCAAGTTATGATAAAAACAGTGTTTTGAACACAATTTACCTTTTTGATTCGAATCAAGTGTAAAGTGTGATTCAAATCAATTCAAGCAAGGGCTACCCCAAAGTCTATGATTCGAATCATAACGCCCAGTGTAAACCTCTGTTTCAAATTAAATCAATAAAAATTTCTTTTTTGCAAAATTTATGCTTCCTGATTTGAATCAAACCCTGAAATTTCAAGATTTTCTCTTGTTCTTCATGATTCTCTTAATCCAAAGACATGGTAAATCACACTATCATACCCCTAATATCAACTAACACCTTAGGAGGATCAAAATATAGAAAAATCATACATACAAGGCAACCATACATGAACCCACAAACTTTCATTATGTTTCTTCATTTCTTAACATCTCTAACACAACAACACAACATCATATCATCAACATGACATAGCATGAGCAACAACAACAACATAACATCATGTTATGCACAACTAACAACAAATATCAATTTCACAAACATGTCACAAATCACAAAAACCTAACCCCCAAATTCATGAAATTTTTCCGAAAGTTATGACTAACTAGAACCCACCTCTAAGAAGAAGATTGATGATGAAATTGAGTTTATTTTTTATCCATGATTCAAGCTTTCCTATCATCTCCAAGATTTTCCTCTTCTTTCTCTTATTTCTCTTTTCTTCTCTCCCTCTTTCTCTTCTCTTCTTCTTACTAACAAATGATAGGGTGGTTGGTATAAAAAAGAGAGAGATAAGAAAATATCTTAATGAGATTTTTGTCTTCTAGTGAGAAATTGACCAATTATATATGTTACCAAAATGTTACTTCTTTTACTAATTAATAAAGGTAAACTGAATTGAGTAAGAATTCAGTTCATCTGAGTTCATTAATTACTCTATTTGTCCCAACTGACAAGTAATAGAGCGTATAGGAACGCAGTTTGTCCCAATAGACAAATATTATAGTGTTTAAAAGGATATGAGATATTACATGCTCTTTGAGTTCTAGTTTACGCTTTCTAAGTTTATCAGTCTATTTAACTAACTAAACACTAATTCTAAACAATTGCTTATTGAAGGTGTGAAAAGTACACAAGAATGGGGTTGAATTGTGTTTCGCGTTTTCTTTTAATTTAACTTTTGATTAGAGTTTTAGAATCAGAATTGATGTTCAATTCTGAGTTAATACGTTTGGCAGCAGATATAACAGAAGTAAATATAATAACAGCAGAAGACACAAAAGATTTATACTGGTTCCTCCCCTAACTGAGAGTAGTTCAGTCCCCTTGCCTCACAAAAGATTTTAATTATAACCACTTCATGATTACAATCGCTTATGCTTCTGCATAAGACTTCTACAACTGCTCAGACCAACTGTTTGAGACTTCCCTTGCTTAGAGCACATGTCTATGACTTAACCTTTGCATACACCATCTGACTAAGCCACCTGTTCTCCTGTCTTCTAGTTGAGACTTTCCCTTTGCTTAGAGCACATGTCTAAAACTTCCCTTTGCTCACATTCTCTGGCCGAGCCACTTGCTCTTCTGGCCATCCATACTGAGACTTCCCTTGCTCAAGCTGCACTCGAGATTTCTTGCTCACGTCCCTCAGACGGAGACTTCCCTACTTGCTCAATCAGACTAGTTAAATAAGACTTTCACATCTCCAGCACTTAAGCAATGAGACTTACGTGGCTTAACCATCTTGCTTAAGACTTATTTCTTGAATCCCAATGAGACAAGACTTTTTGCTCAAGCACATAGTAGGAGACTTAATCTAAACTACTGAAGGCTCAACATAATAGAGAATAAGGTGTACATGATGCAAGCATCAGAGGTACGGGAAATCACTATAATAAAGACCTAAAGCACTTAAGATTTCTCAGATATTTAATGATAAGAAATCTTAAGGCTTTTACAATTACAATCTAAAACAGAAAATCTGCATATTACATTAGAGTTGATAAATGCTTGATCTTGCTACTCCTTCATAAGAAGAATCCTTTTTAAGATTCAAACTTGAATATTCAACCATATATATAGCCTTTTCAGAAACTAGCAGGCTAAAGAAGTGTCTGATCAAGTGTCTTTGCCTTTACTCCATAGTACAAGAGACGTTGAAGATGGATGCGCAGCAGATTCTGAATCCAGTGTGTAACGCGTTTAACCTTTGAATCTTCAAGAGGTTTTGTACTGATAGAACCGTTGGGAGAAGACATCCATAGAACGTACCAACTTTTCTTGAGCCTTGCAATCTTGTAGACTCGAGCTGATAGGATGATAAGACAATACAACTTACTTTCACTAGTACAGACAATCCACAACTTTATCACCAACTCTAAATGGTACCAGATGTTGATATATAATTACCAAGTGCAGAAATTCATCTAAATGTTGAGGCCTTCAGTTCAGAGTCTACGTCAAACCACACTAGCAATTGTTCTTCAGACTCTGCCACCAGAAGCTAGCAATGAAGCAACTCCAAGTGTGTCTAAGTAAAATAGATTCTGATTATTTATGTACAAGAACCTGCATAAATAAAACACACATCAAATAAACTATTGTTCTTTTAATACTTTTGTTATCATCAAAAATAAAAGAGAAAATGTCAAGAACAAATCGTGTTCTAACAATCTCCCCCTTTTTTATGATGACAAACACAAGTATTTAAAGGACAATGTTGGGCATTTAATTTTCTCTACTACAACAGGGTATGAGGTTTGTAAGCTCCCCCTGAGTATGATAGTCCTCAACTGAGTTCTATTGACTCTAACACCAAGAACTACTTTTCAAGAAAAAATAAATTAGTATTCTTAGTAACATCAGGGTCTGAGGTTTGCAAGCTCCCCCTGAGTCAAACAGTTCAAAGGTTGAGGTTAGTAAGCTCCCCCTTAGTTCCATATTTAAGAAAACCAAAATAAAAACATTTTAACTTCCTTTGGAAACATCAGAATACGAGGTTTGTAAGCTCCTTCTGAGTCTAATAGGTTAAGTCAGAGGTTTGTAAGCTCTTACTTAACACTATGTATAAAAGAGTTAAAATATGTTCCCCTTTTTAACTTTCTTTGGCAACACCAAAATATGAGGTTTGTAACCTCCTTCTGGGTCTGATAAGATAAGTCTAAGGTTTGTAAGCTTTTCCTTAGACCTATGTACAAGAAAGTTAAAAATACGCCCTGGGCAAGGTTACCATAAACACAAAAAGTAAATGACAAGAAAATAAATGACCAATATGTAAAGGACAAGTATCCAATGGGTTCAATTTACACTTAAATACTTACTATTATTTCTCCCCCTTTTGTCACATCAAAAAGAATAAAATGAAAAAAAAGGAAAGAGAAAAAAATATCACTAATAAATGTAACTCAGATCATCATATAGGATCAATTTCCAAAGAGGGAGAATAATCAAGTAATAAGAGTCATTATAAAAGCATCCAGCTCCGAAGTCATTTTCATCAATCATCAACCTAAGGATATGGAATCATCAACTGAGAGTCATAATGCATCTTTCGTAACAGACGCAACCGAGAGCTCTACAAGTTTTCCAATCTAATCCCCTTAGAGGCGAGCTGCTTCTGAGTTCTCTAAACCTGAGCCTCTGCCCTCAGTAATACTTTCTACAGAAGAGGCAACTTTGGCAGTTCCTGAACGACCTTCAAAAGGAGGTTCAGCAGTAGCTGCTTTGAAGCCTCATAGAAAAAGCATAAAGAGGTCAAAGAAGAAGAAAAAAAGGTCAACAAGAAGTTCTACCGCTCTCTTTCAGACATAGAAGAGGAAGAAGTGATTGATTCAGAAGATGGGGAGGTAAACTATGACAACAGTGGACGTCGTTGGCCACGAGATGCACTTAAGCAATGAGACTTACGTGGCTTAAGCATCTTGGCTCAAGACTTGTTTCTTGAATCCCAATGAGACAAGACTTTTTGCTCAAGCACATAGCAGGAGACTTAATCTAAACTACTGAAGGCTCAGCAGAATAAAGAACAAGGTGTACATGATGCAAGCATCAGAGGTACGGAAAATCACCATAACAAAGACCTAAAGCACTTAAGATTTCTCAGATATTTAATGATAAGAAATCTTAAGGCTTTTACAATTTCAACCTAAAATAAAAAATTTGCATATTACATTAGAGTTGATAATTTCTTGATCTTGCTACTCCTTCATTAGAAGAATCCTTGTTAAGATTCAAAATTGAATCTTTAGCCATATATATAGCCTTTTCAGAAACTAGCCGTTGAGGAAGTGTCTTTGCCTTTACTCCATAGTACAAGAGACGTTGAAGATGGATGCACAACAGATTCTGAATCTAGTGTGTAACGCATTTAACCTTTGAGTCTTCAAGAGGTTTTATACTTATAGAGTCGTTGGGAGAAGACATCCATAGAATGTACCAGCTTTTCTTGAGCCTTGCAATCTTGTAGACTCGAGCTGACAGGTTGATAAGACAATACATCTTGCTTTCACTAGTACGGACAATCCACACCTTTATCACCAACTCTGAATGGTACCAGATGGTGATATACAATTACCAAGTGTAGAAACTCATCTGAATGCTGAGGCCTTTAGCTCAGAGTCTGCGTCAAACAACACTAGCAATTGTTCTTCAAACTCTGCCACCAGAAGCTAGCAATGAAGCAACTCCAAGTGTGTCTAAGTAAAACAGATTCTGATTATTTATGTACAAGAACAAGAACCTACATAAATAAAACACACATCAAATAAACCATTGTTCTTTTAATACTTTTGTTATCATCAAAACTAAAAGAGAAAATGTCAAGAACAAATCTTGTTCTAACACTTATATGAGGGTTTAGTTACCTTAACATTATCTTCCTCGTAGGACACCCTTAAGCAGACTTCATCTTCTTCATTGGAATATGATGCTTTTATAGTTCTTCTTGAGGTTGAATTCTATCCTCCTTTTCTTCTTTCAAATTTTCCTCTGAAAGATGCTTCTTCTTCATAGTTTCTTAAACAGGATGTTCCTTCATTCAATGTCGAATCTTCCGAAGATCGTTTAACTAGTGAATATGTTCTTTCAACAGATTCCATCAGAGTCGTTTAATAGGAGTTTGATGAATTTGATGATTCTTCAATTTTTTTTATTCATCTTTGAGTAATTGAACTAGTTCGTTCAAATTTTATATGATTTCCTTCTTCCTTGATTTTTCTTGAAATTCATGAAGGCTCTCATCTTTTGATTTAAGGATTTAATTAAACTTCCAATTCTTACCTCTTAGACATTGGCTAGTGATAAAAGTTCCAATATGATTTCTAAAATGTTTAAACTTTGAAAAACATTTAAAGGTGGTATCTTTATCTTCTTCGCCTCGCACGCTCATTTCCTCTTGCTTAATACATAGAGAAACACCATGTATCATTTCAAGAGTGTCCCGCATTTCCTTGGCGGTTTTGAAATTGTGAACATAGAAGAATTTTATATCATCTATGACATTACTATAAAACTATTGGTTTTGAAATATATTACAAAATTTCTCTTTTCTTCTTTGGTCTAGAGGGAATCAGGTTTATCTACTACTTTTCCATTTACTTGGTAAGTAGGTATAAACGAACCATTTATTATAGTTTCCTATTATTCATGATTTATACTTTGAATAAAAATTATAAACCTAGCTTGCCATATTTCAAATCTAATACTATTAAAAGGTTGTAGTGTGTTTAGAAAATATCTCTTGTTGGAAGTCATCTTCCGCTTGAGAGGATTAGTCCTTAAAAAAGAGTTAAGCTCTGATGTCACTTGTTGGACATGTGAATTCACACCCTAGAGGGGGTGAATTGTGTGTGTTTAGAAAAACTTGATTTTGAAAAACTTTTAGAATTAATTTTAGAGTTTAAAAACATTTTAGTAATTTTTTAAAATTAAGCAGCGGAAAAATAAAATTCATAAAGTAAAATGCAAAAGTCAAAGTTGAGAAAAGAGATAAGACCCCAAGAGTTATACAGGTTCAGTAAAAAACGACTTAGTCTTATTCCTAAGATTTGATCTTGAGAGTATCCAATAAAACTCAAGAGCTTTTAGTAGGTTAAACTCTGAAACCCTTTATACAAGAAAAATGAAGTTTGTGGCTAACTTCCAACCAAACAGAAAACCCAGGAGTGAGAAACCTTGTTTGGTGATGTTTTCCATGATGTGAAAGCAAGCTCACAAGAGTGAGAAACTTTGTATCTAGGGGTATTTATTGGTGAATTTAGAGCATCTAATTTCTCAACTCTAAGGTTGAGGTATTTATAAAGGTCTACGGACCAGGTTTTAGGGTTTCTCGGTATTCACAATTGTTCACCCTAGTAATAGTAGTGGATCGTTGGATCCCCCTTTCCTATGGAGACTTGGGTAATTCCATAGACTTATTTTCCATTATTTCTAACTCAGACTCGTAATTTTCCACGTCTCTATCCTAGGCGAGTGAGGTAATATCTCCCCTTCGTAGAAGATATGATCATGTCCCTCTTTGGAATGATAAGATCTCAATGCTTATTGTGGGCCCTAAAAAATATATCACTACAAATATATATAGATGTGTGTGTGTGTGTGTGTATATATATATATATATATATATATATATATATATATATATATATATATATATATATTGTGACTAGTGTTTGGCCCTATTAGTTTTTCCTTTAAAAAAAGATTTATTCATTTTATTTTCAAAAATACTTTTTATAAAAAAAAATTAAATATTTTTTAAATTCATTTTTTATAGATTAAAATATTTAATTTGATATTAAATAACATAAATATACATTATTGAAGATAAAAACATAGTCAAATTAAAAAAATGAAATTTTAATATTAAAAAAAATTATAGTAAAAGAATGAAATACTTAAAATAAATTTTTTTAGCATTTGAAGTTTTAACATGTTTAGAAAAATAATTGAATTTTTTACCCAAATACCCCATTTTTTTAAAATAAAATCACAAAATAACCTAGTTTTCAATTTATTTTCCAAAGTACCCCACTTGGGGTATTGATATAGTGCTAGCACCATATGAATTGGCGACTCCTTTGTAGGGTAGAGAGGTGTTGCCAATTGGATTGGATACACCATATGGTGTTGCCAATCCAATTGGGTGTATCCAATCCAATTGGCGACAGGGTGTTAAATTTTGAATGTTGTCACCAATTCATTTGGAGACAGGGTGCAATGTGTAATTTTACAGTAAATAAAGGTGGTGTGATCAATTATTTTCACATCTATGTGAGAACAAAATTTGGTTCTGCAATTTTATCTCTAAGTTTTGATGATATCAAATGAGTATTTGTGTATGAACAATTTTGTACAGCTAATGTTTGTTATTTGTGAGAACTTAACAGACAGGTTATGCTTCCGTAAATTGGCGCGAACACAATGCTTAAAGGAAAATACTCCGCCTACACTCTTGAAAAGCAGAACTCATTTTAAGATAATAAGAAGCTCTCAAGACTCTGATATAAAAGGAAAAGAGAACGAGTTCTGAAGATCTGAAGACATAGGTTCTGATCGAAGGAAGTCCAGATGTTAAAGACTTAAGCTCTCTGATCAAGGTTCTGAAGACCTAAATCAAGTCTCTACTCATGCTTCAACCAAATACTATCAGAAGCCTCTGAAGGTATGAAGACAACGCACTAAGCTCTCTGATCAAGGTTCTAAAGACCTAAATTAAGTCTCTACTCATGCTTCAACCAAATACTATCAGAAGCCTTTGAAGATATGAAGACAATGCACCAAGCGAACAAGGTTCTGAAGACCAAGTGCTGAAGACTCTGAAGACGCTGCTCTGAAGATTCGAAGACTTGATAATCTCAAGAACCGAGCAATGTTTTCCCTTCTTACTCATGCTCATAAAAAGCCTCTGAAGTTAAGAAGCCAAGAAGACAAAGCTACTAAGTACAGTTGTACCTCAATACAAAGCGAAAATATCTTGGTAACAGTGCAACGGTACAATCAAAGATATTCCGACAAAAACATGACACGCAGCACGCAAAAGTTTTTATCTGTCCTCACGCTTCTAGCCGCTAGCCTAGTTAAGCTATCATGATTACATTTCAATGACTCTTTCTACATGGCTATAAAAGGAAGCAAAAGACTTGAAGAAAGACACACACGAACGCTACTGCAATAGTCTTTCCATCTGAAATCTTTCTTAAGTCATTCTGGTCAAAAACTTGTTTACATTATCAGCTTGTATAGAAGCACTTGTTTGTAAACAAAATTTTATTCAAACTTAGGTTTGTGTTCCTTAAGAAAGACCGTGTGGTTGTATTTCTTGAGAAGTATAGGACGTGTAGTCTTAGAGGTTGTTCCTTGAGTAAGACCTGTGAGGTTGTATTACTTGAGAAGTCTAAAACTTGAGAGTTTTAGAGGTTGTGTTAGTCACCAGCATTTTGGCTAGTGCATTGTACTGTATTGATTGAATAGTTGATTAAGACCTTGTTGAGAGAGGTGAAATCACCTTGGCGGGTGGACTAGACTAACTTGAGTGTTTCTCAAGTGATCTAGTATAAACATAACATGTTATCGTGTTGTGATTCAAAAAGGTTTTTTATTGATAAACGAAAGAGTCATATAAAAACAAGTTTTCATAAAAGAAACAATTTTTATTTTGAAAAACCAATTCAAACCCCCCTTTCTTGTGTTTTTCACACCTTCAATTGGCATCAGAGCTCCAGTTCTAAGGTGATAAAAATGTTGAATTTTTATCAAGCACTTAACAGTGTTCAGTACCGATCCAAGTGTGAAAAATAATGTCTATACCAAATGCAGAGACAAGTGTTATTGTAAATGAGAGAGATTCTTATAGTGCAAAACCTCCTATCTTTAATGGAGAAAAATTTGACTATTGGAAAGATAGAATTGAAAGTTACTTTTTGTCGTTTGATTTAGATCTATGGGATCTGGTAGTTGATGGCTACAGTCACCCAGTAGATTCTGCAGGCAAAAAGATTGATAGAAGTGCATTTACAGATGCGCAGAAGAAAACTTACAAAAATCATCACAGAGCAAGAACGATTCTGTTAAACGCAATTTCTTATACAGAATATGAGAAAATTACAAACAAAGAAACTGTAAAGTCCATCTTTGACTCTCTTCGTAAGACTCACGAAGGTAATGCTCAAGTCAAGGAGATGAATGAGGTCTTCAAGATGGAAGATGATGAATCTGTGGAAGCCATGTTCTCAAGATTTAAGATGTTTGTTGCAAGACTCAAAGTTCTGAACAAATGTTATTCTACTACTGATCATGTCAAGAAAATTATCATAAGTTTACCTGTCAAATAGAGACTAATGGTACTGCATTGAAACTAACAAATGATCTGAATAGTATAAGTCTTGAGGAACTAATCAGTTCTTTAAGAAGTCATGAAATAGAGCTCCAAGAAGATGAACCCCAAAATAAAAGCAAATCCATTGCTCTAAAAGCTAAATCTGAAAAGAAAAAGGTGTATCAAGCAGAGGAGGAAGTAGAAGAATCTGAAGAAGAATCAGACAAAGATGATATATCTCTCATATCAAGAAAAATCAGTCAACTATGTAAATACAGAAGAAATAAGTTCAGAGGACCAAAAAGAAGATCTGAGTCTACATATGGTCAAAGGAGAACTTATGGAAGAGACATTACGTGCTTTGAATGCAAGGAACCTTGACATATCAAAAATGACTGTCCAAAGGCTAAGAAAGATGAAAGACCCAAGAAAATTAAAAAGGGTCTTATGGCAACTTGGGATGATTGAGAGTCCGAAGAAGATTCTGATGGAGAACGTGCTAACATAGCATTCATGGCTAACACCACTAACGCGCTATCAGAAGGAGAACCTTCAGATTCTGACGATGAAAGAGAGGTACTTTCTTCCCTGTCTCGCTCTGAACTTGAAATAGGATTATATGAACTTCTGGAAAGATATCAAACTCTTCGAAGAAAACACAAAACTCTGAAAAAGACTCTTGTGGTTCCTTCAGAAGATCTTACTGAAAGCAAACAAACCATTTTTGAATTAAAGGAAAAACTAATTTCTCTAGAAAATTCAAATACTGCATTAAAAAGTAAAATCTCTAGGTTAGAAGAAGAAATCACCTCTAACATAACCAATACTAATAAAGTAGCCAAGTATGATAAAGCTTTCCAACACTTTCTCGCTAAGAGCATAGACAGAAGCAAAATGGCTTCAATAATCTATGGAGTCAGCAGAAATGGTAACAGAGGTCTGGGATATTCAGGGCCATCACATCCATATGATGAGACCAAGAGTATCAAGATAATACCTCTGTCCAAACATTTTGTGCCCTCTGGCACTATCTTGAAATGTTCTGAACAAAAAGGTTCAAAATCTATCACTACACAACCACAGACACTAAAGAAAAAACACTATGCACAAATTCCACACTATTATTCCATTATAAGGAAGTCCAAAGGTGTCAGAACCTCTGGAAAAGCTAATGTGAAATGACCCACAAAATGGGTACCTAAGAACAAGATAATTTGTGTTGCAGACATCCTTAATGGCACCATTGAAACACCAGTCATGGTACCTGGACAGTGGATGCTCGCGACACATGACGGGAGAAAGGCATATGTTCCAAGATCTAAAACTTAAGCCTAGAGGTGTCGTTGGTTTCGGAGGAAATCAGAAAGGAAGAATTATTGGCTCTGGAACTATTGGAAATGGTAAGCTTCCTTCTATTAATAATGTTCTACTAGTTGAAGGTCTAATGCATAATCTATTGTCAATTAGTCAACTTAGTGACAATGGTTATGACGTTATTTTTAATCAGACATCCTGTAAAGCTGTGAGTCAAAAGGATGGATTTGTCCTGTTCAACGGAAAGAGGAAGAACAATACTTATAAAATTAAATTATCAGATTTAAAACATCAAAATGTAAAATGTCTTCTTTCTGTAAATGAAGAGCAATGGGTCTGGCATAGACGTCTTGGTCATGTTAGCTTGAGAATAATTTCTCAACTGAACAAGCTTGGACTTGTCAGAGGCTTGCCAAATCTGAAGTACTCTTCAGATGCTCTTTGTGACGCATGTCAGAAAGGCAATTTTTCAAAAGCCTCTTTTAAAGCAAAGAATATTGTTTCCACCTCCAGACCGTTAGAACTTCTTCACATTGATCTTTTTAGACCAGTGAAAACTGCTTCGATCAATGGTAAGAAATACGGACTAGTCATCGTTGATGATTACAGTTGTTGGACATGGGTGAAATTCTTAAAACACAAGGATGGGTCACATTCTGTGTTTGCTTCCTTCTGCACTCAAGTTCAAAATGAGAAAAATTGCAAAATCATCAAAGTCAGAAGTGATCATGGTGGAGAATTTGAAAATAAAGACTTTGAAAACCTTTTTGATTCACATGGGATATCCCATGATTTTTCTTGTCCTAGAACTCCACAACAAAATGGAGTTGTAGAAAGAAAGAACATAACTTTACAAGAAATGGCTCGCACCATGATCCAAGAAACAAACATGGCTAAGAATTTTTGGGCAAAAACAATTAACACAACATGTTATATTCAAAATAGAATCTCTATTAGACCTATCTTGAATAAAACTCCCTATGAATTGTGGAAGAATAAGATTCCCAATGTTTCTTACTTTCATCCGTTTGGATGTACTTGTTATATGCTTAACACTAAAGAGAATCTTAGCAAGTTTGACTCCAAAGCACAGAAGTGTCTGCTGTTAGGATACTCTGAACCCTCAAAAGGCTGCAGAGTTTACAACACATAATCACGGATTGTGGAAGAATCAATTCATGTTAGATTCGATGACAAGCCTGGCCCTGAAAAGTCAGAGCTAGCTGAAAAACTTGCAGGTTTGGAAATTAGCTTCTCAGAACCTAAAGAAAAGGCAGATGAAGTCAAAGACCAGCAAGATCCTACGCCAGATACCTCTGACGTAACTCTGAACACTCCACAGCAAAAGAAAAGAAGAATGTCTATATCTCACCCTGAGGAACTAATTCTGGGTAGCAAGGATGCTCCAATCAGAACCAGATCAGCTTTCAGACCATCAGAAGAAACACTCTTGGGACTGTTGTCGTTGATCGAACCAGCTACAGTTGAAGAAGCTCTTATGGACAAAGACTGGGTTCTGGCTATGGAAGAAGAACTGAATCAATTCTCAAAGAATGATGTTTGGGATCTTGTTCCAAAACCTAAGAATAGTCATGTTATTGGAACCAAGTGGGTATTCAGGAACAAGCTAAATGAGAAAGGAGAAGTTGTCAAAAACAAAGCACGACTTGTTGCTCAAGGATACAGTCAACAAGAAGGAATTGATTACAACGAAACCTTTGCTCCGGTCGCTAGACTTGAAGCAATACGATTATTAATTTCATTCTCAGTAAACCATAACATCACCCTATATCAGATGGATGTTAAGAGTGCATTCTTAAATGGTTATATCTCAGAAGAAGTCTATGTCAAACAGCCTCCTGGTTTTGAAAATTTAGAAAAATCAAATTTTGTTTTTAAACTCATAAAGTCTCTCTATGGCTTAAAGCAAGCTCCCAGAGCTTGGTATGATAGATTGAACAAATTTCTTTTAGAAAACCAGTTCACCAGAGGAAAGTTTGACACAACTTTCTTCTGTAAAACATATAAGAATGATATTCTTATAGTTCAAATCTATGTTGATGATATTATTTTTGGTTCTGCTAACTCCTCTTTATGTGAAGAATTTTCAAAGTTAATGCAAGCCGAATTCGAAATGAGTCTGATGGGTGAGTTAAAGTTCTTCCTGGGAATTCAAATAGATCAGAAACCAGAAGCCACTTACATTCATCAAAGCAAGTACACAAAAGAACTTCTGAAGAAATTCAACATGATAGATTGTAATACAGCCAAAACACCAATGCATCCAACATGTGTCATGAGAAAAGAAGAAACAAAAGTTAAGGTTTGTCAGAAGCTTTATCGTGGTATGATAGGCTCTCTCTTATATCTAACTGCTCCTAGACCTGATATATTATTCAGTGTACATTTATGTGCTAGATTCCAATCATATCCTGTAAGTTATATGTGAGCCTAAGAGGGGGGTGAATTAGGTTCTTAGAATATTATCCCGATTTTTGACGAATTTTTTTCTTTACTTTCCTAAAGATTTCTAAGTGTTGAAATGATAAATGCAGAAAGTAAATGAACACCAAGACGTATAGTGGTTCCCCTCACACGTCGAGAGTACTTCACTCCCCTTTCAACTTGAAAGAGAATTTCACTATAATGTTAGATTCCTAGACAAGACAAAACTATGTCGTTCTATACTACTCTAACAACCAAGAACACTCCTCTTGGATTTACAAATGTTTAAAGTCCAATCGAGAATAAATATCTCACAAATGGACCTCTTGTATCCACAATCCGGATTACAAGGAAAAACCTTACAAACTTATCTTTCACAATCCTAAAAATAAGTTGTAATCAAAATATCAAAAAATCTGGATTTTGTATATGTGTAGAAAGTTGAATCTTCAATGTATCAATCTAAAGATTGATCTTCTTCTTTGTAGCAATCACTCTAAGAATGTTATACAAGTGTTCGACACAATGAGGATGAAACAAATGCAATATATATGAAAGTTTCTGTGCAGAAGTTTCACTTTAGAAAAGTTTGAAGAACACTTTGATAAAAATGTAAGAATAGAGAAGAATGATTGTTTGAAAATTTTAGCAAAGAAGGTGAGTTTAAAATCTGACAATTTTATGCTTTTATAATGCTTAAACACCTCTCCAAACAGCTATAATTTATTAAGGGATGCCATGGTTCAAGAAGACAAGGTTTGAGAATGAAGCATGAAGAGATGCAATTATTTTTGAAATCTGATCAGTGGTAACCGGTTAACACTTTGTCAATAACCGGTTACTTCCTGCAACGTTTAAATAATTTTTGAAAAAATGCTCAGAGTAACCGGTTAACATACTGTCAGTAACCGGTTACTTGAAGTCAGTTTTGTGAAAAATGATTAGAAACAGAGCTGCAACATTCTTTTGATGCTAAAAATATTTTCCGATGACCATGACACGAATAAAGACCAGTTTGAACACTTGTATGCACATTGCTAAGGAGTAATTGATTATACCTTTGATCAATCCTTAAGAGTTCTTCAAGACTTGAACCAATGTGCAATTTTGTTCAATTCTTCAATGTAGCTTCAACGTCCTTGATCCAATTCCATTTTAAGCAAGCATAGTAAATGACATAACCAATGTTGTCTTCATCAAAATTCTTGAGAAGCCATGTCTTCACATTCTCCCCCTTTTTGATGATGACAACCCAATATTTGAAAATTAATTCCACCATTGTTTCTCTAACCACATGAAAGCTCCCCCTTAGATGATGCTCCCCCTAAATCCAATGTTTTTTAGGGATGTTTGAAAGCTTTTAAATTCTGCATCATAATTTGTTAGAGAAACCAAACCATACAACATAATATAATCTTCTCCCCCTTTGTCATTACCAAAAAGGAAAGGGAAAAAGGATTTGGAACAAGGTATCACAAGTTGTATGAACAAACTTTAGAGATGATAAAACTACTACCACACATAAATAGATGAATACAAACTAGAACATAATACATAAATAGATTAACCTTGTTCAAAGAAAGTACCAACTTAAGAATCAAGTACAACCAACACAAAATAACTTAGCAAGTTTTAGACATGTAGAACTTAGAAACATAATGAACTAAACTTAAAACTTAGAAAAAAGCATAAAAACAAGAACAATTAATCACTTCCAGAATATTCCTCCATTTCCTCATCATCATCTTCTTCTCCTTCCTCTTCACCATCAACATTTCCTCTTTCTTCTTCTTGAGAGGCTTGGTTGCGGAACATGGACCGGAATAGCTTTTTGAGAGACTTTATGCCACGAGTGGTTTGTTGATGGTTTTGGGTCATTGTCGTCTTTAAGCTCTGAATTTCATTGTATAGAAATTCGTTTGTAAACCCTCCTTCCGGAGCAACAACCGGGGCAGCCGCTTCATCTTTGTAACAGTATGTTCCATTAGGTGCCACAATAATTCCGGTGTTTTTAGTAACCATTGTAGCATTGATTTCACATGCCCTAGAAGTCATTTGATTTTGTGGCTCCCTTTTGAGCAAAAGCTTGTTATACTCCAGAATCTTTGACACAATTCTCGCATATGGTAACCCGCCAGAAAGAGATAGTTGATGTTCCATGTGGTGAAAAATAACATATGCCCAGTTGATTTTCATACCTATTTTCATTGCCCTAATGAGTTGTACTTCCAGCTCACTTACTTGGGAATGATTGGAGTGCTTTGGAACCAAAATGTATGCCAAAATATAGTGTAGCATACGGTCACTAACAGTAAAAAAAGCAGCATATTTTATAACCCGTCCAGCATTTGCCGGTTGTTTGGCAAGAAGATCATCATACGTTCCTCTAGATATTTCCACAAAGTACGCCAAACTATTAAAATCTTTCCAAGTCCTAGATTTTGGTAAAATACCTTGACGAAGATCCTCACCATCATATGGAACACCCAAACATTTTCCTAGTTCTTCTAAATCCATTGAAATTTCCTTATTCTTAACAGTGGCAGTAAGTAAAGGTTCATCTAACTCATCTTTTCCAAAAGTGACAGTATGGTAAAATTCCCTAATAAGGTCTGGATAATAAGGTCCAACATCACAGACTAAATTCTTAACACCAGAATCTTTCAACAATGTCTCAAAGGTAAAACTATGATTTGGAAAAGCTGAGAAATTTACATATTTTACCTGCATTAGAGTTCTGATTCTGACATTGAAATCCATTCTCCGAAGTTTCACAAGTTGCATGTGGTGATCTTCAACAGAGTCAGAACTTTCTCCCATTTTCTTCTTTCCTTTATCTTTCCTTGAAGGAGCCATGGAAGCTTTGGATTCCTTTTGGAGGCTGAGATTTTAGGGTTTGGAGATAGAATCCGAAAATGGACTAGAGAGAGGTATTTAGAGGAAATATAGTAGAGTGGGGTTTTAAATTCTTTGAATGGAGATGAGGTTGGAAAGAGTGGAAGAATGAGTGGAGGAAATAGGTTGAATGCACTTTATGACAATTAGATGCACTTTGACCAACAAATAAGACTAAACACAAACAAAAATAATAAAACATAAAAACACGTAACATTAATGAATTTTTTTTTCTTCAGAAAATAGCAGTGGTAACCGGTTACTTACAGACTGTTAACTGGTTACTGCGCGTGAAAAACAACAAGCTGGGCAAAAAATACAAAGGGTAACCGGTTACTTACCGTTTGTTAACCGGTTACTCTGGCAAAACTTCCAAAAACAGTGGCTTTGCAATGCATAACTCAGGATGTTTTTCCAAAATATTAAAGTTTGACATGTTAATAGACATAGTAAGGCAACTTTGAGAGAAAAAATAACGTTCATAAAAATAGATTAAGTAATTGTAAAAACTAGAAATAGCAACTTTTCAACATAAAGCAAGTTGTAACTAATACTCGAAATATTTAAAAAATTAAACTTTTGTGACCTTGGCTTCATTTGAATGTGAAATGAAGAATTATTGAAGAGTTATAGATTACCTTCATCTAAAATGCCAAGTTCTCGACGAATCTTGAAAAATTGTTCTTTTGCGAGTGGTTTTGTGAAAATGTCCGCTGGTTGATTATGTGTATCCACAAATGTGACTTCAACATCTCCTTTAAGCACATGATCACGTAGAAAATGATGTCGAATGTCTATGTGTTTGGTTCTTGAGTGCATGACAGGATTCTTAGTAATATTAATTGCACTTGTGTTGTCGCATCGAAGTGGTATGCATCCAAGATCGATTCCATAGTCACTTAATTGTTGCTTTAGCCAAAGATTTTGAGCACAACAACTACCCGCTGCTATGTATTCTGCTTTAGCCGTACTAAGAGCAACACACGCTTGTTTCTTACAGGACCATGAAACTAAGGCATTTCCTAAAATGTGACATGTTCCACTCGTGCTTTTTCTATCAGTTTTACAACCTGCATAATCCGCGTCAGAATAACCAACTAAATTACACATACTACCTTTTGGATACCATAGACCAACGTTTGTCGTTCCTTTGAGATACTTCATTATTCTTTTCACAGCGGTGAGATGTGACTCCTTTGGATTTGCTTGAAAACGAGCACATAAACACACACTAAACATTATGTCAGGACGGCTTGCCGTCAAATATAATAAAGAACCAATCATACCTCGATACTTTGTAATATCAATGGAAGCACCCGATTCATCTTGATCAACATAGGTTCCGGATCCCATTGGTGTAGCCATAGCCTTGCAACTATCCATGTCGAATCTTTTCAACAATTCTTTGCAATACTTGGATTGGTTGATGAATATATCATCCTTTAGTTGTTTGATATGAAGTCCAAGGAAGTAATTCATTTTTCCCATCATTGACATTTCAAACTCTCCTTGCATCATCAATGAGAATTCTTTACAAAGATATTCATTCGTTGAACTGAATATGATGTTGTCAACATAGACTTGAACTAACAAAGTATTACCTTTTGCTTTCTTAATGAACAATGTCTTGTCAACTTTGCCTTTTACAAAACCCTTTTCACAAAGAAAATTGCTAAGACGATCATACCATGCTCTTGGTGCTTGCTTTAAGCCACAAAGAACTTTCTTTAATTTGAAGACATGTGAAGGATTCTTGAAGTCTTCAAAGCCCGGGGGTTGTTTGACATAGACTTCTTCATTGATGTAGCCATTCAAGAATGCGCTTTTGACATCCATTTGATAAAGTTGAAAATTTAATGAACATGCATAAGCAAGTAATAAACGGATAGCTTCTAACCTTGCAACCGGAGCGAATGTTTCCTCAAAATCAATGCCTTCCTCTTGATTGTAACCTTGAGCCACCAATCTTGCCTTGTTTCGAATAATTATCCCATTCTCATCAAGTTTGTTCTTGAACACCCATTTGGTACCGATGATGTGTTTATCACTTGGTCTAGGAACAAGTTCCCAAACTTGATTCCTTTCGAATTGGTTTAACTCTTCTTGCATAGCAATAATCCAATGATCGTCACTTAAGGCTTCACCAATTTTTGAAGGTTCAATTTGTGAGACAAACGCCATATTCAAGCAAGCATCTTTAAGATTTAAGCTTGTTGCTACACCTTGACTAATATCACCAATAACTTTGTCAATAGGATGATCTCTATGAGTCCTCCATTCCTTAGGTAGATCATCTAAATTTGACTCTTGTTGAATTGATTCTTCTTGGAGTTCCACTTGATTCTCTTTTGAAGTATCTTCTTGGGGAACTTCTACAATTTCATCATCATCATCACACAAAACAATATCCTCCTTGGAGGGGTTAGATTCATCAAACTTAACATGCATAGATTCTTCAATTGTTAAAGTTCTTTTATTATAAATTCTATAAGCCTTACTTGTAAGAGAATAACCAAGAAATATACCTTCATCCGATTTTTCATCAAACTTACCAAGATTGTCTTTGTCATTGTTTAAGACAAAGCATTTGCATCCAAAAATGTGAAAATAAGCAATGTTTGGTTTCCTCCCTTTGAAAAGTTCATAGGGGGTCTTCTTTAGAATAGGTCTAATGTTAACACGATTACTTAGAAAACATGCCGTACTCACCACATCCGCCCAAAAGTATTTTGGAAGATTTGAATCGCTAAGCATTGTTCTTGCAAGTTCCACCAATGACCTATTCTTTCTCTCCACCACTCCATTTTGTTGAGGAGTCCTTGGTGCCGAGAAGTTGTGAGATATTCCATGTTCTTCACAAAATTCTTCAAAGGAAGCATTTTGGAATTCTCCACCATGGTCGCTTCTTAGGGAGGCAATTGAAAGTGACTTCTCATTTTGAATTTGCTTTGCATATTTCTTGAACGCCTTAAAAGCATCACTTTTCTGCACTAAAAAGAAAGTCCAAGTATATCTAGAGAAATCATCAACAATAACTAAAGCATATACATTACCTCCGAAGCTTCGTGTTCTTGATGGACCAAATAAGTCCATATGCAACAATTGTAGTGGCCTTGAAGTGGACACCACATCTTTAGATTTGAAAGTTGACTTGGTTTGTTTCCCCTTTTGACATGCATCACACAACTTATCTTTGACATATTTTATCTTTGGTAATCCAATAACTAAGTCATGCTTAATTAATTTATTCAAATGCTCCATGTGAATGTGAGTAATCCTTTTGTGCCAAAGCCATGAATCATTATTGCTTGCCATAAGACATTTAACCTTCAAAGAAGTGTCATCAAGGGAAATCATAAAAATATTGTTAATTCTATTAGCTTTAAGCATTACCTCATTAGTGACTTCGTCTTCTATCAAACATTCATCTTTAGAGAACTTGATTTTGAATCCTTTGTCACAAAGTTGGCTTATGCTAATAAGATTATGCTTTAAGCCTTCAACATAAAGCACATCTTCAATTGTTATGAAAGATGGTGAACCAACATTTCCTACGCCAAGAATCTTTCCTTTATTGTTATCTCCATAAGTAACATAACCCTTGGCCTTAAGCACTGGACTTGAAAATTTGTTTATATCTCCGGTCATATGCTTCGAACAACCACTATCAAGATACCATAGATTAGAAGTGGTCTTCAAGCACACCTACAAAACAAATTAAGTTTTGTTAGATACCCAAATAGCCTTGGGTCCTTCATAATTAGTATCTTTCTTTACCCACACATAATGCCCACTTGCAACACTAAAGTTTCTTACATAGCAAGCATTAGGTGTATGGCCAATAATACCACAATAAAAACAAGTAGGAACAAAATTGCTGTTATATCTAGGAACATATGATTTCTTTTTATGAAATCTCTTCTTAATGGGAGTTCTTTTCTTTTTAGGATAAGGATGCACATTTTTAGGTTTGTTCACTTTCTCCTTAGAAGTTTGGTCACTAGCCTTAACAAAGATTGTTTTACTAGAACTTGGTTTAGAAAATTTAGAGTAACCAAGTCCACTTTTATCATTCGAATATCTTTGTTGACTAAGGACCGCTTCTAAACCAATTTGTCCTTTCTCATATCTTTCTAAGACTCTTTTTAATTGAACAATTTGGAATGAAAGTGACTCACAATTCTTACACACCAACTCTTGTTTTCCTTCACTTGCTCTCTTTTGTTTTTCATCTTTTGACTCTTTTTCCATAACATCAACTTTTTCTTCTAAATATGCTATTTGTCTTTTTTGTGAAGAAATTGTTTTACATAAGACCTTACATTCATTTAAGAGTTCATTTATGGCTTCTTGTGCATCATTATCATAAAGAGAAAATTTAGTACTAACCTCGTCATTTTCATCTTCGGAGTTATGTGTAGCCATAAGTGCTAGTTTTGCGCTTTCATCGCTCTCCGAATCGGATGATGAACTAATTTCGTTGTCTTCCCATACAATGTATGCCTTCTTATTTTTTGATTCCTTCTTGCCTTTAAAACTTCCTTTCTTTGCAAGTTATGGACATTCGGGTTTTATATGACCTTGCTTCCCACATTCATAACATGTAATGTCTTGAGATGAAGTTGAAGTATCCTTTTTCTTAAAGTGTTTCTTCCTTTTAGCATAAAAGGACTTATCTTTATTTCCAAATAATTTTCCAAATCTTTTTACTAGAAGCATGAAATTTTCGTCTTCCTCCGATGAGTCGTCATTTTGTTTTCCTTTTGCATCTACCTTCAAAGCAATACCTTTAGATTTCTTGTCTTGAAGTTCATGTTTTTCAAGTTGTCCAAGTTCTAACTCATGTTCTTGAAGTTTACCAAATAGAGATGCGGAAGTCATCGTAGAGAGGCTTTTCTTTTCCGATATTGTCGTTACTTTTGGTTGCCATTCTCTTGTCAAAGATCTTAGAATTTTGAGATTTAGTTCATCATTTGAGAATGTCTTACCAAGTGCTATTAAGTGGTTAGTCAAATGAAAAAATCTTTTCTGTAATGCAACAATGGTTTCTCTGGGCTGCATTCGGAACATTTCATATTCTTGACTTAGAGTATTTAGTCTAGATCTTTTAACTTCAGCCGTTCCTTCATGTGTTTCTACCAAAGTATCTCATATTTCTTTTGCCGATTTATATTAACAAACACGAAAGAACTCATCAATACTTAAGGCACTTTGAAGAAGATTGATAGCTTTCTTTTCATTTAGAATTTTTCGCTTATCTTCTTCATCATATGTACTTTTTAATTTTGCGGTACCAACACCATTGACTACATTTACAGGATTATGTGGACCATTCTCAATAGCTTCCCATATACCTTCTCCTTGTGCTTCAAGATGTGCTCTCATACGAATCTTCCAAAAATAAAAATACTCTCCTGAGAAAAGTGGGGGCTTGTTACTACTTCCACCGTCTTTGAAAACCGGGTTCGTGCTTGCGGAAGCCATGCTGGATCTTGTCGGAACAGGTTACCTAACCTTCTCTGATGCCAATTGTAAGTTATATGTGAGCCTAAGAGGGGGGTGAATTAGGTTCTTAGAATATTATCCCGATTTTTGAAGAATTTTTTTCTTTACTTTCCTAAAGATTTCTAAGTGTTGAAATGGTAAATGCGGAAAGTAAATGAACACCAAGACGTATAGTGGTTCCCCTCACACGTCGAGAGTACTCCACTCCCCTTTCAACTTGAAAGAGAATTTCACTATAATGTTAGATTCCTAGACAAGACAAAACTATGTCTTTCTATACTACTCTAACAACCAAGAACACTCCTCTTGGATTTACAAATGTTTAAAGTCCAATCGAGAATAAATATCTCACAAATGGACCTCTTGTATCCACAATCCGGATTACAAGGAAAAACCTTACAAACTTATCTTTAACAATCCTAAAAATAAGTTGTAATCAAAATATCAAAAAATCTGAATTTTGTATATGTGTAGAAAGTTGAATATTCAATGTATCAATCTAAAGATTGATCTTATTCTTTGTAGCAATCACTCTAAGAATTTTATATAAGTGTTCGACACAATGAGGATGAAACAAATGCAATATATATGAAAGTTTATGTGCAGAAGTTTCACTTTAGAAAAGTTTGAAGAACACTTTGATAAAAATGTAAGAATAGAGAAGAATGATTGTTTGAAAATTTTAGCAAAGAAGGTGAGTTTAAAATCTGACAATTTTATGCTTTTATAATGCTTAAACACCTCTCCAAACAGCTATAATTTATTAAGGGATGCCATGGTTCAAGAAGACAAGGTTTGAGAATGAAGCATGAAGAGATGCAATTATTTTTGAAATCTGATCAGTGGTAACCGGTTAACACTCTGTCAGTAACCGGTTACTTCATGCAACGTTTAAATAATTTTTGAAAAAATGCTCAGAGTAACCGGTTAACATACTGTCAGTAACTGGTTACTTGAAGTCAGTTTTGTGAAAAATGATTAGAAACAGAGCTGCAACATTCTTTTGATGCTAAAAATATTTTCCAATGACCATGACATGAATAAAGACCAGTTTGAACACCTGTATGCACATTGCTAAGGAGTAATTGATTATACCTTTGATCAATCCTTGAGAGTTCTTCAAGACTTGAACCAATGTGCAATTTTGTTCAATTCTTCAATGTAGCTTCAACGTCCTTGATCCAATTCCATTTTAAGCAAGCATAGTAAATGACATAACCAATGTTGTCTTCATCAAAATTCTTGAGAAGCCATGTCTTCACAGATCCGAGAGAAACTCATTTAACTGCTGTTAAACGAATCCTAAGGTATCTAAAAGGAACAACTAACCTTGGCCTGATGTATGAGAAAACATCAGAGTATACTCTTTCTGGTTACTGCGATGCAGATTATGCTGGAGACAGATTGGAAAGAAAGAGTACATATGGAAACTGTCAGTTCCTAGGGAACAATCTAATCTCATGGTCAAGTAAGAGGCAATCTACAATTACTCTCTCTACAGCAGAAGCTGAATACATCTCTGCCTCTCTATGCAGTACACAAATGCTTTGGATGAAAAATCAGCTGGAAGACTATCAGTTATATGAGAGTAGCATCCCTATCTTCTGTGCTAATACTGCTGCTATTTGTTTAAGTAAAAATCCAATTTTACAGTCTAGGGCTAAACACATTGAAATAAAACTCCATTTTATCAGAGACTATGTTCAGAAGGGAACCTTATGCTTAAAATTTATTGATACAGACCATCAATGAGATGATATTTTTACAAAACCCTTAGCTGAAGATAGATTTCAAATTATTTTAAAACATCTGAAAATGGAGCACTGTTCGGAATGAAATTATTTCAGAACCCAATGTGTTTAGTCAGAAGAAACAAATATTTTTAAATCATCAGAATCACTTTTGTGAGATGTGTCTCAGTTCTGATAAATTTTTCTTTTAAAGACAGTTCTGACGTGTCATTTAATTAGAAAATAGTTTTTGCATGTGATTAGATTATATCTAACTCACTATATCTATTCAAATCAAACGAACAATAATTTTCTTGGGATTGACTCAAAACTTTATTACATTTATTCACTTATCCCCTGTACGGTGTCTATCTCTTAAATTTTCAAAAACCATTCCTCTTCCAACTCTCACTCAAAAGGAAATACTAAAACCCTAAATCTCTAAATCTCTCCATCGAACCAACTCAATCCCTGTTCTCATCCTCTCCGATCTTAACCATCACCCTGATGAATCACATTCAACAAGAAACTGTCAAATTCTTCAAAGAAACAGAAGCATCATTGAATCCTTCGAAAGGGTCATCATCCTCGTCAGTAGCGCCGTCTACTACTTCAACAATGTCTACAACCATTGCGGCAGTTACCCCCTCTTCTTCACAGTCTTCTAAGATAGATAAAGATCATGTAACTCAAAGAGAAGCCACAGTTACATGTACTCTTGAGAATCTACTTGTACTCAAGGAACTACATGTAGATTTCGAAAATCTTGCTGAAAATGGATTTAATTTGATTAATGATGTGGAAGCTCAAGGCTAGAATAATTTTTTTGATAGGCTTAAAGGTCCAGTTTTTGAAGCACTCGTAAATGATTTTTGGAGACAAGCTGTTTGTGATAAACTCCATGTCGTCTCTTATGTCTTAGGGAGAAAAATTGTCATCGCCGAGAAATCAATTGTTGAACTCTACAAATTGGATTTTCTAAAGAACAAGAGAGTTTATGGAAGGGTAAATAGATCTCCATTTGTGAAAAAGGTAATCAACCCAACTATTTTCACCAACCATCAACCAAATAAAATAGAGTACAAGAGAGAAGATCTGCATGTAAATCTGAAAATCTGGCACGAAATCATTCTTGGTTGCATCAATCCAAGACCTTCATCATATGCTGCAGATTATTTCAATGCAAATCAGAAGTATATGTTATATTACTTGTTCACCAAGGAAAGGATGTGCTTACCCTCCATCATATTTTACCATTTGAGAGATATGGTAAAGAAGACAAGAACAATAGAAAGACCAAAAAGTGATACACCTAAGTATATTCCTTTTGGAAGAATGCTTTCAAACATTTTCTATGAAAGCGGTATAGTGGACACTCTGGTTACAGAAGTTCAACACTCAGAAGATCTGATAGCAACACTTAGAGAGTCATTCAACGCCACAACACTCAAGCATATGAGAATAATTAATAAAGTAAGAGTGGAACCCTTTTCTATCTCTGAGGACTTATTCAAACGGATGATAGCAGTACCAGATTATCCTGCCTATTATAGAAGCGACCTCATTGAAGAAATTGTTGCATCTATAGATGCACTGAAAGCACGAGGATATGATGTATCTGAAGTCAAGGATGAAGAAGTTGAACTTGACAAAGAAGAGGAAGAGCAAACTAAAGAGGTGAATGAATCTGCTCCTAAACTAACTCTTGCAGAATCCTTCAGAAGAAAAAGGAAGCAAGCTACTGTTATTTCTGAGCCCCAGAAAAGGAAGAAAAGTGACAGATCAAATATCTTCAAAACTACCACTCTAACCTCTACACTAAAGAAAACCAGTAAGTCTGTTTCTGCTCCATCTGAATCAGTTTCTAACCCATCTTCACAATAAACTATCTCCATCTCCAATTCTAATCCACAAGTCAGTTTTAAACCACCATCTTTTTCAATTCTTCCTTCAACTACCACTATCCAATCTTCACTCAACTCATCAATCAGTACCCCTATCTCATCTGAAGCCATTCCTACCTACACCTCGTCAATAACCTCGTCAATCATTCAGCCAAATGATCAAAGTTCCATGAACCTAATCTCTGAATCTCAAGCCCTCAGTATTGAGTCTATCTCTGAGAATACAACCTCTGAATCTCTAGAGATCGTCACCCCTGAATCTCTCATGGTCTCAGACATAACATCTCCTGTTGATCAACAAATCAGTGAACATGCTCCTACTGAGACTGTTTCATCTCAGCAAACACCACCTGAAACAAATTCTGCCAAGCCTGACCTTGCTTTAGTCACCTATACTAAACCACCTCCAACATCTTTTGAAGAATGCACAAGTCAATTTTATGACAAGGCATTAATGAAGTTTGCGAACCTAAGAGCAGAATTTAACACAAGTACCAAACCTATGGAACTTGAAAGATCCTGTCAAAACTTCTAGAAATGGTTGAGCAGTGAGCTTGCAAGAATTGTAAGCTTCTCAGATGCAACCATCACAGATGGAATTCAACGGGCAAAGGAGAGAGCAGAAGCTGAAGAGAGGATCAGGATACTTAAGTTTTTGGCTGCAAAGCAGAAAGAAGTTGAAGAAATGGCTGCTAAGGAAGCAAGACTTCTTGCAGAAAAGGCTGCTGAAGAAGCTAGCATAGCACAAGAAGCTGAAGCCATGGAAAGGCCAAGCAAGCTGCTGCAGTTGTTTCTACATCTATCCTGTTGTAAAGCGTTTGGAAGACACAATTGGACAAATCAGAGAAGAACAACAGAAGTTCAGAGATAACTTTGAGGAACAAAAGACTGTCAATGCTAATCTTCAGGGCATGCTTCAGAAGATATGGGACAAGATGTCCTCTAGAAGCACCTAATTCTTATGTCTTTGTTGTCCTTAAGACTTTAGATCTTTGTTTTTCACCCTTTCACCACTAATCTTTTTTTATCAATGACAAAAAGGGGGAGAAGTAATATGAATGTGATATATTTTGATTCCATAGTCAATCTCTGAAAAACAACGTTGTTTACATGCTAACAAATAAACTGTTATTTCTATTAGAGTGTTTTTATTTTTCAGGAATTCTGATCCAAATCAAGATTCATTAAGAAAATCATAACTCTGCTGAAAAGAGAATCAAGACTAAGATCTCATGACTTAATAAAGTCAGGGGGAGCCCAAGCACAGAAATTCATCAAGTCTAAACTCAGGGGGAGCACTTCATATAAAGGATAAGCTATCTTTAGAATCTATTATTTTCCCTGCATTATATATATATCAAAATTGTGTCATCAAAATACATAGTTTTGTCATCATAAAAAAGGGGGAGATTGTGAGAACAAGATTTGATTCTGCAATTTTATCTCTAAGTTTTGATGATATCAAATGAGTATTTGTGTATGAACAATTTTGTACAGCTAATGTTTGTTATTTGTGAGAACTTAACAGACAGGTTATGCTTCCGTAAATTGGGGCGAACACAATGCTTAAAGGAAAATACTCCGCCTACACTCTTGAAAAGCAGAACTCATTTTAAGATAATAAGAAGCTCTCAAGACTCTGATATAAAAGGAAAAGAGAACGAGTTCTGAAGATCTGAAGACATAGGTTCTGATCGAATGAAGTCCAGATGCTAAAGACTTAAGCTCTCTGATCAAGGTTCTGAAGACCTAAATCAAGTCTCTACTCATGCTTCAACCAAATACTATCAGAAGCCTCTGAAGATATGAAGACAACACACTAAGCTCTCTGATCAAGGTTCTGAAGACCTAAATCAAGTCTCTACTCATGCTTCAACCAAATACTATCAGAAGCCTCTGAAGATATGAAGACAACGCATCAAGCGAACAAGGTTCTGAAGACCAAGTGCTGAAGACTCTGAAGACGCTGCTCTGAAGATTCAAAGACTTGATAATCTCAAGAACCGAGCGATGTTTTCCCTTCTTACTCATGCTCATAAAAAGCCTCTGAAGTTAAGAAGCCAAGAAGACAAAGCTACTTAGTACAGTTGTACCTCAATACAAAGCGAAAATATCTTGGTAACAGTGCAACGGTACAATCAAAGATATTCTGACAAAAACAGGACACGCAGCACGCAAAAGTTTTTATCTGTCCTCACGCTTCTAGTCGCCAGCCTAGTTAAGCTATCATGATTACATTTCAACGGCTCTTTCTACACGGCTATAAAAGGAAGCAAAAGACTTGAAGAAAGACACACACGAACACTACTGCAATAGTCTTTCCATCTGAAATCTTTCTTAAGTCCTTCTGGTCAAAAACTTGTTTACATTATCAGCTTGTATAGAAGCACTTGTTTGTAAACGGAATTTTATTCAAACTTAGGTTTGTGTTCCTTGAGAAAGACCGTGTGGTTGTATTTCTTGAGAAGTCTAGGACGTGTAGTCTTAGAGGTTGTTCCTTGAGTAAGACCTATGAGGTTGTATTACTTGAGAAGTCTAAAACTTGAGAGTTTTAGAGGTTGTGTTAGTCACCAGCATTTTGGCTAGTGCATTGTACTGTTTTGATTGAATAGTGGATTAAGACCTCGTTGAGAGAGGCGAAATCACCTTGGCGGGTGGACTAGACTAACTTAAGTGTTTCTCAAGTGAACTAGTATAAACATAACTTGTTATCGTGTTGTGATTCAAAAAGGTTTTTTATTGATAAACGAAAGAGTCTTATAAAAACAAGTTTTCATAAAAGAAACAATTTTTATTTTGAAAAACCAATTCAAACCCCAATTTCTTGTGTTTTTCACACCTTCAATCTATTCTCATATTCTTGTATTAGTGATAACATGTATTATCGCCGCTACGGGAAAATGATTTATTCGAGAGAGAAGCCTCTGATAGAGATGCTCTTCTAGAACATCCAAAGTTTCAAGCAACTACAGAGGGAGTTGAATCGTTGGTTAGACGGAGACATACCTGAAGGGGAAAATTTAGAAGTATTGAAAGACATGGTGCCCTGTGTGGGTGGGTGCGAGTTAAGACTGACAAGGATGCGAGGGAAGTGATCTTTGGACCAAATGATGTCAGTTTGATTGTTGTAATAAGTAAGAAATGTTGTGTTTATATGTTCAGATATCTGTTGTATGTGTTGTTTGTTGTTAACTTTGTTGTAACAAAAAGTCATTAATATATCAAAATCTAAGGAAGGTGGCTGAGTTAGAGCATACCCTACATTCACAACTTTTTTGCGAAGGTTCTTGTCTTTGATTGCACGCATGAAGTTTTGTGCAATATGTCTAATGCAATAGACATGGGTAAAAGGAGGATTATGCCACCCGTTATCATGGTTATTGTAAGCACTCTCAATAGTAGCATGCTTGTCTGAAATCAAACATAGATTAGCTTGTGGAGACACATGTGTTCTAAGATTCTTAAGGAAGAAACTCCAACCAGCAACGATCTCACCTTCAACCAGACGAAAGGAAATGGGAAAGACATTATTATTGTCGTCTTGTGCAACTTCCATAAGCAAGGTGCCCTTGTATTTTCCATAGAGCCATGTTCCATCAATTTGAATAATACATTTTCAGAATGCAAAACCTTTGATGCATGGTTGAAACGCCCAATAGAGTCGGTGAAATATTGCATTTTCGTCAACAATAGTTCCATCAGGCCTACATGTCGGCACTGTCTGCATAATTGCAACAATCCCTGGTGTGTATGTCTTAAGTGCCACCAAAAATCATAGTAATTCTTTGTATGAATCCTTCCAGTCGCCAAATACATGTTCAACTGCCTTTTTCCTTGCAATCCATGCTTTCTTATACGAGGGAGTATAATTATACTGTGTAACGATATGAGAGATTATTATACTCTCCTTCACGAATGTATCCTTGCTAACAAATAGCAAAATGTCTTGCCATATCAATTTAGCGCTTAATTTCGATGATCCTGCACAATATTTATGGCAGTGCAACTGTGAGGTGGCTCTATAGAAGCTATCTTCCAAGAATCACTTCTCTTCCTGTAAGACGCAGCAAGCCGAAACTTGCAAAGTTCGTTACGACAAATAATGACATACCTGCTTGAATCAGTTCGATGTACATTGAAATTAATAGAGTTATCCATGTGATATTTTTTAATAGCTCGTACACATTCTTCTTTGGTACGGTACTTGTCTCCCACTTTTAATTCACCCTCTGACCGCATGTACGGGTTGTAAAAAATATCTAAGAATCTTTCATCATCATGCAAGTCCAAGCCTGTCATATGTTGAGGTGGACAATATACATGACCTAAAGGTAATGGAACTTGATGATCGTCATCTTCAGTGGTGTTGTTCAATAGTGATTGACCTGTGTCTCGCTTCCTTCTTTTTCATCATAAACGATGTCAACTTCCGCTTCGGTTTCATCTGAGTCTTCCGCTTCAGTTTCATCTGAATCTGCATGTTTTGATTGATCGATGATATGAGATTGGCGAGATGGAAGATTTTGTTGGAGTAAAGTATACAACTCAATATAGTTGAAACCGGAATGCTCGTGACTAACGAACATATTTTCAATATCTTCACCATCTCGCACTTTAAGTGGATAAAATTTAACGTGGTTGGTTTTAAAAAACAAAACGGGTTTTGATATATAATTTGTGATATAGGACCAAACCCTAATTTTGATTCCAATCTATCTTTAACATGCAAGAAACTTGTATTTCTATTGATTGTAAATCGCACAACATCGGTGTTTTGAAAACCAAACCCAAATACATCAGAGACATATGTCTCTCCATTGTAGTGGACGTTCATAATGTATCTCGATGCAGATGACATTGTTTGTTACTATATTTTTCGTATGTGAAATGGATTGTTGTAAATGACAATGCATGGGACATGTTAAATATGCATGGAGTATTAAATGGACTCTATAACTCAATTGGCGATAACATCCACTTTTTCTTCATTGTCGCCATTCAAATTAGCGACATGGTTCAGACTACAGGCAACATTGTCGCCATGTCATACTCAGACTGCCATGCATGCATGCGCCCTCCTATGTCTACAGCCTATGCTCAGGCTATGCGTGCCTATAAGTCTCCATTTGGAATGGCGACAACATTCACTTTTCCTACATAGTCTCCAATTCAATTGGCGTTAGCTTGTTGCATGCATGTTGAATTCTTACTATTCTTCCTCTATAAATTCATATATAGTTGGTTCTAGTTTGGCATCAGATTTTATAGCATCAGATATAATCGATTAGTTTTCCATCAACAGAAAAATGTCTTTATTGACAATGGATGAAATGCACAGAGACACCGTTGCCAACATTGAGAATTATGTAAGTGTTTAATTCACTAAGTAGTTTATAGTTTTGTATGTTTTCATATTTCTTCTCATTTGTAAGTGTTTATTTTTTTGTAGGATGTCTCTAGGTTTCGTCCTTGTGTCCATGTAAGCAAAATCATGTCTTACTCGGTTGATGCAAAGTTTATACCAGCTTTACAAGAGAGATGATGCCCCGAGACACGCACTTTCTTTTTTCCAACCGGTGAATGTGTAACGCCCCAGTTTTAGTATTTTTATTTAATCGAGTCGTTTTGATTATTTTATTATTATATTATTTTATTTTCGACTATTATTTGGAAATATGTTATTTTTCAATGTTGTGATATTTTATCGGGTTTTGGGAACGTTTGCGAGATATTTGAGTGTAGGGGTATTTTGGGCATTTCACTTTATTTTTTCCTAAGTTAAGTAAATAGAAATAGAAAGAGAGAAAAATAGAGAGAAAGAAAAAGAGAAGAAGGAAAAGGGAAAGAAAAGAGAAGAAGAGAAGAAAAAGAGAGAAAACTTGGAAATCAAGAAAACAATCTCCCGACTTTTCTAAACACGATTAAATCAGGTAAGGGTGCGAAATTCGATTATTATATGCTTGTGTATGATTATGTATGTATGTTTTTGGTTGTTATTGGATTGAAATGGAAATATATAGTAAAAACCATATTATGTAAAAATTGATTAGAAATCGATTAAATTGTGTCGGAAATCATGTTTTCAGGTCCATTATTGTTGATACATGTTAGATATATGTTGTTAGGCATTGTATTGGTAATTTTTCTAGTGTATAGGTGAAAATTGGATGATTTTTGGTTGGAAAACGCAGAAGAAATTCTGCAGAAAAATTCTGGTTTTCCACTGCCCATAAACGTATCACTCAAGGCAATATGCGTATGGTATTGAAGAAAACTGGCCAATACGCGTATGGAGCTTCATTTTCTCAGTCATCTGCCCATTTGCGTAATGGTACGCGTAATGTTGAGGGCAATACGCGTATGAAGCAAGGCACTACGCGTATTGGACTTTTAATAGGAATGTTGGGGAAAAATGGGTCTCTGCCCATACGCGTACGACCTTGGGCAATACGCGTATGGAATGGGCGAGGGAGCAGGGCAATACGTGTATGGCTCAGGGCAATACGCGTATGGCCATGAGAATTTCAAAATGTAGTTTTTTCGCGATGTCTTTTCTTGTTTAGTCCGTAACTTGTGTTCCGTTTATCCGTTTTTAACATTCTTGGTATCGTTGAGTAGCTATTGGACTGTACATTCTTATTATAATAATTTTTAGATTGTTAGCCGATTTAATTATGTCGGGAATTTGGAATAGTGTCGTTTTGTCGACTTTTGTCGTTATAATTGTGTGTAATTGGTGTGTATCATGCAATGTGTTGTTGATATGGATATGGTATGATTTGCATGCTGTTGTATGGTATAAATGCATTGTTTTGGGCTTGAATTGCAAAGCATGATTAATGTTAAGTGAGATGGTTGCATATATGTGTGCATTTGAATGTCATGAGTCATTGTATGCTGAGCATCATGATGTGCATTCTTGTGATGTCGTGTGCCCTAGTGGGTGTGAGCGACGAATCGATTCCAGAGGGAATCTGACATAACATCGTGAGCCTTATACCAAGACGACCGAAAACGATGGTTATAGACGATCGTGTGCCCGTGTGGGGTGTGAACGATCGGATCGTGAGCCTTATACAAAGAGGACCGAAAGCGATCCATAAACGTCGTGAGCCTTATACAAAGAGGACCGAAAGCGATGGGGAACATCGAATGCCCGACGGGGAGTTACACTAAGTAACGAGCGATGGTTCCAATAGTTCCTGAGTGAACTGGTGTTGAGAATTGATGGAAGTCGGTACCGCATGTGCATATGCATAGAGTCGTTGTGTCGGTCTCTTGCATTTGCATAAATCATTAATGGTTTGTTTATGTGTGGAATTGTGGATAAAATTGATAAATTGATATATGGATATGTGTTGGTGATACTTGTATTGTGCATGATTGGTATACCTTGGTGATGGAAATATGAAATATACATTGTGTTGTTTTGTGTTTGAATTCTGGTATGAGTTGTGGTGAGAACAGTATATATGTGTATTTTTGGTGTTATATATAATTGTATGCAATTGTATTATGATTGTGTTTCTCACCCTTCTGCTGTTTTATAATGCTCTATGAGGCATTGCAGATTAGATTGCTGGAGGTCTTTTTGTGAAGCTTAGGTCTTCATTCTTTTGTCGGTCGGCTCTGATATGTGACACCGGGTAGTTAGGGAGACCGTTGGTGATTTGTGTGTATATGTATATGTTCTTTTGAGATTGTACATGTATGATTGTATCTGGCAGACAAACTTTTCATGATATATATGAGATTTCAGTACAGATTTTCCGCTTTTATTCTGTATCTGAATTGTGGGTAGTAGGAACTAAGTTCCTCTGTTAATTGCTACCTGATTGTTGCATATCTTTATGGGCAGGTTTAAGTGTATTTTGTTTCAAATTGATGTGACCCCTCGGTCTATGCCATGAATGTTTTAAATGTACTCTGATAAAATTTTGAATTTTTATTTATCGCTTTAATAGCTTGGGGGTATAGATTAGGGGTGTTACATTAAGTGTTACATTAAGGAGGATGGGGTGTGAGCGATCGGATCGTGAGCCTTATACAAAGAGGACCGAAAGCGATCCATAAACGTCGTGAGCCTTATGTAAAGAGGACCGAAAGCGACGGGGAACATCGTATGCCCGACGGGGAGTTACACTAAGTAACGAGCGATGGTTCCAATAGTTCCTGAGTGAACTGGTGTTGAGAATTGATGGAAGTCGGTACCGCATGTGCATATGCATAGAGTCGTTGTGTCGGTTTCTTGCATTTGCATAAATCATTAATGGTTTGTTTATGTGTGGAATTGTGGATAAAATTGATAAATTGATATATGGATATGTGTTGGTGATACTTGTATTGTGCATGATTGGTATACCTTGGTGATGGAAATATGAAATATACATTGTGTTGTTTTGTGTTTGAATTCTGGTATGAGTTGTGGTGAGAATAGTATATATGTGTATTTTTGGTGTTATAAATAATTGTATGCAATTGTATTATGATTGTGTTTCTCACCCTTCTGCTGTTTTATAATGCTCTATGAGGCATTGCAGATTAGATTGCTGGAGGTCTTTTGTGAAGCTTAGGTCTTCATTCTTTTGTCGGTCGGCTCTGATATGTGACACCGGGTAGTTAGGGAGACCGTTGGTGATTTGTGTGTATATGTATATGTTCTTTTGAGATTGTACATGTATGATTGTATCTGGCAGACTAACTTTTCATGATATATATATATATATATGAGATCTCAGTACAGATTTTCCGCTTTTATTCTGTATCTGAATTGTGGGTAGTAGGAACTAAGTTCCTCTGTTAATTGCTACCTGATTGTTGCATATCTTTATGGGCAGGTTTATGTGTATTTTATTTCAAATTGATGTGACCCCTCGGTCTATGCCATGAATGTTTTAAATATACTCTGATGAAATTTTGAATTTTTATTTATCGCTTTAATAGCTTGGGGGTATAGATTGGGGGTGTTACATTAAGTGGTATCAGAGCCAGTCTGTGTCCGTTTGTGTCAGTCCTTGTCGGTCTTGGTGTTGGGGTGAGTTGTTTGTTTAACCATAGTTGCTGTTATTGGAAATGAACAGAATATGGCCAGTAGGAATGATGCTGCTTTGGCGGCTGCTATGCAAGCTATGGCTCGGGCTGTGCAGGGTGAACCTAATGCTGCAGGTAATGATGAGTTCAGAAAGAACAAACCGCCTGTCTTCAAAGGAAGATATGATCCTGATAGTGCTCAGATATGGCTTAAAGAGATTGAAAGAATCTTCTGAGTGATGGATTGTGCGGAGGATCAGAAGGTGAGACTGGGTACTCACATGTTACTGGAAGAAGCTGATGATTGGTGGGTTAGTACACGTCATGTGTTAGAAGCTGCAGAGGAGGAGATCACTTGGGCTATATTTAGCATTGAGTTTCTGAGGAAGTATTTTCCCGAAGATGTAAGAGGAAAGAAGGAAATTGAGTTCTTGGAGTTACAATAAGGTAATATGTCTGTTGTTGATTATACTGCTAAGTTTGTGGAACTTGTGCAGTTTTATCCACATTATGCTGAAGCGACCGCATAATTTTCTAAGTGTGTAAAGTTTGAGAACGGATTGCGTCCTGAGATAAAGCAGGCAATTGGTTATCAAAGGATTCAGAGATTTTCTGATTTGGTGGATTGTTGTAGGATTTATGAGGAGGATAGTAAGGCTCGTTCTACTCACTATAAGAGTGTGAGCGAGAGGAAAGGGAAGCAACAGTTCCGTGGTGGTCCGTATGTAACACCAACTGATAAGGGTAAACAAAGGGGAAATTTTGAGAGAAGGTCAGGTGGAGGAGGAATGTCTGGTCCTCTGAGATGTTATAGATGTGGTGATGTGGGACATCGTCAGTCCGAATGTAGGAAAGATTTGAGGAAGTGTTTTAATTATGGAGGTTTAGGACATGTCGCTGCTGATTGTGCAAGGAAGAATGTGGTGAAGTGTTTTAACTGTGGTGAACCTGGTCACATTAGTACAAAGTGTCCGAAACCGAAGCAAGCTCCAGCTGGTGGGAAAGTTTTTGCCTTGGCAGGAACTCAGACTTCAAGTGCAGACCGTCTGATCAGAGGTACTTGTTTTATTAATAGTACTCCTTTAGTTGCTATTATTGATACTGGAGCGACTCATTCGTTTATTTCGTCTGAGTGCACGAAGCGTTTGAATCTTGTGTTGTCTTCGATGGGTGGTGAGATGGTTATTGATACTCCAGCAATGGGGTCAGTAACTATTTCTTTGGTTTGTCTAAGTTGTCCTTTGACCATTTATGGTAAAGACTTTGAGATGGATTTGGTGTGTTTGCCATTGGAGGGTTTAGATGTGGTTCTGGGAATGAATTGGTTGCAGTTCAATAGGGTGCATATTGATTGTTATCATAAGCTAGTAAGGTTTCCTTCTCTTGAGGAAGACGAAGACTCTAGTTTCTTATCTACCAAAGAGTTGAAGAAACTTTTGGCAGATGAAGCTCAGTTGTTTGGGTTGTTTGCATCATTGACTGTGGATAGTCAAGTTTCACTTAATGTGTTTCCTGTTGTGTGTGATTTTCCGGAAGTGTTTCCCGAGGATATTTCAGACTTGCCGCCAGAGAGAGAGGTGGAGTTTTCTATAGACCTAGTTCCTGGTACTAGACCTATTTCTATGGCACCTTATCGAATGTCGACATCTGAGTTGGTTGAGTTGAAGAAGCAATTGAATGAATTGTTGGAAAAGAGGTTTGTGAGACCAAGCGTTTCTCCTTGGGGTGCTCCAGTTTTATTGGTGAAAAAGAAAGATGGAAGTATGCGATTGTGTATTGATTATCGCCAGTTGAATAAGGTGACGATTAAGAATAAGTATCCTCTTCCGAGAATTGATGATCTGATGGACCAGTTGGTAGGTGCGTGTGTGTTTAGTAAGATTGATTTGAGGTCGGGGTATCATCAAATTAGGGTGAAGGAGGAAGATATTCAGAAGACGGCTTTTAGGACACGTTACGGTCATTATGAATATTCTGTAATGTCGTTCGGGGTTTCTAATGCGCCAGGTGTGTTTATGGAGTACATGAATCGTATTTTCCACGAGCATTTGGATCGTTTTGTGGTTGTATTTATTGATGACATTTTGATTTATTCTAAGTCTCGGGAGGAGCACGCGGAGCATTTGCGTATTGTTTTGCAGGTTTTGAAAGAAAGAAAGCTTTTTGCCAAATTGTCCAAGTGTGAGTTCTGGTTGTCGGAGGTGAGTTTTCTTGGGCACGTGATTTCAGGTAATGGTATTTCTGTGGATCCATCTAAAGTAGAAGCAGTTCTACAATGGGAGGCTCCGAGATCTGTTACTGAAATTCAAAGCTTTTTGGGTTTGGCCGGATATTATCGAAGGTTTATTGAAGGTTTTTCTAAGCTAGCACTTCCTTTGACCCAGTTGACTTGTAAGGGGCAAGCGTTCATTTGGGATATTCGGTGCGAGGAAAGTTTTAATGAGCTGAAGAGAAGATTGACGACAACTCTGATTTTGATTTTACCGAATCCTAATGAACCATTTGTGGTGTATTGTGATGCGTCTTTGATTGGTCTAGGTGGGGTGCTAATGCAAGAAGGTAAGGTCGTGGCTTATGCTTCAAGGCAGTTGAGAGTGCATGAGAAAAATTATCCTACTCATGATCTTGAATTAGCGGCTGTGGTTTTTGTGTTGAAGATTTGGAGGCATTATCTCTATGGTGCCAGGTTTGAAGTCTTTAGTGATCATAAAAGTTTGAAATAACTGTTTGATCAAAAAGAATTGAATATGAGGCAGCGGAGATGGTTGGAATTTTTTAAGGACTACGACTTTGGCTTGAATTACCATCCTGGTAAAGCTAATGTGGTAGCCGATGCGTTAAGTCGGAAATCGTTACATATGTCCGCTTTAATGGTTAAGGAGTGGGAGCTTTTGGAAGCTTTTAGGGACTTGAGTTTGGTATGTGAAGTGATGTCGGATAGCGTAAGGCTTGGAATGTTGAAGGTTACTAATGATTTTCTGATGACGGTAAATGAGAAACAGAAGATAGATGTGAAATTTGTGGATTTGATGTTGGTTGGAGAAAAAGATACGAATAGTGATTTTAAAGTGGATGTTAATGGTGTTTTGAGATTCCGAGGCCGAATTTGTATTCCTGATGATGCGGAGTTGAAAAGGATGATTTTGGAGGAAGGACACCGGAGTAATCTGAGTATACATCCGGGAGCTAATAAGATGTACCAAGATTTGAAGAAGATTTTCTGGTGGTCTGGATTGAAAAGAGATGTGGCTCAGTTTGTTTATGCATGTTTGACTTGTCAGAAATCGAAGGTGGAACATCTGAGGCCTAGTGGTTTGTTGCAGCCGTTGGATATTCCTGAATGGAAATGGGATAGCATTTATATGGATTTTTTGACGGGGTTGCCGAATACACAACGAGAGCATAATGCTATTTGGGTGGTTGTTGATAGGCTGACTAAATCGACGCATTTCATTCCGATTGACATCAGTTTTACTTTGGAGAGGTTGGCTGAGATTTACATCAGTGTGATTGTGAAGTTACATGGGGTTCCATTGAGCATTGTTTCGGATCGAGATCCGAGGTTTACTTTGAGATTTTGGGAAAGTTTACAGAAGGCTTTGGGTTCTAAATTAAGAATGAGTTCTGCTTATCATCCTCAGACGGATGGTCAGACCGAGAGAACGATTCAGTCATTGGAAGATTTGTTGAGAGTGTGTGTTCTTGAACAAGGTGGTGTATGGGATAGTTATCTTGCATTGATTGAATTCACGTATTATAACAGTTTCCATTCTAGTATTGGAATGGCACCTTTTGAAGCGTTATATGGACGAAGATGTCGAACACCGTTGTGTTGGCACGAATCTGGTGAGAGTTCGGTGGTTGGACCCGAATTGGTTCAACAGACTACAGACAAGGTGAAGCTTATCCGTGAGAAAATGAAGACTTCTCAGAGTAGGCAAAAGAGTTATCATGATCGGAGGAGAAAAGATCTTGAGTTCCAAGAGGGAGATCATGTATTTTTGAGAGTTACACCGGTAACAGGTGTGGGTCGTGCATTGAAATCGAAGAAACTTACTTCTCGGTTTATTGGTCCTTACCAGATATCCGTGAGAGTGGGTGCTGTGGCTTATAGGGTGGCGTTGCCGCCAAATCTGTCGAATTTGCATGATGTGTTCCATGTTTCACAGCTTCGAAAGTATGTTCTGGATCCGTCGCATGTGATTCCGATGGATGAGGTTGAGGTAAGGGAGAACCTTACGGTCGAGGCTTTACCGGTGAGGATTTTAGATCGCGAGTTGAAGCGGTTAAGGGGCAAGGATATTGCATTTGTGAAAGTGGCGTGGGGAGGCACTGCTGAGGGCAATTTGACTTGGGAGTTAGAGAGTCGGATGCGGGAGTCGTATCCAGAGTTGTTCGTCTCAGGTATATTTTCGAGGACGAAAATTTCTAAGTGGGGGAGAGTTATAACGCCCCAATTTTAGTATTTTTATTTAATCGAGTCGTTTTGATTATTTTATTATTATATTATTTTATTTTTGACTTTTATTTGGAAATATGTTATTTTTCAATGTTGTGATATTTTATCGGGTTTTGGGAACGTTTGCGAGATATTTGAGTGTAGGGGTATTTTGGGCATTTCACTTTATTTTTTCCTAAGTTAAGAAAATAGAAATAGAAAGAGAGAAAAATAGAGAGAAAGAAAAAGAGAAGAAGGAAAAGGGAAAGAAAAGAGAAGAAGAGAAGAAAAAGAGAGAAAACTTGGAAATCAAGAAAACAATCTCCCGACTTTTCAAAACACGATTAAATCGGGTAAGGGTGTGAAACTCGATTATTATATGCTTGTGTATGATTATGTATGTATGTTTTTGGTTGTTATTGGATTGAAATGGAAATATATAGTAAAAACCATATTATGTAAAAATTGATTAGAAATCGATTAAATTGTGTCGGAAATCATGTTTTCAGGTCCATTATTGTTGATACATGTTAGATACATGTTGTCAGGCATTGTATTGGTAATTTTTCTGGTGTATAGATGAAAATTGGATGATTTTGGGTTGGAAAACGCAGAAGAAATTCTGCAGAAAAATTCTGGTTTTCCACTGCCCATACGCGTATCACTCAAGGCAATACGCATATTGGTCAAGGCAATACGCGTATGGTATTGAAGAAAATTGGGCAATACACGTATGGAGCTTCATTTTCTCGGCCATCTGCCCATTTGCGTAATGGTACGCGTAATGTTGAGGGCAATACGCGTATGAAGCAAGGCACTACGCGTATTGGACTTTTAATGGGAATGTTGGGGGAAAATGGGTCTCTGCCCATACGCGTACGACCTTGGGCAATACGCGTATGGAATGGGCGAGGGAGCAGGGCAATACGCGTATGGCTCAGGGCAATACGCGTATGGCCAGGAGAATTGCAAAATGTAGTTTTTCCGCGATGTCTTTTCTTGTTTAGTCCGTAACTTGTGTTCCGTTTATCCGTTTTTAACATTCTTGGTATCGTTGAGTAGCCATTGGACTGTACTTTCTTATTATAATAATTTTGAGATTGTTAGCCAATTTAATTATGTCGAGAATTTGGAATAGTGTCATTTTGTCGACTTTTGTCGTTATAATTGTGTGTAATTGGTGTGTATCATGCAATGTGCTATTGATATGGATATGGTATGATTTGCGTGCTGTTGTATGGTATAAATGCATTGTTTTGGGCTTGAATTGCAAAGCATGATTAATGTTAAGTGAGATGGTTGCATATATGTGTGCATTTGAATGTCATGAGTCATTGTATGCTGAGCATCATGATGTGCATTCTTGTGATGTCGTGTGCCCTAGTGGGTGTGAGCGACGAATCGATTCCAGAGGGAATCTGCTATAACATCGTGAGCCTTATACCGAGAGGACTGAAAGAGATGGTTATAGACGATCGTGTGCCCGTGTGGGGCGTGAGCGATCGGATCGTGAGCCTTATACAAAGAGGACCGAAAACGATCCATAAACGTCGTGAGCCTTATACAAAGAGGGCCGAAAGCGACGGGGAACATCGTATGCCCGACGGGGAGTTACACTAAGTAACGAGCGATGGTTCCAATAGTTCCTGAGTGAACTGGTGTTGAGAATTGATGGAAGTCGGTACCGCATGTGCATATGCATAGAGTCGTTGTGTCGGTCTCTTGCATTTGCATAAATCATTAATGGTTTGTTTATGTGTGGAATTGTGGATAAAATTGATAAATTGATATATGGATATGTGTTGGTGATACTTGTATTGTGCATGATTGGTATACCTTGGTGATGGAAATATGAAATATACATTGTGTTTTTTTGTGTTTGAATTCTGGTATGAGTTGTGGTGAGAACAGTATATATGTGTATTTTTGGTGTTTTATATAATTGTATGCAATTGTATTATGATTGTGTTTCTCACCCTTCTGCTGTTTTATAATGCTCTATGAGACATTGCAGATTAGATTGTTGGAGGTCTTTTTGTGAAGCTTAGGTCTTCATTCTTTTGTCGGTCGGCTCTGATATGTGACACCGGGTAGTTAGGGGAGACCGTTGGTGATTTGTGTGTATATGTATATGTTCTTTTGAGATTGTACATGTATGATTGTATCTGGCAGACAAACTTTTCATGATATATATATATATATATATATATATATATATATATATATATATATATATATATATATATGAAATTTCAGTACAGATATCCCGCTTTTATTCTGTATCTGAATTGTGGGTAGTAGGAACTAAGTTCCTCTGTTAATTGCTACTTGATTGTTGCATATCTTTATGGGCAGGTTTATGTGTATTTTGTTTCAAATTGATGTGACCCCTCGGTCTATGCCATGAATGATTTAAATATACTCTGATAAAATTTTGATTTTTTATTTATCGCTTTAATGGCTTGGGGGTATAGATTGGGGGTGTTACAGAATGTATCGTGACGTTAGAAGATGTGTACATGTTACTCGGGTTGCGTATTGATGATAAGGCGGTCAATGGAAAAACAAACTTTGAAATTTGCGAGGAACTTTTGGGTGCCGACTTGTTGGATCATAACCCAAGAGGCCAAGGTATCTTACTTTCGCGTCTCAAGGCATATTACAACAGTTTAATATTAGATGAAAATTTTACCAAAGAAATGAAAATAATAAAAACTAGGTGTTATCTTATACTATTACTTGGTTCATTTTTATTTCCCAAAGGTACTGGTTCTACTATGCACGTCATGTATTTACCCTTATTAAGAAACCTAGATAAAACAAGAGAATGTAGTTGGGGTTCCACTTGTTTGTATTATTTGTATAGCTCTCTGTGTAAAAACGCAACGAAAAACACATCTACATTTTCTAGATGCGCCGTTTTGCTCCAAGCATGAGGTTGGTCTAAATTGACATCCCTAACGCCCATCAACCACAACAGCTTCTCATTCCCGTATGCACAAAAGTAAGTTAATAACTTCATATTAGTTAATTCACCTTACTGATTATTGTCTAACTAATTTATTTGAACATTTTTTGTTTAGATGGTTGGCTTGTGGTATGACTTACAATAGATGTCTTAGACATTGTATCATTCAATATCGCAATCTCTTGGATCACCTTCTACCTGGAGATGTAATGCCACTAAATGAATCAATTTATTTTTTTATATCAATTTATTTTCTCTTCTACAGTTCATTTGGCGTCCATATCTAAACATGGAACACCTGCATGAAGTCAGAGAGGAAGATGCAGCCGTTTGGACTGCATGCGTGTCGATCATCAGATTCACCACTGTGGAGATGCACCACAGTGACCGTGTCAAACTACAGTTTGGAATGCATCAAAACATCCCAGATTCCCCGTTTGACCTCAATAAATGGCATCTATAAAAAATTAATGAACAATGGAACTATCCCGATTGGAAAGCTTTTTCTAAATCTGAGTGTCATAAATGGAGGAACCGCTGCGCCCATGTCTTACGTGACCCGATGATGGCAAACCCATCTATACAAACTAATACTTATATGGCTTGGTACATATCAGTTGCAACAGGGTTTGTCTTCGAAGAGAGGTATCTATACGAGCCACGACAAACTACCTACATACAAGAAGCTTTAACGTCTAACCCACCGGGAAATTATCGGACTTGTTACTCACAACCCCTTGCCCATCAAAATTACACCCAACCACAATACCAAGAGCGTCCCCCATACCATCTCCAACAAAATGACTATTATCAAGACACCCAAATTGCATATGCCCCCAACACAACATTAAGATATAGCCAAAACGCATAAACATTGTACCATAGCCAGTACGCCCAAACATCTTTCCATAGCTACAACGCGCAAACATCACACCATAGCCGACACACACAAACATCACAACACCCTTATGGCTTTCAAACACCATTACCATTTCAACCTTTCACCAACGAATCTTTCACATTAATGCCCCCCTTCAATTGTCCAGGCTGCACACCAATGACCCCTTCATCACATCCCAACTACTCTGGCATGGGTCGCGAACTTAGTTTCAACACACAAGACTTCTTAAAAATGCAAGAAATTCTTAGGGGTTTTGCTGGGGATGTTCCGGAGACCTCAAATTCTCAAACACCTGGAGTGAATCAACAACGAGGGCAACGAGAGCAACGAGTGAGGGTGGCTAGGGGATGTGGAACCGATGACCGGTATAACTAACCTGATCGTCATTAATAATTTATGTAATATTATTTGTAATTAAATATTATTGTTATTTATTTATGTTTAAAAAATTACACATTGCACTCTATCTCCAAATGAATTGGCGACAACATTTAAAATTTGCCAATCCAATTGACGACATCTCTTTATCCAACAAAAGAGTCGCCAATTCATATGGCGCTAGCACTCTATCAATAGCCTAAAGTGTGGTACTTTGGAAAATAAATTGAAAAGGGAGTTATTTTGGAATTTTTTTTTTTTTTGAAAAAGTGGGGTATTTGGATAAAAAATTTAAAATAATTTAAGTCAATTTTTATTTGAAGTTTTTTTTTTCAAAAAATTGTTTAATTTTTTTTTTTAAATGTTACATTATAAAACTTATTTTAAAAAAGTAAACAAACATCATTTTATTATTGACACCTTCCTAATTCCTCTAGGGCGTTATAGCAATTTAAAAAAGAATTTACCGTTGAACTATGGTCCACGGTATACACCCTCATATATGGAACGGATTGACAACGAACCGTTACATTGTTTCTAATTGATACATTACGCGCGTTTTTGTGTTTTCGTTTCTTCTTCTTCTATTTGCATATTTCACAGTATTACCGAAACAAAATGGTTCGTTTTGGTTTCACTCGATTCACGTTTTGATATGAACCCTAGTATTATCCTTCCCTCAACTTTCACAATTTGTGACTGAAAAACGCGTTAGTTTCAAATCGAAGACGAAAATACTTTTGCGTGGTGAATTTCGATGGAATTTGAAGAAGCGCATGAAAATCTATGTGCTATAAGACTCTTATACAGACTTCTTGAGGATAACAGTACCGCTTTGAAAGATTCGAATTCCGAGAATGTTTGTGTTTTCATGTTGCATTGCAGCCTTTTTAAATTGAATTTCATTGTTTTTTTGTGTGGAAATCACTTTCTTCATGATGAATCTGAGTAGCGTTTGATTTTGTTTGTAGCAGGTGGTTGAGAGAGCTCGAGTATTATTGAAAAGTTTACTTGATGTTGCTGTTGAAGTTGTTTTTGAGACTCATTTGAAGGTTTTGACTTTTACTATTCATCTTATTGTACTCAAATTATTTTCCGTTTTTCTTCTATTTAGTGTTTTTATGGGGTTGCGGTTGCGGATGCGGTAGCAGGTGTTGCAATTGCGGTCATTGCGGCTGCTTCGATGCGTATTGCGGCGTCAATTTTGTTTGAGAAGAGTTTTAAATACATAGTTGAAAAACACATATGGTTAAATTTTTTCAACATTAGAAGTAAATTGAGTTTTGAAGTTCGGAAACTATGAGTTATGATGAAAATACTTAAAGAAACATAGGCGAAATTGTCTGATGGGTTCCTATTTCCTAATGCAGCCGGGCATCTGATTTTAAAATTACCGTGCGGACCGCAATTTAAAACCATGCTTCTAATTTGATTTGGATTCTGTTTGACTGAGAAATCATGAATTTGACACAGTAAAGCAACCTAGATTGTTTGATTTTCTATTGGAGGGGTTAGGTTCTAAATTTGCTAAATCTGACTAAAAATACAAAGTTGAAATATGACTATCGTAGACAAACCAGGTTGTTTGATTACGGAAAATTTGTGATTCTCCAAGAATTTTTTGCAGTCAAGAAATCCAGATTGTTCTATTTTTAATGGACTAAGTATGTTCTAACTTTGATAAACCGAAGTTGAAATGTGAGTTGTTTTATTTAAGGCGACCCAGGTTGCTTGACTGCGATATTTTTTATATTTACAATGGCTTTCAACTGTGAAGTTGAAAAATACAACTTACTTCTTTTTTGATACTACTATTTTAATTTAAACTTAAAATTTGTCCTCCTAGAAACCAATAAAATGCACATTTATATCAACAGTGCTTCTACTTTTAGCATTCACCTAACTTTTAGGGAGGAATGAGAGAAAACCATCTGTTATGCTATGTGTGACTTATAGTTTTACATGCTGATTCAACAGACCACAGCAACACAAGCAGGGAAGTCTAAGACATCCATTGAACAAGAAAAACTTGTGACCATGCCGCAGTCAAAGTCTGCAGTGGCAGATAACAATTCTCAAACCTCGGAAAACAATCAAACTCAAAGTAAAATGGCTTTACAGAAGGATGAGCAACCTCAACTTGAATTACTATGTAACAAAGAACAGTCAAAACTGTCAAATTTTAGCATCTCTGATACTGGAGGAACGAATAGTAGAACACTAAGCAGTTTAGGCGAGGAGAATGGTATGCAGCATAATTTAGTGAAGGAACAAAATCAATCTAATGAAGATGCTTTACCAAACATAGAGAGTAATCATCATGAACAACAACATAATAATGTGAATGCTTTTTATGGTCTTGGTAAGCATGCAGAAGAATCATTGCAAATGTTAGACACAAAAGTTGGTGAGTCCAATAACGACAGTAATATGCCATTGCAGAGTGCTTCCAGATTTTCTGAATGTCTAGAACAGAAGGGCGATTTCTCGGATGATTTGGTTAATGCAATAAAAAGAATTGAATCTCGCATTTTGGCTTTTAAACTTTGCTCGAACTTGGGTGAATCCAGTAAGAGCAACAGTGCAGTTCGCGATCCTTTGCACAAAGTAGCTAATTTGGAAAGTCCCAAAATACAAAGAAAAGACAGTACTGCAAGAAGTCACTTTAATTGTAAGTCTCTCTTTGAAGGACATAGGCTAATGGATCAGCACACTCGTGATTCAAGTTCTAAAGGTGTACACTTGATTTCAGAAAGTGCAGCTGAGGAACCCTTTTTAGATCAAAATGCATCATCGAGTCAGAGTCAGGTGGCATATCAGAATTGTGGGCTCCGTACAAATAATGCAGAGTCTGCAAAGAGTGTTAACATACCAAAGCATATTAGTACACAGTTAGTATCAGGTGAAGAAGAATTGAGAAGTGGAACTAGGATTCAACCTTCAGATCAAAACATGGACATGATAGAAAGAGTCAAGTCATTGAATAAGTTAGTTAGTGGTGATGCCCACTTTGGGAATCAAGCTAGTGAGTGTATTCAAGGTTTGAGGGTTCCTTTGAATCAAGCTGATCTTACTAAGAAGTCTTCCATGTTTTCTAGTCAAACCAATAGGGAAAGTTTGGTCAGAAAATCTCCAATAGCAGGTTGGTCTAAGCCTGATCTGAATCATAAGGAAAAAAATTCTGAATCTTCCCATGCACAGAATTTACAAAGATTTACACCTACTGTTGGCCGAAAAGAAAAGCCACAACCTCATAAGATGGTGATAAAGCCAACTCTATTGGACCAGAGATCCAATGAGATTAAGGTGAATTCCCATCAACATAGAGATGAATCAGTTTTATACAGGAGAGGAACTCATAAGACAGGTCATGTTGAGCCTTGTAAAACTAGGGTTGAAACCCAACTTCGTGAACCAGAGGAATCAATCTCTGACTCTTCTTCTCAATGGACTTCTCAGCAAGACAGTGCCAATACTGGCAGTGAATCTGAGGACTCCTTGTCAGTTGGTACGCAAGGTTCCAAATCAGGAAGGATGGTTGATGCATTACATGAAGGAAGCTCAAAAGAGAGTAGTGATTCAAATTTCAATATAAGCAATGCCTCCTCACTTAGAGTTGGAAGTTTTAAATCTTATGGATATCACAGTGAAAGATATCCAAATAAAACAATTGGAGGCCTAAAGAGACTGAAAAATAAGTTGGGACTAATCTTTCACCACCACCATCATCATCACCATCACCATCATGATGGTAACAATGGTAGCCTTTATTCTTATGAAGGTCCTAGAAATTCAATGTGGAATCACTTGCAGAATGTTTTCCATCACAAAAACAAGCATGGAATGATAACAGATCCAAAAGTTGAGAAGACAAGGACAGGGGCTATTACAAAAGTTGTGCCACACAGAAACCAGATTGGCCATTTCCATAGACTTGTGGAAGGACTATTGAGACAAATGCAGCATTCAAAGAAGCCAAAGCCTTCCAAGCATGGTTTGGTTAAAGGGTCTCATAACAATGCACACGGACATAGGCAAAAGAAGCTTCATTGGTGGCAAACCCTTCGACGAAGCCGAGGAGTGAAGTTGAAAAACAAAGGCCGAGTCAAAAAACTGGGCTTGATAAGCCAAAAATCACTTAATAACTAAGTCTGAATTTGGGTGCACATTTGAGTTTCTGGTCTTGCAAGTATTGCCTTCTAGCTTGTGGCATTACAGTTCTTTCAATATAGGTCCTATCAAATTTTTTCATCAGGTATATCTTTTGATTTGCTTCTATTTTCCTACATATATTGGCTCTGTTGAAAGGCCACCTGGTGAATCTCCAAATTTGGTTAATGCTGGCTTGGTGATTCTTGATTTTGTTTGTCCATGGTGATCCTGGATATGCTTCAAATATTTTTATACAGATAATAATATATACATTTCTTTGTTAATTTTTCAATTTAAAAATGATTATTCCTTTCTGATATTTAAAGATCAAAGCAATTTGGTACAGTATGACTCGTTGTAATATGCATTTGTTGAATACAATCTATTGATTTGTTTTATATAATATAAATAATCATGTATTTTATGCATTAAAAAATTAATTAATCCGGTGTTACATGACATGCTTACAACCAACATCAATATTATTGAGATTTCTTTTTGTTGACTTTTATTTTAAATTCCAATTTGATAATTTCAATAGTTTTATTAAAGCAGAGTTATATACATGAAAAAATTGGTTAAACTCTGCATAGCTTCTGGTTTTTATGGCAGTTTATGTTGTATAATTTCGTTCTGCATATTTTTCTTATTTTTTGAAAGTGTATAGCTTGGTATAGAAGACATATTTACCACTGTAATGAAAAATTCTCACTCTACTTCTTTCAACCACGGTTGGAGATATGATGTGTTTGTGAGTTTCTACGGCGATGATACTCGTTATGGTTTCAAAGACTTATAGTACCTTGCGCCGAAAGGGAACCAACACTTTCAAATATGACATCAAACCGAAGAAAGTATAAGAGATTTCAACAGATCTTCTCAAAGCATTTGATGAGTTTAGGATTGCCATAATTATTTTCTCAGAAAATTATGCATCCTCAACTTGGTCTCTTGATGAACTTGTCAAGATCGTGGATTGTACGAGAAAAAGGACAATTGGTTTGTCTAGTTTTCTACCATGTTGACCTTTCAAATGTAAGGCGTCAGCAGGAAAGTTTTGGAAGGTAAATGGCTAAGCATGAAGACAATCTCAAAATTAGTAAAGAAACAGTATGTATATGGAGAAGTACACTCTCAGCAGCTGCAAATTTATCAGGATGGCATTTCAAAAATGGGTATAAACACATATCTCTTGCCTAACTAGCTAGATTTTCTTTCAAGTCATTCATCATATATCGATATAGTATTGGGTAAATTATAATAAAATTTTCTTCCTAAATGCAAATGGGTTGAAACATAAGAGGTACATTTCATGAGGTGAAAGAATGTATGTATCTTGATCTTGAGAGTTGCTAAACCTCACAATTAAGGTTTAAGGTTTTGTTTGGATTGATGGAATTAAATGGAGCATAGTGATATGAGATGAAATAGAGAAATATTTTATTGTTTGGATCATTTAAAATCGGATGGAGCGGAATGGAGTGGTATGAATTTTGTTCCATTCTTTTTGTTGAAGGGTAATTTAGTATTTTAGTATTTAGCCTACGTGGCATTATTATTTGTGTATATATAGTACTCTGTCATCAGTTATATCCACCGAGTATTGTAGTGCAATGCGTCTGCAACCATTATTATAGACAAATCGGTAAAACTGAATATCAACTGTGCGTAAAATCAGTGGACGAAGAGTTTCGAAATTAAGTATGAAGACGTCAGTAAAACCAACCTACGATTCACGTAGTTTAACCTGACGCGCTTGTCTTATTTTTCGACGACTTTTTAGTCACATTTTGATCAGTCTAAGCCTTTTTATCGATCTAAATTTATTTTAAAATCTGACCAAATACTATATTTCCAATATGTTTATTTCGCGTGAATTATTTTGGTGCGTTCATTTTATTTTTTTAAGCACTTTGGTACCCGACCTTTCATTTATTTTTAATCATTTTATTTTTAATTTTTAGTCAAAATAATCTTTTATTTTAATTAGAATTAATTAAGTATTTAATTTAAATTTATCCTAAGTATTTGATTTTATCTTTAATTTAGTTATTTTGAATAATAACACAAAAATATTTGTTTTTTTAAATTCCTTTTAGAATCCTGTCCACTAAGTTTTAGAAAAGGGTATTTTGTCTTCCTCATTTAGAAAACCCTACTTAGAATCCATGTATATATACTTTGCTTTGTGGTGAGAGAGGGGGACCGAGGCCAATAAGCGCCGCCCTCATATCTCTCTCAATTTCGAAGAAACATGGCACTTAACTACTGTTCATTATCACCTTGCAATCACACCATAAACTCACAACTTTCTTCTCCCTACATGACCACGTTAATCTCTTGATCTCTTACCACATACCTGATACAAGAAACTCACCATAACTTCTTCATCATATACCACATTACATCAACAAAAATCCCAACTTGCTACTTCTCCTTTCCTAAAAGTCAAACTCTATTTTCACAGTATAATGGACCCGTTTGTTTTGGTATTTTTTAAAAATAAGTGTAAAAAAGTTTTTACAATGAAACTTTTATTATAATAAAAGTTTTAAATAAAAATTTAGTTTGAATAGTTATTCTTAAAATTTATTTTAAGTATTTCATCATTTTATCCAAATTTTTTTTAAATATTAAAATTTTAAAAAATCACTTAATTTTGAAGTTATTTCAAATATTTTTTTATAAAAATCATTTTTGAAATATAATTTTTTTTAAAAATTATGATTTTAACTATATTTTAAATTTCAATAATATATATTAATGTTATAGAATACCAAAATTAGTCTTTTAATTAATTAAAAAAATTTATAATATTTTAAAAAATATTTTTGTAAAATTCATTTTCAAAAATTAAAAAAAAAATATTTTTTTAAAACTAAAACAAACTGACCCAATAAACATCAACAATAATATCAACATCCCAATCAATCCTTACCGACACGAATCCTCCTACGCATGGAACACCATAATAAGCCAATACTCTATCATCTTCTTCACATAGTGCAACACTATAATCCCTCATTTTTTCTCATTCAATAACTACACCACCCACATGTAAATATCCTTCATTATTCATGATCTAACCCTCTCTTTTCTTTCCTATCACCGCCACCTTAAAAAAACGTTACAACATCATCTCAAAACTTCAGCTCACAACCCTCCATTATCATGTATATCAAAACACCCAATACTTACAGTTACAACAGCCATGTTTCCTCTTTCTCCACAAACAAAAGCCACACCCTCTTATCCACTTTATCTCCTTCCATACCACCATCGTTTTTCATATTAACACCATACCACTTCTCCCTCCTCATAGCATGTTGGTCTTCCATTGAATCACACTACCTTCTCTATTTTGACAAAAAAAACTGCAAAACTGCAAAACCAGCCGTCTTCTAAAACTCACTTTCCATTTAACAACCTTCCATTAAAAACCTCTCATTAATACAACCCACAACAGCCACTTGATATTGCACACAAACAGTAACGTATCACCACCATACGAACGAACCCCTCCCACGCATATCAACACCAAGTTCACACAAACAGCAACAACATAGAGGTAAAGAAAAAATGTTACAACAAATCCGGAGAACCACTCCATTTCCGACCACCGCTCCGTTATTGTTGTTTTGAAACACTACCGCTGACATTTCCGCTTTTGAATTCCACCATTGAAGCTGCTGAAAACGCGAAGTTGCAGTGAGACAAAACCGAAAAAATTGCAGCAAGAAACGAGATCGAGACTGAGAGAGTGTGACGAGATCGAGAGAGAAACACAGAGAGTTTGATGGAAGACAAACGCGAACCTCCCTGCGTGAACCGAACATACCTCCGCGCCGATCCATCACCATATACGGACCAACCATTTCCAGTCGGGTATTCACGTTTTCTTTCCCTTTTTATCATGTTGAGATTCTTATTAGTTTGATTGGCTATGTTTTCATTTGTTTTCACTTATTTTCACCTGCAGATACTATGTTTTCACTCAGTAAGGTAGAATAGGAGTATTCATTTCGTTTGCCCATGCTATGTCTTTCTTTGTTGTTATTTGTCGCCACATGTTTGGCCGAGTTTGATGCTTTTTTGAAAAAGTCAAATTTCTAATCACACACATGTTGTACGTTTGCAGCATAATTTATTGTTGTTTAATTTAATTTAGTTTTTCTTTTCTTATTTGCTTATTAATGTTACTATTGTTATTTTGTAATAATTACATTAATCTAAAAATAGTACTCCCTCCGTCTAATAAAAAGTGTCTCATTTGTACTTTTTCTTTGTCTCAAAATAATTGTCCATTTACATTACCAATGTTGTAATTATTATTATTTTTCCACTACTATACCCCTATTCATTAAATTTCACTTTATTCAACTACTTTATCAACTACATTTAATAGGGGTATTTTAGTAAATGACATTAACTTTTTCACTACAACCAACACATCTAATCATTTTCTTAAGAACCGCGCATTGCTCAAATAGGACACTTTTTATGAGACGGAGGGAGTATCTTCATTTGAGTTTGATTCAATTTATCTTTTGATGTTTACATACCCATGTTCATACCTACACCCCTCTTTGTTATTAATAATTACTTATTTAATTATTTTGATTAATTATTTAGTTAATTAGGGCATCACTCCAAAACCCCCTTTACAAGGTATAAAATCAACCAACACACAATCATTTTTCAAGCCTCCGAACTACGGAGTTCTGATTCCTCACAATGAGGATATATGGGCACAAAGGCCCCAATCCTTGGCGAGCACCCTAATAAAAAACCAACCTTCTTTCCCTTAAGCAAGTAGACCTTTAGAATAGAACACCCATTCGAGCTTAGAAAACTTAGATGGTTCCCATCGAGTACGATGAATGTGAGGGGGTGCTAATACCTTCCCCTCACATAACCGACTTCCGAACCCAAATTTGGTTGCGAGACCATATTACACCTTTAGGGGGTTTTCTCGATATTTTCCATTTCCTCTTGGAATAAATAAAATTCGGTGGAGACTATGTGCATTTTTTGCGTAGCGACAAAGTTAACTTCGGAAGATACTTCAGAATTTTAAGGTTTTGAAGATGAGTTAGAATCAGAAGCTAATTCTGAAGGTGAGGTTGAATATGAGCCAGAGTATGAAGGTGACTCTGAAGCTGAAGAAGACTCTGAAGGTGAATCTGATTTTGATCCAGATTCTAATGGTGATTCAGACACTGGTGGTGATCCAGACTCTGTGTTGAGTCCCTGCTTTTGAGGTTGGCATTAATTTTGGTAAAACTAACTTAGCAGAAAGATGTTGGACAATATGTCCTAACATGTTGAACTAACTGCAGGATAAGATGTTTGACAAGATGTCCTATAAGGTGGATTCGACATCTTTGTCTGTTACTGTTTTTTTAACAGGTGTGCCATGTGTGTTTGGAATTTGACTTGATTCCAGGTGGCATCTGAGATTGTGGAATCAGAGATTCTGATTCTAAATGGAATATGCGGTTTCCTTGTAAGGAGACATTTTTGGAAACTTGGGATTGAAGAAAGGATTAGGTCGCAAATTCTGAGGAGGAGAATTGCTGCGATTTTGGAAGCCCAAGTCCAGCTGTGGTTTGCAATATAAATAGGTTGGAGTTAACCTAGTTTGTTGGTTGATTATTGCAGCTGTTTTAGAAATACTAGGGTTTGTAATTGTGTGAGCCTCTCGTGTATTATGTGAATACTTGAGAAGGACTGTTTATTGAGTTGTAATATTTTCAGTCACTGCTATGATTGAAAGGGGATTGAGAAGGGTCTCATACCTAGGAGTGTCTTAGGTAGAAATCTAGGAAGGGTAGTTTCTAGGTGCTAAGTTGTAAACATTGGAGTTTAGCTTAGAACCAATTCTACTTAGTGATTTCATCCCTGGCTTGGTAGCCCCCAGACGTAGGTGTTGTTGATCACCGAACTGTGTTAACAATTTCTGTGTGTTCTTTACATTCTGCAGTTAATCTTTGTTCTTCCTTAGATCCTTGTGATAAGCAGAGATCAAGCGTCGCGACATCCTGTCTGACATCTTCGTGATCTGCTTAACCAGAATTTCACTCTGGGAATATTCCAGACGCTAAAGGTGGTCATGCCTCTGAAGGTGGTACGTCTAGGATTCTAGCATCTAATACAGTTCCAGAACCCGAATACAATTTTGAACAAATTTAGAGGCCACAAAGAATCAGAAACATACCAAGGAAATTTGTGGAGTTTGACATGTTGCAAGATACTGAAATAGACTCTGAAGGGGAAGTCATTCAGTGTGCCATGTTAGTAGACTCTGAACCAGCCAGTGTTGAAGAAGCGCTCAAGAAGAAAGTGCGGTTGAAGGCCATGAAAGAAAAACTTGAGGCTATAGAAAGAAACAAGACTTAGAAGTTGACTGAGCTTACCAAGGACAAGAAAGCCATCAGCGTCAGATGGGCTTTCAAGGAGAAACTAAAGCCAGATGGATCAATTGGCAAACACAAATCCAGATTAATAGCAAGAGGATATCCACAGAAACATGGGTTAGATTACTTTGAAGTGTTTGCTCCTATAGCGAGACATGAGACAATCAAACTGGTGATTGTGATAGCTGGTGACAGAAATTGGCCTTTGAAGCATTCAGATAAAATCTGTATTTTTGAATTGTCTAATGCAGGAAGAGGTATACGTGTCACAACCTCCTGGATTTAAGAAAAAAAATCAGGAGGGGATGGTATACAAGTTACATAAAGCGTTGTATGGACTAAAAGAAGCTCCTAGGGCTTGGAATCTGAAAATTGATTCATTTTTTAAACGTCAAGGATTCAAAAAGTGTGAGATGGAGTATGGCGTTTATTTTCAGCATACCTCTGAAGGCACTATGATTCTGGTGCGTCTCTACGTTGATGACATATTGCTAACAGGGAGTTGTGAACATGAGATAACTAAGTTCAAGAAGGTGCCAATGGATGAGTTTAAGATGACTGATCTATGAAAGATGATTTTTTTTCTAGGGATGGAGTTTATGTACTCTGAGAAGGATATCATTTTGCATAAGCTAGAGTATGAACTTGAGCTTCTGAAGAGATTTGAGCTTCTGAATTGTAAGACTTCTGTCACACCTGCTGAAACAAATCATAAGTTAGATACTGATCCTAAAGGTGATGATGTTGATGCTATAACTTTTAAGAAGTTGGTTGGCTCTCTGAGGTACTTGGGCAATACTAGACCTGACATTTTCTATGCAGTTGGAATGGTTAGTAGGTTCATGAGTAAACCTAAGTGGTCTGATTACCAAGTTGCTGTCAGGATTCTAAGGTATATAAAGGGGACTCTGAAGTATGGATTTTTGTTCCCTTCTGGAGAAAAGGCTAATTCAGAGCTGATGTGTTACTCAGACTCTGATTTGTGTGGAGACAGAGTTGACAAAAGAAGTACTTCTAGATATTTGTTTAAGTATCTGGGAGGTTCTATTTCTTTGTGTTACAAGAAGTAACCAGTTGTTACTTTGTTAACCTATGAAGCTAAGTACATTGCAGGTGTTGTAGATGCATGTCAAGATGTTTGGTTTCTGAAGTTGATGATTGATAAGAAGTCTGCAATCAATCTTGCAAAGAACCCATTGTTGCATGGAAGAAGCAAGCTTATTGATACAAAGTATCATTTTCTGAGAAGTCAAGTCCAGAATGGAGTGCTAGCAGTTGTGCACTATAACACCCAGAAGCAGCTGGCAAATGTTTTGACGAAGGCAATCAAGACTGATCAATTTCTCCGCTTGAGAGATGGAATTGGTGTTGTTAGTTTTGATTAGTTAAATCCTGAATTAAGGGATGGTGTTGAAGGGTAATTCAGTATTTTAGTATTTAGCCTATGTGACATTATTATTTGTGTATATATAGTATTGTAGATGTCAACAGTTGTATCCACTGAGTATTATAGTGCAGTGTGTGTGCAACAATTTTGCTGTAACCGTTTTAGCAGTGTAATATCCCATATACCCTTAAGTACTCTAAAGGGTGTCAGTTGAGACCAATAGAGTAATCAGTGGAGTCTGAAGAGATCAATCCATTTTAAAAGAGACTGACCATTATTATTAAGTGCAAGAGGGAATATTTTGGTAACATTAATAATTGGTCAATTGGTACTAGAAGACAAAATATCAATTGAGATATTTTTTATTACTACCTTATATATATATATATATATATATATATATATATATATATATATATATATGTGTGTGTGTGTGTGTGTGTGTGTGTGTGTGTGTGTGTGTATATATATATATATATATATATTATATGTTGTATATATTTGTGTGGTGAGAATGAAAGAATAATACATGTGGATGAGAAGAGATAAGAACAAGAGAAAAAGAAATTGAGTTATCAAGAAAAAGAAAGGAAATAAGAGAAAAAGAGGAAAAAAAGAAAGAAGAGAAAGAAGGAAGAAGAAGAAGAAGAAGAAGAAGAAGAAGGGGAAAAAAGAAGAGGAAGACCATGGAAGAGCTATCATCATCATCAACAACTTCATTTCATCATCTTCACCCCATCTTCTAAATCATCTTCATCATTAAACCAAGGTAAGTTATTAGTTAGAACTTGGGGAATTTCGAAACTCTTAGGGTTTCAAGAATCTATGCATGGTTTTTGTGAATTGAGTTGCTGTTGTTGATTATAATATGTTGTGCTTGGTCCTATGTTGTTGTTTTTTACTTGCTCCCATGGTTTTTGTGTTCTTGTGATTGAATGAACTTGTTGTTGTTCTTGTTCCTATTATTACTATTGTTGTTATCTTTGATTACATGATGTTTGGGGTCATTGGATGCATCAAGATGACGGTTTTTGGTGTTTTTCTCACCCAAATGCGTCCAGACACTATTCTGGATCGCTAAGCTCACTAGGGATATCTTAACAAAAACAGGGGAAGTTTCTACTGACTTAGTTCGCTTAGCGAAGTATTTCTCGCTTAGCGAACTTCCCTGGGCTGAGAAAAATACATTGCCTCTTGTTTCCACCATAACTTGAGAGCCGTAACTCAGAATGAGGCCCGGTCAGAAGCGTTGGAAAGATATTTCAATGCTATATGTGATAGTGAAGTAGAAAAATGTATATATGGAATTGATGGATAAAATAGTGATGAAATTCAAGTGGATGTGAATACTACAATTCTTATTTTCCACCATTTAATAATCGAGAATCCGATGAATACAAAACTATAGCCATTGGAAGGCTAATCCAATGAGATATTGCATGGTGATGAGAGACCATGGATTAAACAATGAATGCTTGGTAGATGATAGTGATGATTGTCTGCCTTAAGTGAATTACTTATGTTTGATTATGTTTGACTTGTTTGTGCATAACAACTTGAATAACCTAAGATAATGATGAGTATGTTGTGAGTTGGATATGCCTAGGAATTATTGTGACATGTTATGCTATTATGCGTGTTTCATGTGTGATCTTGTGATATGCTAATGTGTATGCTATAAATTGATTGGATGTTTTGATTGTGAAATAACATGATTAAAATCTCATGAAAATGAGTGAGGAAACCTAGGATTATAACTAGGTAAATGAACTAGAAAGATAACTTATGTTATAAAAATGACTTAGATGGCGATGCTTGGACACAAATGGTACCTTAGTGTGTGCAGTGGACAAGTAAACGCTAGTGAAGAAATTCATTGTACACATTTCTGGGGTTGTGACAGTAAGATGAGCAAGAAGTACAGGAAGGTTTATGACATAGGTAAATGTGTGGAGTTTTATCTTGAAATTATCAACAGGTTTATGGGTAGGAGCGAGGAGGAACAAGCTGAGGGAGAAGTGACTGATAAAGTGTTTGCAACACCTTGGTATTTTGGTCAGTTTTGATATTGCATGTAGGAAGGAATATCCTCTTTCTTTGCACTATAGATTGTATGTAGGGATACATGTCCCAAACATGTTGTGACATCTGGTGAGGTGGTGATAAAGATTAGGAAACAAATAGCAGTGCTGACATCTGTTGTGCCCTATTTTTTTATTGCTTATGTATCTGCTACAGAGGTTGTTTTTTCTCCTGGTGAATGTATGGTTGTTTTGTCGAAATTGTGGCTAAAAAGGGGGAGTAGGTTGGTAGATTTGTGTTTGCGCCCTTAAGGGGGAGTAGTAGTTTCTGCTCCTGATTTGGTGTTTAGGGGGAGCATTAAGTTTTGATGCTGACATGACTGGAGATGATTGTGTGCTTGATGTCATACCTGATGTCTTGATATTCTGTTTGGGAGAATTTATTTTTCTCTGCAGAAAGTTTGTGTTGTGAGAGTTTATTTCTCTCTGATGTGACATTCTCTGTGAGGCTGGTTTTATCTTGTTCTGCTGTGTATGCCTCTGATGTATCTTTGAGAAGTTCCAAGTTTGTTTATTGTGCATTTTTCTTTGAAGAAGTTCTATTGAGTTTATTGGCTGATTCATGGTATGTTCTGCAAATGTTTTTTTAGCCAAAATTTGCCAAAGGGGAGATTGTTAGGTTGTATGCTTTATGATGAGCTGCATTTTGTTAAAATAAGTATTCTAGAGAGGTGTTGTACCAGATGTCGTGACATGTTGGTGTGATACTAAAGCAGATCGTGTTCAAGTATTCTAGCAAGATGTCATACCAGATGTCGTGACATGTTGGTTGGTACTAAAGCAGATCTAGTTTAGAGTTTTGGAAGATTTGGTTTTATTAGTGGAGATTCTTTGAAGATTTGGTTCACGTATATTGCAGTTCAAGGAGCGTGTGTTTTTAGATGCAGAGGTTGACTTTATCTTTGCATTGTTTCCTAAGAAAGGATGGCATATCATTTAAGGAAACATGAGATTATTTGATTTGTTTCTGCAGAAGATTTGATTTGGATCTGAACTTTAGGAAATAATATATTATGGATCTGCATTTAATAATATATTATTTTCCAGAATATTATGGATGTGCTATTTAATTTAGCCCGATTTGCTCACCAAATATATACTTTTTGAAGGCTATTTATAATAAGACTAAAAAAACCTAAAGAAGCTGAGAGTCGTATTTTTGTGAGATATTTGTAGGGTTTTGTTTGTTCATTGTTGTTTGTGAGTCACTCTTGTATCACCTTGATACTAGGGCTTGACTGTTTTAGTTGAGTTGTATTTGTGAATCACTCATGAGCTTTTAAGCAATAGTGGATTCTGTTTATTGGAGTGTGTCTCCTTCTTTGTCTTTTATCTTGTTATCATCATTGTTGAGTGATTGAGGGGAAGTGAGAGAGGTCTCATATCTAAGAGAGTCTTAGATAGAAATAACACGGGTAGTGATTAGGTGCAAAGTTTGTAAAAACCAGAGGTTGTTTAGAACTTCAAACTACTATTATTACAGTGGATTTACTTCCTGCCTTGGATGCCCCAGATGTGGTGACATGTTGGTTTCAAAACTTAAATACCGGAACCAGAAAAACAAGTTAATTTTAAAATTATATGCCAATTAAATCTACTGAGTCCCGTCGGAATGACGTTCCTCATATCCGGACTCTAGGAATTTAGCCAGACATGGTTGCAGAAACAAACATGCAATTATTAACAATTATGTTGAACAAAGACATGATAAACAATTTAAAACAATTGCTAACAGGGATTTGCAGATGAATTAACGAAATAAACTAGGAATCCAGAGCAATAATGATGGAAATACAGTAATAGAGCAGGAATTGTAAAAGACTTAAAATAAAAGCTGCAAAATATAAATGACTTAAAATAAAAGCTGAAAAGTAAAGCAATTGCAATTTAAATAAACCTGCAAAGTAGAATTGAAAATAAACTGGAATTAAAAATTCAAATGACGACAAGATTGTTTGATCCAAGCACAAAACACAAGCCTAAACACTAAGATGTAGTAGTTCCTCGATGTGAGAAAGCTACTACTTTACAATGGTGATTTCTGCTTAAAACTAAATGGTTTGTTCTTGCACAAGACTTGGATGCAAAGTTCTGATAAACTACCTAGTTATAGTGTTACAAGTGCTGAAACTGAAGTCCAAACATGTTGAAGTCATGGGAGAAAAGTATAGAGGAATGGGGGAAGACTGGGTAACTATCTGTTGCATTTCTTCAGGAACCGAAGTGCATGGCGGACACCATGGACTGTGGCAGTCGCCATAAGTGAAATTTTCAGATCGTGGCCAGTTTGTACCTCATGGTGGACGCAGGCGCCACAGGTCTCTGACTTCGTCTCCTTGTTTCTTTCTCTCTCTGGTGATCCCCATGTTATCCTAGTCATGGCTAGCATCATGGCACGCGCCAGGGAGGTCACCACCAGTGAACTTTTGCTGCAATTTCTCCGTTTCGGGATGTTTTCGTCTGGTTTCTTCACATATTTACTCCTACTTGTAAAGTACCTGAAACATACACAAATTACCAACATAAAACTACAAAATTTGATTGAATGACACTTAAAACATGTGCAAATCGAGGCAAAATAAACGATGTGTTTTAGTGTTATCAAACTCCCCCACACATAAACCTTGCTTATCCTCAAGCAAACTACTACACATATGAAAAGAATTTGAAAAACTTGCAGCAAATAATATCAAGACACATGAAAAAAATGCATACGGATACTCATTCTAGGATACAAACTCCACTTCGGCTAAGATTGTGTCGATAAATACTCGCTTACACACTAAGGATATCATAGGAACACAATTCTGCAATTGTGCGGTCATAAGCTTCCTTTCTATACAAACCAATCTGAATCATGTCATTATGCCTAAGGCTAACTTACTCATCCTTTTTTTGTTCTTTTTCATTCTAGCGCAATCACATTAAGCCTGTTATCCTTACACACTCATAGTAGGATAGCTTGTTAGTGACTATGATCTCATCATCAATATTATATTTTTTTTTCTTTTTTTGGCACATTGGCTTAGGTGTCGACAAAATAAAAGAATTTGCATCGTTGGGCTAAGTGACCGGGAGAGGATCACTTAACTTAGAAGGAACACTCCTTTTTATTCATTTTGTTTTTCTTTTTTCTTAACTTTCTTTTAAGTCTGAGATCATTCACATATTTGCATCAGCTTCCTACGTAGTGTGTGCTTAGGATGATGCTAACTGCTAAATAAACTACTTAAGGACTACTAAAGGGCGAGAATTTAAGGCGACGACATAATATGTACTCAAATTGATCTCCATAATTAGGAGACTTAAGGTGTTATAATGATATCGATCTTGTGGAGTTTTCCCAAGTCTCCACAATCTAACCTCAATTTCATCCATAGCCTAAAACTTTCAATAGGTGCAATGTGTTTCTAAGTCAAAATTTCTAAAAATTTTAGTATGGCTCAAGAAAATGGGAAAATCAATAAACAGCATAAAACCACGCATAAAGACTCTACATGACATGTAATGCCTCAACTAACAATTAAACTAAAAATCCTAACAACATGAAATAAATAACAGAATAATAAATCTAACTAGAAAGCGATAAAATGAAATCTAGTAAAGTTCCTCCCCCAAACTTAAACCAAACATTGTCCTCAATGTTTTGACAATAGGTGGAAAAAGGAAAGATAAAACCTGTGTAGAGGTCTTAGGGACGGCTACGACCTCGTCCTCGTCCATATAAACCCCTACCATAATGAGGGTGTGGCACACCCACATGTTGCATATACTCTAGTAGATCCTTCATCCCTACTCGCAAGCATGTCATCTGATCGATCAGATCCTCCATGTTATGCTTGGTTCGTCCTGCGTAATCGTGTCACTGCTCCTGTATCTGGCAGATATGGGTCATCATGTCGACCAGCTGTCTCTGCATATTTCTAATTAGTCGGTCGCGTTCGACCTCTATATCATTACGATGTCGCAGCTCGCAAAGGACATCATCAAGTACGGTCCTAATAACAACATAGTCAAACTCTTCTCAGAACTGCTGTCCAAAAGAGGTATCTGCGAAATGATCAGTAGAAGATGGTGCAGAGTGTGCAGGTGGTTCAGGAATACGGGGTGAACGAGGTGGTGGTAGAACATGTGCCGGAAAGCCTCGCTCACTCTGGACATACTCATCATCGGTAGTACCATCAGTAGCGACATTCTCATGAATGTCCATGCGTTCCGGTTCAGCCTCAGGCTCGACACGTAAGTCATAGGTCCAATTAGCCTCATTACGCACATCGGCGCGGTCTGGGCAAGTTAAAACAACACCATCAATGGCAATGTTATGGACCATTAGTAAAAATTTCCTATCCAGTCTGGCTCTAACAAATCTCATGTTTCTACAGGCGTGAAGATCAAGGAAGCGGGGTGGTAAGGGCTCAGGGGTAGCAAGCTCTGCATTAAGCCCCAAAGCACGAGCCATGGAGGTAATCACTCCTCCAAATGAAATGGCCCCTTACTAGCGGTACGAACCACATGCATGTGGGTTATCATTAATGGGGCCGAATTAATCGATGTTTGTGCAAAAACAACATGCAAATAAATCATCTCTTTGGAATTAGTCTTATTACTATTATCCCGGCCAAAAATAGTGTCAGCCAATATTTGGCGAAAGTTGCGGATGGTCGGGTTGTGTATCTATGATGCCACATTACCCTCAAAACTATCGGTTTCAAACCCTGTCAACTTTTTCTAAAAATCCCTAACACCGTACACCCAATCTGTGTCCAATGGTACTTCGCAGATAACCCCTTCTCCATAATTAAGGGAACTTTAGTAATTTAGGAAGTTGGTTAGTTCTATACTCATATTCCCTATTAAATATTTTGAACTTAACAGTCCCAAAAGTGCTAGCAGTATCGGGCTGTACTGAGTAGATAAGGAAACTGAGAAATTATCTAGTCAACCAAGCATATGTAGCATCCTTACTATCATACCCTAAATTTTGACCATAAGACTTCACATCATTGTGCAAGCCATCACTACAATTTGGATTTACCTAATCCTCTCAAAGATTGTTGAGTATTCACCTTAACCAATGGTTAGGGTTTTTGAGCACTCTCAGAGCATTCAGGCAAAGTATCAATCAAGAATTGACATGATCTTCAACTTATCAATCCTCTCAATCATTCATAAAGGATAAGAGATCCTCCACATCAAGAATCAAGCACAAGATTGCAACATTTCAAGTTGATCAAGCCTTAAGACCATTAGTGTCACCAAATTAGGGTTTTGGTTGACCAAAGCCTCCAAAGAGAAATTTTCATCTAGGCATGAGCCAATACTTCAATATATGATTAAAGAAGCTCAAAATAACCTCATGAGTCCATTCATACGTTCAAAATAGCCTCAGGGGATGCATCTATAAAAAATCAGGAATTAGGGTTTTGACCTAATTCAGTTCCTAGGTTGACTTTTGGAGCAAGGCATGATCTAAAACTTCAAGATATGCTTTAAGGACCTCAAATACATCATATTGATCCATTCACGAGATTGGATTGATTCAAAGAACTTGATTCCTAAGCAATACAAGGATTCAAATTCACCTGGACCACAAACTAGGGTTTCTGAGAAAAAGTCAACCATACCTTTGACTTTTGAACAAAGCATGATCTCAAACCTTGGGACATAATTAAAGACACTCAAAAACACCTTTGGAGTCCATCTATTAGGTTCAATTTAGCCCAAGGACTTGACTTCATAATGGATCACAAAGTTCAAGTTTCATCTAATATAAAAAGTCAACTATGATCAAAACCAAGTTTGACTTTTGGGATTTTTTTGGCAAACATGGTCTCTTTAAGTCAAGAACAATGTTAAATTGTGATTTGGATCATGATCAATCAAGAAAAATCAAGAAAAGTGAGGTTACTTACAAAAAGGGCAACCTTGAGAAACTTAAAATTTCACTAAGTTATGGAAGGAACATGGTTTTTACCCAACTTTGTAAGGCCATAACTTGTGATCCAAGCAACCATTTTTCCCCATCCAAAGCTCAAATGATAGATCTTCTTACATACAACAAGATTGCAAAGCAGACGTACCCAAAAAAATGCATAGATTTTAAGATATGAAGCATTGAAGTTAGGGTTTCATGAGATTTTGAACTTTGACACTTAGAATTTTTTTAGGCAGAATCTGCCTCATGTTTTGTCCAACTTTGGAGGCATTTTCCATTATGATCCAAGACGAATCAAGACCAAATGTAAACATAAAAGTTGAAGAATGATATACAAGCTTTCCAAAGAGTACAAGAACATCCATTGATTCAACTTCAGCAAAAAGTTATGAGCCTCACAACATGACATGATCAAGCTGATTTTTCAAGACAGATTTTGTGCATTACTTGTGCCACACGATTTTCATCTTCAATTTTGTCATCTTACAAGCTTTGTCCTCTTCCAAGATCAGAAGGAATCTTGATGAATCACTTGATGTTTTCAACTTTGGACCCTTGAGTCAAAAATCCAACTTAGCATGTGCAAATTCATCATTACCAAAGGCCTTGAAATTCAATTTTGTTAAGTTGCATTAATGTGATGCATATAGGTGGCATGAATCAGGCACAAACCAGTCAAGATGAGTAAAGAAACATGAGTGTTCAAACCTGCAAATTTGGTTGAAGTCAAGATAAGAGAAGACTTTGGTACCATGGCATTTAAGAAAAGGCTACATGACAAAGGGCCCGTTTGTTTTGGATTTTTTTAAAAATGATTTTTATAGTGTAACAAAATTTTGTGGAAAAAAATTTACAAAGAAACTTTTCATAAAAGCTTCAAATGAAAATTTGGTTTGAATAGTTTTTCTTAAAATGTTACTTTAGATATATCAACATTTTATCGAAAAAAAATTTGGATATCAAAATTTCAAATAGCTTTTCATAAAAATCATTTTTGAGATACAACTTTTTTCAAAAGTTACGATTTCGACTATATATTGATCTTCAATAATGTATGTTTATGTTGTATGATGTCAAAATTAGTCTTACAATTTAGAAAAAATTAATATAAAAAACTTGTAATATTTTAAAAAAAATGGTTTTACAAAATCCAATTTTGAAAATACAAAAAAAAAATCTATTTTTTTAAAGCTAAAACAAATAGGCCCAAAATCCATTGGATAATAGAGTGATCCCTCATCTAACACTATTCCTCCCAAAACAAACTTGCTCTCCTATAAATAGGAGTCATTTCTGATCATTTGAATCACACCAAAACAATACCAAAGGCTTGTTTTCTCATTCTTCCTCTTTTGCTTCAAGTTTCAAAGTTCCAAAGAGCAAACTTGGAATTCTCAAAACTCTAAACCACTCAAATAACCATCCAAACACATCACAAATCATCCATTGGAGGTGTCCAAACCCTCACCTTAATCTCAAATCACCAAAATCAGAAAGTCAACCATCAAAACCTCATATTTTGACTTTTATGCATTTTTCAAGCCATATCTTGATCCAATCCATTCCAAAGCCAAACAACACTTCAAACACTCTCCAAGTAACATCCCTAAGATGCTCCAACAAGTGTTCCTCAACTGTAACACCATTTGAGGGAGTTTCCATTTTGACCACTTTTGGTTCATTTTGCAAGAAGATGCCAAATTCTGATCCAGAGGTTTCTCCTTGATTCCAAGCATCCAAATAGCTTCTATAAGGTGCATTGAAGGTTTCCAAAGCATCAAGACACATCTGTAACAACTATCTTGAAAGATCCCAATTTGCTTCAAGAGGTAAGTTTCCTCAAAACTTGAACTTGTCTAAATATGCTTTACTTTGATGTGCATTGATCATGAACATGTCACACATATCATATTTGTTATGTTGGAACTATAATTGAGCATTATTGTTGGCTGTATGAACATGTAGCATAGAACTTGCAAATTATGGCCTATTTTGAAATCACAATCGGGTTTTAAAACGTAGGAACTTTTAGAAAAATCTAAGACCACCATTGGATTCCTCATAAAATTCTAGGTAGGATCCATCTTTGTTTCATCCATTTTCATGGAGAAATGAAGAAGTTATGACCTTCTTGCAAATACACCAAAACCTGGCCTCCCTTGATCAAGAACCAGGTCATGGCGCCTTTGTCTAGCCAGGCCTAGGTCATTTTTACACTTATGTGTTTATGGGGGTGGTTTGATACACGGATGTATCATTATCCCAGTGGTTTGTGCCTGCGTGTTAAGTGTGTTTGTGTGTGCTAGGGCGTGGGTTCAACACCCACCCATGCCTTTTTTTGAACTTTCTCCCATTTTTTCATATTTTCACCTTTTTTTAAATTATTTTTCTATTTTATTTTCAAATAATTATTTTTTAAATCAAACTTAATTATTTTAAAATGAATTTTTGCACAAATATCACTCACATATTTAAATATTTTATTCACAAAAAAAATCACAAAAATAAATTTTATTTGATATATTAAAAATATTATTTTAAATTGTTTTAAATGTTTTAAAATGATTTCTTTTCTTGATTTTTCTTAAACCAAAATGATTTTAAATATTCATGTGGATAAAATATCTTTTTCATAAACCTTAATCATTGTTTATAACATGATTAATGGATTCCTTTGATAAATTATACATTTTTTTATTGATTTTCCTTTGAAAAATATCTTTAAAAAATGAAATTAGGGTTTTGTTTTGATTCAATCTTTCAAACTTCATTTCAATCATCTTGGGCCTCTATTAGAGTGTAAGACCCAACACTCTTTGTAAATAAACCACTTCATGAGCCTCTGCTATAGTATAAGTCCCATTGCGCTTTTCAAAATCACGGTGCGATCGCTATTTTCACAACAACATCTTGTGCCTCTAATAGAGTGTAAGTCACATCTTTTGTACATAAATAAACCTTTTTCTAGGGCCTCTACTATAGTATAAGTCCTTCCTCTCAGTGTTCAAAATCATCCGTTGTTTTAAAATCATCTCGGGCCTCTGCAAGGAGTGTAAATCCCAATCCTTTCTCTTTCACAACTATCCTCTGTCTTTCAAGACAAGATAAACATCTTGGGTATCTGATAGAGTGTAAGACCCAACACCCCTTTTTGTGAATAGAAAATCTTTTAGGCTCATTCATCTTGGGCTTTGTATAGGATACAAACAATCATCTTAGGCCTCTATCTAGAGTGTAAGACCCAACACCTTTGTTTCTCTCCTACTTAAGATCAAGTCATCTTCAAAATTCAAAAATTTCTTCAATTTCTTCAAAACACTAATCCGATCTTGAAGAAAACATCTGATCAATCACAATACACTTGGGTCTCTATCCAATGAATAAGACCCACCACCTTTCTCAATTCAATTCATACTTGTTTATATACTTGTTCATATGTCTGTATATATACTTGTACATATCTTGTTAAGTTTCTCTTAGCATTTAAATCATCCTCAGTTTAGACTAGTTCAAACAATATGATCCTTTCAATCAGTATAACTTAGTTCAAACAACTAGTTCCCTATTGTACAAAGGAGTTCTTCTTCCCAGTACAATTAGCCTCCTCTTGGGCTTTGTTCAATTTACTTAACCTTGAAACAATTCAATAAAGAGAGGATTATTTCCCGGTGAAACCTCTTCTTTAACCCCTTTAACCCTGGAACAGTTCAACAAAGAAATGATTATTTCCTGGTGAAACCTTTCTTGAACTCTTCCTAAACTTGGAAAGTCTCAATCCCCAGTCTCTTCTTGGGCTTCATACAAGGACCCTCAGGCTTCTTAAAAGCATCCCCAGCCTCCTCTTGGGCTTCATACAAGGACCCACAGGCTTCTAAGAAGCATTCCCCAGCCTCCTCTTGGGCTTCATGCAGGGACCCTCAGGCTTCCTAGAAGCATTCCCCAACCTCCTCTTGGGCTTCATACAAGGACCCTCAGGCTTCCTAAAAGCATAGGATAGATCCTAGTCATCTCTATCAATACACCAATCCCCAAGAGAGTCAAAACCTATAAGGCATTCGAGCTTATCCTTTAAGCCTCTTCTGATCCTCAACAAGGTTTGGTTTTCACTTTAAAACCCCCAGCCAGGGCCAGTATTCCACCAACAAATTCCTCAAGAAATTTGAGCCTTCTCTTGGAATTATCTTCCCTCAGCAAAGAGTCAGTCTTCACTTAAATTCCCTCAGCCTCCTCTTAGGCTTCATATAATGATTTTCCCATTCAGCCTCAATCTTGGGTTTTGTACAAGATAGATATAATACTCCCCCAGTTGAGTTAGTTTTCAACTTCCTTTAGCTTCAACCTTGGGCTTTGATCAAGGTACAAAATCCATCATCCCAACAGATGAGACCACGAGTCCTCTTTGTAGGAGGATATTTCTTCTATACATCATATTTCAAAACAAACAATTAAAACCTTTTTTCTAGATAATTTATGTAAGTGGCACACTTGTTGATTCAAAATCCAAATTGGAGTACCTCCTTTATCATGGCTAAAATTTCTCTTTCATCTAAGTGATTTAAATTGCAAACCTCTGGATTCTACACATCCAAGTCAATGTCCCTCTCTTAGCAAGAAAAGGTTCATAAAGGAAAATGTGGCATTGCTCTATATTGAGTTAAAGCTTATTCCTTCATGGCATTTAAATTCTTCTATAAAGGAAGATGAGGCATTGCTGGATTTCACACATCCCAGTTAAAGCAACTACCCTTATAAATTAATTCTTCAATGTTTGTGATGAATAGGTGAGATATCTCCCTTTAGAGATGATAAATTCTCTCTCAGACAAACTTTTAGCTTCAATCTTGGGCTTTGAACAAGACACAAATACTCTTTTAGCTTCAATCTTGGGCTTTGAACAAGACACAAATACTCTTTTAGCTTCAATCTTGGGCATTGATTAAGACACCAAACTTTTTTCTCCCACAGAATAGGAGCAAATACGAACGCTCTGATTTCCCTAAATCTCTTTACGGGAATACGTAGGCATAAGATTGCGAAATCTTAGCGAGTGCACTAATAAAAAATCTTAGGTCAAGTACCTTCCCAAAAATAATAGAAAACCCTGAAACAACAAAAAACATCTCCTCAAAGGAGAAACTTTCCCCAATCAACAGCAAATGGATTTAAGCAACCAAGTAATACAACAATAGAAACATATGTAAATAAAGGTTCTTATAGATTACTATAGATACTTTGGGTGTTAACAACTTCCCTTTGTATAACCAACCCCCGATCCCCGATCTCTTCGCATTTGTAAAGGAAAACATTTGCACGCAGTGTTAGTTTGAGATATCTTCCCCTTCCTTTTAAGTTTCATAGGACAAATATAGAAATCAGAAAGTAGCACTAAAAGCAGTAGTGGCCGCGTCACTAAAACCGAGCTACAGGAAAATGGCGACTCCGCTGGCGATTTTATTATCTTTTTTTAGGAGGGTTAAGCCTTGCATTGCGTATTTTTACTGTTTTATTTACTTTCTCATTTAATACCATTTACTATTTTCCATCATACTACCTGCTTATCTTCCATATTTGTTTAATTTGATTTTATCTGGGAAGGTGATTAATACACATGTGGTGAGTCAAAAAGTCCTCAGTGGACTTGAGAGCATATGCTAAGATAGGAGGTGGCAGACTGAAGAAGGCTTATAGGGAGTGAATCCCGACCAAGCTAACTTGAAAGTCCACCAAATTAGTAGAGGTACCCTTTTGGAATTACTGATGTTAAACGAGCAAGTCGTGAAAACATTACTTTTTCCACTAGGCACCCGTGAAATTGGGGATTAGTAAACACTCAACCTTGGCCATTTCTAGGACGTAGTGCGGTGACTATCGGGAATAGTCGATACGCGATACTACACTCGAATGAGATTCATTTTAGGGATATTACAGCTCTCATGAGTCAGTCAGTTTGCTGGTAATATTCTTAAGAGGGGTCAATGATTTTGGGAACCTTGTTAGAACCCGTTCTACAGGTGCAAAAAGAACCCCTAGTACATACCTTTGGGATGGGTAGACCCGTGGCTTCATGCTCGTGACGATAAACCCTTAAACCCATGTTTTCATATATTTGTGTTTGATGCATTCATGCATTAATAAAAAAATTTCAAAAAAAATATTTTCTCAAGAATTTTCAAAAGAACTAAAAAACAGGGTGTTGCAAATGTCAGAAACCGCGTTATGGATTTTGGTAGAAGAAAAACTTAGAAGTACACCTTCAGAAACCCAAAACTTGAAGACCTAAGAAGATTGGGAAGGTTGATTACTAATCCAGAAGCTTTCAGAGCTAAGTACGGAGGAATTTTGTCTCTTTTGAAAGTCAATATGGTCGAAGGAGTCCTATCTACATTGGTTCAATTTTATGATCCAGTGTACCACTGCTTCACATTTCCCGATTATCAGCTCACACCAACATTGGAAGAATACTCTTATTTGATTGATTTACCCATCATTAATTAGGATCCATTCTCTGGACTAGAACAAATTCCTAAAGATTAAATCATTGCAAGAGTCACCTCTTTGGAAATATCAGATATCAAAACCCACATGACCACCAAGGGAGGAATGCAAGGTTTACCAACTAGGTTTCTATTGGAAAAAGCCCTATACTTTGCCAGCATAGGAAACATAGTTACTTTCGAGGATAACTTTGTTCTACTCACTTATGGATTATTACTTTTCCCTAACATCAACAATTTTGTCGACATAAATGCTATAAAGATATTCTTAATTGGGAACCCTGTCCCAACTTTGCTTACAGATGCTTACCACATAGTGCATTTAAGGAACTTGTACAGTGGAGGGATGATTACATGATGTGTACCATTACTCTATAAATGGTTTATTTCCCACTTATCCAAATCTGTTGCTTTTTGGGATCTCAAAAGTGGTATGAGATGGTGGCAAAAGATCATGTCTCTCACCCATTCCGACATAGATTGGTACAATCGGGTCTATGACGGGATACAAATCATTGACAAATGTGGAAGTTTCCCCAATGTACCCCTCATTGGTACTAAATGAGGGATCAATTATCACCCAGTTTTAGCTTGTCGTCAGCTTGGATACCCAATGAAGGATGTACCTTATAACATTCATTTGGAAGGTCTTTTCTTCAAGGAAGGAGAAAATGACAGAGCACTCAAGGAGGAAATTGTACATGCCTGGCATCATGTTCATAAGAAGGGAAGAAAATCTCTAGAAAAACCAAAATGCATCTCCGCAGAGCCTTATCTCCAATGGATACAAACTAAGGCCATCAAGTTAAAAATGCCTTACCCTCGTCAGGAAGTATTTCCCTTAAAAGAGTCTATCCTCTACTTCATGAGTGACACAGAGAAACTGCAGGTCGCTTTTAACAAAACTCAACGTGAAAAGAACTCTTGGAGAAACAAGTATCAGACTGTCAGCTTGGAGTGCACAAAGATTCAAGAGTTACTAAAAGAGAAAAATGCTCTAATTGAAATACTAGAGCAACATGCTGTAGAAAGTCAAGAGGAACGAAGGAGTTTACTCTCTCCTTTCACATGGCAAAGGATCATTGACCCGACAACGGTTGAGGAGACCCGGTCAAAGAAGAGAAAAGGGGATCAACAGCCAGCATCTGGACCTTTGTCAGAGATTCCTTAGGATTCATAGGCCTAGTTTTCCTTCTTGCATTGTGTAAAATATTGTACTTTTCCCTACAAGATATTGTAATCCCTTGAATTCAATAAAAAGTTTCCATCGCTATTTGATATTTTCAACACAATTGTTAAAAGTTCTTTTGAAACCAAAAAGATCATTCTCATTTTTTTCATATCATTCATCATTCTTGCATTACACATCATTGTCATAAAGTCTCACACACGTGTCACACTTTAGAGTCAAACTGTCTCATTCGTACAATACTCGAGCCAATCGGCAAAAGAAAATGGACGATCTTGAGGAGGAAAATAGAGAGCTAAGAGAGGAAGTTAATGCTCTGAAGGAAAGTCTGTAAAGACTCAACAACATGATTGAATCCATGGCAGCAGCTCAGGATCAACCACCTCAAAGGACTGCGACCTCAGAAATTGTGTCTACACCAACGTTTCAGATATCCGTTAGTCTTCCGCAGTACAACATGCCTAAAGGTTTTCCCTGGGGCATGCCTTTCAATTTCATACCTAAGGGATCTATACCACCGGTCACTGAAAACCTAAGAGCCACAACCGAAACCTATAGACCTGAAGTTTACAAACTTCAGGTGAACAAAGATGCAAGGATTACGATAGAGACTCTTGTACCTTAAGGTTACAAACTTCAGGTCACCGAAGCGCCAAAAGTTACTGCAGTAATGTCTATACCACAACCTGTGATACATACTATCCCAGAGGAACGGATTCTTCAGACCACCCCTAGCAAGGATGAAAAAGTATACGAAAGAATGAATGAATTCCAAGAAGGGTTCTTGGAAATGCAGAAAGAGTTGTATTCCATTCGCGGACATGACTTATTTGGCAAAGATGCCGCTGACCTCTGTTTGGTCCCAAACGTCAAAATACCGCACAAATTTAAGGTGCTCGACTTTGAAAAGTACAAAGGCAACTCTTTCCCTCAAAGTCACTTGGTAATGTATGCCCGAAAGATGTCTACTCAGACAGAAAACCAACAGCTATTGATCCACTACTTTCAAGACAGTTTAACCGGTGCCACGCTCAAATGGTACATAGGGTTAAACCGTACCAAGATCAGTACTTTAAGAGATCTTGGGGCAGCTTTCGTTTAGCAGTACAAGTACAATTTGGATATGGCACCCGACAGAGATCAACTCAGAGCTATGTCCCAAAAAGATAAAGAAACCTTCAAGGAGTACGCTCAAAGATGGCGCGAAATCGTCTCCCAGATTTGTCCTCCTCTCGAGGAGAAAGAAATGACGAAAATCTTCTTAAAAACATTAAGCTCATTTTATTATGACCGAATGGTCGCCAGTGCACATAGTGATTTTACCGAGATGGTAAACATGAGGGTACACCTTGAGGAAGCAGTCTGAGAATGTCGACTGATTAAGGATGCAGAACCATCCCGTAGTAGTAAAAGATACGAGAGTGCTTTCCAGAAGAAGAAAGAGCAAGATATCAGTAATATCTCGCAGAGTAAGCAAAGGCGAAGATACCAACCTCAACAGGTAGCAACGGTATCTCCTGTTGTCAGTCCCGCGTCGATCCCGGCATATCAACCATGGGTTGCTCAGAGACAGCAAAATCAACAACCATATCAGAAAAGACAGCAACAACCTCTTCAGAAGGCTCGCCCGCAATACAATAACAACAATCGTTTTCCACGATTGCCAGGGTTTGACCCTATACCAATGTTATATGTAGAACTATTCCCACTTTTGCTAGCCAAGGGGAACGTTCAAACCAGGACTCCTCTCACAGTGCCGAACAATTCCCCTTATTGGTTCAAAGCTGATCAATCTTGCCCTTATCATCAAGGAGGACCGGTACATAACTTTGAGAACTGCCTCAGCTTCAAATATGAAGTGCCAAGGCTCGTCAAAAACGAATTTTTATCTTTCAAGGATACGAATCCGAATGTTCAAACAAACCCGTTGCCACAAAATGAAAAAGCTTCAATAAACTTGATATATGAAGGACCTGGAAGCAGTTACCAAATTTACAATATACGCCTGCTAGGAACAAATCTGGTAAAAATGCATTGCAGGCAAAGCGAGTATGGCCATGTGCTGTCTCACAACTATCATCAATGCGACATTTGTTCCAAGAACAATCAAGGGTGCATCATTGTACAAACAACTCTTCAAGAGCAGATGGATCTAGGCTGGATCCAAGATCACAGGATTCATGGAATAAATATGGCCTTGAACATCCAAACATTGTTCAAAATCATGACATCCACGCAATGAATGTCAGTCTTGTGGCAATGCATTCAAGACAAAGTCAGTATCACAATTTTTCGCTACACGACTACAACGCTTGCCTAATTTGTTCCAAAGAAAATCAAGGATGTTCTTTTGTACAAGAAGCCCTTCAGCGTCAAATGGATCTTGGATGGATCCAAGACTACCATGGAAGGAATAATCACCAAGTCAACATGGTTCATATTTTTGACATTCGTTTAATGAATACCAGCTTGGAAGAATTACATGCCAAGCAAGTCAAGCTTGGTTATCTATCAGCCCATAATTATCAAAACTGCAAAGATTGCTCTGAAAACGGTCAAGGTTGCGCACTTGTACAAAGAACTCTTCAACATCTGTTGGACCATTGGTGGCTTCCAGTCTACTAGGATGAAAGCACATAACATGTTAGCATAACCAATGGAAATCCGAACAGACACCAAAGCTGTGACATTCGCTTACTGGAAACAGATTTGGTAAAGATTCACTACATACAGAGTGGGTACGACCGGCTGTTGCAACTGCGAAAAAAAACTGGCGAGAAACTAGAACAGAAGAGTCGCCACCGAACGTTATTTATCGCGACGCAGGGAAAGGAAACGATCGAAGAAAGCCTAGAAGAGGGAGAAGATATGGTCATCGCAACCATAGTCTGGGTTCGGGAGTCGGTTACGCGAGGGGAAGGTATTATCGCCCCCATGCGTCCATCGTACTCGATGGGATCCATGCTTGTTGTCTAATCAAAGGGTGAGTTATCCTAAAGTCTACGGCTAAACGGAAAGGGAAAGGGGAAAACAAAGACGGACTCGCAAGGACTACCGCAATCCAATGCCTACTATCTTCGTGGAAGAACAAAGAATCAGATTCAACGTAGTTCGATGGACTACGCGCTAAAGGGGGAGGTTGCCCGTCGAGATATCGCATCTCGTGCCTACGTATCCTCAATCGTACGGGAAAGAGGAATCAGAGCAAACGTAGTTCGACGGACAAGTCGGTATGTGTTTTTTACGTGACCGACGAGCTCTTTTTTGAAAACGATTTGAAACCCAACAATCTTAAAGGATAAAAAAGATTTGAATTTGTTTTGTGTTTTTTAGACAGAAGTGAGTTGAGTTAGTTCATAACTTGCATTGCACCAAAGTCTATGACATAGGAACGAATGCTTCGCATATCGTCCCCAACAGGACGCATACTAAACACCCTAGAAGAATGAAGGGAGACCCCCCATTCCCCATTTCCCATGCTGAAGGCTCGTGTGCAATACACGTTGTCCTTATTAAGTGTTTTAGAATTGTTATGAGATGAGAAGAGAGAACTCAAAGGAAAATAAAACACTACGAGAATTCTATCCTAAAGTTATCATGCAAAGGTGGCCCTAAGGTTGAGGTAAGAGGGGAAGATTCTACCTAATGTTAGCATACATGGTTTGAATCCTAATTTCTATCATATTCCAAGCTTAATCAAAGATTAAGTTGGACTAGGAAGTCCTATGGGAACATGCAAAAGCAAAGCAAAAACAAGAAAATAAACCAAAATCAATAGCTACAACAGTGCTCTAGCACCTGCACAGCGGTAAATTCCAGCCAATACACCAAACAACATTCCACAGCTCATATTTCAGCACAAAAATAGGTGTAAGAAGGCAAACAACAGCATATACAATAGCACACGTGCAAAGGGACAGCAGTGGAAAACAGGGCAGCATGCATTCAAAAAATGATTCAAACATGGAATAACGAACATGCATCAATCATTACACATTCTTCAATCAAACATGATCACAATCACACCACACACCATGGTAAACAATTCTTGAAAACATCATGAAAGAATGCACATCATTTGACAAATGAACAAATTAATTCAAACATGCACTTCATGAAGTTAAACGCAAACAAACATATGCAACACAACTCCAGCAACATAAACGACAATCCACAATACACATGCTTAAGAAGTGTGTGCAACGTGTTCATCACATCAAGAAGTCAACAACGCAAACATGAACATTCATCAATGAAAACCAAAATTCGCGTGTCGGAAAATCGTGTTCATACAATGGTGTGAAGTGTAACAACATCAAAACAGCTTGCCAATATGAATCACATCAATCCATGAAGTTTAAAAGTGGAACAGAATCGAAACATGCCAAAAAATGCACAAAAATCACACTCTGCAGCAGTGTTAATCGATTAACCATTTGCAATGCAATTTGCTTAATCGATTAACAGCCCAAAAACACCAAAATTACACTGGTTAATCGATTAACCAATTTGCACTGCAAATGGTTAATCAATTAACCCTGTACCAGCAGCAAAAAATCAAGTTCGAAAATCACTTTTCAGCTGCAAAATCACTTATCCAAACATCCAAATGATCATGTAATCACTTATGCACGAAAAAATACATTGAAATACGTCATTCAATATCAATTAGATCCAACAATCATCAACAATAGTGAATCAAATTCAAGCAAATGGATCAAAACCAACAACAACTAAAGATCTACATTGTATAAGTTGGAATTAAGCTAGATTAAGCATAGATCACAGAAAAACCAACCTACAAAGCTGAGAATTGCTTTGGTAAGTGTTGCAAACAAAAATCGATGAATCCAAGTAAGAAATTCCAAGATCTATGAGCTCCTTGCAAGCAAAAGCTGAAAATCCAAGCAATAAGCTAACAATGCTCCAAAATCACTTCCAATAAGCACTTTTAAAATTCCAGATCTAGATCCAAACGAAAATCACCAATGAAATCAAGTAATGGAATGATAATGAGAGGCTTAAGCTCAAGAATTAACAAGTTCCAATGAAGAACTTGTTAATATCTATGGAAGAGCTTTGAGTGAGGTTGAAAATGGAGGTTAAGGGTGAAAAAGTGAGAGAGAATTGAGAGAATTCTGAAAAATTGAGAGTGAAAAATGATCTAGGTCATGTGAGGTTTGGAATGAATTGGTTTAAATATGGACTAGGTTAGGAATTAAGCTTGGGTTTGGAATGAGGTTTAGAGAGTGGAAATGGGAGTGGAAAATGAACTAGGAAAGGGAATCTGGAATTAGAGTGGAAATTGGGTGGAAAAAATTCAAATTAGAAGCCTCTCTAGATCCTTCTACTGGTGTGAAATTGAAATTGCTGATTTAAAATTGGAAATTCAAAAGGTGCAGTGCTGGAAAATGAGGTATTTGGGCAAATTTTACCTTGGTTAATCGATTAACCATTTTCAGTACAAAATGTGTTAATCGATTAACACAAGGAAAATTTGAATTTTGGTGCTTTTTGGAGGGAAACTTGGAAAAGTGGCCTCTGACAGCTGTTTTGAACCCCGTTAAGCCTCCGAAACTCAAAATTTGACATTGCTACTGAGTAACACCTGAAATATGCTGTGAGTTTGTTTTCGCACTCGAAATTACCAGCTGAAAATAATTGTCCGGTGTCGAATCACCTATCAAAAATAAATGTCAGAGCTTCTAGCCATCAAATCATCTAGTGAGCAAAATAAATGCTCGAAAAGACTTTGAAAGCTATCTGCTGGGCTTTGAATATTGCTGAAAATACCTCCTGAACTGATGACACCATGAGCTGATGGAAAATACCTTGATCCCATGCCCAAAAGAACAATGCAAATGCAAAATAACGATGTAGAATGAAAAGAAACATAAGCTAGTTAAAGTTAGAAAGAGAAGGCAAATTTTGAGGTATTACACCGGGTGTTACCTCAAAATTATGAACGATGCCGAATATGTTCAAAAAATAGCCAAGGGTGCTACATCGTGCAAGCAGCTCTCCAGAATCAAGTAGACCAAGGAGAAACCCAACTGTGCCTAAATTCTCAGTCAATCAATATGGTGCAAGGTTGCCCAGGGCAGCATGTAATTTACGACATTAAAAACATTGAAATGTCATTGGTCAAATTTCACAAATGTCTGTGCGAACTTGATTATTTTGGTCCGAATCACCATGATCATTCGGCTTGCAGAAAATGTCGCAGAAGCCGACATGGTTGCCTCCTTGTCCAAAATAAGATTCAAGAGTTGTTCGAGAAGAGAACCTTCACGATTTTCAATGAAAGAGAGCCTGTTAATTATGGAATTAACGAGGATGATTTCACCATAATCCATCTGCTCAATGAACCAAAATGCTTGGAGATCCCTTTTGACAGTGGAAAAATTTCCAACATCCCCGAGCTGGAACCCATTGAGGTTACTTTTGACAGTCGAAAGACCCAAATAACCCCTTTGGTCATCTACCTGCCAGGTTCAATGCCATACGAGTCAGAGAAAGCTATTCCGTACAAGTACGGTGCAACAATAATAGAAGATGGAAAAGAAGTTCCACTGCCATCCGTTGTCAACATTGTTGATATTAGTTGGGTCACCCGAAGCCGTCGAATGTTCAACAAAGAAGTTGGAGAACCTGCAAAAGAAAAGAAACCTTAAGCTAAAGTTTCTAATCAACAAATTGGTCAATCTAGCAACACAGAGCCTATGGAAAACAACGATGAAATGTTAAAACTCATCCAGAGAAGTGAATACAACATTGCGGATCAAATACTACAAACTCCTTCTCGGATATTGGTGTTATCTCTCCTACTCAGTTCAGAAGCACACATAGAAGCTCTACATAAAGTCTTTGAACATGCCTTTGTAGAACAAGATGTAACAATAGGTCAGTTCGACAACAATATTTCCAACATCACTTCCTGCAACAATTTGGGTTTCAGTGATGAAGAACTTCCAGAGGAAGGTAAGAATCATAACATGGCACTCAATATTTCAATCAATTGCCAAGACGATGTGAAATTCTAACATAGCAGATAGCAGATGTCCTAACACATGTCAAGACATTGTTCTCTGTGAAACTTTAAAACAAGAACTGAACAACAACAGGACAGATGTTTCGACATCTGTTATAACATGTAAATCAAAACTGAACTGTAAATTGCAGAATGATAAACAACACAGAATATGATAACCCAGTTCGGTGCAAATCACTTATATTCGGGGGCATAGCAAGCCAAGAATGAATTCACTATTAGTAGTATTAATTTAGAGCTAACCCCCCCCCCCCCCCCCCGTTTACAACTCCTCACTTAATCCCTATCCAGTACAATTCTATCTAGAAATCATCATCTAGATAAGAGAAGCCCATCTCAATTACTAAATCACCTCGGTGATATCTAACAGTTACAATCCCCAGCAATTACATCAATCTGTTCAATTGAAAGACATTCCTTCCAATAACAGTATTCAGCCAAGACTCTTGACTAACAACAATACTCGGTTTTGCTTAAAAGCTTCAACCAAGAACAATACTCAACTCTTGCTTCAAAGCTTCGAGTGAGAACAATATACAACCTTAATATGTCTACCACGATGCATCAAAAGATACAAAAGATACAACCTTTCCAAGTATTATAACCACATCTATACTGATGTTTGAGAAACCATGTTAGGACATCTTACCCAACATCTTGCTGTAAACTTGTTTTAGCCAAAATGCTGCCAATCAAAGACCTAACAATCTCCCCCTTTGGAAAATTCTGGCTAAAACAACCTTTGAATAACACATCCAGCTCCCCCTAAAGGAAACAACCAAGGAACACTACTACTACTTACTTCTCCCCCCTTTTTAGCCATAATATGACAAACCAAGCAACTATGCATTAAGGGCAATCAACCAAAAGCAAGCGAGTGAGTAGTATAACACATCCAACTCAGAAGCTTGTACAATCTGATAGGTTACAGTACTCCCTATGTCATACACAATTAGTCCTCCCCCTCAAGGGGAAACCCCCACACATCAGAGCACATGCAACAGAATAGCAGAAATAGCAGCAAGCAGCACAAGCATGACACACTATCATGCTCCCCCTAAGTAGTTGCATACAACAAGCAACCACAAATACTTTGCTTCTCCCAGATAGCAACAAGACATCCAAGAAGCTTGAATAACTCTAATCCAATCCATTGACACACAATGACTGAATCAACATCAACTAGTCAAGTCCACCTAGAACTTATACCAGTAGCGCAATGTCACAACATCTTGTCTGACATTACTCCCTCACCAGAGATAACTTATCACAAACTGCTTGAAACCACAAACAATCTTAATAAACAACTGCACTACTACAACAATATATCCAAAACAGAAGTCCAACTCCCCATGTCTAAGTTAACCAGTGCTCCTTTGCAAAAAGAACACCTTAAATGAATGAAAAACATAAGATGCATCTTCATGTCTTCAAGAGCGCACCCTCTGTTCAACATACCTGCTGAACACATTCACCTAATGCTTGATCCTCAAGCAATACATGTACCACACCAGTACAGTTAACAGACAGAAGTTCTCCCTCTATCTTTCTCAAATGATGCTTCTTCACCAAGAAACACCCCAAAATTACCACATGATATCCCATAACAACTTCATGATCATATAGTGAGAGTACCAGGAACACGCCCTTGAACCACAACCAACAAACTCTTGGATTGAGACCAAAACACCATTGATCCCTCTCGTCCAGAAACCATCCATACCCTGTATAAATTCACCTTGAATTTTACAGCCATAGATATCCTTGTTTCTTGAGATACAATCCAACTGAATCTGGAATGCTTCACATTCCTCAAAGAGACATACAGAGCCCCTTAGTTTGGTAGCTCGCCCAGATGTTCTTCACACTTGAAAACATCAAACACATGCTCCAAAAATCCTCAGCTTATTTGCTCCACAAGAACTAAATTGATCCACTTCTCTCTAGCATGACTTGTAGCAGAAGAAACCACCCCTCCACAAGTATTCTGACCTCAGCAAGAGTCATTCTTCTAGATAAACACCCCATGGTCCAAGACAGTCTTCAATTTATCATTCTCCCATATGATAAGATAAAATACTTCTGATTCAACTGGTGAATATCAGCTACCATATCTAGACCTTCATGCAATCAACCCATAATCCACTTCAGTCTGATACCATAGTCACACCAGACTTCCAAGACAACCCTTTACTCACCATTCTCCCGTATGACAAGATAAAATTCTTTTTAAACAAGATGTGAGTGTCAAGTTCCACACACATAACTTAGAATCCTACTCCAAGGATAACCAACCAAGATGATATTCTAACATCAGTTAGGACACCCTTCACATATCACAGACACCATACACCATGGTTCTTGATATGCTCCACCACTAGACTTACTACTGCTTAGTAATCCAACTGAAGATCTTCAGACAACACTGCGCCACCAGCTTAATGAATAAGAACTCCAGACCATCACAGAGAGATATAAACTCTCATCCACCAAACGAAGGTAATCTTCCATAATCAAATTAGAACTTCTACCACAAGATCCAAGATAGAACTGAACCAGAACCTCCTTAAGTCTTCAACCAACTACCCTTGGAACAAGACCTTGAAGATGGATTTGATGGATTTTATGGCCATATCTCACGATGAAGTCAAAGCTGGGTTGTGATTCGCTTATGATTCAAAGTATTCTTGAGTTTGTTGGGCTTTAGTAGATTATGATTTGTAGTTTGGAATTTCAAGCTTGGTTGCAATATGGTGTTATCTAGGGAGTATTATTCTTTGAAGGAGTTTGGACATTGTTAAGAGTTTCATGGTTTCAAGAATAGCAAAACAGTGGTTTGATAGCATAATCACGATACGGTCAATCATCCAAACGTCCCAATTCGAAGGAATGGTTTGTCATGATAGTATTTTTCAGGAAATGAACTAATAGATTTCAAAACTCGTGATTCAAATTGATTTAAAGATTCAGGTTGTGAATATCTAACTCGTGTTTCTAGATTCTTATTCGAGTTGTGATATCTTCCCACTTTTAAATTCAAAGAGTGATTCAAGTGGAAGATTCACTAGTTCATGAATACAAAATGCAAGGTGCTTCTTTATATGCTCATTACAAACAATTTCAAGTTTCAACATTATTTCCATATTCAAGATTTAAAGTACAAGGACATCACATGTTAAATGCAAATCACTCTCATTACAAAAGTCCATTCCAAGTTCCAAGTGCAAACTTCAAATCGATGTTCAAAGGTGATTTCTAATGTCAAAAGGACAGAGTTTTATCCAATTTCATAATAAAGTTTGAAGATTGAGTGCATGCTTAATCAAAAGCATTTGGAATTTCAAGGCCAATGTAAAAGAGAAGGTTATTTTAAATGTTTGGAATTTATCATCAAATTCAAGGTACAAAATGCAAAGGTGATCCAAATATTTCCGTGAAACATTGCAACATTCAAGTTCTTTCATTACAAGGAAATTTGAATCTAGTCCTAAAGAAGAACAAACAACTCTAACTCTATTCTCCACAAGATAACCCAAAATCTCCAAAACTTCTTGTTAAAAAGCTCCCATGCTAAGCCAAGTACCCAAAATGGTCTCTACAAGAGGTGCCCATATGAAAGCATAAACATGCTGCTACCAATTTCCGAGCTGTGAAAACAGGTTATGCTACACCGTATTATGCAAGCCTGCCAAGCTGTTGCAATTTCCGTGACCAAATTCACGCAGGCCTTGAATCCACAAGTCCTCCTGCTACAAGTTCTAAGCCTTGAAAACAATTTGAGATCCACCAAGCTTCACGAGGACTAACCATAACAATTTAATCCTGAAAAAAACAGCAGCAACCATAAAGACACGTAAGGACAAAAATCAAACATGTTGGGATAAAAACGGGAAGCGAATAAAATCGTCATCAAGCATTCAAGAAAATAAAAATCAAGTAAGGAAAAATCATACATGTTTGAACTGTTGAAAGCTGTTAAAAGCTGTATTTTTGGAAATTTTACAAGGGTAATCAATTACCCATATGTTGTTAATCGGTTACACCTGCTAGTTTTCCCAAAATAACAGATTTTAACAGCATGTCACTTTAGTTGATATTTTTTGTTATTAGTTGTTGTATTCTCTCAAGTGTATAAATACTTTGATGTAATTCCAATTCCAAATTAATGCCAATTTTAATTCATCATCAATATTACTCTCTACCCTAATTCTCTCTCTCTCTCTCTCAATTCATCTTCTTCCCCAAGTTTCTTTTCCACCATTGTTACTACCTTTAAAATTCTGCTTTTATGTTTGATGTTGTTCTAACATTTGGCATCAAGAGCTCTGGTTATTGATCCTAATATGCTGCAACAACAATGGCTACCGTCTCTAATGATCGAATTCCTACCAATCTCCCAATTCTTGATTCGAAGAACTACGACAAATGGGCGAAACAAATGAAGGTGTTGTTTGGTTATCAAGAGGTTCTTGAGATCGTCATCAATGGAGTTACACCGTTAGGGGGAGATGCTAACGATGCTCGTAGGGCTACATACAAGGAAGAAAAGAAGAAGGATTACAAAGCTCTATTCTTGATTCATTCGTGTGTTGATAACGACAATTTCGAGAAGGTTGGTGATTGTGAATCCGCGAAGCAAGCATGTGAAATCTTGGAGAAAGCGTATGCCGGTGCCGTCAAAGCGAAGGTGGTAAGGTTACAAACTTACAAACGTCAATTCGAGTTAACGCAAATGGAGGACAAAGAAATGATCAACGATTACATCACGCACATTACCCAGTTAGTGAACCAAATCAAGTCATGTGGCGAAACGATCCTTGAGCAGAATGTTGTATCGAAAGTGTTGTGTTCGTTAACATCACGTTTCGATAAAATTGTTGTGGCTATTGAGGAGTCGAAGGATCTAACGACTTTGAGCAAAGATGAGTTGCAAAGTTCGTTAGAGGCGCATGAACAAAGGATGGATGAGAGAAGTGCCGACAAAGCCAAAGCGGAGATCGCTTTGCAAGCGCGTCTACATGAGAAGAACAAGAGATCGAAAGGGAAGTGGACTTCTAAAAGTAAGAAGAATTTTGGTGGAAAAGATCCACAAAATTTAAAGAGTGAAGGAAGCTCCAAAGAGGGTAATCAAAGCACCCACAAGCCGTTTGACAAAAGTGTTGTGAAGTGTTACAATTGTTAAAAGCTTGGGCATTTTGCGAAAGAATGTCGCTCAAAACACAAGGAAAAGGATGCGGATGAGGCTAAGGTTGCTAGGGAAGAGGTAGATGATGAAGATACCCTTCTTATGATGATTACGGAAGAGAATTATGGCATTGTTGATGCTGATGGCAGCAGCTACTGTGATGACAGTTTGCGGGACAGCAGCTGTACTGTGTCGGAAAGTGGAGGAAAAATGCGTTCGGGTCGAAATGCATTACTTACCATGGGTGATGGAGTTCAAAGTAAAGACGAGTGGTACTTGGATTCCGGTTGTTCAACACATATGACGGGTCGAAAGGATTGGTTTGTGCAAATCAATCAAGCGGCAAAGAGTAAAGTCAAGTTTGCCGACGACACCACTTTAAGAGTCGAAGGGGTAGGAGATGTTTTGATCGGAAGAAAGAATGGTGGACATTCTAGGATCAAAGATGTCTTGTACATACCGGGAATTAAGTGTAATATTTTAAGCATTGGCCAATTACTTGAAAGAGGTTACTTAATTCGGTTGGAGAACAAGATGTTACGCGTTTTAGATTCAAATGGTGTGTTGATTCTAAAAGCGCCGATGGCTGCCAACAGAACTTTTAAGGTTGAGTTAAAGGTTATGGAGCATCGTTGTTTAGCTACCGCGGCAAGTAGAGATGAGTGGTTATGGCATTACCGTCTTGGTCACCTTAATTTTAGGGATCTCAAAATGTTGCAACAAAGTGAAATGGTAACGGGGCTGCCACACATTAGTGTTCCGACAGAATTGTGTGAGGAATGTGTGATGAGTAAGCAACACAAGAATGTGTTTAGCAAGGATACGGGTCGAAGAACCAAAGGCTTACTTGAGGTGGTGTATTCCGATGTTTGTGGACCGATGCAAGTAGAGACTTATGGCGGCAATCGATATTTTGTTACATTTATTGACGATTTTAGTAGGAAGCTTTGGACATATCTTATCAAGAGGAAGGATGAGGTATTTGGAGTGTTCAAGAGTTTCAAATCCATGGTGGAGCGTCAAAGCGGTCGGAAGCTCAAAATTCTCAAAATGGATGGTGGAGGTGAGTATACCTCTAGTGAGTTTGGGAAGTTTTGTGATCTTGAGGGTATTGTGCGTGAGGTGGTGCCTCCATATACGCCTCAACAAAACAGAGCTTCCGAGAGGAAAAATCTTACAATAATGAACATGGTGCGTAGTATGCTTTGTGGGAAGAAATTGCCTAAGGAATTGTGGGGTGAGGCCGTGTCTACAGCCACCTACTTGTTGAATATGTGTCCTACTAAGAAGCTGGAGAAAATTACACCAGAAGAGGTTTGGAGTGGTTTCAAACCGAGTGTGAATCATTTACGCGTTTTTGGATCGATTGCATATCGTCATGTACCGAATCAACTTAGAAAGAAGTTGGATGATAAATGTGAGAAATTGATATTTGTTGGATATCACTCTACTGGTGGTTACAAGCTGTTTGATGAGAGGAATCAGAAAATCGTGATAACCCGAGATGTCCAATTTGATGAAATCAAAACTGCTGAAACAGCAGGTGTAATCGATTACCCAAATGTTGCTAACCGATTACACCCTGCTGAACAGCAGCAGTTTGTTGATTTGTTTGATGCTGAGAGTTCCGATGCCGCTGTACCTGCACCTACTGAAGCGGAAATGGTGTTGTGAATAATGGTAGACCAGTGAGGTAAAGAGCCTTGCCTCATAGACTCCGAGATTGTGAGAGGTTCCAAGACAATGAAGTGAACAATGATGGTGATTTTGTTCATTTCGCACTTATGGCCGAATCTGAACCGGTAAATGAGGAGGAAGCCTTAAGTGATCCTAAATGGATATGTGCAATGAAAGAGGAGCTGGAATCTATTGAAAAAAATGGTACTTGGGAGTTGGTCGATTTACCACATGGAAAGAAACCGATTGGTGTGCGATGGGTCTATCAAGTACAAAGCTCGATTAGTTGCCAAAAGATTCTTGCAACGTGAGGGGATAGACTACGAGGAGGTATTCGCACCGGTGGCTAGATTGGAGACTATTCGTTTGGTTGTTGGAATTGCGCATAGCAACAATTGGGTGATTTACCAAATGGATATGAAATCTGCGTTTTTGAATGGTCCTCTAGATTAGGAGGTCTATGTGGGGCAACCACCCGGTTTCGTGATTAAAAATCAAGAGAAGAAGTACTACAAGCTACACAAGGCGTTGTATGGTTTGAAACAAGCTCCGAGAGCTTGGAACAAACGTATAGACGGCTTTCTTATTGACATCGGTTTCAAACGGTGTGTATCCGAACATGGTGTTTATGTGAGATCGGATACTATTGATGGTGTTATTATACTTTGCTTGTATGTTGATGATCTCTTGATTACGGGCAGCAATGACAAGAGTATTTCAAGGTTTAAAGTGGAGCTCATGAGTGAGTTTGAGATGACGGACCTTGGTGTCATGAGATATTTTCTTGGCATAGAGTTTCACAAGTCAAAAGTGGGGCTGCTTATGCATCAAAGAAGGTATGCTCTAGATATCTTGAAAAGGTGTGAAATGGAACATTGTAATGCTTCTAATACACCTTGTGAGGCTAGAGTTCAGCTGTCCAAAAGTGATGATGAGGATGATGTGGATCCAACACTTTATCGGAGTTTGATTGGATCGTTACGGTATTTGTGCAATACTCGACCGAATTTGGCTTTTAGTGTCGGTATTGCGAGTAGATTCATGGAGAGACCTAAGGTGTCTCACTTGGCGGCGATCAAGAGAATCCTTAGATATGTGAAAGGTACTCTTGGTTGTGGTATTTTGTTTCCCACATCGGATATGGGTCGCAAATGTACTTTACTTGGCTACACCGATTCTAATTGGTGCGGAGATAAAGATGATCGGAAATCTACGGCGGGTTACATCTTTATGTTCGGTAGTACACCAATCTCATGGTGTTCGAAGAAGGAACCGGTTGTAGCACTCTCTTCTTGTGAGGCCGGGTACATTGCGGCATCATTGAGTGCTTGCCAAGCTATGTGGTTAGTGAATCTTATGAAGGAATTGGGATGTGGTGATGATGATGCCACCACACTGTTTGTGGATAATGTTTCCGCGATAAATCTTGCGAAGAATCCGATTGCACACGGAAGGAGCAAGCATATTGAGATGCGGTTTCATTACTTGAGAGAATTGGTCGGTGATGGAAAGCTTAGATTGAGCTATTGCCGAAGCGAGGACCAAGTTGCGGATTTGTTGACCAAGGGTGTGACAAATGAGGTGTTCAAGAGACTGTTGAAGAGCTTGAGCATGATGAACTTGGAGCAACTAAAGTGAGGTGGTGTGTTGAAAGCTGTTAAAAGCTGTATTTTTGGAAATTTTACAAGGGTAATCAATTACCCATATGTTGTTAATCGGTTACACCTGCTAGTTTTTCCAAAATAACAGATTTTAATAGCATGTCACTTTAGTTGATATTTTTTGTTATTAGTTGTTGTATTCTCTCAAGTGTATAAATACTTTGATGTAATTCCAATTCCAAATTAATGCCAATTTTAATTCATCATCAATATTACTCTCTACCCTAATTCTCTCTCTCTCTCTCTCAATTCATCTTCTTCCTCAAGTTTCTTTTCCACCATTGTTACTACCTTCAAAATTCTGCTTTTATGTTTGATGTTGTTCTAACATGAACATGTCTGGATCGAAAAGGAAACAACATTATCATCTTAAGAAACATGTTCATAGCAGAAATGTTAATTTCCAAAACAAGTTCTGATCCGTAATCAATTCGCGGATCCTATAAAATAAGCAGACAAGCATCGAAGAGGGGACAATTCATGACACGCAACATTACATCAGAAAATTCATACACACCTACCGTCATCCATACACAAACCATCCACAAACATCATTCACATTCATGAACAGGGCAGAGAACTTTGTCCAGAAACGATACACGCATGGCGATGAAAAAGTATCGGTATACAAAAGTCATACACAAGAAAAGTTTCACGAGATACTCGCACCAGTGACAACACTCACGTTTTTGCACTACAGAAGGAATTCAAAGATTCACACACACCACAATTAAAAGAAATTCATAGAAACATACATATACGCATTGAAGAGGAAGAAGAGAATGTACCTTCGCAATTACCGACTTTGCCGACACTGCCACGACGAATTCTTCGAAGGTACATAATTGTTACAACTCTCACGTTTAAGCTTGCGAATTTCTTCTTAGATTACTTCAATTTATTGTCTTTGATTTGGATTTCTGAATATCGATTGCGTAAGCTAGTGTTTGGTTTCGATTGTTGTTCGTATTATGAGATTGAGAGGCGAGGGTTAGGGATTCGCGAGAGAGAAAGGGACGGCCATGAGAAAAAGCCGGAGAGAAGCAAGTGATTGATGGAGTGAAGGAGATTGAGAGAGGATAATGATTTGTGGCGAAGATTATGAAAAGGAAGTACTGAGAATCAAGAAGAGTTCGGTTAGAATTTGAGAATTAGGTTTTAGCCCCTCTGGAATTAGGTTTGTGTTTTGTTATACCTAGCCGTGTGGAAGTGGAGCTCCCCCTACCCGTACGTAGAAGAACCTGATCTGAAGCATTTTTATCTCGTTGAATCAGTTTGGTATCACGAACCTAATTTTGTTTGCTTATTTTTAGATCCCAGTTTTGTGTAGCCACAATATATTATCGAGTATCGACTCACTTTCAGCATGCGTTTTTGGGCAATACCTACGTTTGGGATTATTTTAATTAAAAAAAACAAGAGTTTTTTTCATTTATTTCTAGTATTTTTAATTCTATTAATTATTTATTTCTTAGTTTATTTAGTTCATTATTTGTTTATTAAATGTTAAAAAGAAAAAACATGTTTATGTTTGATTAGTTATTTTCTTGATTTGATCTTATTAAATATCGGTATTTAACTTGATGAATCGTGTTTTGACTTTGATTTTCTTTATTTGATTATTTTGGAAGTGTGAGTATTACATTGATTATTTATTCGTTTGTTCATATGTTCCTGTAGATTGTTTGGTTCGATTTAATTTTTGATCAAGATAGACATAGGATCAAACTACTGCATGATAGCCTTTGCTCTTTACTTCCCATTCCAAAGGAAAGGATCCCTTGTTGACTGCCACATCATACTTAGCCTAGCTTTAGGTCCTTCCCTTTTATCCTAGCCTTAGGATTAGAGTCGGCGTGCTCTATGTCTTGCCATAGACATTTTCCCCCCTTTTTATCCCAACCTTAGGATTGGAGTCATCGTACTCTTCGCATGTGTTCTGCCATGGACACTTCTTACTCCCTTTAACTTTACCTTAACCTTGGAGTCGCCGCACTCCATGTAAGCGTCTTGCCACGGATGCTTACCTCCCCCTAGAACCTTGACCACAGTCAAGAGTTCCTCACCCTCTTTGAGGAAAACTACGAATGCTCTGATTCCACTCCCGTCAGGATACGTAGGCATGAGATGCGATGTCTTGGCGAGCATACTTAGATATTAACCCCTAGGTCTTTCCCTTAGCACATAACCTTAGCAAGAAAATAATAATATAACACAAATAAAACAAGAGGTTCCTGTAGAGTACTACAGATACTTAGGATGCTAACACCTTCCCTAAGTATAACCAACCCCCGAACCTTAGATCTCTAGCTGTGTTCTTACATAGCGCAATTAGGGCTTTCGACCTTTACCCTTTCCTTTAGATAAATCAAAGTTCGGTGGTGAATTAAGATTTGTGATTCAAGTTAATCAATAGCTTGATATCCGATTCTCACTACGACACACAACTATACCAAAGGAATGCCATTTTCCTTAAGTAGAGCAATCTGCAGAAAGTCAGAGATAACTGCCACTTATCCTAGACCTCCAAGACGAGCAAGATCACATGCTCCTATGTACCTAGATCAGAAATAAACTGACCCAAGCTGTGCCATCACCAGCACCATATTCTGGACAAGTCTCTTGCCAGGACACTTTCTAGGTAAGCATCAGATGCTTCTAGTAACAACTAGAACACACCTGCTGCACTCCAATACTCCTAGATCAGAAATAAACTGATCTAAGAGATATTCATCAAGATTATGATGTCTTCTTCTTCATATTCAACAACACCATTGTCTAGACCAGTTTCTTGCCAGGAAACTCTCCAGAGATCAGTTGCTTCTGCCACACCAGACTGAAGCAGATTCTTAGGTCAACACCTAATAGATCCAAAATTGTATGCAGTACCTCTCCCATGATTCTGCACAAACTCTGATGAAGAAATGTTTCAACATCTTGTTGAACATCAGCAATCTTGAACTTCAAATACAAGAATAATCAATTAAATACTTGTGAATTTCACAAATAGCAATTGATCTTAAATCCTTGTTTAATAACCCCGTTTCACTGTTGAAGCCAAACTCCAACAGATCATTCCATGAACACTTATCAAGTATTCAATCTTTGCAAGTGTCTTCAAAGTGTTGAGATACCAAGGCTGCCACCCTTGACTCAAGTAACTAAGATTCTCTCTGAACGAACCCTATCTACCTCAACAGTTTTGAAATCTCCATTCAGATTGGATTCGTCCTTAGGATTAAGAAAGATGATTCCTTCCTTGCACTTTTGGATGGTGAAAATAAATCACCTCCACTTTCTTCAGGTTTATGTTTCACAAAAACACCCTCTAGTCAGAAGAGTAACTAGAAGACTCCAGATGCATGACTGAGATGCCTTTATGAGTGGACTTGAGAGAATTCTCAAGTATCTTTGACAACATAGCCGAACAATAATTTATCAAATTCCTAGAGCAAGAACTTTATAAACTTAATCTCAACTCACCTTCTCTTCCACTGACTTCAAGATACACAATGGAACCAAGCTTCCAAATACCAAGTCACCATGACAGACATCTACCAACAACTCTCTCTATTTCATCGCTCCCGACTTTGGAATGAAAAGATGCATATATCTTCAAATATAGCAACCAACAGTTGAGATCTTCCACTATCTTTCTTCAGTCACAACTCCAGAATCCCATAAATACCAGAGTTCTTCCATCAGAAAAATATGCAGTGGAACCACCAAGGAACATCTTCAACAGGCCCTAATAAGATGTCAGAACATCTTATAAGACGCCCCAACAAGAGAAGTAGCCATTTCTCCTGCAGTTGTTGTAGCAGCCTCTTAGAAAACATGAACAACCAACCGTGGTTGTTACCTTCGATCCAGAACATTTATCCCATCCATTAATACCCTTGAGTATGTCTAATTTAAATCTGATCTCCAAAAACTCCTCCTTGTTTAAAGCGCCAGAAAGTATCTCCCAAGATCTCATCCAGAAACAGACAGGATGCCTGCTCTGATACCAATTGAAATTCTGGCAGAGCAGATAGCAGATAACACATGTCAAGACATTGTTCTCTGTGCAACTTTAAAATAAGAACAGAATAGTAAACTGATATTCAGAATATCAGCAACAGCAATAGGACAGATGTTTCGACATCTGTTACAACATGTTAATCAAAACTAAACTGTAAATTGCAGAATGATAAACAACATAAAATATGATAACCCAGTTCGGTGCAAATCACCTACATCTGGGGGTATACCAAGCCAGGAATGAATTCACTATTAGTAGTATTAATTTAGAGCTAAACTCCCTCGTTTACAACTCATCACTTAATCCCTATCCAGTACAATTCTCTCTAGAAATCACGATCTAGATTAGAGAAGCCCATATCAATTACTAAATCACCTCAGTGATATCGAATAGTTACAATCTCCAGCAACTGCATCAATCTGTTCAATTGAAAGACATTCATTCAATAACAATATTCAGCCAAGAGTCTTGACTAACAACAATACTCGGTTTTGCTTAAAAGCTTCAACCAAGAACAATACTCAACTCTTGCTTCAAAGCTTCGAGTGAGAATAATATACAACCTAAATATGTCTACCACGATGCATCAAAAGATACAAAGGATGACTTACAAAGTCACACAAAAGAGACTCTTAAAACCCTAAACCCTTATGTTGCACATACGGTTTTCTTGTTGTGAATGCTTGCTTCCTTTAGGTCTAGCAAGTCCTTATTTATAGACTCTTGCAGAATGGGCTTGGAATCTTCAATCAGGTCCAATCTTCAAGTTGTAAATCTTTTGCAAAATCTTCTCCACAAAAATAGGAACACATCTTTTATAGTTTCCTAAGAAGTCTCAAAGATCCTCTTTATGAAATCCAATTAAATCTGCACTTTGTTCCTAATAAATCTCCTTGACCTGTGCATAATGATGAGGTATATCTCTAAGATTCTCATCAAATAAAATCAAATTTGTCAAGAGATATAAAACAGAAGCGCCTACTCTACCAGACAAAGATGTCATGACATTGTCTTCGACATCTTTTTGAAAATCACATAACAGCAACGCCTGCAGTACCAGACCAAGATGTCATGACATATGTCATGACAGTAATACTGTCATGATAGTTGATAAAGATGCTTCAACATCTTGCTTGACATCTTGCCCAGTAGTATAACCACATCTATATTGATGTCTGAGCAACCATGTCAAGACATCTTACCCAACATGTTGCTGTAAACTTGTTTTAGCCAAAATGCAGCCAATCAAAGACCTAACACGACGCTTTAGCTAGCGTAATGGTCGACACAGGTTCATCATTAAACGTCATGCCAAGGTCAACTCTGGTACAATTATCTTTTCAAGGTACTCCCATGAGAGGTAGTGAGATCATAGTCAAAGGTTTTGACGGATCCAGGAAGACAATTATCGGCGAAGTCGCCCTTTCCATAACCATTGGTCCCCACACTTTCCAAGTCACCTTCCAAGTCATGGACTTCCGAGCGGCATACAGCTGTTTATTGGGATGACCTTGGATACATGAAGCAGGGGCAGTCACTTCAACACTTCACCAAAAGCTGAAGTTTGCCAAGAATGACAAGTTGTTCATAGTATGCAGAGAATCGGCTTTAATTGTAAGCAATATATCGTCATTCTTATATTTAGAACCAGAAGAGGTTATTGGAACTCAATTTCAAGCATTCTCTGTGAGCAATGAGAATCATCAAGAAAAAGTAACGTCGATTTCCTCGTACAAAGACGCTCTCCAGATAATGGGAAGCAGTGACATAAAAGGATGGGGACAAATTGTGATTCCTGTTGATAACAAGACAAGAAAATGTCTTGTTTTTTCTCTAGAACTTACAAAGACTACAAAAAAGGATGATGCCACTCAACCTATTCAAGATTTCTTCCACAATGGAGGCTTTCTCCACCCAATTTCTCAGGAAGTCCACACCATCGAGGAAAATAATTCTTCTGATACAGATGAAGAATGGAAATCCTATTTCAACGATGAAGGATATATATCTCAAGAAGAAACATACATGCCATTTTGCTCTCCGAAGCAAGGTTAGAGATATATACCAAGATCAGACGTCAGAATGATCTACGGAGATTGCGATCCTGAGGAATGCGTGCTTCACCCAACTCATTGGAAGAAGATACTCTGATGAATGACAAATTTGATTATAACCCGTATGATCCCATGGTTAATTTGCCCATCTGGAAACCTTACATGGAAGACTCAGGGAAAAAGAGTCAGCCAGAGAATGCATATCTGCTAAATAAACTTGAGAAAAATCCACTTGTTCTCCCAGAGTCGTGGAAACCTTACCAGGAAAATTCTGAAAATGTCAAACATCATGTTGATGAAGTTGCAAGAATCGCAGGACGAGAATTTTTCAACTTTGCATTTCCTGAGGTCAATGCCATTGAAGAAGATGTTTCATCTATCCCCTCAGAAACTTGGGATACTTTGTGGCAGCCAAGCGACAAGTACGACTTTCTAGTGAAATATACTGCTCTGGAAAGCTCTCACATCAGATATGAAGACATCCAGCCAACAGGATGGGGATATCCTCTTGAAAATGAAAATACTGGTGAAGATACAACAGATGAGTCCTCTTATGATAACTCTGTATGGGAAGAAGACTCTAGTGATCCAACTCCTCCAGAAATTAGTGTCATTACTGAAGACAATCCTGGAAGAAAAATACTGGACTTTTTGATCCATAGAGGAGTTCGTCACAATTGGGTTGCGGTTGATGTCCCGAATATCGTTCATAAATCAAAGTAATTGCCTCATCTTTGTTTTAACCTTTCATTTTGCCCGGATGAAAAAGATGTTTTATAGGGCTTGCTTTCCTGTAAATACCCCTCTTCGCTTCGCCCAGAGTGAAAGAGTTTTTTTTATAGGGTTTGTGTTTCAAGAATCGACAAATCATAAATAAGAATGTCATTCTGAATTCCTGCACTTATTGCTGTTTTCACTTCTTGCTTTTTTCAGAAAATGGCAATCCTAAAAAACAACCCAAAATAAAAATAAACATTTCATTCTCTCTATCTTTTCTAAAAAAGAATCATCACGTTATGCAGATTACTTATTTTAAACCCCATTGAAACATACGATCTAATGCCTTCTCCCAACTTTGAGTTCCCGGTATTTGAAGCCGAAGAAGAATGGGACGAAGAAATTCCAAATGAGATCTCTCGATTACTCAAAAATAAGGAGAAATCCATCCAACCTTACAAAGAACCATTGGAAAGAGTCAATTTGGGTTCGGAAGAGGAGAGCAAATAAGTTAAGATTGGAGTACTACTCAGTCCAACCGTTAAAGAAGGCCTGATAGAACTGCTAAAAGAATTTTCAGATGTGTTTGCTTGGTCCTACCAAGACATACCAGGGTTGGATAACAGCATCGTGGAACATCACTTGCCACTAAAACCAGAATGTCCTCCGGTCAAACAAAAATTAAGAAGGACTCACCAAAATATGGCCATCAAAATTAAGGAATAAGTGTAGAAACAGATCGACGCAGGTTTCCTTGCCACCTCAGAATATCCTCAATGGCTAGCTAACTTAGTTCCAGTTCCTAAGAAAGAAGGAAAAGTAAGAATGTGCGCAGACTACAGGGATTTAAAAAAGCAAGTCCAAAGGATGATTTCCCGCACCACACATTGACATGCTAGTTGACAGCACAACAAAATTCAAAGTCTTCTAATTCATGGATGGATTTTCGGGCTATAATCAAATCAGAATGGCGCCAAGAGACATGGAGAAAACGTCATTCATCACCCCATGGGGCACCATTTGTTACAAGGTAATGTCGTTCGGTCTAAAGAACACAGGAGCAACTTATCAAAGGGCTATTACAACTCTGTTTCATGACATGATGCATAAAGAAATTGAAGTGCATGTTGATGACATGATTGCCAAATCAAAAACAGAAGAAGAACATGTGGAAAATTTGTCAAAACTATTCGAGCATCTAAGAAAATACAAACTCCACTTGAATCCCAATAAGTGCATATTTGGTGTTCGTTCAGGAAAACTTTTGGGATTCATCGTCACCCAAAAAGGAATTGAAGTTGATCCAGATAAAGTCAAGGCCATTCAAGAAATGCCTGCTCCAAAGACTGAAAAACAAGTAAGAGGATTTTTGGGACGTCTGAATTACATCTCGAGATTCATATTCCTCATGACCGTGACATGCGCTCCAATTTTCAAACTACTAAAAAAAACCAAAGTTGTATATGGACAGAAGATTGCTAAAAGTTTTTCGACAGCATCAAAGAATATCTGCTAAAACCGCCTATTTTGTCCCCTCCAGTGGAAGGAAGACCACTGATCATCTACTTAACAGTCCTGGAAGACTCCATGGGACATGCCATTTATTACTTAAGCAAGAAGTTCACGGACTGTGAAACTCGTTACACTATGCTCAAGAAAAATTGCTGCACTCTAATTTGGGCAGCTAAACGTATTCGCCAATACATGATTTGTAACACTACTTGGTTAATCTCCGAAATGGATCTGATCAAGTACATCTTCAAAAATCCTGCTTTAACGAGAAGGATTTCCCGTTGGCAGATGTTGTTATGAGAATACAACATCGAGTACAATGCTCAGAAAGCCGTCAAGGGAAGTGTTTTGGCCGATCATCTGGCTCATCAACCGATTGACGATCAGGAATCTATCAAATTTGACTTCCCAAATGAAGATGTAATGTATCTAAAAATGAAAGATTGCGATGAACCGCTACCAGACGAAGGGCCAGAGCCAAGATCCCAATAGGGACTAATATTCGACAGAGTTGTCAACACTTATGGAAATGGAATTGGGGCAATCATTGTTTCACCTCAGGGTACCCACATTCCTTTCACTGCCAGATTGGCATTCAAATGCACAAACAATGAGGCTGAATATGAAGCTTGCATCATGGGTCTCGAAGAAGCTATCGACTTAAGGATAAAGAACTTGGATGTGTATGGAGACTCAACCTTGGTTATAAATCAGATCAAAGGAGAGTGGGACACACATCAAATTGGGTTGATTCCTTACAAAGACTACCCAAGAAGGTTGTTACCCTTCTTCAACAAGATTGATTTTCATGATATTCCTAGTGAAGAAAACCACATGGTTGATGCACTGGCTACTCTCTCTTCCATGATTAGTGTGAATCAATGGAAGACATACCCAATATTGACATAATGCACCTTGATAGGACCGCTTACATATTTGCAGTGGTTGCTATCATCAATGACAAACCGTGGTATCATGATATCAAATGCTTCCTTCAAAGATAGGAATACCCGCCTGGGGCATCAAGAAAGGATAGAAAAACTCTCAGAAGACTAGCTTGTAATTTCTTCATGTATAATGATGTGCTATATAAAAGAAACTTCGACATGGTTTTACTCAGATGCGTGGACAGACACGAAGCAAACATGTTAATGAAAGAGATTCATGAAGGCTCCTTTGGCACTCATGCCAAAGGACACACAATGTCAAGAAAAAATCTAAGAGTGTGATATTATTGGCTGACAATGGAATCCGATTGCTACAAGTACATGAGGAAGTGCCACAAGTGTCAGATTTACACCGACAAAATTCATGTACCGCCAACGCATCTCAAAGTTCTTTCTTATCCATGGCCTTTTTCTATATGGGAAATTGACATGATTGGCATGATTGAACCCATGGCTTCAAACGGACATCGGCTAATTCTGGTAGCCATTGATTACTTCTCCAAATGGGTCGAAGCAGCATCATACACTAATGTGACCAGACAAGTGATGATCCGATTTATCAAGAATAATCTCATCTGCCGATATGGTGTTCCAAGCCAGATCATTATTGATAATGGACTGAACTTGAACAACAACATGATGAAAGAATTATGTGCTAAGTTCAAAATTAAACACCATAACTCATCTCCCTACCAGCCTAAAATGAATGAAGTGGTAGAAGCAGCTAACAAAAATATCAAGAAGATCATTCAGAAAATGGTTGTAACCTACAAAGATTGGCATGAGATGCTACCATTTTCTCTTCACGGTTATCGCACATCCGTCCACACTTCAACATGGGCAACCCCTTTCTCTCTAGTATATGGCATGGAAGCAGTGCTCCCCATAGAAGTAGAGATCCTGTCAATAAGAGTATTGATGGAAGCCAAGCTAACAGAAGCTGAACGGAGTCAAAGCAGATACGACGAACTGAATCTAATCAAAGAAAAGAGAATGATGACTTTATACCATGGTCAATTATATCAACAAAGGTTGAAGAAAGCTTTTGACAAAAAGGTCTGACCTTGGGTATTTAGAAAAGGCAACCTCGTGCTCAAAAAGATCCAATCAGTTCTCACTGATTCCAGGGGAAAATTGACTCCAAATTACGATGGCCCCTATGTTGTTAAGAAAGCCTTTTCAGGCGGTGCCTTGATACTCGTAACCATGGATGGGGAAGAATTTACCTACCCCACAAATGTTGATGCATTTAAGAAATACTTCGCCTAAATAAATAAAAAAGAGCGTCTCGATGCACTGAAAACCCGAAAGGGCGGTCCAGGCAAAAATTAGAGACATACACAGAAAATAAACATCCCGATGGATTTAAAACCTAAAAAGGGGAAATCAAGGCAAAAATTAGGGATTTATGGCAAGTAACTGCATTTGACTAAGATTGGACATCAGAAGCGACGTCAGCTGTCAAGAAATCCTCAATCAAAAGTCATCTTCAGCTGAATCTCAAGAATACTCAGAATTCAAAGTTGGTATAAGGATAGTGGTCATTATGTTTCAATGTAACCCCTTTCCCTTTAAATTACCATTTTCTAAACTTTTTAATGCTCCATGGAATCACACATTAGGCTGATTACCATTCTATCAATAAAAATTTGAGCCCTTGTGCCCCTTTGTTTGCAATTCTCATTTATTCTGCTTTACAAAATGACATTTTAATATGATCAACATTCTTGAAACAAAAAAAAAAAGAATTTACTTTTATTTTCAAAACGGAAATTTCAAATTTACATTTGCATTTAAAATAAAGATGGCAATTTCCTTTTGATTAATGAACATGAAAGGAACATCGACAGCTTCTCCGAAAACAATTAAACTTCAAAATGCAGAATCAAAATATTTCTTGTAATTAGTATATCCCGAGAGGAGGATCAATTACTTCAGATTGATGAGATGGAGTATCCCACCTATCACTCCCCAGGAGTCGCATTTTGTTATTCCCAAGAATAAGAAAAGTTTAGCAGCAGGAATTTGTTATCTCAACAGATCAACAATACTTTTTATCCCCCCAGAGTGGCCGGGTATCCAGTTGTACTTATCACCAGTCCGTATGTCATGTCTGTTTTGTCAGCATAAGCATTTCATACATACATCATGCATAATTGATTCATGTTCATATTCATTTTGCATCTCATATTTTCAATCACTTTGGTCATGTCTATCTCCGAGTGATAAATGTCCTCTCTTCATTAGAGTTGTCAGCCTTAGGAAGAAAAGGTATATTCTTTCTAAAAGTCCCCACTGAGTTTGATCATCGTGTAAGATTTTTCTTTCCACATTTGGATAGGATAAAATCCCAGTTTGAGTTCTATCCTCATAAAAAAATGTCTCGTCTAAACAATCTCTCTCCAGTTTATTTTTGGGTTAAAATCGGTCCTCGACCACTTTGATAACTTGAACCTCTGAAAGGCAATAAGACATTGGTTATACACCTTTGGAACTTCGCTTTTTGCCATTGAAGATAATATTTTGCTTTCCTGGATTAAGGAAAATCCCCCGCGGAAGCTTCTCAACAAAAGACTCTTACCAATATGGACATCACATCCTCCAAGAAATCCCTACCGATCGGCAAACAAAGAAGTCTGTCTTTGCCCCCTAAATTCCTAATAAGTCGACAAATGACAGTCTCTCCCAAAGAAGTTTGTCCTACTTTAAAGGAAGTCATCAGAACCTCAAAATCAAATTACATCACAGATAACATTCCTTGTCAAGAGAAGAACTCGACAAGAAGAAACCGAGACCAGTTCCATGGCTGAAAGACCAAGATCGAGGGGAGGTTTATTTTAAGAAACTGAGACCAGTTCCATGGCTGAAGACCAGGATCAAGGGGAGGTTTATTTCAAAAGAAACTGAGACTAGTTCCGTGGCTGAAGACCAGGATCGAGGGGAAGTTTGACCATTTTTCTAAGTGGCATTACTTAGTAAAGAAGATGGATGAGCAAATCAGCTACCATTCACATTCACAATTAAAATTTCGGGTATTATGATATTTAATCCTCTTTTACCATGAACGTCTGAATATCTTCGTCATTCACACCTTCAGGTCCAAGAAGATTAAATAGGGGCATCTGTCATACCCTAAATTTTGACCATAAGACTTCACATCATTATGCAAGCCAACACTACAATTTGAATTTACCTAATCCTCTCAAAGATTATTGAGTATTCACCTTAACCAAGGATTAGGGTTTTTGAGCCCTCTTAGAGCAATCAGGCAAAGGATCAATCATGAATTGACATGATCTTAAACTTATCAAGCCTCTCAATCATTCATAAAGGATAAGAGATCCTCCACATCAAGAATCAAGCACAAGATTGCAACATTTCAAGTTGATCAAGCCTCAAGACCATCAGTGTCACCAAATTAGGGTTTTGGTCGACCAAGGCCTCCAAAGAGAAATTTTCATCTGGGTATGAGCCAATACTTCAATATATGATTCAAGAAGCTCAAAACAACCTCACGAGTGCATTCATAAGTTGAAAATATGCTCAGGGATGCATCTATAAAAAAATTAGGAATTATGGTTTTGACCTAATTCAGCCCCTATGTTGACTTTTGGAGCAAGGCATGATCTAAAACTTCAAGATATGCTTTAAGGACCTCAAATACATCATATTGATCCATTCACAAGATTGGATTGATTCAAAGAACTTGATTCCTAAGCAATACAATGATTCAAATTCACCTGGACCACAAACTAGGGTTTATGAGAAAAAGTCAACCATACCTTTGACTTTTGAACAAAACATGACCTCAAACCTTGGGATATGATTCAAGACACTCAAAAACGCCTTTGGAGTCCATCCATTAGGTTCAGTTTAGCCCAAGAACTTGACTTCATAATGGATCACAAAGTTCAAGTTTCATCTAATATAAAAAGTCAACTGTGATCAAAACCAGGTTTGGCTTTTGAGATTTTTTTGGGCAAACATTGCCTCTTTAAGTCAAGAATAATGTTAACTTATGATTTGGATCATGATCAATCAAGAAAAATCAAGAAAAGTGAGGTTACTTGCAAAAATGGCAACCTTGAGAAACTTAAAATTTCAGTAAGTTATGGAAGGAACATGGTTTTTACCCAACTTTGCAAGGCCATAACTTGTGATCCAAGCAACCATTTTCCCATCCAAATCTTAAATAATAGATATTCTTACATACAACAAGATTGCAAAGCAGAAGTACCCCCAAAAATTGCATAGATTTTAAGATATGAAGCATTGAAGTTAGGGTTACATGAGATTTTGAACTTTGACACGTAGAATTTTTTTAGGCAGAATCTACCTCATGTATTGTCCAACATTGGAGGCATTTTCCATTATGATCCAAGATGAATCAAGACCAAATGTAAACATCAAAGTTGAAGTATGATATACAAGCTTTCCAAAGAGTACAAGAACATCTATTGATTCAACTTGAGCAAGAAGTTATGAGCCTCACAACATGACATGATCAAGCTGATTTTTCAAGACAGATTTTGTGCATTACTTGTGCCACGTGATTTTCATCTTCAATTTTGTCATCTTACAAGTTGTAGTACTGGAAGCTTGCTCACCTGTAAGTTCTATCAACTTTCTTTTACATACTTGTATACATTTCATCTGTATATATATGCCTGTATATTATCTTGCTTAGAGTTTTCCTCGACAATTAGGTCTAGGATTAGATTCAACCAGTGGTTACTCTTTCAACACAGTCAAAACTAGTTCCCCATAGGAAATTCCAGATACAGTCTTGCCTCCTTTTGGGCTTATACAATATGGAACAGAGAAATGCATTATTCTCGGTGAAACTTTTCTCAAGACAGTCACTACTGGAAATTTATCTAAGAAATTCATTTCCCCCAGATAGGATTAATTCCCGGTGAAACTTCTCTTGAATTTCTTCAAACCCTAGAACTGTTCACTAAAGAAAGGATTATTCCTGGTGAAACCTTTCTTGAACTTTTCTTAGGTTTGGACGCACAGGCTTCCTAAAAGCATCCCCAACCTCCTCTTGGGCTTTGTACAAGGACCCTCAGGCTTCTTAGAAATTCTCATGCCTCCTCTTGGGCTTAGTACAAGGACCTAAATACCTCCTACAGGTATAGGATAGAACTTAGCCACCCTTTGATAGTTCAATTCTCCAGAGAGTTAGAATCTCAAAACATCAGCACAATTTAGGGTTGATTCTCATCCCTTAAAACACCAGATAAACCTTTTCATACCAATAGACTTGGACGGTCTCACCTCCTTTTGGATCTCCAGAAACCCTCAAGTTTCCTAAAAACGCAGGAAAAACCCTAATCAATCACCAACAGAGTTAAAACCTCTATAGGTTTCAAAACTCAATCTAAACTCTCACTTTAATTTTCCCCAGTTAGGATCAAATTACTATCAATAAACCCTCAGTCAGAACCTCAAGGCATCTGATATTTCAACTCTTCTGCAATCCTCAGCAAGAGTTGATCCCTCAATTTGAACTTGTCATACCCCAAATTTTGACCACCAAGATTTCCCATCATTGTGGAGATTATTACCACAATATGGATGTACTTTCATGCCTCATCAATCTCCTCAGGGATTGTTAGGCATTCTTTACAATCAAATATTAGGGTTTCAACCTCGCTCAGAGCATTTAGACAAAAGATCAATCAAGAATTGACATGATCTTCAACTTTTCTAACCTCTCAAACATCCATGGAGGACCAAGAGGTCTCCCACATCAAGGATGAAGCACGAGGTTGCAATATACCAAGTGGATCAAGCCTCAGGATTGCCTGTGTCACCAAATTAGGGTTTGGTCGACCAGGGTCCCCAGATGAAAAATTTACATCAGGGCATGAGCCAATGCCTCATTGTATGGTCTAACAAACTCAAAAGGATCTCAAGAACCCATCCACAATGGCAAAATCACCTTGAAGGTCCATCTAGCAAAAAATCAGGAATTAGGGTTTTGACCTAATTCAACCCTTGAGTTAACTAGTGAAGTGAGGCATGGCTTGAAGCTTCAAAATGAACTTAAAAGACCTCAAATACATCATATTGGCATGTTTACAAGATTTTATTAACTCAAAGAGCTCAAGTCAGAAGCCACAAGAGCTCAAAACCATCTGATCACAAATTAGGGTTTCTGATGGAAAAAGTCAACCCTACCCTTGACTGTTGACCTACCCTTGATCTCAAACCTTGGGGAGGGATCCAAGAAATTCCTAAATACCCTTGGAGGCCATCCATGAAGTTTAATCAAGCCCAAGGATTGATTTCACAAAAGGATCACAAAGTCAAAATTTCATCTGATGAAAAAGTCAACTGTACAAAAATCCAAGTTTGACTTTTTGGATTTTTGGTAAAACAATGTTCCTTAACCCTAAAACAATGTTAATATGTGATTTGAATCATCATTCATCAAGAAAAGTCAAAGAAAGTGAGTTAACTTGTTAAAGGGGTAACCATAAAAAACTTAGAATTTTTCTAAGTTATGGAACAAAGTGGCTAGGGTACCCAACTTCCAAGGACCATAACTTGAGATCCAAGCAACCATTTTGGGTGATCCAAAGCTGGATTTGTAGGTCTTGCTACACTCTACAAAAGCTTCAACTACGTCAAGCTCCAATTCTTCATGGATTTTTAGTTATGGAGTGATCAAAGTAGCTGAAAATATGAAAAATACACTTTTCCAACACTAAGTGAAAATCTGCCTAAGTTACCAGCCTTGAACATCAATGTTCATGAGGTTTTTTCAATTGGATCCAAATAGTTTCAAGACAAACTATGATCACACATGTGCTGTATCATATGTGAGCTTTCCAATGAGCCCAAGAACATGAGAAAACTCCACCTGAGCTAGAGATTATGACAGCTGCAACATGCCTTGCTGCAAACTGTTTTTGCAAGGCAGATTTGTGCTTTAGTGCTCGAATTGATCAATTTGGGCAAATTCAAGCATGGTTATCCATCTGCGCACCTCAAGGGGGAACAACCAAGGGACAAACACTGATTCATCAGCCTCACAAGTCGATGAATCTATGTTTAGGCATGTCATCCCTAGAATTCAAGATGCTTCAAATATTCAATTTTGTCTCAAAGCATTTAACTGATGCATAGAGGTGGCATTCATCAAGACAATGTTATCCAAGTTCAGTCAAGACTTATCCCTGAACCAAAGAACCTTAGGCATGTGCTCTAACCTCAAGTCAATGGCTATAAGAGACTTGAGATTCCATTTGATCACAATTGGCCAAAGGCCTGCTGCAGTTGCCACACACTGTTGCTTGCAAAACAAACTTGACACACTATAAATAGACCTCAATTGTGATCAGTTTGAGTACACCAAAGCACCCAAACTAATGATTTCCTCAAAATCTCCTTTTCACTCCAATTTTTCCTTCTAACTCAAGTCACTATCGGGTTTTGAGTTTGAGAGCAATTCAAACCAAACCAATCACACACACACACCCCTCATAAACATCATGTGTGAGTGATCCATAACAAAAAATACATATGGAACATCAAATTCACAAAATCACCAACCAATTGCTCAAGTTCTTGACAGATTTGCAGTTGAGGTACCACAACCAGTTCCAGATCATTTCCATCCATTCCAAGCATTCAAACACACTCCTTGACACCTAAGGAAGCTGTCCAGATCATTGGAACCTAGCTGTAACACCTCCATCACCAAACTCGATCACCAGCTGCAAGAGGTAAGCATGAACCCTTCAAACTCTATGTTTTATGCATCATAAATGAATTTGTGAGTTACCATCTTGTTCCTGCATGTATATAGAGTGATAACCCTCAATCAATTGCCATGGATTAATCGTGTATGGAATTTCATTGTGTTCATGCTGAAATTAGGGTTCTTGAGGTTTTCTTCTGATTTCTCACTCAATACTTAATATAAATGCAATTAATCTATATGGTTATGATTCTTGTTCAAAAACGAACAAGATTGGTGTTTGAATCGTGCAAAACCATTGAGAAAACATGGAGAAAAGTGAGAAAACGTAAATCTGAAAAAACAAAGGGCGCGGGCAAGAACCAAGTGTTCTTGGTGCCATAATTCAAATTTTTGAATTTTTAGTTATTTTTGTTAATTGATTCAAAAATTAATTTCTCTCTGAATATTTATGTTTTTGAATTGATTATTTTTCTCAAAATTCACTAAAATGTTTAAATATTTTATTTTACAAAAAAATCCAATTTATATTACTTATTTAATATAGTTAGAATTTTTTTGATTAATTTCATTTTATTTGTTTTTAAACATTTTAAAATGGAATTCCCACTTTGATCTTTCAAAAACAATTGAATTTCAAACTCTCATGTAATTAAACATGTTTTTTCAAAATAGTTTTCAAAGTGTACAACTTATTTTTGAATATATTTGGTATTTTATATCATTTTTTCATTTAATTTCCTTTGAAAAATAACATTTTTATTTAAAATTAGAGTTTTCTCTCTATTTTAAATTTTCAAACACTTTGGGCCTCTAATAGAGTGTAAGACCCATCTCTTGGAAAAAAAAACCTTTTTGGGCCTCAGTCATTGTATAAGTCCCGACGCGATTTTCAAAATAACGGTGCGATCGTTGTTTTCATCTGGGTCTCCCCTCGTGTTGTAAGTCCCATCTTTTTTTTTTCAAAACATCTTTTGGCCTCTTGAAAGAGTGTAAGACCCAACCCTTTTGTAAATAAACCTTTTAGGGCCTCAGTCGTTGTATAAGTCCCGATACGATCTTCAAAACAACGGTGCGATCACTGTTAAACCTTGGGCCTCTCTTTGAGTATAAGCCCCAAAAATCTTTTCAAAAAAAACTTCTCTTTTGATTTAGATTCAAATATACAGTTGTTATCAAAACTTTCTTTAATTTCTTTGAACAACTAACAATACAACATGGAAGCTTGCTCACCTGTAAGTTTTTATCAGTTTTCTTTTACATGCTTTAATATATATATAACTCTATTGTGGGAAGCTGCTCCCCTGTAAGTCCTTCTTTCATATCCTTTTAAATACTTGTCATATATCAACTGTATATATACTAGTATACCTGTTTAGAGTTTTCCCCGACAACTAGGTCTAGAACTAGGTAAAGCCAGTTGGTCACTCTTTAATACAGTAAAAAATAGATCCCTATAGGATTTCCAGATACAGTCTTGCCTTCTCTTGGGCTTAAACAATATGGAACAAAGAGAAAGGCAGTATTCTCGGTGAACCTTTTCTCAGACTGTCACTATTAGAACTTGTCAAAGAAATTTAGTTTCCCCAGAGAGGATTAATTCCCGGTGAAACTTCTCTTGAATTTCTTCAAACCCTAGAACTGTTCACTAAAGAAAAGATTATTCCCGGTGAAACTTTTCTTGAACTCTTCTTAAGTTTGGAACCACAGGCTTCCTAAAAGTATCCCCGCTTCCTCTTGGGCTTTGTACAAGGACCCTCCGACTTCTTAGAAAATCTCATGCCTTCTCTTGGGCTTAATACAAGGACCCAACGACCTCTTAAAGGTATAAGACAGAACTTAGTCATCCTTTGCTAGAGCAGTCTTTCCAGTGTCAAATCTCAGACTAATTGAGGGTTGACTCTCATCCCTTAAAAAGACTTGCCTCCTCTTGGACATCGCACAAAGATAAAATCTTCCATACCAGTAGACTTGGACAGTCTAATCCCCTCTTGGATCTCAAAGACATTCTCAAGTTCCTTACAAATATAGGAGAAACCCTGGTCAATTTGGATCAATCTCCAACAGGGTTTTAAAACCCATTCTCTCTCTTAAAATTCCCCAGCCAGGGTCAGTTTATCATCCAAATAACACTATCTCAAATCAGAACCTCAAGGTCTCTGATATCTCAACTCTTCTGTAACCCTCAGAAAGAGTTGATTCCCCGTTTGGACCTGCCTCGGGATCTCAATAATCCCCAGCAGAAGTTAGCCTCCTCTTAGGCTTTGTATAATGATCCTTCCATTCCTCAGCATAGCCAGCCTCCTCTTGGGCTTTGTACAATGATTCTCCCCAGCGAAGCTAACCTTTTCAGACTCTCTTGTTGAGTCAATCACCTTTTTAGACTCTCTTGTTGAGTCAATCACCTTTCAGTACTCTCTTGTTGAGTCAACCCTTTTAGCCTCAACCTTGGGCTTTGTACAAGACAGATAAAACCATTCTCTTATTGAGATAATCTTTTCCAGCCTTCTCTTAGGCTTGGTATAAAGATTTCCCCTAGCAGAAGTTAGCCTCCTCTTAGGCTTTGTATAATGATTTCTCCAGCTTGTTCAGCCACAATCCTGGGCTTTGTACTGGACAGATAAAAGCACTCTCTTGTTGAGTCAAAATCTTTTCAGCCTCAATCTTGGGCTATGTACAAGACACCATATAAATCTCCTAAGCAGAGTCAATCCTCTCTCAGCCTCAATCTTGGGCTTTGTACAAGGCATATAATACTCTCCAGCAGAGTCAAAATCTTTTCAGCCTCTATCTTGGGCTTTGTACAAGACACCTAAAATATCCTCAGCCGAGTCAGTAAAGTCTCTTTTAGCCTCAATCTTGGGCTTTGTACAAGACAGATAAAGATTTCTTTCCCACAGAGTCAGTTTCTTTCCAGCCTCAATCTTTAGCTTTGTACAAGACACATACAAACCCTCCCTAGTGGAGTCAAAATCCTTTTAGCCTCAATCTTGGGCTTTGTACAAGACAGACATAACATTTTCCCCAAGAAAGTCAAACTTTTAGCCTCCTCTTAGGCTTTGTATAAAGATATCCCCAAAAAGAGTCAGTCTCTTTTAGCCTCAATCTTGGGCGTTGTACAAGACAGATAAACACTCTCTTGTTGAGTTAGTCTTTTTCTAGCCTCCTCTTAGGCTTTGTATAAGGACTTCCCCAGTGGAGTCAATCAACCTCTTAGCTTTAACCTTGGGCTTTGATCAAGGCACACAAAAATCAACTTCCCCTCAGAGGAAATCAAAAGCTCTCTGTAGGAAGTCACTTCTCTGTTTATCACTTATCAAAACAGACATTCAAAACAAACTCTAATCTCCGATAACTACTATAAGAGGCACACTTATTGATTCAAATATCCAAGTTTTTGTCCATCTTTTATCCTGGTAAATCCTCTCTTTCATCTAATTGCTATAAGCGGCAAGCCTCTGGATTATTTACATCCATGCCACTGTCCCTCTATTAGCATGAGCAATTCCTAAGGAAAAATGGCATTGCTCTACACTGAGTTAAAGTTTTCTCCTTTAGGATAACACCCCTATAAAGGAAATTATGGCATTGCTGGATTCTCATATCCCAGTTAAAGTAATCCTTCTTTATAAACATTCACCCAACAGTTGTAATAAATAGACGAGATGTCTCCCTTTAGAGATGACAAATTCTCTCTCATTCAAACCTTTTAACTTCAATCTTGGGCTTTGAACAAGACACGAATAAACCTTTTAGCTTCAATCTTGGGCTTTGAACATGGCACAAATACTCAACCTTTTAGCTTCAATCTTGGGCTTTGAACAAGACACCAAACATCATTTTTTCTCCCTTAGAATAGGAGGAACTACGATTTCTCTGATTTCCCTGTTTCATTTAAACGGGAATACGTAGGCATAAGATTGCGAAATCTTAGCGAGCATACTAATCAAAAACTCTAGGTCCAGTACCTTTATAACAATCAAAACTTAGGTCCAGTACCTTACCAAAAACATTAGGAAAAAACCTGAACATCAATAAAAACTCACTCTCCCTCTCACATTTCCCATGAAACTTTCCCAACCCATTAACGGATAAACACCATCAAGTACAAAGCAGAACCTAAAGCTAACATCCTGTGGATAACCACATATAGGATGGGTAATTGACAACTCCCCATTGTATAACCTGACCCCGAACTCCCCGAATCTCTTTAAGCATTTGTTTAGTTAAACATTCGCGTGCAAGGTTAGTTTTAGATAGCTTCCCTTTCCTTTCCAGCTTCACGGGATAAATAAGAAATCAGAAAGTAGCACCCCCTTCTTTTCATTGAGGATAAAACCCAAATTCCGCGATAAGGTGGTCGCGTCACTGACAAAAATCGCGCGCTACAGAGAAATCACAACTTTGCTGGGGACGTCTTTGATCTGTTAGGGTGATGTCGCATGTGGAAAGTTTGAGTGATACCTAAGATAATTGATGGCTTAGACGGGTGGTCTTACAGGGAGTGATTCCCAAATAAGTGATCCTGGTAGACCATCGAATCAGTGGAGATACCCTTTGCGGATTCAATGTCTAGTGACTTCGGTTGCAAAAGTAGATTGTTCGATTGTGGTATCCATGAAACCGAGGATTTAGTAGACTGAGACCATGTGACTGTTTTGTAGTGCGGAAGCTATCGAAAATAGTTGTCACGCGATACTACCCTCATTTGAGATTACCCTAAGATACTACAACTCGCTCGGGTGAACCAGCCTGCTGTTGTTATCTCAAGGGGGGTCAATGATTTTTAGGACAGGTACAAAATTCACCATAGTACAAACTTTGGGAATGGGTAGAGCCATGACTCCATGCTCGTGACGCTGAACCTTTGAACCCATGTTTTTTCTATGTTTTTGTGTGCTGCATTCATGCATTCATTTAAAAAAAACTTTAAACAAAGAAAAAATCTTCTTTTCTAGTCTCTCTTTTTTAAATTAAACTAAGACAATGATTGCAAATATCAGAGAGAAAGATTGCGTTATGGATTTCGGTAGAAGGAAGACGCACAAGTACACCTTCAAGGTTCCAAAACTAGAGGATTTAAGAGGGTTGGCAAGGATGATCACCAACCCTGATGCTTTCAGAGCTAAGTACGGAGGACTGCTGTCTCTGTTAAGGGTCTATGTAATTGAAGGAATCCTGTCTACCCTGATTCAGTTCTACGATCAGGTCTATCACTGTTTCATATTCTCGGATTATCAACTAGCACCGACGCTGGAAGAGTACTCTCACCTGACTGATTTACCCATCACTGACCAAGCTCCCTTTTCTGGACTGGAAGAAATTCCAAAGGATCAAACCATTGCAAGAGCAATCTATTTGGACGAGTCAGAAGTCAGGACTCACATGACCATTAAGGGTGGAATCCAAGGTTTACCAGCCAAGTTTTTGGTAAAGAAGGCTTTGTACTTTGCTAGTATAGGGAACGTGACTGCTTTCGAGAACATCTTTATTCTGCTCACCTATGGGTTATTTCTGTTTCCCAACATTGATAACTTCATTGATGTCAATGCCATTAATATTTTTCTGATTGGAAACCCTGTACCAACCTTGCTCGCAGATGCTTATCATTCTATACACTTAAGGAATTTATACAGTGGAGGAATGATCATATGCTGTGTACCCCTGCTATACAAATGGTTCACTTTCCATTTACCTAAGTCCGCTGCTTTTTGGGATCATAAGAGTACTCTACGTTGGTCACAGAGAATCATGTCTCTTACCAACTCTGACATAGATTGGTACAATCAGATCTATGACGGGATAAGAATCATTGACCGTTGTGGAAACTTCCCTAATATACCCCTCATAGGAACTAAAGGAGGAATTAACTATCATCCAATTTTAGTTCGTCGTCAATTCGGATACCCGATGAGACATATCCCGTGTAATATTCATCTGGAAGGTCTTTTCTTCAAGGAAGGATAAAATGACAGGGCACTAAAGACAGAAATAGTGCATGCCTGGAAATATGTTCACAGGAAAGGAAGAGAGTCTCTAGGAAAACCAGACTGTGTCTTTGTGGAACCTTATCTCCACTGGGTACAAGCTAGAGCTCTCAAGCTGAGGATGCCTTACCCTCGTCAAGAAGTTTTTCCATTAAAGGAATTTGTCCTTTATTTTATGTCTGATACGGAAAAACTCCAAGTCACTCTCAACAAAGTTCAACGGGAAAAGAAATCTTGGAAGAACAAATACCGTATTCTCAATGTGGAGTGTACCAAAATTTAGCATCTGTTAAAAGAAAAAGATGCTCTGATCGAGATTTTAGAGCAACATGCTGTAGAAAATCAAGAAGACCAAAGGAATTTGCTTGCTCCTTTCACTTGGCAAAGGACTAACAACCCGACAACGGCTCAAGAGCCCCAATCAAAGAAAAGGAAAATACCAGAACCAGCACCTAAGCTCTCTTCAGAGAGGACTCAGGATCCATAAGCTTAGATTTTTCCTTTTACAGCACTTTGTAAATTACTGTATTTCCATTTCCGCAATCTTTGAATTCAATAAAATGGGGTCTCCCCACTGTATGATATTTGAAATCCAATTGTCGAAGTTTCTTTTGATTAACAAAAAAATTTTAAATATAAATATTGCATATCATTCATCATTCTCACGTAACGTATTCTTCTTACCTACGAATCTCATGTCTATGTCTCGATTCTAGAGAGTGTCAAACTGTCTCATTCATACAATACTCGGGCCAATCGACAAAAGAAAATGGATGATCTCGAGGAAGAGAACAGAGAGCTGAGAGAAGAAATCGACGCTCTGAAAGAAGATCTGAGGAAACTTCACAGTGATATGCAATCTTTGGCAGCAGCTCAGAAACAACAACAACGGACTGTGATCTCAGAGATCACATCTATGCCCATAGTAGAGACGCATGATCCTCAGTATAACATGCCTAAAGATCGTCCCTGGGGCATGCCACTCAACTATATCCCGGAACGATATATTCCGCCGATCACGGAAGATCCAGAAACTGCAGTAGGAACCGCTGGGCCTGAAGGTTACAAACTTCGGGAAAGCGGAGATGCAAGGGGCATGACAGCAACTCCTGAAGGTTATAACTTCGGGATAGGGAAGCACCAAGAGTCACAGCCGTAATGACTATACCACCACCCGTGGTACACACTGTCCCGGAAGGACAGATTCCACCAATACCTTATGGTGGAAACGAAAGTATGTACGACATAATGAATGAGTTCCAGGAATAATTCTTGGAGATGCAGAAGGAACTGCATGCCATTCACGGTTAAGATTTATTCGGAAAGGACGCCGCAGACCTTTGTTTGGTCCCTAATGTGAAAATTCGGCACAAATTCAAGGTGCTCGAATTTGAGAAATACAAGGGCAACTCTTGCCATCAAAGTCATTTGGTGATGTACGCTTGAAAGATGTCAACTCGGACAGAGAACCAATAACTTCTGATCCACTACTTCCAAGATAGTTTAACCGGTGCCGCACTCAAATGGTACATGGGTTTAAATCGCACTAAGATCGTCACTTTCAGAGATCTTGGCACTGCCTTTGTTTAGCAGTATAAGTATAACCTAGACATGGCACTGGACAGAGATCAACTTAGAGCCATGTCGCAGAAGAACAAGGAAACCTTTAAGGAATATGCTCAGAGATGGCGTGAAATTGCCGCCCAGATTTGTTCACCTCTTGAGGAAAAGAAGATGACAAAGATCTTTTTGAAAACCTTGAGCTCATTCTATTACGACCGAATGGTCGCCAATGCTCCCAGCGACTTTACTAAGATGGTGAGCATGGGAGTTCGTCTTGAAGAAGCAGTCTGAGAAGGACGTCTGGTCAAAGATACCAGACCATCAAGCAGTACCAAAAGATATGGTAGTTCTTTCCCTAAGAAAAAAGAGCAAGATATTGGTAATATCTCTCTCGGAAAGTATAGGCGACGATACCAACCAATAGTAGCTATAACTCCTGCTATCAACCCTGCGCCTGTTCAGACGTATCAACCTCAGTTTGCTCAGAGCCAACCGAATAAACAACAGTATCAACAAAGGACACAACAGCCTCTTCAACAGGCTCATCCACCGTACAATAACAACCGTACAACGCGACCACCAGGGTTTGACCCTATACCAATGTTGTACGCAGAACTGTTTCCACTCTTACTGCTCAAGGGGCATGTCTAAACCAGGTCTCCTCTTACAATACCAGAAAATCTGCCTTTTTGATTCAAAGCGGATCAAACATGTCCTTACATCAAGGAGGACCGCGACATAACATAGAAAACTGTCTCAGGTTCAAGTCCGATGTATAGAAGCTTGTCAGGAACGGGGTTTTATCTTTCAAAGATACAAATCCAAATGTTTAGACAAACCCGTTGCCTCAACACAAGAAAGATGTATTCAATTTGATAGAGGAATAATCTAACCACAACTATCAAATTCATGATGTACTCTTATTGGGAACCAACTTGGTAAAGATGCATTGCAGACAGAGCGGATACAGTCATGTACTGTCTCATAACTATCACCAGTGTGATATCTGCTCTAAAAATAATTAAGGATGTTCTGTGGTGCAATCAGCTCTACAGGAACAAATGGATCTCGGATGGATCCAAGAGCACCGAATCGGTGAGGTCAACACGACTTATACAAATTCCAACATCATTCAAAACCACGACATCCGTGCGATGAATGTCAACTTGGTGGCAATGCACTCCAAGCAAAGCCAGCATTATGACCTGCCACGACACTACTACGATTCCTGCCTGATCTGCTCGGTAAACAATCAGGGATGCTCTTTTTTATAAGAGGCACTCCAGCATCAGATGGATCTTGGATGGATCCAGGACTACCGTGATAGAAGTCACTATCAAGTTAATATGATTCAAATCTTTGATATTCGCTTGATGAATACCAGCTTGGTGGAATTACATGCTAAGCAAGTCCAGCTCGGTTTTCTGACTTCACATGATTATCAGAACTATAAACTATGTCGTGAGGATGACCAAGGATGTGCACTTATTCAGAGAACGCTTCAACACTTGTTGAACCACTGGTGGCTTCCGATCTATATGGACGAAGCTACACAGCAGATCAGTATGACTGACGGGAACCTTACTAGGCATCAAAGTCAGGATGTTCGATCAATGAAAATAGATCTAGTAAGATTACACTGCATACAAAGCAGACGTGGCTGGGTGCCACCATACAACTATGAGCGCTGTAGAGTTTGTTCGGAGAATAACCAAGGATGCTACCTCGTACGAGCAGCCATTCAAAGTCAGTTGGACCACAAAGAGATTCGACCATGTTCAAGCTCTAGGTCGGTTAACATAATGTAGACTATCTTCCCAATCGATGCAAAGAAGTTGTCTTAATCCCTAAACGAGAAGTGGCCAAAGACGTATGCGCCATAATCCCTTTACTCCATGAATCAAGAGTTCTTCTTGATAGTAGAAAGATTCTCAACCTCGAACCAATTGAGGCCGGCTACGATGGTTAGAAAAATCAGAAGGCTTCTATAGTTATCTATCTGCCAGGACCAATATCGTACAAATCTGATAAGGCTATCCCTTACAAGTAGGTTGCAACAACAATCGAGAATGGAAAGGAAACTCCATTACCCTCCGTCGTAAACATTGCAGACATCAGTCGAGTAACACAGAGCGGTCGAATCTTTAACCGAGGAGTTGGAGAACCCACCAGAGAAAAGGAACCTCAAACAGAAGTTCCTAGTCAACCAGTTGGTCAATCCAGTGATCCCGACCTTTCAAAGAACAATGATGAGATGCTGAAGCTCATCTAGAAGAGTGAGTACAACATTAATGATCAACTGTTGCAAACTACTTCAAAAGTCTTTGTGCTATCTCTTTTACTCAGTTCTGAAGCTCACAGGGAAGCTCTACAGAAAATCTTAGAGCAAGCCTTTGTGGAACAAGATGTGACAATAAGACAATTCCAAAGCATCATCTCCAACATCATTTCCTGCAACAACTTGGGGTTTAGTGATGAAGAACTGCCGGAAAAAGGCAAAAATCACAACATGGCACTAAATATTACAGTCAACTGCCAGGACGATGCTTTAGCCAGTGTACTGGTAGACACCGAATCAGCTTTGAATGTTATGACAAAATCTACTTTGATGCGGCTATCATTTCAAGGATCTCCGATGAGGCGCAGTGAGGTCATCGTTAAAGCATTTGACGGGTCCAGAAAAACAGTTATCGGCGAAGTCAACCTTCCCATAACTATCGGACCTCACACTTTTCAAGTCACTTTCTAGGTCATGGACATCCGGGTAGCATAAAGTTGTTTGTTAGGAAGACCTTGGATACACGAGGCTGGGGCAGTCACTTCGACACTTCACTAGAAGCTGAAGTTCGTCAAGAATGACCAACTGGTCACAGTTTACGGAGAGCAAGCCTTGATCGTGAGCAACTTATCATCGTCCACTTTGTAATACCCCAAATTTTGACCACTTAGATTTCTCATCATTGTACAAATCATCATCACAATATGGATGAACCATCATGCTTCATCAGTCTCCCCAAAGATGGGTGAGCACCCAATATAATCAAAATTAGGGTTTCAAGCCCTCTCTGAGCTTTAGACAAAGGATCAATCAAGAAATGACATGATCTTCAACTTGTCTAATCTCTTAAACATCCACAATGGATCAAAAAGGACTCCCACTTCAAGGATTAAGCACAAGGCTGCTCCCTTCTAGGTGGATCAAGTCTCAAGATCGACAGTGTCACCAAATTAGGGTTTTGGTCGACCAGGGCCTCCAGATGGAAATTTTCATCTGGGCACAAGGCAATGGTCCAAAACATAACATAATATACTTCATGAAACCTCATGAACCCATGCATCAAGTCAATTTTGCCTCAGGGGATGCATTCATAAAAAATCAGGAATTAGGGTTTCTTGACCTAATTCACCCCTAAGTTGACTTTTGGAACAAACCATGAGCCAAGATCTCAAGAGATGATTTGAGGGTCTCTAATATACCATATTGATCCATTTGTAACAATGGATTAATCCAAGAAGCTTGAGCAACAAGTCTCAATTTCATCTGCACCACAATTAGGGTTTTAAGAGAAAAGTCAGCTGTAACTTTGACTTTTGACCAAGACATGCTCCCAAACCCTAATACATGATTCAATATACCCCATGACACCCATGGAACATGTCCATCAAGTTTGATTTAGGTCTAGGACATGATTTCCTGAAAAATTGCACAGTTTGGAATTCATCTGATAAAAAGTCAACTGTGCACAAAAGTCAACTTTGACTTTTTGAGATTTTTCACCAAAATGGATTTTTAACCCTAAAATGATGTTAATGTATGATTTGAATCATCATTCATCAAGAAAAATCAAGAAAAGTGAGATAACTTGTAAAAGGGGTAACCATAAAACTTAGAAATTTTTCTAAGTTAAAAATAAAGTGGCAAAGGTACCAACTTTGGAGGACCATAACTCCTAAACCACAAGGCCATTTTTTCTCATCCAAAGATGGATTTGTAGCCGTCATTATCACCTACAAAAACTTCAACTACAAGTCATTCCAATTCATTAAGGATTTTGAGTTATGGAGTGATCAAAGTGGCTGAAAAGTGAAAATGTCACTTTTTCCAACACTTAGTGAAATTTTCACTAAGTCAGATTCTGCCTCACTTTTTGCCAAATGTAGGGGGATTTTTCACTTGGAATCAAAAGAGATCAAAACCAAACTTGTTCAAACAGTTGTTGTATCATGTAAGAGCTTTCCAAAATGGCCAAGAACATTGCCAAATTCAACCTACACCATGAGATACAACATTGCCAAGTTGCCTTGCTGAAATCTGCCAAGGCAAGGCAGAATTTGCAACTTTGGTCGATTTGCCAAAATCAGCCAAATTCAATTGCTCCTATCCACTTGGACACCTCAGAGGATTGAATCTAAAGGGGACAATCACCGAGCCAAGCCTCCAAAGTCCATGGAACAAGAAATAGCATGTTGAACCTAGAATGGCCAAAATAGGGACAAGACTTCAAATTTGGAATGAGGCATTCAATGGAACCATCAAGGTGGCATGGACTGAGCCATTCTCATCTGAAATCAGTCAAGACTTATCCAAGACCAAGGGGACCAAAGCTCTGTGCCCTAACCTCTAGTCAATGGCTAGAGGAGACTTGGATTTTCATTTGCCAACATTGGCCAAACCTACTTACCAGCTGCCATGCACTATTCCTTGCAAAACAAACTTGCTCTACTATAAATAGAGCTCAATTGTGGTCAGTTTGAGTACACCAAAGCCATCTAACAGATGCTTTCCTCAAAATCTCTTCTTTCACTCCAATTTTGCCTTCTAAGGCAAGTCACTATCGGGTTTTGAGTTTAAGAGCAATTCCAATCAAACCAATCACTCACACACCTCACATACATCACATATGAGCTGATCAAACACTTAGATTACTTCTGAAACATCAATTTCACAAAATCACCAGCTGGTTGCTCAAGGTTTTAACCAAAGTGCAGCTGAGGTACCACAAAATGATCCAGCCAATTTCAATCAAGTCCAACCATCCAAACACAATCCATAGGGTGTAGGGAAGCTGTTCAGATCATCACCACTCATCTGTAACACCTCCAAATCAAAAATCACTTTGAACTTGCTGTCACGACTTGGGGGTAAGCACATGCTTGGTCATCTCTCAATCTATGCATATTTCCTCGCACAATAATTTGGCCATATGTTCATAATCATGCATGGAATGTTTTCCCTCAATTAATTGCATTGTTTGAATCGTGTATCAAAAATCCTAGCCTTCATGCAGAAATTAGGGTTCTTGAGGTCTCTTCGTGATTTCTTGTTGTATGTTTAATTTAAATGAAATTAAAGTACATAGACATGATCGTGAGGTTGAGACGAGCATAATGATATGTGGATTGCATGATATGATTATGTATTCAGTGAGATTGGATAGAAAATGCAAATCTGAGAAACCAAGAACACGCGCGTGTTCTTCAGCTGTTCTTGGCGCCATTTTTAGAAATTCAAATATTTGAATTTTGTGATTTTGTTTAATTGATTCAAAAATTAATTTCTCTCTGAGTTTTAATGATTTTGAGTTGATTCTTTTTTTAATAATTCACAAAAATGTTAAAATATTTTATTTTCCCAAACAATCCCAAAAATATTATTTATTTCATATAATTGATATTTTTGTAAAGAATTAATATTTTGATTGTTTTTGGCATTTTAAATATTTTTTCTACATTGATTTTGCAACTTTTAATGCTTTCTAATTATTTTGTAGGTCAATACTTAATTTTTGAAGCATTAATCCAAGATCACAATTTTTTTTCCATGTGTGAAACAATTTTTGATCATTTTAATTGAATTTTTATTCAATTAAATACATTTTGAAAACAAATTAGGGTTTTGGATTAATTCAACCCTCATAAATCATTTTCTAAACACTTTGGGCCTCTTGAGAGAGTGTAAGACCCATCCCCCCTTGTACAAAAACTCTTGGGCCTCACTCATTGTATAAGTCCCTCTGTACAAGTAAACGGCGCGATCGTCGCCCGTTTAAAATAAAAAAATCATCTGGGCCTCTCCTTGAGCTATAAGATCCATTCAAAACACTTTGGGCCTCTATTAGAGTGTAAGACCCAATCCCTTTTTTAACCAAAACATCTTGGGCCTCACTTATTGTATAAGTCCCTCTACGTTAAAAGAAAACCTCGGCGCGATCGCCATTTTTAAACGAAAAATCATTTGGGCCTACCCTCGTGTTATAAGCCCCACTCTTTTCTTTAAACCTTTTTTGGGCCTCTTGAGAGAGTGTAAGACCCATCCCTTTGTACAGAAAACCTTTTTTGGGCCTCACTCATTGTATAAGTCCCTCTGTACAAAGTCAAACAGTGCGCTCACTAATAAAACCCTGGGCCTCTCCTTGAGCTGTAAGCCCCAAATCTTTCTTTTTCAAAGCACTTTCTCCTTTGATTTTGAATATACTGTTGTTTTCAATCTTTCTTTGTTGAACAACTAACCAAACAGCATGGAAGCACTCCAACCGAGTAAGTGGTTATCGCTTTCATTTACTGCTTTCATATTATAAACTGTATTGTGGGGCTGCTCACTGTAAGTCTCCTTTCATAAACTCATATCTACTGTGTAATAATAATATAGATATTTCGAGTTTCCCCGACAACTACGTCTAGAACTAGGTGACGGCGTTTCATTTATTCGTAGAAATAGACGCCTAGATCCCCAATAGGAGCACCAGATACACTCTTCTCTTCGGCTGTCCTCCTTAGGAATCGTCAAGAAGCTCTACTCCCCAAGATGAATGTATTCTCCGTGAATGGCATCTTTGAGTTTCTTCCAAATTCTCGAACTTTCCTGACTCGATCTATTCCTTGTGGATAGCTTGCCTTGAATGTCTCGGGGTTTGGGTACCCACTACGGTCATAATCTTGGACCTTAACTAAGGAACCCTCTTTAAAAGCTAAAAGTCGCTGGATAGTAAACCTCGCACGTTTACTAGTGGTTTTTATCTTTAAAAGAGTTATCTCTCCTAATGGAAAGGAGATGATAGACCCACGGGCTTCTTAAAAGCATCGGCCTCCTCTTGGGCATTATGCAAGGACACTACGGCTTCTTAGAAGTATTCACAGCCTCCTCTTAGGCTTCGTATAATGATCTCTTCCTCCGGGAATGATAGCCTCCTCTTGGGCTTCGTACAAGGACCCATCGGCTTCTTAAAAGTTTCCAGTCTCCTCTTGGGCTTCGTACAAATTGTCCCGATGACCTCCTACAGGTATAGGAACAGAACCTAGTCATCCTCATAGAACAGTCCTTTCATAGAGTCTACTACTGTTTCTCAAAGCATAGTACAAAAGATAAAACTCTAGACACGGACAGTCTAACTTCCTTGAGTCTCAAAAGACATTCTCAAGTGACCCCTTCGTTAAATAGGAAGGAAACTCGCAGACTCGGACAGTCTCAGTACCCTTCGGATTTCCCCGTTTCCTTAAAGAACAGGGAACAACCCCGATCCTCAGATCAAAATCCATGAGTACAGTGTTGCTCATATAAGAACTGATTTTCTCTTAATCAGTATACTGGACCTGTCACTCAACTAAAACAGTCACCAGCAGATAGCCTCCTCTTGGGCTTTGCACAAATGAATCTCCCCTGCGGAGTCAAGCAACGTTTAGCCTCTCTCTCGGGCTTTGTACGAGACACATAAGGGACTCCCTCGTTGAGTCAATCACCCCTTTCGCCTCCATCTCGGGCTTCGTACGAGACACAAAGACTCTATCGTTGGGTCAAAAACTTTTAGCCTCTCTCTCGGGCTTTGTACGAGACACAAAATAGCCTCCTCTTAGGCTTTGTATAATGATTTCCCTAGCGGAAATTAGCCTCCTCTTAGGCTTTGTATAAGAAAACCACTGGTTGATCCAATCAACCTTTTAGCATCAAAGCCGTGCCTCGTTCACAGTACACAAACATCAACAACTCCTTTCCCTTCATCTAATCGCTGTAAGCGGCAAGCCTCTGGATCATCTATATCCACGCCACTGTCCCTCTTTTAGCATGAGAAATTCCTAAGGAAAGATGGCATTGCTCTACACTGAGTTAAAGTCTTCTCCTTCAGGTTAAAACCCTTTCTTCGGAAATTATGGCATTGCTCGGATCCGCGTATCCCAGTTAAAGTAATTCTCCTTCTCCCCTCTTTAGAGATGACAAATTCTCTCTAAAGCCGAGGTCTTTCAACTTCACGTCTTGGGCTTGGAACAAGACACAAATAGACCTTTCAGCTTCACATCTTGGGCTTTGAACAAGATACAAACAACCTTTCGCTTCACGTCTTGGGCTTTGAACAAGACACCAAAACACCCATTTCCTCCCATAGAATAGGAGGAACTACGAACGCTCTGATTTCCCTATTTCGGTAAAACGGGTATACGTAGGCATAAGATCGAAAGAAAAGATCTTAGCGAGCGCAATCAACAAAAAACCCAAATCCCATATCTCCATCAATCAAAAGCAGTATTTCAAAAGCATCAGTCCTAACATCCTAATCCTTGTTCCCCGCCAGAAACCTTCTGCCCAGATAAAAAAAGAAAGAAAACAGTATTGGCGAAAATACAAATAACCAGTACAAAGGCCCCCCACATTGATAGCATTCGTAACCTGACAGACTGCTGTTTAAACTCAGTATGCAAGCAGGGTTAATTGGAGACATCTATTTCCCTTCCTTATTCAGCTCACAATAGGATAAAAAATGAATCGACCTGTAGTTTTAAGCTCAACCACAGAGAGCGACCAGCGCTTAAGAACCGCGTCCAAAATCGCTCGCTACAGAAAAGTGGCGCCCACCGTGGGGCCTTTCAAAGTTAGATCTAGGCACGGTCTTCCTTTTCTTCACTTATGTGAAAACCACAGATTGGGGCTTCCGCCGGGGAACCCATTTTCTGTCAGGAACTTAGGATTCATAGCTTTATAAGTCTAGGATGATTAGGACAAATATATATACTGCTTTTCCTAATTGCTATACGTGTTTATTTTTCTGCTACTGGGAATGCGTGTGATGCCGCATGTGGTGAGAATGAGTATACACTTAAGATAAGTGATGGCGACGGGGTCGACCATCAACCTCAGTGGAGGCTGACCAACGCAACCCATTCACTCTTCTAGCCAATGGGCCGGTTGTTAAGTCTGAGAAGCTGAGGAGCCAAACCCTTTCGTAGTGCGGAAACTATCGGAAATAGTTGTTACGCGATACTACCCTCATTTGAGGCTGGTGATCTATTCTCGGTGAATGGAACTTACTCTAAGATTGCTTTACAACTCGCTGGCGATCCGCTTGTTGTTTTGCTTTCCTGGGAGGAGCTGATGATAATGAGTACAAGTACAAAAATCAACCTAGTATAAACCTTTGGGGATGGGTAGAGCCTTGACTTCATGACAACGACCCTTTGACCCCATGTTTTTTCTATGTTTTTGTGTGCTGCATTCATGCATCCATTTAATAAAACATTAAAACATTCAAAAAACTTTCTCTTCTAGTCTCTCTGTTTTTCAAATTAAACTAAGACTGTGATTGCAAATATCAGAGAAAAAGATTGCATTAATGGATTTCGGTAGAAGGAGAACTCGCCAGTATACCTTCAAGGTTCCAAAACTAGGGGATTTGAGAAAGTTAGCAAGGATGATCGTTAACCTAGAGGCTTTCAGAGCCAAGCACGGTGGTTTGCTACCACTGTTAAGAGTCCATGTGATTAAGGGGATCATGGACGCACTTATTCAATTCTACGATCCGGTTTATCACTGTTTCACATTCCCGGATTACCAGCTATCACCAACGCTGGAGGAGTATTCTCATCTGACTGATTTATATATCACTGATCGAGCTCCATTTTCTGGACTGGAAGAAATTCCAAAGAATCAGACTATTGCAATAGCAATTCATTTGGACGAGTCTGAGGTCAGGACTCACATGACCACTAAGGGTGGCATCCAAGGTTTTCCAGCCCAGTTCTTGACAAAAAAGGCTCTATACTTCGCTAGTATAGGGAACGGGACTGCTTCTGAAAGCATCTTTGTCTTGCTCACCTACGGGTTATTTTTGTTTCCCAACATCAATAACTTTGTCGATATCAACGCTATTAAGGTTTTTCTCATTGGAAACCCTGTGCCGACTTTGCTCGCAGATGCGTATCATTCTGTACACTTGGGAAATTTGTACAGCGGAGGAGAGATCACATGCTGTGTACCTTTGCTTTACAAATGGTTTATCTCGCACTTGCCCAAGTCTGCTGCTTTTTGGGATTGCAAGAGTGCTTTATGTTGGTCGCAGAAGATCATGTCTCTTACCAACTCTGATATAGATTGGTGTAATAGGATCTATGAGGGAATTAGGATCATTGACCGCTGTGGAAACTTCCCCAGCGTACCCCTCATAGGAACTAAAAGAGGAATCAACTATCATCCAATATTGGTTCTTCGTCAATTTGGATACCCGATGAGACACATCCCACTGGGTGTTCATCTGGAAGGTCTTTTCTTCAAAGAAGGAGAAAATGACAGAGCACTAAAGATGGAAATAGTGCAAGCTTGGAAATAGGTTCATAAGAAAGGACGAGAGTCTCTGGGAAAACCGGACTGTGTCTCGGTGGAGCCTTATCTCCATTGGGTACAAACTAGAGCTCTCAAGCTAAAGATGCCTTATCCTCGTTACGGAATTCTTCCACCGAGGGAAACTGCCATGTACTTCATGACGAAAACTAAAAAGCTTCAGGTTACTCTCAACAAAGTTCAAAAGGAAAGAAGATCTTGGAAGAACAAGTACCGTACCCTCGACGTAGAGTGCATCAAAATACAGCAATTACTGAAAGAGAAAGACGCTCTGATTGGAATTTTGGAGCAACATGCTGTAGAGAATCAAGATGACCAAAGGAATTTGCTCGCTCCTTTCACCTGCCAAAGGAATGACAACCCGACAACGGCCCAAGCGCCCCCGTCAAAGAAGAGGACTCGGGACCCATTAGTTTAGGTTTCTGTTTCTGCACTTTGTAATCTACTGTATTTCCATTTCTGTAATCCTTTGGAATTCAATAAAAAGGGGTTTCCCCACTGTTTGATATTTGCAATCTAATTGTCGAAGTTTATTTTGATTAAACAAAAAAACAACAATTAATATAATCATTGCATTCATCATTCTCACATCGCGTATTCTTCTTACCTACGAATCTCACGTTTGTGTCTCGATTCTAGAGTCAAACTGTCTCATTCGTATAATACTCGGGCCAATCGTCAGAAAAAGATGGATGATCTTGAGGAAGAAAATGAAGAGTTGAAAGAAGAGATCGACGCTCTGAGAGAGGATATGAGAAAGCTTCGTAACGACATGCAAGCCATGGCAGAAGCTCAGCTTCAAAGAACTGTGATCTCAGAGATCACCTCAACGCCCATCATAGAAAAGTATGATCCTAGGTATCAGATGCCGAAAGATCCTCCTTGGGGCATGCCTGTTAACTATATCCCGGAAGGATATGTTCCGCCGATCACTGAAGATCAGGGAATCGCAACAGAATCCGCTGGACCTGAAGGTTACAAACTTCGGGAAAGCGAAGATGCTAGGGGCATACTCAAGACTCCAGAAGGTTACAAACTTCGGGAGGCGCCAAGACTTACTACCGTAGTCACGGTACCACCCCCTGTAGTGCACACTGTCCCGGAAGGACAAATTCCACAGACACCTTCTGGTAAGAAGGAAACTATGTTTGACAGAATGGATGAATTCCAGTAGCAGTTCTTGGAAATGCAGAAAGAGCTGCAAGCCATTCGCGGTTAGGATCTATTTGGAAAGGACGCCGCAGACCTCTGTTTGGTCCCAAATGTGAAAGTCCCGCACAAGTTCCAAGTGCCCGACTTTGAAAAATACAAGGGTAACTCTTGCCCTCAAAGCCATCTGGTGATGTACGCTCGGCGGATGTCAGCTCAGACGGAGAATCAGGACCTGCTGATTCATTACTTCCAGGATAGTTTAACCGGTGCCGCACTCAAATGGTACATGGGTTTAAACCGTACTACGATCAGTACATTCATAGATCTTGGTACTGCCTTTGTCCAACAATACAAGTACAATTTGGACATGGCACCCGACATAGATCAACTCAGATCAATGTCGCAAAAGGACAAAGAAACCTTTAAGGAGTATGCTCAAAGGTGGTGTGAAATTGCCGCTCAAATTTGTCCACCTCTTGAGGAAAAAGAGATGACAAAAATCTTCTTAAAGACCTTAAGCTCATTTTACTATGACCGAATGATTGCCAGTGCACCCAGTGATTTCACCGAAATGGTCGGCATGGGTGTACGTCTTGAGGAAGCCGTCCGAGAAGGACGTTTGGTAAAAGACACTGGATCAACGAGCGGTACTAAAAAATATGGTAGTGCTCTTCCTAAGAAAAAAGAGCAAGATATTGGGAATATCTCTCTCGGAAAGCAAAGGCGACGTTATCAGCCAGTAGCAGCTGTTACTCCTGCTATCGGCCCCGCGCCTGTTCCTATGTATCAACCTCAGGTTGCGCAGAGCCAACCTGACCAACAAAGGACACAACAGCCTCTTCAGCAGGCTCGTCCTCCATATAACAACAACCGTACAACACGGCCACCAGGATTTGATCCTATACCCGTAACGTACGCAGAGCTGTTTCCGTTACTGCTGGCTAAGGGGCACATTCAGACTAAGTCTCCCCTTTCAGTTCCGAAAAATCCGCCTTTTTGGTTTAAAGCGGATCAAACATGCCCTTATCATCAAGGAGGTTCAGGGCATAACATTGAGACTTGTCTCAATTTCAAACCCGACGTGCAAAAGCTTGTTAGGAGTGGGCTCTTATCTTTCAAAGATACGAATCCCAATGTTCTCACGAACCCGCTGCCTCAACACGAGAAAACTGCAGTCAATCTGATTGAGAAAGAGACTAACAATGTCTATCAAATTCACGATGTACTCTTATTGGGGACCAATCTGGTCAAGATGCATTGTAGACAGAGTGGATATGGCCATGTGCCACCTCATAATTATCACCAGTGTGATATCTGCTCTAAAGACAACCAGGGATGTTCAGTAGTGCAAGCAGCTCTACAGGAGCAAATGAATCTTGGATGGATCCAAGAGCACCGAGTTCGTGGAGTTAACATGGTTTACATGAATTCCAATGTCATTCAAAACCACGACATCCGTGTAATGAATGTCAACTTGGTGGTGATGCACTCAAGGCAAAGCCAGTATCATAATCTGCCGCGACATGATTACAATTCCTGTCTGATTTGCTCGGTAAACAAACAGGGATGCTCTTTCATACAAGAGGCCCTCCAGCGTCAGATGGATCTTGGATGGATCCAAGACTACCATGATAGGAACTCCTCTCAAATCAACATGGTTCAGATCTTTGACATTCGCGTGATGAATACCAACCTGGTAGAGTTACATGCTGAGCAGGTCCGACTCGGATTCTTAATATCACATGATTATAAAAACTGTAAAGCAGGTTGCGAAAACGATCGAGGTTGTACCCTTGTCCAGGAGCCACTTCAGCACTTGTTAAATCACTGGTGGATGCCAATCTATATGGACGAAGATACTCAGCAGATTAGTATCAATAACAGGAATCCTACTCGTCGTCAAAGTCAGGATGTCCGATCAATGGAAGGTAACCTAGTGAGGTTACATTGTATTCAAAGTGGGCGTGGCCAGGTGCCACCACACAACTATGACAGTTGTAGCGTCTGTTCAGAAAGTAACCAAGGGTGTTACCTTGTGAGAGCAGCTCTTCAGGGTCAGGTCGATCATGGAGAAATTCGTCCATATCCAGGTTCAGGACCCACCATTTGGTCACCGAACTACCTTGCCGAGCAAGTTGAGGATGTTGTCACGATCTCTGGTCATCACAGGACCAGGGATGTTTTCGCCATCATCCCTCTATTTGATGAATCTAAAGTTCCCAACCAGGAACGGATCAAGGTTACTTATGATGGTCAGAAAAATCAAAAGGTTCCCATAGCCATCTATCTACCGGGGCCACTACCGTATGAATCAGCTAGGCAATCCCTTACAAATACGGTGCAACAATAATCGAGAATGGAAAGGAAATTCCATTACCCTCCGTCATGAATATTACAGACATCAGTCGTGTAGCATGGAGCGGTCGAATCTTCAACCGAGGGGTTGGAGAATCCAACAAAGAAAAGGAACTTCAGGCAGAAATTCCTGATCCACCAGTCGGTCAATCTAGTAATCCCGACTTTTCAAAAGACAAAGATGAGATGCTAAAGCTCATCCAAAGGAGTGAATATAACATTGTTGATCAACTGTTGCAGACTCCTTCAAAGATCTCGGTATTATCACTGTTACTCAGTTCAGAAGCCCACAGAGAGGCTCTACAGAAAGTCTTGGAGCAAGCCTTTGTGGAACAGGATGTAACAATCAGACAATTCGATAGCATTGTCTCTAACATCACTTCCTGCAATAATTTGGGATTTAGTGATGAAGAATTACCTGAAGAGGGTCGCCGTCATAACATGGCGCTCAATATCACGGTTAACTGCCAGGGCGATGCTTTAGCCAGCGTACTGGTAGACACAGGGTCAGCCCTGAATGTTATGCCGAAGTCCACTTTGATGCAATTATCATTTAAGGGCCCTCCGATGAGAGTCAGCGAGGTCGTCGTCAAAGCATTCGACGGATCCAGAAAAACAGTTATCGGCGAAGTTGATCTTCCCATAACTATTGGTCCTCACACTTTCCAAATCACTTTCCAGGTCATGGACATCCGGGCAACATACAGTTGTTTATTAGGAAGACCTTGGATACATCAGGCTGGAGCGGTTACTTCAACCCTCCACCAGTTCGTCAAGAACGATCAACTTGTCACGGTTTGTGGGGAACAAGCCTTGCTTGTGAGCAACTTATCATCATCTACTTGTGTGGAACCCGAGGAGGTTATTGGAACTCAGTTCCAAGCGCTATCGGTGAGCAAGGGCGATCAGTTCAAAGAAGGAACTTCAATTTCTTCATACAAAGATGCTATCAAAGCGGTCGAGAGTACCGATACGACAGGATGGGGACGACTTGTCATTCCTATTGACAATAAAACAAAGAAGGGTCTTGGTTTTTCTGCGACCTGTACCCAGACAGCCGCCAACGATGAAAGTCTTCATCCCCTTCAAAACTTCTTCCACAGTGGAGGTTTTCTTCACCCAGTGTCGCAGACAGTTCATGCTATCAATGAGGAAGATCCCTCTGACACAGATGAAGAATGAAAGTCCTACCTTAACAAGGACGACTATATGTCTCAAGAAGAGGTGCCTATGCCTTTTTGCTTTCCTACAGAAAGTCCGAGATTTATACCAAGATCAGATGTCGAAATGAACTACGGAGATTGTGATCCGGAAGGATGCCGTGCTCCGCCAAATTCATTAGAGGAAGACACTCTGATGAAAGACAACTTTGATCACAATTACTATGGCCCGATGGATGGCCTGCCAATGTGGCAGCCTTACCCAGGAGACTTGGGGCAAGAAAGTCAGCCGAACAATGAAACTCAGCTGAGCGTCATTGAACAGAATACCTGTATCCCCACCATGTCATGGGATCAACACTCAGGTCATTCAGAAACTACTCAACATGAAGATGAATTCGCAACATTTGCAGGACTAGAATTCATCAACTATGCTTTTCCTGAGGTCAACGTCATCGAGAGGGATGACTCCTCCAGTTCCAAAAAAGTGTGGGACACCTTGGGACAACCAAGTGGAAAATACGACTTTATGGTCAAGTACACTGCTCCCGAAAGCTCTCGTATCAGATTCGAAGATATCCAGCCAACTGGATGGGGAGATATAGCTGAGAGCACCAATGCTATGCAAAATACAACTGAGGAATTCTCCTACGACAATTCTGCCTGGGAAACAGATTCCAATGATCATGCTCCACCAGAAATCAGCGTCATTTCTGAAGACAAATCAAGGAAGGTGCCAGACTTTGTGATTCACCGAGGAGTTCGCCGCCAATGGGTTGCTGTCGATGTTCCGAAGGTCGTTTGCCAGTCAAAGTAATTGCCATCTTTAAGCCTTTCACCCTGCCCAGGTGAAACGGATGTTTTAATAGGGCTCGCTTTCTGTAAAATTTCTCTCTTCGCTTTGCCCGAAGCGAGTGAGTTTTGTTTGATAGGGCTGTAGTTTCAAGATTCGACTTGTGCATTAATAAAATAACGTCGTTCTGTAATTTCCGCATTATTGCTGTTTTCTCTTTTTGCTTTTTCTCAGAAAATGGTAATCCTAAAAAACATTCAATAATAAAAACAAGCAGTAAAATCAAAACACTGCACACACTTATATTTTCTCTATCTCTTCTAAACACGAATCATCACGTCATACAGATTGCTTGTTTTAAACCCCGTTGAAACATACGATCCGATGCCTTCTTCCAACTTTGAGTTCCCGGTATTCGAGGCTGAAGAAGAAGTTGACAACGAAATTCCAGAAGAGATCTCCCGACTACTCAGACAAGAGGAAAGGTCCATTGAACCTCACAAAGAGCCGTTGGAAATGGTAAACTTGGGTTCAGAAAAAGAGAGAAAAGAAATCAGGATCAGAGCACTGCTCAGTCTAACCGCCAGAGAAGATCTGATAAAGCTTCTCAAAGAATTTCCCGATGTATTCGCTTGGTCCTATCAGGATATGCCAGGGTTGGATACCAGCATCGTGGAACATCACTTACCGTTAAGATCGGAATGTCCGCCAGTAAAGCAAAGGTTGAGACGCACTCACCCGGACATGGCCATCAAAATCAAGGAGGAGGTACAGAAACAGATCGACGCGGGTTTCCTCGCTACATCTGAATATCCTCAATGGTTAGCAAACATCGTACCCGTTCCCAAAAAGGATGGAAAGGTCAGAATGTGTGTTGATTACAGAGATCTAAACAAGGCAAGTCCAAAGGACGACTTTCCTTTACCACACATTGACATGCTGGTTGACAGCACAACAAAGTTCAAAGTATTCTCCTTCATGGATGGATTCTCGGGCTATAACCAAATCAAAATGGCGCCGAAAGACATGGAGAAAACTTCGTTCATTACCCCATGGGGTACCTTTTGTTACAAGGTAATGCCGTTCGGTTTGAAGAATGCCGGGGCAACCTATCAAAGGGCCATGACTACTTTGTTTCATGACATGATACACAAAGAAATCGAGGTATATGTCGATGATTTGATTGCAAAATCAAGAACAGAGGATGAGCACGTTGAACATCTGTCAAAATTGTTCGAACGTATAAGAAAATTCAAGCTCCGCTTGAATCCCAACAAGTGCACCTTCGGTGTCCGTTCGGGGAAACTACTAGGGTTCATCGTCAGCCAGAAAGGAATTGAAGTTGATTCTGACAAGGTCAAGGCCATTCAAGAAATGCCTTCTCCGAAAACTGAAAAACAAGTCAGAGGATTCCTGGGACGTTTGAACTACATCTCCAGATTCATATTCCTTATGACCGCGACGTGTGCGCCGATTTTCAAATTACTCAAAAAGAACCAGGATTGCGTTTGGTCAGAAGATTGCCAAACCGCCTTCGACAGTATCAAGGAATATCTGTTGAGTCCTCCGATTCTATCACCTCCAGTGGAAGGAAGACCACTGATCATTTACCTCACAGTCCTAGAGGACTCAATGGGATGTGTACTTGGCCAACAAGACGAAACTAAACGGAAAGAGTCTGCCATTTACTATCTAAGCAAGAAATTCACCGACTGCGAGACTCGGTACACAATGCTTGAGAAAACTTGTTGCGCTTTGGCTTGGGCAGCCAAACGTCTTCGCCAGTACATGATTCGTCATACTACTTGGTTGGTCTCCGAAATGGATCCAATCAAGTACGTTTTCGAAAAACCTGCTCTCACTGGAAGGATTGCCCGTTGGCAGATGTTACTATCAGAATATGACATAGAGTACCATGCTCAGAAAGCCGTTAAAGGAAGTATTTTAGCCGATCATTTGGCTCATCAACCGATTGACGATCAAGAATCAATCAGGTTTGACTTCCCAGACGAAGATGTCATGTATCTAAAGATGAAAGATTGCGATGAACCGCTACCCAGTGAAGGGCCAGAACCAGGTTCCCAGTGGGGACTTATCTTTGACGGAGCAGTCAATCATTATGGAAATGGAATTGGGGCAATCATTGTTACCCCTCAGGGTTCCCACATTCCTTTCACTGCCAGACTTACGTTCAAATGTACGAACAACGAGGCCGAATACGAAGCATGTATCATGGGTCTCGAAGAAGCGATTGATTTAAGGATCAAAAACTTGGATGTATACGGCGATTCAGCCCTGGTTATTAACCAGATAAAAGGAGATTGGAACACATATCAATCAGGATTGATTCCTTACAAAGACTATGCAAGGAGGTTGTTACCCTTCTTCAACAGAGTCGACTTTCATCACATCCCTCGTGATGAGAATCACATGGCTGATGCATTAGCCACTCTCTCTTCCATGATTAGTGTAGGTCGATGGAATGACATACCTAAGATCGACATCATGCGCCTTGAACGGCCCGCTTACATCTTCGCGATTGAAGCAGTCATAGACGACAGACCTTGGTATCACGATATCAAATGCTTCCTTCAGAAACAAGAGTACCCATCTGGGGCACTCAGAAAAGACAGGAAAACCCTCAGAAGATTGGCTGGAAACTTCTTCTTGAGCGGTGACACTCTTTATAAGAGAAATTTTGACATGGTCTTGCTCCGATGCGTCGACAGACCAGAAGCAGACATGCTCATGAAAGAAATTCATGAAGGATCCTTTGGCACTCATGCCAACGGACACACAATGGCGAGAAAAATTCTCAGGGCCGGGTATTACTGGTTGACCATGGAATCCGACTGCTACAAGTACATGAGAAAGTGTCACAAGTGTCAGATATACTTAGACAAAATCTATGTACCGCCAACGCATCTCAAAGTTCTCTCTTCCCCATGGCCTTTTTCCATATGGGGAATCGATATGATTGGTATGATTGAGCCCAAGGCTTCAAACGGACATCGGTTCATCCTGGTAGCCATTGATTACTTCACCAAGTGGGTCAAAGCAGCGTCATTCGCCAATGTAACCCGACAAGTGGTGGTCCGATTTATCAAAAACAATATCATCTGCCGTTATGGTGTTCCAAGGGAGATCATTACTGATAATGGATCTAACTTGAACAACAAGATGATGAAGGAGTTGTGCGCAGAGTTCAAGATTGAACATCATAACTCATCTCCCTACCGACCCAAGATGAACGGAGCGGTAGAAGCGGCTAATAAGAACATCAAGAAGATCGTTCAAAATATGGTTGTAACCTACAAAGACTGGCACGAGATACTACCCTTTGCTCTTCATGGTTATCGCACATCTGTCCGTACTTCAACAGGGGCACCCCCTTTCTCTCTAGTATATGGCATGGAAGGAGTGCTCCCCATAGAAGTAGAGATCCCATCAATCCGGGTATTGATGGAAGCTAAGCTCACCGAAGCTGAATGGTGTCAAAGTCGACACGACGAACTGAACCTGATCGAAGAGAAGCGAATCACGGCACTATGCCACGGTCAGTTGTATTAACAGAGAATGAAAAGGGCGTTCGACAAAAAGGTCCGACCGCGTATCTTCAGAAAAGGAGACCTTGTGCTCAAGAAGATACAATCATTTCTCACTGATTCTCGGGGCAAATGGACCCCAAATTATGATGGCCTCTATGTGGTCACGAAAGCTTTCTCAGGCGGCGCCTTGAGACTTGCAACCATGGACGGAGAGGAATTTGCCTACCCCACGAATGTTGATGTAGTCAAGAAATACTTCGCCTAAAACTAAAAAAAAACGTCTCGGTGGATTGAAAACCTGAAAGGGCGGTCCAGGCAAAAGTTAGAGACATGAAAAAAATCATCCCGATGGATTGGAAATCTCATAGTACAATCCAGGTAAAAGTTAGGGATAATGGCAAGTAACTATGTTCAACAGAGGCATGTCCCTCAGCAGCAGTTGCATCATCTATCGGAGGAAATCTCCAGTCAAAGGTCATCTTCGACGGAAGCTCAGGATGTCCCGAACTCAAAGTTGGTAGAAGAATAGCGGTAGTTATGTTTCAACGTAGCCCTTTTCCCTGTAAATTACCATTTTCTAACTTTGTATATACTCTTTAGAATCACGCGTTTGGTTGATCTCCATCTTATCAATAAAATTTGAGCCCTTGTGCTTTTGTTTGTAATTCTTTACTTGTTTTAGCTTTACAGAACGACGTTGTTTAAACTTAATCAGCGATTCTTGAAATAAAACAAAAATAAATTTACTTGTTAAACTTTTTCTGCTTTTAAATTAAAGATGGCATTTCTTTTGACTGTTGAACATCAGAAGAACATCGATCGCTTCTCCCGAAGTAAGTGAACTTCAAAGTGCAGAATCAAAGTACTCCTTCTAGACCAGTACTCCTGTATGAAGGATCAATAATGTCAGAGACCATGTTTCGTCTGACACACCTCGGCCGAGTTCTCATCTCCTAAGCCCGATCAACATAGCTCCCAACGGGACTATCTCTCCTAAGCAAGGTGGAATTGCTATTTTGAACCAACGGTACTTCTTCGCCCCGCGATGGTCGAGTATCCAATTGTGTTCATCCATTAGTCTGTATGTCGCGTCTGTTTTGTCAGCATATACATACGTACTTCATGCATTTTTTATTTGCATTTATATTTCATATTGCATCGTTATCACTCTAGCCGGTCTCGTCCCCTAGTGATAAACAATTTTCTCAATCGAGTTTGTCAGTTCTTTCCTCGTCAGGAAGTATCACGTCTGAACAATCTCGTTTCCAGTGAATCTCTAGGATCAGAGTCGGCAATTGGCCACTTTGATAACTTGAACCTCTGAATGACCAGAGAAACCTTCAACAGATGTCACTCTTCGCCATTGAAGATGATATCCTCGCTTTCCCGGATTAAGGAAAATCCCCAGAGAAAGCCTCTTAAATAGAGATTCGGCAGTACATCAGTATTTCTCCAAAAAGTCGTTGATGAAAAGGTCATCGACACCTCAAAATTGGATCCCATCATATAGCATTTCTCTGGGAAGATCCCAAGAAAAGTATGATGTAATATCCCCAATCAGAATCAGTTTTTTAAGAGACTCGCTTTCCCTAGTAGAATCGACAAATGGCGTCTCCAACAGAGAAGTTTGTGCAACTCTACAACTCAGACGTTGGGTTCCCCAGCAAGTCTGACATCAAAACTTTTTCCACTCAAATGGCATCTCCCCTGGAAAATTCGGCGAGAAGTTTGAAGGAAAACCGCTACGCATAGCGTCCCTTGTCAATAAAGTTTATTGACAAAAGAAACTAAGACCAGTTCCTTGCTAGGAAACCAGGATCGAGGGGGAGTTTATTTCAAAAAAGACTGAGACCAGTTCTTGGTAGGAAACTAGGATCGAGGGGAAGTTTACCTTTTCTAAGCATCATTGCTCAGCAAAAGAAGATGAATGCGATCCGCCATTCATAGACACCATCAAAATTTCGGGTATTCCGATATTTAGGGTTTTGGTCGACCAGGGCCTCCAGATGGAAATTTTCATCTGGGCACAAGGCAATGATCCAAAACATAACCTAATATACTTCATGAAACCTCATGAACCCATGCATCAAGTCAATTTTGCCTCAGGGGATGCATTCATCAAAAATCAGGAATTAGGGTTTCTTGACCTAATTCACCCCTAAGTTGACTTTTGGGACAAACCATGAGCCAAGACCTCAAGAAATGATTTGAGGGTCTCTAATATACCATATTGATCCATTTGGAACAATGGATTAATCCAAGAAGCTTGAGCAACAAGTCTCAATTTCATCTGCACCACAATTAGGGTTTTAAGAGAAAAGTCAACTGTAACTTTGACTTTTGAACAAGACATGCTCCCAAACCCTAATACATGATTCAATATACCCCATGACACCCATGGAACATGTCCATCAAGTTTGATTTAGGTCAAGGACATGATTTCCTGAAAAATTGCACAGTTTGGAATTCATCTGATAAAAAGTCAACTGTGCACAAAAGTCAACTTTGACTTTTTGAGATTTTTCACCAAAATGGATTTTTAACCCTAAAATGATGTTAATGTATGATTTGAATCATCATTCATCAAGAAAAATCAAGAAAAGTGAGATAACTTGTAAAAGGGGTAACCATAAAACTTAGAAATTTTTCTAAGTTAAAAATAAAGTGGCAAAGGTACCAACTTTGGAGGACCATAACTCCTAAACCACAAGGCCATTTTTTCTCATCCAAAGATGGATTTTTAGCCCTCATTATCACCTACAAAAACTTCAACTACAAGTTATTCCAATTCATTAAGGATTTTGAGTTATGGAGTGATCAAAGTGGCTGAAAAGTGAAAATGTCACTTTTTCCAACACTTAGTGAAATTTTCACTAAGTCAGATTCTGCCTCACTTTTTGCCAAATGTAGGGGGATTTTTCACTTGGAATCAAAAGAGATCAAAACTAAACTTGTTCAAACAGTTGTTGTATCATGTAAGAGCTTTCCAAAATGGCCAAGAACATTGCCAAATTCAACCTACACCATGAGATACAACATTGCCAAGTTGCCTTGCTGAAATCTGCCAAGGCAAGGCAGAATTTGCAACTTTGGTCGATTTGCCAAAATCAGCCAAATTCAATTGCTCCTATCCACTTGGACACCTCAGAGGATTGAATCTAAAGGGGATAATCACTGAGCCAAGCCTCCAAAGTCCATCGAACAAGAAATAGCATGTTGAACCTAGAATGGCCAAAATAGGGACAAGACTTCAAATTTGGAATGAGGCATTCAATGGAACCATCAAGGTGGCATGGACTGAGCCATTCTCATCTGAAATCAGTCAAGACTTATCCAAGACCAAGGGGACCAAAGCTCTGTGCCCTAACCTCTAGTCAATGGCTAGAGGAGACTTGGATTTTCATTTGCCAACATTGGCCAAACCTACTTACCAGCTGCCATGCACTATTCCTTGCAAAACAAACTTGCTCTACTATAAATAGAGCTCAATTGTGGTCAGTTTGAGTACACCAAAGCCATCTAACAGATGCTTTCCTCAAAATCTCTTCTTTCACTCCAATTTTACCTTCTAAGGCAAGTCACTATCAGGTTTTGAGTTTGAGAGCAATTCCAATCAAACCAATCACTCACACACCTCACATACATCACATATGAGCTGATCAAACACTTAGATTACTTCTGAAACATCAATTTCACAAAATCACCAGCTGGTTGCTCAAGGTTTTAACCAAAGTGCAGCTGAGGTACCACAAAATGATCCAGCCAATTTCAATCAAGTCCAACCATCCAAACACAATCCATAGGGTGTAGGGAAGCTATTTAGATCATCACCACTCATCTGTAACACCTCCAAATCAAAAATCACTTTGAACTTGCTGTCACGACTTGGAGGTAAGCACATGCTTGGTCATCTCTCAATCTATGCATATTTCCTCGCACAATAATTTGGCCATATGTTCATAATCATGCATGGAATGTTTTCCCTCAATTAATTGCATTGTTTGAATCATGTATAAAAAATCCTAGCCTTCATGCAGAAATTAGGGTTCTTGAGGTCTCTTCGTGATTTCTTGTTGTATGTTTAATTTAAATGAAATTAAAGTACATAGACATTATCGTGAGGTTGAGACGAGCATAATGATATGTGGATTGCATGATATGATTATGTATTCAGTGAGATTGGATAGAAAATGCAAATCTGAGAAACCAAGAACACGCGCGTGTTCTTCAGCTGTTCTTGGCGCCATTTTTAGAAATTCAAATATTTGAATTTTGTGATTTTGTTTAATTGATTCAAAAATTAATTTCTCTCTGAGTTTTAATGATTTTGAGTTGATTCTTTTTTTAATAATTCACAAAAATGTTAAAATATTTTATTTTCCCAAAAAATCCAAAAAATATTATTTATTTCATATAATTGATATTTTTGTAAAGAATTAATATTTTGATTGTTTTTGGCATTTTAAATATTTTTTCTACATTGATTTTGCAACTTTTAATGCTTTCTAATTATTTTGTAGGTCAATACTTAATTTTTGAAGCATTAATCCAAGATCACAATTTGTTTTCCATGTGTGAAACAATTTTTGATCATTTTAATTGAATTTTTATTCAATTAAATACATTTTGAAAACAAATTAGGGTTTTGGATTAATTCAACCCTCATAAATCATTTTCTAAACACTTTGGGCCTCTTGAGAGAGTGTAAGACCCATCCCCCCTTGTACAAAAACTCTTGGGCCTCACTCATTGTATAAGTCCCTCTGTACAAGTAAACGGCGCGATCGTCGCCCGTTTAAAATAAAAAAATCATCTGGGCCTCTCCTTGAGCTATAAGACCCATTCAAAACACTTTGGGCCTCTATTAGAGTGTAAGACCCAATCCCCCTTTTAACCAAAACATATTGGGCCTCACTTATTGTATAAGTCCCTCTGCGTTAAAAGAAAACCTCGGCGCGATCGCCATTTTTAAACGAAAAATCATTTGGGCCTACCCTCGTGTTATAAGCCCCACTCTTTTCTTTAAACCTTTTTTGGGCCTCTTGAGAGAGTGTAAGACCCATACCTTTGTACAGAAAACCTTTTTTGGGCCTCACTCATTGTATAAGTCCCTCTGTACAAAGTCAAACAGTGCGCTCACTGATAAAACCCTGGGCCTCTCCTTGAGCTGTAAGCCCCAAATCTTTCTTTTTCAAAGCACTTTCTCCTTTGATTTTGAATATACTGTTGTTTTCAATCTTTCTTTGTTGAACAACTAACCAAACAGCATGGAAGCACTCCAACCGAGTAAGTGGTTATCGCTTTCGTTTACTGCTTTCATATTATAAACTGTATTGTGGGGCTGCTCACTGTAAGTCTCCTTTCATAAACTCATATCTACTGTGTAATAATAGTATAGATATTTCGAGTTTCCCCGGCAACTACGTCTAGAACTAGGTGACGCCGTTTCATTTATTCGTAGAAATAGACGCCTAGATCCCCAATAGGAGCACCAGATACACTCTTCTCTTCGGCTGTCCTCCTTAGGAATCGTCAAGAAGCTCTACTCCCCAAGATGAATGTATTCTCCGTGAATGGCATCTTTGAGTTTCTTCCAAATTCTCGAACTTTCCTGACTCGATCTATTCCTTGTGGATAGCTTGCCTTGAATGTCTCGAGGTTTGGGTACCCACTACGGTCATAATCTTGGACCTTAACTAAGGAACCCTCTTTAAAAGCTAAAAGTCGCTAGATAGTAAACCTCGCACGTTTACCAGTGGTTTTTATCTTTAAAAGAGTTATCTCTCCTAATGGAAAGGAGATGATAGACCCACGGGCTTCTTAAAAGCATCGGCCTCCTCTTGGGCATTATGCAAGGACACTACGGCTTCTTAGAAGTATTCACAGCCTCCTCTTAGGCTTCGTATAATGATATCTTCCTCTGGGAATGATAGCCTCCTCTTGGGCTTCGTACAAGGACCCGTCGGCTTCTTAAAAGTTTCCAGCCTCCTCTTGGGCTTCGTACAAATTGTCCCGACGACCTCCTACAGGTATAGGAACAGAACCTAGTCATCCTCATAGAACAGTCCTTTCATAGAGTCTACTACTGTTTCTCAAAGCATAGTACAAAAGATAAAACTCTAAACACGGACAGTCTAACTTCCTTGAGTCTCAAAAGACATTCTCAAGTGACCCCTTCGTTAAATAGGAAGGAAACTCGCAGACTCGGACAGTCTCAGTACCCTTCGGATTTCCCCGTTTCCTTAAAGAACAGGGAACAACCCTGATCCTCAGATCAAAATCCATGAGTACAGTGTTGCTCATATAAGAACTGATTTTCTCTTAATCAGTATACTAGACCTGTCACTCAACTAAAACAGTCACCAACAGATAGCCTCCTCTTGGGCTTTACACAAATGATTCTCCCCTGTGGAGTCAAGCAACATTTAGTCTCTCTCTCGGGCTTTGTACGAGACACATAAGGGACTCCCTCGTTGAGTCAATCACCCCTTTCGCCTCCATCTCGGGCTTCGTACGAGACACAAAGACTCTATCGTCGGGTAAAAAACTTTTAGCCTCTCTCTCGGGCTTTGTACGAGACACAAAATAGCCTCCTCTTAGGCTTTGTATAATGATTTCCCTAGCGGAAATTAGCCTCCTCTTAGGCTTTGTATAAGAAAACCACTGGTTGATCCAATCAACCTTTTAGCATCAAAGCTGTGCCTCGTTCACAGTACACAAACATCAACAACTCCTTTCCCTTCATCTAATCGCTGTAAGCGGCAAGCCTCTGGATCATCTATATCCACGCCACTGTCCCTCTTTTAGCATGAGAAATTCCTAAGGAAAGATGGCATTGCTCTACACTGAGTTAAAGTCTTCTCCTTCAGGTTAAAACCCTTTCTTCGGAAATTATGGCATTGCTCGGATCCGCGTATCCCAGTTAAAGTAATTCTCCTTCTCCCCTCTTTAGAGATGACAAATTCTCTCTAAAGCCGAGGTCTTTCAGCTTCACGTCTTGGGCTTGGAACAAGACACAAATAGACCGTTCAGCTTCACATCTTGGGCTTTGAACAAGATACAAACAACCTTTCGCTTCACGTCTTGGGCTTTGAACAAGACACCAAAACACCCATTTCCTCCCATAGAATAGGAGGAACTACGAACGCTCTGATTTCCCTGTTTCGGTAAAACGGGAATACGTAGGCATAAGATCGAAAGAAAAGATCTTAGCGAGCGCAATCAACAAAAAACCCAAATCCCATATCTCCATCAATCAAAAGAAGTATTTCAAAAGCATCAGTCCTAACATCCTAATCCTTTTTCCCCGCCAGAAACCTTCTGCCCAGGTAAAAAAGAAAGAAAACAGTATTGGCGAAAATACAAATAACCAGTACAAAGGCCCCCCACATTGATAGCATTCGTAACCTGACAGACCGTTGTTTAAACTCAGTATGCAAGCAGGGTTAATTGGAGACATCTATTTCCCTTCCTTATTCAGCTCACAATAGGATAAAAAATGAATCGACCTGTAGTTTTAAGCTCAACCGCAGAGAGCGACCAACGCTTAAGAACCGCGTCCAAAATCGCTCGCTACACACTTGTGTAGACCCAGAGGAGGTTGTTGGAACCCAGTTCCAAGCACCTTTGGTGAGCAATGACAACCAATCAGAAAAAGGAACATCGATTTCCTCGTACAAAGATGCTCTCGAAGTGATCAAAAGTAACAATGCAAAAGGATGGGGACAGCTTGTCATTTCTACTGATAACAAAACAAAGAAGGGTCTTGGCTTTTCCTCAACCTGTACCCAGACTGCTACTAACGATGAAAGTTTTCATCCCATTCAGGACTTCTTCCACAGTGGAGGTTTCCTTCACCCAGTATCTCAAGAAGTACATACCATCAATGAGGGAGACTCCTCCGATACAGATGAAGAATAGAAGTCCTATCTCAATGAAGACGATTATATGTCTTAGGAAGAAACGCATACGTCATTTTGCTATCCCACGCAAAGTTTGAGATATATACCAAGATCAAATGTCAAGATGATGTACGGAGATTGTGATCCGGAAGGATGTTGTGCTCCACCCAACTCATTGGAGGAGGACACTCCAATGAAATACAACTTCGACTATGACTATTATGACCCAATGGATGACTTGGGGCAAAAGAGTCAGCCCAACGCTGCATATCAGTTGAGCATCATTGAAAATAATACCTGCGTCCCCACCCAATCATGGGATCATTACTCAGGGCATTCAAAAAATATCCAACACGACAATGAATTTGCAAAGATTGCAGGACAAGAGTTCATCAACTACGCTTTTTCTGAGGTTAACGTCATCGAAAGGGATGACTCCTCAAGTTCCAAAGAAGTGTGGGACACCTTAGGACAACCGAGTGACAAGTACGACTACTTGGTCAAGTACACCGCTCCTGAAAGCTCTCGTATCAGGCTCGAAGACATCCAACCCACTGGATGGGGAGATCCGCCTGAGAGTGAAAGCACTGTGCAAGATACAACAGAAGAGTTCGTCTACGACAACTCTGCATGGGAGGAAGACTCCAACGATCCTACTCCACCAGAAATCAGCATCATTTCTGAAGACAAGCCAAGAAGTAAGGTACCAGACTTTGTGATTCACCGAGGAGTTCGCTGCCAATGGGTTGCTGTCGATGTCCCGAAATTTGTTCATAAGTCTAAGTAATTGCCGACTTTCTCTTAACCTTTCACCCTGCCTAGGTGAAATAGATGCTTTTATAGGGCTCACTTTCTGTAAATGTCTCTCTTCGCTTCGCCCAAAGCGACATAGTTTTGTTTTATAGGGCTTTAGTTTAAAGAATCGACAAAATCATAAATAAAATAACGTCGTTCTGTAATTTCCGCATTTATTGTTGTTTTCTCTTTTCGCTTTTTCAGAAAATGGTAATCCTAAAAACAACTCAAAAAAATAAAAACAAGCATTTTTCAGAAAATACACTGCACACACTCTTGCATTCTCTCTATCTCTTCTAAAAACAATCATCACGTTGTGCAGATTGCTTGTTTTAAACCTCATTGAAACATACGATCCAATGCCTTCTCCCAACTTTGAATTCCCGGTATTTGAGGCTGAAGAAGAAAATGACGAAGAAATTCCAGAAGAGATCTCCTGATTACTCAGACAAGAGGAAAGGTCCATTGAGCCTCACAAAGAGCCGTTGGAAACGGTCAACTTGGGTTCAGGAGAAGAGAGAAAAGAAGTCAAGATTGGGGCACCGCTCAGTCCAACTGTCAAAGAAAGTTTGATAACGCTTCTCAAAGAATTTCCCGATGTATTCGCTTGGTCTTATCAGGATATGCCAGGGTTGGATACCAGCATCATGGAACACCGTCTACCTTTAAGATCAGAGTGTCCTCCGGTGAAACAAAGACTGAGAAGGACTCACTCAGACATGGCCATCAAAATCAAAGAGGAAGTGCAAAAATAGATTGACGCGGTTTCCTCGCCACATCAGAATATCCTCAAAGGTTAGCCAACATAGTACCAGTTCCTAAAAAGGACGAAAAAGTTAGAATGTGTGTAGATTACAGGGATCTGAACAAAGCCAATCCAAAGGATGACTTTCCCCTACCGCACATAGACATGCTGGTAGACAATACCGCAAAATTCAAAGTATTATCCTTCATGGATGGATTCTCGGGCTATAATCAGATCAAAATGGCGCCGGAAGACATGGAGAAAACTTCATTCATTACCCCATGGGGCACCTTTTGTTACAAGGTAATGTCGTTCGGTTTGAAGAACGCCGGGGCAACCTATCAAAGGGCCATGACTACTCTATTTCACGACATGATACACAAAGAAATCGAAGTGTATGTTGATGATATGATTGCCAAATCTAAGACAGAAGAGGAGCATGTGACCCACCTGTCAAAGCTATTCGAGCGTCTAAGGAAGTACAAATTCAGCTTGAATCCCAACAAGTGCACATTCGGTGTCCGTTCAGGGAAACTTCTAGGGTTCATCGTCAACCAGAAAGGAATTGAGGTTGATCCTAACAAGGTCAAGGCCATTCAAGAAATGTCTTCTCCAAAGACTGAAAAACAAGTCAGGGGATTCCTGGGACGTTTGAATTACATTTCCAGATTTATATTCCTCAAGACCACGACATGTGCGCCGATCTTCAAATTATTCAAAAAGAATTAGGACTACGCATGGACAGAAGACTACAAAACCGCCTTCGACAGTATCAAGGAATACCTGTTGAATCCACCAATTCTATCACCTCTAGTGGAAGGAAGACCACTGATCATCTACCTAACAGTCTTGGAAGACTCAATGGATTATGTACTTGGCCAACAAGACGAAACCAAAAGGAAAGAGTCTGCCATCTACTATTTGAGCAAGAAATTTACCGACTGCGAGACTCGGTACACTATGCTTGAGAAAACTTGTTGTGCTCTGGCTTGGGCAGCCAAACGTCTTCGCCAGTATATGATTCGCCACACTACTTGGTTAATTTCCGAAATGGATCCAATCAAGTATGTCTTTGAAAAGCATGCTCTCACGGGAAAGGTTGCCCGTTGGCAGATGTTGTTATCAGAATACGACATCGAGTACCATGCTTAAGAAGCCGTTAAAGGAAGTATTTTAGCCGATCATTTGGCTCATCAACCGATTGACGATCAGGAATCAGTCGGATTTGACTTCCCAGACGAAGATGTGATGTACTTGAAAATGAAAGATTGCGATGATCCACTACCTAGTGAAGGGCCAGAACCGGGATCCCAATTGAGACTTATCTTTGACGGAGCTGTCAACCATTATGGAAACGGAATTGGGGCAATCATCATAACACCTCAGGGTACCCATATTCCTTTCACTTCCAGATTAACGTTCAAATGTACAGACAACAAGGCCGAATATGAATCTTGTATCATGGGTCTCGAAGAAGCAATTGACTTAAGGATTAAGAACTTGGACATGTATGGAGACTCTGCCCGTGTTATTAATCAAATCAAAGGAGATTGGAACACATATCAATCAGGACTGATTCCTTATAAAGACTACGCGAAAAGGTTGTTATCATTCTTCAACAGAATCGAGTTTCACCATATCCCTCGTGAAGAGAATCACGTGGCTGATGCATTAGCCACTCTCTCTTCCATGATTAGTGTAGGTTAATGGAATGACATACCTAAGATTGACATAATGCGCCTTGAGCGGCCCGCTTACATCTTCGCAATTGAAGCAGCATAGACGACAAACCTTGGTATCACGATATCAAATGCTTCCTTCAAAAACAGGAGTACCCACCTGGGGCATCCAAAAAGGACAGAAAGACCCTTAGAAGACTAGCAGACATCTTCTTCCTGAGCGGTGATACACTCTATAAGAGAAACTTTGACATGGTCTTGCTTCGATGTGTAGACAGACCAGAAGCAAACATGCTGATAAAAGAAATTCACGAAGGATCCTTTGGCAGTCATGCCAATGGACATACAATGTCAAGAAAAATTCTGAGAGCGGGGTACTATTGGTTGACCATGGAATCCAATTGCTACAAGTACATGAGGAGGTGTCACAAGTGTCAGATATACTAAGACAAAATCCATGTACCGCCTACACATCTCAAAGTTCTTTCTTCCCCATGGCCTTTTTCCATATGGGGAATTGACATGATTGGCATGATTGAACCTAAGGCTTCAAACAGACATCGGTTCATCCTAGTAGCCATTGATTACTTCACCAAATGGGTCGAAGCAGCGTCATACGCCAATGTGACCCGACAGGTGGTAGTCTGTTTCATCAAAAACAATCTCATCTGCCGTTATGGTATTCCAAGCCAGATCATTATTGATAATGGATCTAACTTGAACAATAAGATGATGAAAGAGTTGTGCACTGAGTTCAAGATCGACCACCATAACTCATCTCCCTACCGACCCAAGATGAATGGAGCGGTAGAAGCAGCTAACAAGAACATCAAGAAGATCGTTCAAAAGATGGTTGTAACCTACAAAGACTGGCACAAGATGCTACCCTTTTCTCTTCACGGTTATCGCACATCTGTCCGCACTTCAACAGGGGCAACCCCTTTCTCTCTAGTATATGGCATGGAGGCAGTGCTCTCCATAGAAGTAGAAATCCCATCAATCAGGGTATTGATGGAAGCTAAGTTAACATAAGCTGAATGGTGTCAAAGTCGACACGATGAACTAAATCTGATCGAAGAAAAGCGAATAATGGCTCTGTGCCACGGTCAGTTGTATCAGCAAAGAATGAAGAAGGTGTTTGACAAAAAGGTCCAATCTCGCGTCTTCAGAAAAGGAGACCTTGTGCTTAAGAAGATACAATCATTTCTCACTGATTCCCGGGGCAAATGGACTCCGAATTATGATGGCCCCTATGTGGTCAAGAAAGCTTTCTTAGGCGGCGCCTTGAGACTCGCAACCATGGATGGAGAAGAATTTGCCTACCCCACAAATGTTGACGTATTCAAGAAATACTTCGCCTAAATAAAAAAAAAACGTCTCAGTGGATTGAAAACCCGAAAGGGCTGTCCAGGCAAAAATTAAAGACATAACCAAAAATCATCCCGATGGATTGGAAATCTCAAAGTATAATCCAGGCAAAAGTTAGAGATTAATGGCAAGTAACTACGTTAGACAAGGTTAAATCCCCTGCAGTAATGACATCCATCAGGAAAACTCCAGTCAAGGTCATCTTCGACGGAAACTCAGGTTGTCCAGAATTCAAAGTTGGTAGAAGGATAACGGTCGTTACTCTCTGGAATCACGCGCTTGGCTTATTTCCATTCTATCAATAAAATTTGAGCCCTAGTGCTTTTGTTTGCAATTCTTATTTGTTTTAGCTTTACAGAATGATGTTTTTAATATTATCAACGATTCTTAAAATAAAACAAAAATGAATTTACTTGTCAAATTTTTCTGCTTTTAAAATAAAGATGGCAATTCTTTTGATTGTTGAACATCGAAAGAACATCGATCGCTTCTTCGGAAGTAATTGAACCTCAAAGTGCAGAATTAAAGTACTCCTCTAAAACCAGTACGCCTGAATGAAGGATCAACTGTATCAGATGTGATTTTCCCATCTGATATCCCCGGCAGGGTTCTTACCTCCAAAGTCCGACCAACGTTTTTCCCTACAGAGACTATCTCTCCTAAGCAAGGCCGAATTGCTATCTTGAACTAGTGATACTTTTCATCCCCTGCAGTGGCCGAGTATCCAGTCATGTTCATCCACTTGTCTGTATATCGTGTCAATTTTGTCAGCATAAACATACATACATCATGCATTATTGATTTGCATTCATATTCATATTGCATCACTATCACTCTAGTCAGTCTTAACTCTAAGTGGTAAAGTCCTCTCACTCGAGTTGTCAGTTCTTTCCCCGTCAGGAAGTGTTGCGTCTGAACAATTTCTCCCCAGTTTATTTTTGGATTGGAGACGGTCCTCGACCACTTTGATAACTTGAACCTCTGAAAGGCAAGAAGACATTCAACAAACTTCACTCTTCACCATTAATATGATATATTCGCTGATGCGTTGTATTCGCAAGTCCACGAATCGCGTCAGAGTAATATAAAAAGTTATCGTATCCACAGAGACCAAATGTCGATATAACGATTTCCATTTGTTACAGTGCTTATCTAAGGCAGTTCAATTCAGGGTTTACTAATGCAGAGGAAAATAAATAAAAGTAAATGACGAGGTAATGAAATTCAGACAAAACAATAGGCTTGAATGTAATTCTCATAACCGATAATATTTCTATATTCATCAACAGGACTACTTACGGGCAGTATCTTCTATTTTAAGAAAAGAATTCAATTTAACAGGAACTGTCGCTTTCGCGTAGTCAGAACCAAGTTTACCCTCTAAACTAACCCCTTTATTGTCACTTATAAAAAGGCGCGCATTGCGTTAGAGTCATGGAAAACTTACTTTTAAGAAATGTAAATTCTAAACTAAATAGAAAAGTATTTTGACCTGAAATATCTAAACTAAAGAGGTTCAAAATGAACCAGATTCTAATCCCACTAACGCGTCCGAAAATAGTTTTAAAATCCCTTTTCTAAAGTGTTAAAAATCCCTACTTAACTGAGCAAAGCGCTTTCGCTGTATTTGATCAGTTGAGAACTAAACAAGTTCACAAATGGTTGGACGGCTTTCGATCTTACCCAACATTGTTTTTAAGTACAGAAAACTTGTGTTAAAGATTAAAACAGCCCTTAAGTATTTCTATTAACATATAGACGTATTACGGTGATTATGGTCTTTACATTCTTACCTATCTAAAACTTAGCCAGCCATGGTAGTTATAACAGTCATATTAATTCTTATCATGTATGGAATTAAGTCTTTTGAAAAGTAAAGTTTTGAAAAGTAAGGCAAGATAATAAATAAACAAAATAAAGCAAGTGCAAGAGATAAATGAAAGTAAATGCGATTAAAATAAAACCTGCTCCAAAGCGGAGTCTTTAAATCTGGTACAATGTACGGAAAAGAAAATGCTGGCAGAATTACTTCTACCAAAGTGCTCCAACTTGATTACAGACACTCCAAGACTTGATTACAAACTCGATCACACACAGTGCAATAACTCCTCGATGTGAGAAGATTACCGCTTTACAAGAGTGAAATTTATGCCTAGGATGAAGTAAACTAAGATTGGATGATCCTAAAATTCGAGTTCTGAGAGTATTTATAGGCAAAGTTGGCATGGTGCAAAGACAAAAGTGACCTTGGCTTGAAAAATGGGCGGGAACTCATTTTGCCTTATCGCGCCCGCGACAGGCCTACCGCGCCCGCGACATGAAGAAAAATGGCAAAGGTGAGTGCTGATCGTGGGAACGTGGCAGTTGAGTTGTGGAGATCATGGGACACGTCGTCGCCTACCCTGGGGCGCCCGCGACAAGAGAAGCGACCAGAGTAAATTGCTGCCAAACTTGAATTCTAGCTCCTTTTGCATCCTTTTTCGTCTGGGACCTCGATTTATTGAAAACCTGAAAACAAAGGAAAACATAACAATAACAAAGCATAAAAAATAGAAAAAAAACTAATATGCATGTGAAATCAGAGTCAAAAATACAGTATAATTTAGTGTCATCAAATTCTCCCACACTTAGACCTTTGCTTGTCCTCAAGCAAAACATTTAAAGCTCATAGAAAAATCAGTGTCGATCGATGATTTTTGGGCGAAAAGGGCTTCTAAGTCCGAGTCTGGATGCAGTGGTCGGTACTAACTGAGTGAACCAAGGGCATCGTGATGACACTAATCCGCGAATACGGACATAAACTTCGCTCCTATACCAATCAACCCATTATATCCCACAATACTTAGGCCTTCCTTTTCCATCTCTTTTTAGTCATTTTCATTCAAGCGCAATCACATTAAGCCCGTTTTCCGCACATGCTTCATGGTAGAGTGACCTGTTAGTGATTCTGATCTTTTCATACCGGATTTCTGGCACAAGGAACTGTGTAAAATCCTTTTATTCCTCTCAAGTGCAGTTGTGGGGGATCGGATCGTAATCCTCCCTACCGAGTTCAGTGCCAGATACCTCTGAATCAACTGAAATGAGCAAGCTAAACATCTTATTACCCCTTTTTATTATTATTTTTTTTTCATATGCACTCAGATCAGTCACTTATATTCGTCGGTCTCCTACTTAGAACATGTTTAGGCCGGAGCTGATTGCTGGAATAAACTACTAAGGATGATTTTGAAATGAAATTAGGGCCATGGTACATGGGGTTTCAGGTGTGATTCTTATATTTACGAAGTTCATGGTGTAAGGACGATACTGATGTTTCGAAGGTTCTCCTAAGTCACCGTATCCTAACCCGAACCTGTCTTAAAGTCCAGAAAATTTTCAGAACAACACTTTTTTCTAGAAAAATTATTTTTTATTTTTTATTTTTTATTTTTTTTTGGGGTTAAAATATGTGGGAAAAAAATGAAGGTGAACCAAAAAATATACTTATACTAATGACTCTTCAAACACATGCATTTTCTAAAACAGAAAGAAAAGTAAATAACTGAAGGGAAATAAAAATAAACTACTAAAACGACGGAAATAAAAACGATAAAATCTCCTCCCACACTTAAATCAAACATTGTCCCCAATGTTTCGAAGTATGCTAAGGAGAAAGGAACCTGGCAAAACTAGTGAGGACCGCTGGTGCCCTCGCCGCCCTGTGCTGAACGCTCGGAACGATGGGATCTGCTACGGTGATGGTCTCGCTGGTCCATCCTAGCCTGCAATTCTGTTTGAGCAGCTTTCACCTCACGAAGGTTACCTAAGATGGAACCCTGAGTGGCCTCCATAAGCTGAAAGTGCTGATGGTTATATTGTTGTTGACGGGACTGCTCAGTGGTGATCGCAAGCAGAGTACGGGAGATGGTCTCGTAAGATTGGTCTGCTCTCCGCTACGACTCTTGCATAAAGCTCATCTGGTCCGCCATCTGTTGCTGAATGGAAGAGAGCAGGTCTTCATGCCGTGCTTCTCTAGCCATATGGTCTCGCCACATCTCCTCCGTAATATAAAATCCGGGAGCAGCTCCTGCAAAAGTGTTAGAAGATGGTGCGGTGTGTGATTGTGTAGGGCGAGGGCGGGACATACGCTCTCTATGGTCATACTCATCATCTATGTCGGGCCCCTCATTGTCATGGACATTAGGAGGAGTTGGACCTAGAAAAGGTGGGGCAGTAAGGTCATAGATCCAGTTCCTCTCGAATCGTACATCTGTACGTCTACTGCACGGCATAACAATTGATTCGACGGCTACCCCGTGAATCATCAACTCATAACCACCAGCCCTCCTCGATCGGCACAATTTCATGTCTTTCAGAAATTTTAAATTAATTGTGCGAGGGGGCAGTGGTTCTAAGGTAGCTATCTCATCATTCAAATTTAGTGCCCGCGCAATAGACGTAATCAATCCGCCAAAAACTATTGGTCCACCCTTATTTACCGTTAAGCACATGTGGGCGATCATAAATGGAACCAGATTGATTCTTACATCTGTGAGGCATCCTCGCAAGAACAAAAGTTCTTTGCTATTAACTTTGTTTTGATTCTCCCGGCCAAAAGTAGAGCATGCCAAAAGATATCTGAAAATTCTTATGGCCGGGTTATGAATGGTCGAGGCGAGTATTCCCTTAAAGGAATCAACAATAGTATCTGACAACCTGCGCCAGAAGGCGAATATCTCGACTGACCATTCAACATCTGAAGGAGCCTCACAAACAGCACCCTCCCCATGAGGGAATCCCAATAGACCTGCTAGTTCATCGGTACTGAACTGATACTCAACAGCAAACAGTCTAAAATACATGGTACCGACTGTGCTAGCAGTGTCGGGACGAACGGTATAAACCAATGAACTCAGAAACTCAACCGTCATCCTCTCATAGGTGGGTTCTTTTGTGGTGAAAACAGTGCCTAAACCTACAAAGTCTAACAAATGGAAAACGCTATGATGAACCCCTAAAGCGTGCAAGCAAGTATCGTCGACATACCTCGTCGAGAGAATTTCTCGATCCTGAAGCTTTTGAAGTTACCTCCTCTGCCTATTCCCAGATTGTCCTTCCCGAAGAATGACTCCATTAAACTCCATTGATGAAGATGGTGAAGAGGGTGGAAGAAAAGTGGTATGATAAAGGTTGGATTTTTTTGGGTTTTTGTTGATGGAAATTGAAATGGAAAGTTAAGAGATGATTGGTGAATGCTAGAGTTATGAATTTCAATGGGGTTTTATAGGGATTTTTCGGAGGGAAAAATGGGTTTGAAAAGGTTGGAGCTTCAAAAATGGTGGAAATGGAGGTTCTGTCCAGATTTTACAAGGACGCTGCCGCGGGCGCGACAGGTGTGTCGCGGGCGCGACGAGAGCTAATCCGCTGATGGGCCTCAATTTGTCTTTGTGAATGGGCTTTTTGTCCTTCATTTGGCCTTGGGGGTTCTTTTTAGCATTCCATATGTCCTAAAAATGTAGTTTTGCACAAAATTTTCACAAGCATATATATTTTTTATAATAAATTTTTTTTATATATTTTGTCAAAGAAAAAAAAAATAAAAGAAAATATTAGCATATAAACATAAAAAACTCAAACCTTAATATAAATCAGAAATATATCAAATGCAAATAGTAGGAAATATGTCTGGGTGATACTGGAAGTAAATTAATGCATAAGAAATATAGTAAATAATACGAAAATGGAAATTAAGATGTCTGGTCATCAGTCTGGTCATCTCCACGGAGTCTCGCTATCTCACGACGGAGCTCCGCCATGTCTTCATACAGCACATCGTACTCAGTAGTGTGGGTCAGCTCTGACACTTCCATCCCCAGGTGTAGGTCAGCAAGAGTCTGTCGGAGATCTGCTATCTCTTGGCGCATCATCGCCATCTGGGTCTGCATATCTGGAGTACCTAATGAATGATTATTTGACCATACCGTGGTCCTGTCACGTGGTGGAGCTGGAACGTACTCTGGCTCTGGGCAAGGTCGTGGTGCGTCCACCGTCTCACCGTGTCCTTCTAAGGCATATGTCCAGTTTGCTGGGTCATGGACACTGGTCATAACAGGATCTGGCAAAGTGAAATGATGTATGGTCTCACCATCGATCAGAAGTCTGAACTGAGAGGGATTAAAGGAGTTCCTTCTCATCAGCCCCCGATCTAAACAAAAATCAATATCCATGGTGGTATGGCTGCAGTAGGGAGTCAAATGAAATAGCTTTCGGCCAAGGCCTAGAGCAGCAGCAATCTCAGTCACATTACCTCCTACATGTATAGGTCCTCCTGCCCAGGTGGCAACACCACTAAAAGAGTACAGCATAAAGTTACCACAAGCTAAACGACGCGACTGATTCGCACAAAACATGAAAAATATGTCCTCCTCAGTAACGTGGTCATCAGCATCTGCTCTCCCAAAGAATGTATGGGCAATGATCATCTGAAAGTATCGGAGAGCTGGGTTATGGATAACCTGCGAAATGTGAGTATTAGGGTTAGGGCCTCCACCTCCAGAGATGTCACTCCAAAATTTCTCCACGTCTCTATTCATGAAGTAACCCATGGGAAGCTCAGGGATAGCACCAACTCCAGTCTCAAATCCAAGAAGATCACCGAACTCAGTATGGGTGAACGAATACTCTGTGCCAAATAACCTGAAGCTGGTGTGGCCATCTGGTCCCAAGTACGGATCATAGGAGAAAGAGCTGAGGAACTCCAGAGTGAGGTTCCTATAGGTGGGATGCAAATCATCAGCGTACTGGTCCCATTTGAGCTGGTGGGTCAAGTATCAGACACTGGGCTCTATGCCCAAAGTTTCCATGCAATCACTGTCTGGGTAGCGAGTGGGTGCCATAGGTCTGAGTGAAAGCATCGCATAACGCTCTCTCTGGGCGTCGTCTCTAAAGGTCACGTGCATGTCGTCGACTGGTGGCATCCTGAAAGAAAAGGTTAGGAAAAATAGGCCCTGAAATCAAACACACCAAACAAGTTAGACATATATGTACAAACAAGCAAACAAACGTAAATCAAAATAGACGGAAAGAAAATAAATACGAAAAGGAAAAGAACCATGGGTTGCCTCCCATACAGCGCTTGCTTAACGTCGTTAGCTCGACGAGTTCAAGTCATGTATCTGGTGCGAGGATAGGTGGGTCTGTTAACGTGAACCTGGAGTAGTATGCTGGAATGTCACCTCCTTCATAATGCTTAAGCCTTTGTCCATTTACAACGAACGGACTGCAAGATTTGTTCTTAATTTCCAATGCCCCGGATTTTAGGACTTTGGAAACTTCGAACGGGCCCGTCCATCTAGATCGAAGCTTACCTGGAAAAAGTCGCAGTCTTGAATTGTATAGAAGAACAGGGTCACCTATGTTGAAGTCTTTCTTGACGATCTTCTTGTCATGCCATGCTTTGGTTCTCTCTTTATATATGATGGCATTTTCATAGGCTGATTGTCGGAGCTCTTCTAGCTTATGTATGTCTAAGATGCGTTTCTCACCAGCTGCTAGGTAATCAAAATTTAAGGTTCTGATGGCCCAATATGCTTTGTGTTCCAATTCAAAGGGTTAGTGACATGATTTTCCGTAAACCAGTTGGTAAGGGGTTGTTCCAATGGGAGTCTTATAGGCTGTCCTGTAGGCCCACAGTGCTTCTGAAAGCTTCTGTGACCAATCCTTTCTGGATATCGAGACAGTTTTTTCTAAGATATGCTTGATCTCTCTATTGGATACTTCTACTTGCCCACTGGTTTGCGGGTGGTAAGGTGTGGCTACTCTATGTTTAACTCCATACTTCCTCAACAGTTTGTCAAAAATCCTAGATATAAAATGTGATCCTCCATCACTTATGACTAGTCTGGGAACTCCGAATCTAGGAAATATATTCTGCTTGAACATCTTAATCACTACTCGGGTGTCGTTTGTGGGTGCAGCTATAGCTTCAATCCACTTGGACTCGTAAACGACAGCGACTAAAATGTATTTGTTTCCTAAGGATGATGGAAAAGGTCCCATAAAGTCGATTCCCCAAACATCAAAAAGTTCTACTTCTTGAATGTTTCTTAATGGCAATTCATTTCTCCTCGAGATGTTTCCGGAGCGTTGACACGGGTCACACTTGGTTATATATGTATGAACATCATGCCATATAGTTGGCCAATAAAGACCAGCTTGTAAGATTTTAGCGTGAGTCTTAGATGTGCTTGTGTGTCCTCCGTAGGGTGCTGAGTGACAATGTTCTATGATATGGTGCACTTCTTCCTCTGGAACACACCGATGAAAGATTCCGTCAGTGCCTCTCTTAAAAAGGAGTGGTTCATCCCAATAGAAATGTTTAACGTCATTGAAGAACTTCTTTTTCTGCTGATAGCTGAGGTCAGGAGGTATTATATCTGCAGCAAGATAGTTAACAAAATCTGCATACCAAGGTACACTATTTACCGCTAAGGATTTTTCAGAATCTTCTAGGGTTTCTAAACTTACATCTCCAATGGCATCTAGCTTAGCGATTAACCTGTCATAAGCAAAGTCATCATTTATGGGTACTACATCAGGTTTCAAGAACTCAAGCCTGGAAAGGTGATCGGCAACTACATTCTCGGTGCCTTTCTTATCTCTGATATCAAGGTCAAATTCTTGCAATAAAAGTATCCACCGGAGTAACCTAGGTTTAGCATCCTTTTTATTCAAAAGGTATCAGATGGCGGCATGATCAGTGTAAACAATTATTTTGGCTCCCACCAAATAGGATCTAAATTTGTCTATGGCGAAAACTACGGCTAGGAGTTCTTTTTCTGTGGTTGCATAGTTTAGCTGAGCGGCATCTAGAGTTCTACTGGCGTAGTAAATCACATGTAACTTCTTATCAGATCTTTGCCCTAGCACTGCTCCTACAGCGTAATCACTAGCATCACACATGATTTCAAAAGGTTTTGTCCAATCTAGTGGTTGCATAATGGGTGCTGAGATTAAAGCTTGTTTTAAAAGGTTGAATGCTTCGATGCATTTTTCATCAAAAATGAACTCGGCATCTTTCATCAGAAGACCTGTCAAAGGTTTAGTGATCTTAGAGAAGTTTTTAATGAAACGCCGGTAAAATCCAGCATGTCCAAGAAAACTTTGAACTTCTCTAATTGTTTTGGGTGGTTTAAGATTCTCTATCACCTCGATCTTAGCTTTATCAACTTCAATGCCTTTTTCAGAAATGATATGTCCTAGAACTATACCTTCAGTGACCATGAAGTGACATTTCTCCCAATTTAATACCAGGTTTACTTCGACACATCTCTTCAAGATCTTTTCAAGGTTGACTAGACAGTTATTGAAATCAAATCCGCAGACTGAGAAATCGTCCATGAATACTTCCATAATTCCATCAAGATAGTCAGCGAAGATTGACATCATGCAACGCTGAAAAGTTGCTGGGGCATTACAGAGTCCGAAAGGCATACGTCTATAGGCAAAAGTTCCGTATGGGCACGTGAAGGTTGTTTTCTCTTGGTCATCAGGGTGTATAGGAATTTGGAAAAAACCTGAATATCCGTCGAGGTAATAGAAGTATGAATGTCTAGCTAGACGTTCCAACATCTGATCTATAAAAGGTAATGGGAAATGGTCCTTCCTAGTGGCTTTGTTTAATTTTCTATAATCTATGCACATACGCCAACCTCCTTCTATCCGTTTTGTAACGTGCTCACCTTTTTCGTTTTGAACCACGGTGATGCCTCCCTTTTTAGGTACTACATGCACAGGGCTTACCCATTTACTGTCCGAGATCTGATATATTATCCCTGCTTTCAACAACTTAAGAACTTCCTTCTTAACTACCTCACTCATTATAGGGTTAATCCTTCTTTGGTGTTCTCTCGAAGGTTTAGCATCTTCCTCAAGTGAAATCCGGTGCATGCACACATATGGACTTATTCCTTTAAGATCTGAGATGTTGTACCCTAGTGCTGAGGGATATCTTCGCAAGACATCTAAGAGTTGGTTTGTTTCATTTTGGTTCAGAACGGCACTGACTATAACTGGTTTGTCCATTTCTTTGTCTAAAAACTCATATCTTAGATTCTTGGGTAATTCTTTTAATTCTAAGGTTGGTTTGCTGGGGTTTTGTATAGGATCTGGAGTTAAGGATAGACATCCAAAAAGGCTATCATCTATGTAGGGTTCCATACTGTCATCATTTTTCTCAATGGGCGTTGAAGGTAGTTTTATTCTTTCTATTGGCTCTTCCTGGTTAAGTTCACGGACACATTCATCAATGACATCAACTGCATAACATGCATCTCCTATTACTGGTGCTGCGAGAAACTTTGCCAGGACAAACTCTATTTTTTTGTTACCTACCTCAAAAGTCAATTTTCCTTTCTTGACATCTATTATGGTTCCTGCAGTTGATAGGAAGGGTCTACCTAGGAGGATTGGGATATCTTTATCTTCTTTGATGTCCATTACGACGAAGTCGGTGGGAATGAACAACTTGCCTATTCTAACTGGGATGTCTTCTAATACGCCTACAGGGTATTTTATAGATCTGTCAGCTAATTGGAGAGACATCTTAGTAGGTTGCAAATCTCCTAGTTTCAATCGTTCACAAACTGCAAGGGGCATTAGGCTTACACTGGCTCTTAAGTCCAGAAAGGCTTTATCTATGACATGATTCCCCAAAATACAAGGTATGGAGAAATTCCCCGGATCTTTGTCTTTTTTGGCAAGTTTGTTCTCGGAAATGGAATTACACTCCACTGGTTTTGGATCGTTAAGTCTACGTTTATTGGTGACGATGTCCTTCAGGAATTTAGTATAAGATGGTATTTGGGTGATGGCTTCTGTAAAAGGAATCTCTACATGGAGTTTTTCTATAACTTTAACAAACTTCTAAAATTGGTCATTGATCTTAGTTTGTTTAAGTCTTTGTGGATAGGGAATTGGTGGTTTGTATGGCTGAGGGGGTGTTGAAGCTTCGTCCGTAACTTCTCCTTTATCTTTGTCTTTTGGTTTCCCAATTTCTACGGGTTCCTCACCTTCGGGGGTAGCATCCTTTTTGGAAATTTCAGAGTCACTCAATGTCGGGTTTTTAGGCCCTTCATATGTGGTTCCACTTCGTAAGGTAACATCGTTAGCTTGCCCTCGAGGGTTCTGTTGAGGTTGTCCAGGAAATTGTCCTCCAGGAGTAGTTTGGGGTGCTTGCTTTAAGGCTACCTGAGAGATCTGGGTTTCAAGCATCTTGCTGTGGGTGGCCATTTGATCCATTTTGGTTCCTAGTTGGGTAAGCAGCTCATTCACATGAATATTCTGATTTAGGAACTCTTTGTTTTGCTGGGCTTGTGCTGTCATAAAATCATTTAGCACTTTCTCATTATTTGGCTTAGGTGGCACTGCTTGCATAGGTTGGTTTTGTCTAGGTGCTTGATTGTTAGTTGATCTCGGAGGTGCTTGGTTTTGGATAGGGTTATTGTTTTTGTAGGAAAAATTAGGGTGATTCCTCCATCCAGGGTTGTAAGTATTTGAGAACAGGTTTCCTTGGGCATAGTTGACTGGGTCTGGGTTAGTCTCGTTTAACAGATGGCAGTCAGCTGATTGATGACCTTTAGTACCGCAAAGTTCGCAATCCAATTCTACTGCTGCTGCAGCGGTTGGTTGTGCGTACATTTGATCGATCTTGAGGGCCATATCATCCATTTTGGCTTGCATCATGTCTATAGAGCTTACCTCATATTTACCTCCTTGGGCTTCTTTCTTTTCCACTGTTGCTCTTTCGTTTCCCCATTGATGATGGTTTTGAGCCATATCTTCAATGAGACCACAAGCGTCTGGATAGGGTTTGTTCATCAGGGCACTGCCAGCGGCAGCGTCGATGGACATCTTTGTGTTATAATGAAGTCCGTGGTAAAAGGTATGTATAATCAACCATTGCTCCAAACCGTGGTGTGGACAAGCCCTTAGAAGGTCTTTATACCTCTCCCAAGCTTCAAATAGCGATTCTCCCTGGTTTTGGGTAAATCTTGTTATTTGGTTTCGGAGAACGGCTGTTTTGCTTGGGGGAAAGTATCTAGCAAGGAATGTTCTCCTAAGGTCTTCCCATGTTGTTATAGAATTGGCTGGAAGGGAATCTAACCAAGTTAGGGCTTTGTCTCTAAGGGAAAAGGGAAATAGTCTTAAACGAATCGCCTCAGGACTAGCACCATTGGTCTTAAAGGTGTTTGACAACTGGATAAAGACTTTTAGATGTTGGTTTGGGTTTTCAGATGGTAGTCCTGCGAATTGGTTTTGTTGAACTAGTTGTAATAGGGACGGTTTTAGTTCAAAATTATTGGCAGGTATGGTAGGGTTAACTATACTAGAGCTCGGTTCTTCGTCAGCAGGATGAGCGAATTCCTTAAGGGGTCTTTGGTTACGATCTTCGGCCATAGCTTGCTTAATTCGACGAAGCCAAAGTCGAGCGCGAGCGTAACATTCTGGTTCCACTAAAGGATCTATAACACTACTGGAGCTGCGAGATCTTCGCATCGACCAGTTCGTGCGGCCCTAGTCTAAACGGTGATAACAAACGAAATCCGAAATTCGGCGAAATTGGTCCCCGGCAACGGCGCCAAAAACTTGATGCGTTGTATTCGCAAGTGCACGAATCGCGTCAGAGTAATATAAAAAGTTATCGTATCCACAGAGACCAAATGTCGATCTAACGATTTTCGTTTGTTACAGTGCTTATCTAAGGCAGTTCAATTCAGGGTTTACTAATGCAGAGGAAAATAAATAAAAGTAAATGACGAGGTAATGAAATTCAGACAAAACAATAGGCTTGAATGTAATTCTCATAACCGATAATATTTCTATATTCATCAACAGGACTACTTACGGGCAGTATCTTCTATTTTAAGAAAAGAATTCAATTTAACAGGAACTGTCGCTTTCGCGTAGTCAGAACCAAGTTTACCCTCTAAACTAACCCCTTTATTGTCACTTATAAAAAGGCGCGCATTGCGTTAGAGTCATGGAAAACTTACTTTTAAGAAATGTAAATTCTAAACTAAACAGAAAAGTATTTTGACCTGAAATCTCTAAACTAAAGAGGTTCAAAATGAACCAGATTCTAATCCCACTAACGCGTCCGAAAATAGTTTTAAAATCCCTTTTCTAAAGTGTTAAAAATCCCTACTTAACTGAGCAAAGCGCTTTCGCTGTATTTGATCAGTTGAGAACTAAACAAGTTCACAAATGGTTGGACGGCTTTCGATCTTACCCAACATTGTTTTTAAGTACAGAAAACTTGTGTTAAAGATTAAAACAGCCCTTAAGTATTTCTATTAACATATAGACGTATTACGGTGATTATGGTCTTTACATTCTTACCTATCTAAAACTTAGCCAGCCATGGTAGTTATAACAGTCATATTAATTCTTATCATGTATGGAATTAAGTCTTTTGAAAAGTAAAGTTTTGAAAAGTAAGGCAAGACAATAAATAAACAAAATAAAGCAAGTGCAAGAGATAAATGAAAGTAAATGCGATTAAAATAAAACCTGCTCCAAAGCGGAGTCTTTAAATCGGGTACAATGTACGGAAAAGAAAATGCTGGTAGGATTACTTCTACCAAAGTGCTCCAACTTGATTACAGACACTCCAAGACTTGATTACAAACTCGATCACACACAGTGCAATAACTCCTCGATGTGGGAAGATTACCGCTTTACAAGAGTGAAATTTATGCCTAGGATGAAGTAAACTAAGATTGGATGATCCTAAAATTCGAGTTCTGAGAGTATTTATAGGAAAAGTTAGCATGGTGCAAAGACAAAAGTGACCTTGGCTTGAAAAATGGGCGGGAACTCATTTTGCCTTGTCGTGCCCGCGACAGGCCTACCGCGCCCGCGACATGAAGAAAAATGGCAAAGGTGAGTGCTGATCGTGGGAAGGTGGCAGTTGAGTTGTGGAGATCATGGGACACGTCGTCGCCTACCCTGGGGCACCCGCGACAAGAGAAGCGACCAGAGTAAATTGCTGCCAAACTTGAATTCTAGCTCCTTTTGCATCCTTTTTCGTCTGGGACCTCGATTTATTGAAAACCTGAAAACAAAGGAAAACATAACAATAACAAAGCATAAAAAATAGAAAAAAAACTAATATGCATGTGAAATCAGAGTCGAAAATACAGTATAATTTAGTGTCATCATTCGCTTTCCCAGATTAAGAAAAATCCCCAGAGAAAGCCTCACAACCAAAGACTCTTAGCAACACATTGGTTTTTCTCTCCAGAAAGTCAATGTTAATGAATTCATTAGCACCTCAAAATTGGATTACATCACATGGCATTTCTCTGAGAAGATCTCGAGGAAAAGTATGATGTAATATACCAAGCTGGAAACCGTCTCCCAAGAGACTCGTTTTCCCAATAGTGTCAACAAATGGCGTCTCGAACAGAGAAGTTTGCACACCTCTACAACTCAGACGAATGGGTTCCCCAGCAAGTCTGACATCAAAACTTTTTCCGTCAAATGGCATCTGCCCAGTAAACTCGGCGAGAAGTTTGATGAAAATCGCTACAAATGGCATCGAGGGGAAGTTTATTTCAGAAACTGAAACCAGTTCCTTGGCTGAAGACCAGGATCGAGGGGGAGTTTTTAACTTTTCTATGTATCATTTCTTAGCAAAAGAAGATGGATGAGAAAGCTGCCATTCATAAACACCATCAAAATTTCGGGTATTCCGATATTTAATCCTCTTGCACCCCGAATGCCCGAATACCTTCGCCATTCACACCTTCGGGTCCAAGAAGATTAAATAGGGGCATCTGTCATACCCCAAATTTGACCACCAAGATTTCCCATCATTGTGGAGATTATTACCATAATATGGATGTACTTTCATGCCTCATCAATCTCCTCAGGGATTGTTAGGCATTCTTTATATTCAAAGATTAGGGTTTTAACCTTGCTCAGAGCATTTAGACAAAAGATCAATCAAGAATTGACATGATCTTCAACTTGTCTAACCTCTCAAACATCCATGGAGGACCAAGAGGTCTCCCACATCAAGGATTAAGCACGAGGTTGCAATATACCAAGTGGATCAAGCCTCAGGATTGCCTGTGTCACCAAATTAGGGTTTGGTCGACCAGGGTCCCCAGATGAAAATTTTCCATCAGGGCATGAGCCAGTGCCTCAATGTATGGTCTAACAAACTTAAAAGGATCTCAAGAACCCATCCACAATGGCAAAATCACCTTGAAGGTCCATCTAGCAAAAAATCAGGAATTAGGGTTTTGACCTAATTCAACCCTTGAGTTAACTAGTGAAGTGAGGCATGGCTTGAAGCTTCAAAATGAACTTCAAAGACCTCAAATACATCATATTGGCATGTTTACAAGATTTTATTAACTCAAAAAGCTCAAGCCATAAGCCACAAGATCTCAAAACCATCTGATCACAAATTAGGGTTTCTGATGGAAAAGGCCAACCCTACCCTTGACTGTTGACCTACCCTTGATCTCAAACCTTGGGAAGGGGTCCAAGACACTCCTAAATACCCTTGGAGGCCATCCATGAAGTTTAATCAAGCCCAAGGATTGATTTCACAAAAGGATCGCAAAGTCAAAATTTCGTCTGATGAAAAAGTCAATTGTACAAAAATCCAAGTTTGACTTTTTGGATTTTTGGTCAAACAATGTTCCTTAACCCTAAAACAATGTTAATATGTGATTTAAATCATCATTCATCAAGAAAAATCAAAGAAAGTGAGTTAACTTGTTAAAGGGGTAACCATAAAAAATTTAGAATTTTTCTAAGTTATGGAACAAAGTGGCTAGGGTACCCAACTTCCAAGGACCATAAATTGAGATCCAAGCAACCATTTTAGGTGATCCAAAGTTGGATTTGTAGGTCTTGCTACACTCTACAAAAGCTTCAACTACATAAAGCTCCAATTCTTCATGGATTTTTAGTTATGGAGTGATCAAAGTGGCTGAAAACATGAAAATGACACTTTTCCAACACTTAGTGAAAATCTGCCTAAGTTACCAGCCTTGACATCAATGTTCTAGAGGTTTTTTCAATTGGATCCAAATAGTTTCAAGACAAACTATGATCGCACATGTGTTGTATCATATGAGAGCTTTCCAATGAGCCCAAGAACATGAGAAAACTCCACCTGAACTAGAGGTTATGACAGCTGCAACATGCCTTGCTGCAAACTGTTTTTGCAAGGAAGATTTGTGCCTTAGTGCTCGAATTGATCAATTTGGGCAAATTCAAGCATGGTTATCCATCTGTACACCACAAGGGGGAACTACCAAGGGACAAACACTGATTCATCAGCCTCACAAGTCCATCAATCTATGTTTAGGCATGTCATCCCTAGAATTCAAGATGCTTCAAATATTCAATTTTGTCTTAAAGCATTTAACTGATGCATAGAGGTGGCATTCATTAAGACAATGTTATCCAAGTTCAGTCAAGTCTTATCCCTGAACCAAAGAACCTTAGGCCTGTGCTCTAACCTCAAGTCAATGGCTAGAGGAGACTTGGGATTCCATTTGATCACAATTGGCCAAAGGCCTGCTGCAGTTGCCATATACTGTTGCTTGAAACAAACTTGACACACTATAAATAGACCTCAATTGTGATCAGTTTGAGTACACCAAAGCACCCAAACTGATGCTTTCGTCAAAATCTCCCTTTCACTCTAATTTTGCCTTCTAACTCAAGTCACTATCGGGTTTTAAGTTTGAGAGCATTTCCAACCAAACCAATCACACACACACACCTCATAAACATCATGTATGAGTGATCCATAACACAAAATCACACCTGGAACATCAAATTCACAAAATCACCAGCCAATTGCTCAAATTCTTGACAGATTTGCAGTTGAGGTACCACAACCAGTTCCAGATCATTTCCATCCATTCCAAGCATTCAAACACACTCCTTGGCACCTAAGCAAGCTGTACAGATCATTGGAACCTAGTTGTAACACCTCCATCACCAAACTCGATCACCAGCTGCAAGAGGTAAGCATGAACCCTTCAAACTCTATGTTCTATGCATCATAAATGAATTTGTGAGTTACCATCTTGTTCCTGCATGTATATAGAGTGATAACCCTCAATCAATTGCCATGAATCAATCGTGTATGGAATTTCATTGTGTTCATGCTGAAATTAGGGTTCTTGAGGTTTTCTTCTGATTTCTCACTCAATACTTAATATAAATGCAATTAATCTATATGGTTGTGATCCTTGTTCAAAAACGAACAAGATTGGTGTTTGAATCGTGCAAAACCATTAAGAAATTATGGAGAAAAGTGAGAAAACTCAAATCTGAAAAAACAGAGGGTGCGGGCAAGAACCAAGTGTTCTTGGCGCCATAATTCAAATTTTTGAATTTTTAGTTATTTTTGTTAATTGATTCAAAAATTAATTTCTCTCTGAATATTTATGTTTTTGAATTGATTCTTTTTCTCAAAATTCACTAAAATGTTTAAATATTTTATTTTACAAAAAAATCCAATTTATATTATTTATTTAATATAGTTAGAATTTTTTGGTTTAATTTCATTTTATTTGTTTTTAAACATTTTAAAATGGAATTCCCACTTTGATCTTTCAAAACCAATTGAATTTCAAACTCTCATGTAATTAAAGATGATTTTTCAAAACATTTTTCAAAGTGTACAACTTATTTTTGAATATATTTGGTATTTTATATCATTTTTTTCATTTAATTTCCTTTGAAAAATAACATTTTTATTTAAAATTAGGGTTTTCTCTCGATTTTAAATTTTCATACATCTTTGGGCCTCTAATAGAGTGTAAGACCCATCCCTTGGAAATAAAAACCTTTTTGGGCCTCAGTCATTGTATAAGTCCCGACGCGATTTTCAAAATAACGGTGCGATCGTTGTTTTCATCTGGGCCTCCCCTCGTGTTGTAAGTCCCATCTTTTTTTTCAAAACATCTTTGGGCCTCTTGAAAGAGTGTAAGACCCAACCCTTTTGTAAATAAACCTTTTTGGGCCTCAGTCGTTGTATAAGTCCTGATACGATCTTCAAAACAACGGTGCGATCACTATTAAATCTTGGGCCTCTCTTTGAGTATAAGCCCCAACAATCTTTTCAAAAACAACTTCTCTTTTGACTTAAATTCAAATATACAGTTGTTATCAAAGCTTTCTTTAATTTATTTGAACAACTAACAATACAACATGGAAGCTTGCTTACCTGTAAGATTTTATCAGTTTTCTTTTACATGCTTTAATATATATATATATATATATATATATATATATATATATATATATATATATATATATATATATAACTGTATTGTGGGAAGCTGCTCCCCTGTAAGTCCTTCTTTCATATCCTTTTAAATACTTATCATATATCAACTGTATATATACTAGTATATCTATTTATAGTTTTCCCCGACAACTAGGTCTAGAACTAGGTAAAGCCAGTTGGTCACTCTTTAATACAATCAAAACTAGATCCCCATAGGATTTTCAGATACAGTCTTGCCTTCTCTTGGGCTTAAACAATATGGAACAAAGACAAAGGCAGTATTCTCGGTGAACCTTTTCTCAGACTGTCACTATTAGAACTTGTCAAAGAAATTTAGTTTCCCCATTGAGGATTAATTCCCAGTGAAACTTCTCTTGAATTTCTTCAAACCCTAGAACTGTTCACTAAAGAAAAGATTATTCCCGGTAAAACTTTTCTTGAACTCTTCTTAAGTTTGGACCCACAGGTTTCCTAAAAGCATCCCCGCCTCCTCTTGGGCTTTGTACAAGGACCCTCCACCTTCTTAGAAGTTCTCATGCCTTCTCTTGGGCGTAATACAAGGACCCGACGACCTTTTAAAGGTATAAGATATAACTTAGTCATCCTTTGCTAGAGCAGTCTTTCTAGTGTCAAATCTCAGACCAATTGAGGGTTGATTCCCATCCCTTAAAAAGACTTGCCTCCTCTTGGGCATCGTACAAAGATAAACTCTTCCATACCAGTAGACTTGGACAGTCTAATCCCCTCTCAGATCTCAAAGACATTCTCAAGTTCCCTACAAACATAGGAGAAACCCTGGTCATTCTGGATCAATCTCCAACAGGGTTCTAAAACCCAGTCTCTCTCTTAAAATTCCCCAGCCAGGGTCAATTTATCATCCGAATAACACTGTCTCAAATCAGAACCTCAAGGTCTCTAATATCTCAACTCTTCTGTAACCCTCAGCAAGAGTTGATTCCCCGTTTGGACCTACCTCGAGATCTCAATAATCCCCAGCAGAAGTTAGCCTCCTCTTAGGCTTTGTATAATGATCCTTCTATTCCTCAGCATAGCCAGCCTCCTCTTGGGCTTTGTACAATGATTCTCCCCAGTGGAGCTAACCTTCTTAGACTCTCTTGTTGAGTCAATCACCTTTTCAGACTCTCTTGTTGAGTCAATCACCTTTCAGCACTCTCTTGTTGAGTCAACCCTTTTAGCCTAAATCTTGGGCTTTGTACAAGACAGATAAAACCATTCTCTTGTTGAGATAATCTTTTCCAGCCTCCTCTTAGGCTTAGTATAAAGATTTCCCCTAGTAGAAGTCAGCCTCTTCTTAGGCTTTGTATAATGATTTCTCCAGCTTGTTCAGCCACAATCATGGGCTTTGTACATGACAGATAAAAGCACTATCTTGTTGAGTCAAAATCTTTTCAGCCTCAATCTTGGGCTTTGTACAAGACACCATATAAATATCCTAAGTATAGTCAATCCTCTCTCATCCTCAATCTTGGGCTTTGTACAAGACAGATAATACTCTCCACCAGAGTCAAAATCTTTTCAGCCTCAATCTTGGACTTTGTACAAGACACCTAAAATATCCTCAGCCGAGTCAGTAAAGTCTCTTTTAGCCTCAATCTTGGGCTTTGTACAAGACAGATAAATATTTCTTTCCCACAGAGTCAGTTTCTTTCCAGCCTCAATCTTGGGCTTTGTACAGGACACATACAAACCCTCCCCAGTGGAGTCAAAATCCTTTTAGCCTCAATCTTGGGCTTTGTACAAGACAGACATAACATTTTCCCCAGGAAAGTCAAACTTTTAGCCTCATCTTAGGCTTTGTATAAAGATATCCCCAAAAAGAGCCAGTCTCTTTTAGCCTTAATCTTGGGCGTTGTACAAGATAGATAAACACTCTCTTGTTGAGTCAATCTTTTTCTATCCTCCTCTTAGGCTTTGTATAAGGACTTCCCCAGTGGAGTCAATTAACCTCTTAGCTTCAACCTTGGGCTTTGATCAAGGAGCACAAAAATCAACTTCCCCTCAGAGGAAATTAAAAGCTCTCTGTAGGAAGTCACTTATCTGTTTATCACTTATCAAAATAGACATTCAAAACAAACCCTAATCCCCGATAACTGCTATAAGAGGCACACTTGTTGATTCAAATATCCAAGTTGTTGCCCATCTTTTATCCTGGTAAATCCTTTCTTTCATCTAATTGCTGTAAGCGGTAAGCCTCTGGATTATTTACATCCATGCCACTGTCCCTCTATTAGCATGAGAAATTCCTAAGGAAAAATGGCATTGCTCTACACCGAGTTAAAGTTTTCTCTTTCAGGATAACACCCCTATAAAGGAAATTATGGCATTGCTGGATTCTCATATCCCAGTTAAAGTAATCCTCATTTATAAACAGTCACCCAATAATTGTGATAAACAGACGAGATGTCTCCCTTTAGAGATGACAAATTCTCTCTCATTCAAACCTTTTAGCTTCAATATTGGGCTTTAAACAAGACACGAATAAATCTTTTAGCTTCAATTTTGGGCTTTGAACAAGACACAAATACTCAACCTTTTAGCTTCAATCTTGGACTTTGAACAAGACACCAAACATCATTTTTCCTCCCTTAGAATAGGAGGAACTACGATTGCTCTGATTTCCCTGTTTCATTTAAACGGGAATACGTAGGCATAAGATTGCGAAATCTTAGCGAGCATACTAATCAAAAACTCTAGGTCCAGTACCTTCATAACAATCAAAACTTAGGTCCAGTACCTTACCAAAAACATCGGGAAAAAACCTGAACATCAATAAAAACTCACTCTCCCTCTCACATTTCCCAAGAAACTTTCCCAACCCATTAACGGATAAACACCATCAAGTTCAAAGTAGAACCTAAAACTAACAACCTGTGGATAACCACATATAGGATGGGTAATTGACAACTCCCCATTGTATAACCTGACCCCGAACTCCACGAATCTCTTTAAGCGTTTGTTCAGTTAAACATTCGAGTGCAAGGTTAGTTTTAGATAGCTTCCCTTTCCCTTCCAGCTTCACGGGATAAATAAGAAATCAGAAAGTAACACCCCCTCCTCTTCATTGAGGAGAAAACCAAAATTCCCCGATAAGGTGGTCGGGTCATCGACAAAAATCGCACGCTACAGACCTGCCTTTGGATCTCAATAATCCTCAGCAGAAGTTAGCCTCCTCTTAGGCTTTATATAAGAAATTCACCAAGCAGTCTCCTCTTAGGCTTTGTATAATAATCATCCCTCAGTGCCTTTCATCCCCCAGCGTACTGGTAGACACATGATCGCCTTTGAATGTTATGCCAAAATCAACTCTAATGCGACTATCAATTCAAGGAGCCCCGATGAGAGGCAGCGAGGTCATCATCAAAGCCTTTGACGGATCCAGAAAAATAGTTATTGACGAAGTTGATCTTCCCATAACCATCGGTCCTCACACTTTCCAAGTCACTTTCCAGGTCATGGACATTCGGGCAGCATACAGCTGTTTATTAGGAAGACCTTGGATACACGAAGCTAGGGCAGTCACTTCGACACTTCACCAGAAGCTAAAGTTCGTCAAGAATGACAAGTTAGTCATAGTATGTGGAGAGCAGGCCTTAATAGTGAGCAACTTATCATCATTCTCCTGTGTAGAACCCCAGGAGGTTGTTGGAACTCAGTTTCAAGCACTCTCAGTGAGCAATGAGAATCGATCAGAAAAAGGAACGTCGATTTCCTCATACAAAGATGCTCTCGAAGTGATCAAGAGTAACGACATAAAAGGATAGGGACAACTTGTAATTCCTACGGATAACAAGACAAAGAAAGGTCTTGGTTTCTCCTCAGGCTACACCCAGACTACTAAAAATGAAATTTTTTATCCCATCCAGGACTTCTTCCACAGTGGAGGCTTCCTCCACCCAGTGTCTCAAGAAGTACACACCATCAATGAGAGTGATTCCTCCGATACGGACGAGGAGTGAAAGTCTTACCTAAGCCATGACGATTATATGTCTCAGGAAGAAACACACATGCCATTCTGTTTTCCCGAGCAGGGCCTGAGATATATACCAAGATCATACGTTCGGATGATCTATGGAGATTGTGATCCTGAGGGATGCCGTGCTCCACCTAACTCACTAAAAGATGATCTAATGAAGAACAACTTCGATCAGGACTATTATGATCCCCTGGATGACTTGCATATCTAGAAGCCGTACCCAGAAGACTTGAGGCAAAAGAGTTAGCCAAACAATGCCTATCAGCTGAGTAATATTGAAAGGAATATCCAGCGCAATGATGAATCTGCAAAGATTACAGAACAAGAGTTCATCAACTATGCTTTTCCTGAGGTCAACGTCATTGAGAAAGATGACTCCTCTATCCCCACAGAAGTATAGGACACCTTAGGACAGCCGAGTGGTACGTACAACTTCTTGGTCAAGTACATCGCTCCTGAAAGCTCTCGCATCAGATACGAGGACATCCAGCCAACTGGATGGGGAGACCCTCTTGAGAGTGAAAACATTAAGGAAGATACAACAGAAGAGTTCGTTTATGAAACTCTGCATGGGAGGAAGACTCCAATGATCTTGCTTCGCCAGAAATCAGCGTCATTTCTGAAGACAAACCAATAAAGAAGGTACCAGACTTTGTGATTCACCGAGGAGTTCGTCGCCAATGGGTTGCTATCGATGTCCCGAAAGCCGTCCATAAGTCTAAGTAATTGTCGTCTTTGTTTTATCCTTTCACCCTGCCCAGGTAAAATAGATGTTTTTATAGGGCTAACTTTTCTGTAAATGTCCCTCTTCATTTTGCCCAAAGCGACAGAGTTTTGTTTTATAGGGCTGTATTTCAAGAATCGACAAATCATAAATAAATAAAGTCGTTATGTCATTCCTGCATTTATTGTTGTTTTCACTTTTCGTTTTTCAGATAATGGTAATCTTAAAACAACCCAAAATAATAATGAGCATTTTTCAGAAAATACACTGCACACACTTTTGCATTCTCTCTATCTCTTCTAAAAAATGAATCATCACGTCATGCAGATTTCTTGTTTTAAACCCCATTGAAACATACGATCCAATGCCTTCTCCCAACTTTGAATTCCCGATATTTGAAGCTAAAGAAGAAGAGGACGCAGAAATTCCAGAGGAGGTCTCCCGACTACTCAGGCAAGAGGAAAGGTCCATTGAACCTCACAAAGAGCCGTTGGAAATGGTCAATTTGGGATCAGAGGAAGAAAAGAAAGAAGTTAAGATTGGAGTACTGCTCAGTCCGACTGTCAAAGAAAGCTTCATAAAACTTCTCAAAGAGTTTCCAGATGTATTTGCTTGGTCCTATCAGGACATGCCAGGGTTGGATACCAGCATCGTGGAACATCATTTACCGCTAAAAACCGAATGTCCTCCAGTAAAACAAAGGCAGAGACAGACTCACCCGGATATGGCTATCAAAATCAAGGAGGAAGTGTAAAAATAGATCGACGCAGGTTTCTTCGCCACCTCAGAATATCCTTAATGGCTAGTCAACATAGTGCCAGTTCCGAAAAAGGAAGGAAAAGTCAGAATGTGTGTAGACTACAGGGATCTGAACAAAGCAAGTCCAAAGGATGACTTCCCCCTACCACACATAGACATGCTGGTAGACAGTACAGCAAAGTTCAAAGTCTTCTCCTTCATGGATGGATTCTCGGGCTATAATCAAATTAAAATGGCGCCGAAAGATATGGAGAAAACTTCATTTATCACCCCATGGGGCACCTTTTGTTACAAGGTAATGCCGTTCGGCTTGAAGAACGTCGGGGCAACCTATCAAAGGGTTATGACTACTCTGTTTCACGACATGATACACAAAGAAATCAAAGTGTATATCGATGACATGATTGCCAAATCTAAAACAGAAGAAGAGCATGTGACACACCTGTCCAAGTTATTAGAGCGTCTGAGGAAATACAAACTCTGCTTGAATCCCAATAAATGCACCTTCGGTGTTTGCTCGGGAAAAATTTTAGAGTTCATCGTCAGCCAGAAAGGAACTGAGGTTGATCCTGACAAGGTCAAGGCCATTCAAGAAATGCCTTCGCTAAAGACTGAAAAATAGTCCAGAGGATTTTTGGGACGTCTGAATTACATCTCAAGGTTTATATCCCTCATGACCCGACATGCGCGCCAATCTTCAAACTACTCAAAAAAATCAAAGATGTGTATGGACATAAGATTTCCAAAAAGCTTTCGACAGCATCAAAGAGTATCTGTTGAATCCACCTATTCTGTCTCCTCCAGTGGAGGGAAGACCACTGATCATCTACCTAACAGTCTTCGAAGACTCCATGGGTTGTGTGCTTGGCCAACAAGATGAAACAAAAAGAAAAGAGTTTGCCATCTACTACTTCAGCAAGAAATTCACCGACTGTGAAACTCGGTACACTATGCTCGAGAAAACTTGCCGCGCTTTGGCTTGGGCAGCCAAACGTCTTCGCCAGTACATGATTTGTCACACTACTTGGTTAATCTCCGAAATGGATCTGATCAAGTACGTCTTTGAAAAGCCTGCTCTCATGGGAAGGATTGCCCGTTGGTAGATGTTGTTATCGGACTACGACGTGGAGTACCATGCTCAGAATCCATCAAAGGAAGTATTTTAGCTGATCATTTGGCTCATCAACTGATTGACGATCAGGAATCAGTCGGATTTGATTTCCCAGACGAAGATGTCATGTACTTGAAAATGAAATATTGCGATGAACCGCTACCCAGTGAAGGGCCAGAACCAGGTTCCCAATGGGGATTAATTTTTGACGGAGCTGTCAACAATTACGAAAACGGAATTGGGGCAATCATCGTAACACCTCAGGGTACCCATATTCCTTTCACCACCCGACTGACATTTAAGTGTACAAACAACGAGGCTGAATATGAAGCTTGTATCTTGGGTCTCGAAGAAGCGATCGACTTAAGAATAAAGAACTTGGATGTGTATGGAGACTCAGCCCTGGTTATCAATCATATCAAAGGAGATTGGAACACATACCAATCAGGACTAATTCCTTACAAAGATTACGCGAGAAGGTTGTTACCATTCTTTAACAGAATTTAGTTTCATCATATCCCTCGTGAAGAGAATCACATGGCTAATGCACTAGCCATCTCTCTTCCATGACTAGTGTAGGTCAATGGAACGACGTACCTAAGATTGACATAATGCGCCTAGAACGGCCCGCTTACATCTTCACGATCGAAGCAGTCATAGACGACAATCCTTGGTATCACAATATCAAATGCTTCCTTCAGAAACAAGAGTGCCCACCTAGGGCATCAAGAAAAGATAGGAAAACCATCAGAAGACGGATAGGCAACTTCTTCCTGAGCGGTGATACACTCTATAAGAGAAACTTTGACATGGTCTTACTCTGACGCGTAGACAGACCAGAAGCAAACATGTTGATGAAAAAAATTCACGAAGGATACTTTGGCACTCATGCCAACGGACACACAATGGCGAGAAAAATTCTGAGAGCAGGATACTATTGGTTGACCCTAAAATTCGATTGCTACAAATACATGAGGAAATGTCACAAGTGTCAGATATACGCTGACAAAATCCATGTACCGCCAACGCATCTCGAAGTTCTTATGGCCTTTTTCTATATATGGAAATAGGCATGATTGGCATGATCGAACCCAAGGCTTCGAACGGACATCGGTTCATTCTGGTAGCCATTGACTACTTCACCAAGTGGGTCAAAGCAGTGTCATACACCAATGTAACCCGACAAGTCGTGGTCCGATTTATCAAGAACAACCTCATCTGCTGTTATGGTGTTCCAAGCCAGATCATTACGGTAATGGATCTAACTTGAACAACAAGATGATGAAAGAGTTGTGTGCTAAGTTCAAAATTGAACACCATAACTCATCTCCCTACTGCCTAAGATGAACGACGCGGTAGAAGCGGCTAACAAGAACATCAAGAAGATTGTTCAAAAGATGGTTATAACCTACAAAGACTGGCATGAAATGCTACCTTTTGCTCTTCACGGTTATCACACATCTGTCCGCACTTCAATAGGGGCAACCCCTTTCTCTCTAGTATATGGCATGGAAGCAGTACTTCCCATAGAAGTAGAGATCCTATCAATCCAAGTATTGATGGAAGCTAAGCTAACAGAGGCTAAATAGTGTCAAAGTTGACACGATGAATTGAATTTGATCGGAGAAAAGCGAATAACGACTCTATGCCATGGTCAGTTGTATCAGCAGAGAATGAAGAAAGTGTTCGATAAAAAGGTCAGACCCCATGTCTTAAGAAAAGGAGACCTTGTGCTAAAAAAGATACAATCATTCCTCACTGATTCCCGGTGTAAATGGACTCCAAATTATGATGGCCCCTATGTGGTCAAGAAAGCCTTCTCAGGCGGCGCCTTGAGACTCGCGACCATGGATGGAGAGGAATTTGCCTACCCTACAAATGTTGGCGTAGTCAAGAAATACTTCGCCTAAATAAAAAAAATGAATGAAAAAAACCGTCTCGGTGGATTGAAAACCCGAAAGAGCGGTCTAGGCAAAAATTAGAGACATAAGCAAAATCATCCTAATGAATTGGAAACCTCAAAAGAAAATCCAGGCAAAGGTTAGGGATTCATGGCAAGTAACTACGTCCGACAAAGTTAAATCCCCAGCGGTGACACTATTCTTCGAAAAACTTCCAGTCAAGGTCATCTTCGACAGAAGCTCAGGATGTCCAGAATTCAAAGTTGGTAGAAGGATAACGGTCGTTATGTTTCAGTGTAGCCCCTTTCCCTTAAAATTACCATTTTCTAGACTTTGTAAATGCTCTATGGAATCACACGCTTGGCTGATTTCCATCCTATCAATAAAATTTGAGCCCTAGTGCTTTTGTTTGCAATTCTCATTTGTTTTAGCTTTACAGAATGACATTTTTAACATGATCAACGATTCTTGAAACAAAACAAAAAAATGAATTTTTACTTGTCAAATTTTCTTCCACTTTTAAAATAAAGATGGCATTTCTTTTTAAACTGCTGAACTCACAAAGAACATCGATAGCTTCTCCGAAGGTGATTGAACCTCAAAGTGTAGAATTAAAGTACTCCTTCTAAACCAGTACACCTGAATGAAGGAACAACCGTTTCAGATGTGAATTTCCCATCTGATATCACTGGCAGAGTTCACACCTCTTAAGACCGATTGACGATTCTTTCTTCCCCACAGGGTCTACCTCTCTTAAGCAAGGCAAGATTGCTATCGTGGACCAATAATACTTTTCATCCCTCGTTGTGGCCGAGTATCCAGTCGTGTTCATCTACTAGTCTGTATGTCACGTCTGTTTTGTCAGCATAAACATACATACATCGTGCATAATTGATTCACATTCATAATCATATTGCATTAATATCACTTTGGTCATACTCATTTCCCAAGTGATAAAGCCCTATTGTTAATCATGTTGTCAGTTGTCCTTTCCGTGTCAGATAAGACAAAATCCCGGTTTAAGTTCTTTTCTCGTTTCGAAAATGTATTGTCTGAGGATTTCTCCCTAGTTTATTTCTGGATTGGAAACTGTCCTCGACCACTTTGATAACTTGAACCTCTGAAAGGCAAGAAGACATTCGACTGGTACCTCTGAAACATCACTCTTCACCATCGAAGATGATATTTCTCGCTTTCCCTGATTAAGGAAAATCCCCAGAGAAAGCCTCTCAACCGAAGACTCTCAGCAATACATTGGTTTTTGTCGAAATCATCAGCACCTCAAAATTGGATTACATCACATGGAATTTCTCCGAAAAGATCTCGAAGAAAAGTATGATGTAATATCCCCAAGCAAAAAGCAGTCTTTCAAGAGACTCGTTTTTCCCCATTAGAGTCAGTAAATGGCATCTCCAACAGAGAAGTTTGCACACCTCTACAGCTTAGACGAATGGGTACCCCCAGCAAGTCTGACCTCAACTCTTTTCCATCAAGTGGCGTCTCCCCAGTAGTAAAACTCGGCAAAAAGTTTGATGAAGACCGCTACAAATAGCGTCCCTTATCAAGAAAGAAACTCGACAAGAAGAAACTGAGACCAGTTCCTTGGCTAAAGACCAGTGTTGTACCCTATATTTTACCCCTTAGATGTTATAACATTTTGCACTTACCTGTAGGGATCTATCATCTATGCATTGTTAACTAACCACTTCATCTTGCAAGTTTGTTTCTTTTGTGTTGAAAACTAGGGTTTTCACCAGAAAGAGGGCAAGGTCCCCTAAGCTAGGCTCTCACATGATTCAAAGTCTCCTAAGGAATTCTATGGATCCATACAATCATCACAAGATTCACCAGCTTGGGATCTCAAGACATTGGATCAAATCAAGTCAACAAAAGACTATCAGACCAAAGTTGTGAAATTAGGGTTTTAACCTGAAGAATCACTGAAGAGGTTTGTCATGATCAGTCAAGGTTTGATTGGTTCATCAACCAATTGAACTTACCTACTTTCAAGAGGTCTTACTCAACAAGAAATCAAGATCTTCTGGCTTTCATCACTAGTACAAGGAGTCACAAGTTCATCTTGCCCTCAAACTAGGGTTTTGTCAAAACAAGTTAGCCATTGCCTTTGGTTTTGACCAAGGCATGTTCCCAAATTTTGAGACATGGTTCCATATGTTCATAAACATCCTTAGAGGCCATTTTTGGACCTTGGAAGAGATTGAAGAAGCAAGATCCTCAAAGATCATCCAGTGGAATTCCTGAGGAAATTAGGGTTTTGACTGACAAAGTCAAGCCTCTGACTTTGATGTTATTAGCCCAAAATGAGGTATTCAAGTTATAATCCATCTTAACATGTTCAATCCTTGAATTAGGGCATGAGAGACCACCATTTGAAAGATTTCTTGCAAGAAGGGCAATGTTTTGTTCTTAAAATTTTTTAAGTAAGGAAGAATTCACTTCTTGTGCAAAATTGGAAAGGTCATAACTTTCAAACCACACATCCAATTTTGGTGACTCAAAGCTCAAATTGAAGCTCTCATCATGAACTTCAAAACATATTAGAGGAACATTTTCAAGTTAAGGCTTGGTTTTCAAGTTACAAGGATTGGAAGTTCAAAACACTTAAGGACTTAGTGAAATTTCACTCCATTTTGCCTTAAAAACCATCTGACTTCACTTCCCTTTTTCACCAAGATCCCTTTTGATCCAGAACTTGGGGTGAACATGAAAGTTTTAGAGGACATTTGGGGCTTTCCAAAAAGTACTAGAACTCCGCAATCCATGGAGGGAGCTGAGAGATTCGAATGGTTGAAGTTTGAGGTCCATTCCTTGATTTTCAAGTTACCAGCTTATGCATAATGGTGCATAATCCCTCTAAATCACCAAATGCCTCACTATTCTGATGTTTAGAGGCAAGATTAGCATGCTCTAAAACTCTGCCACGATTTTGCCAAGTTGAGACATTAAAATATTGAAGTTTAGGCAAGTTGATCAAGTGGACATCCATGAAAGAGAAACTTTTCAACCAAAGGCATGACGACTTCTTTTTCTCCTTGTAACTTGAACTCTGACCCAATCAAATCAGTCCACAATGCAACAGAGCCTAGGGATAGGGCTTTGAAGACTCTTGGTTCAGCCAAGCCAGCTCACACGAAGGTAACTTCTCAAAAGGGAAAACTTGGCAAGTTTCAAATTCTGGCCATACCTCTTGCCCTCAGTCTTTCCTATAAATAGAGCATTGTTCTACACTTAAAAACACACCAGATTCACCCCAAAAGAAGGATGAATACTCTCCATATTCTCCCATCCACATGCTCTTGCAAATCTGCAAGAACACTCAAAACATCCATTTCACTCGTGCACTTCCATCCAAACTCCACAAACCTTCTCTAAGCATTGAATAGAGAAGCTCCAAACACTCAAACCCTAACTTTAACACTCCTACCACCATCTGCCATTTTTAAACTCCAACTTGCAAGAAGGATCAGGTTCCATATTCCAAGCACCTTCCGAAGCTTCTAAGCATTTGTATCTTCTCTCCAAGGTTCAACAAGCTCCCAGAAGGTGATTTTTCTTATTTACAAGTGCTAGAGAAGAAGCCTTGGACTTTCTCCAAGAGGTAAGGTTTCCATCTCTGAAACTCACATATTCATGCATTATTTTGTTGCTGTCTGAAAGTGAAAATGTAGTTTGTTTATTGCTTTGTGATTCTGAATAAAAAGTTTCCCATGTTTGGTTGAAATATTGCATGTTATAATATGTTGAAGTTCCATGATGTTGCACTGTTGGTTGAGGTTTTTTAAATCATGTAATGGTTGTCAATGAAAACTAAGAACATATTCGTGTTCCTGGGAGTTTTTACTCCAACTTTGGTTTTTGTTTCATCTGATTTGGTTGAGGGACGAGTGAGATATGATGGCTGGAAAATCTGGCCATGTTTTGATGCTTTAGGGCACGAGGGAGAAGAGAGAACAAGGGAAGAAGAAGAAGATGGTGGCCCCCAGTCAGTTCAACATGGTACTGAGGTGGCCATCTGGGTTGGGTTTTAAAATAAAAAAAATTGAGTCGTATAATGTTTGGATGAGAGCGTAGCACCGCTGGTCCATGGAGGAGGTTTGCATGTATTGGCAAGCGAAGGGTCTGGGGTTCGAATCCCCCTCGCCCAGACCTTTTCCTTTTTATTTTTCCTATCTGTTACACTTGTTTTGTTATTTTATTAATGCTTGCCTCTTTTGTTTACACTGCGCGCGCAGTTCAGTTGGCAAGGGTTTTGTGCTTGGAGCCCCATGGCGTGAGTTCAAGTCCCATGTGGGACATTTCCATTATTTTTATCACTTGTTCTATTTTATTTTATGGTTTGTACCTTGTTTTCAAATACTCATAACTTGCTCATTTTTTACTCTTTTTGAACCATTCTTTTTGCAAATGTTCTTTAACATGTCTATTTTCTGATTGTGGAAAGAAATTGGTGGAAATAATTATTTTTGAAACATTTATTAATGTTGAAAGTGAGAGGATTTTTAGGGTTTTCATAAAAACATCTTGACTTCTCTTGATTTCTTTGCCATGCTTTCTTATCTATATTGGTAAAAAGAGACCTAATTCATGTTTGTTCAAGCCTTGTATGATGTTGTGACATTATGTGCCTTTGTTTCACTTTATTTCCTTGAAGTTTAATGTGTCATTACATTGTAGATATCCTTTGAAATTACATGAGATCTCTTTAGATCATTTGTCTTGTAACATGAGTTTGTTTAATCAAGTATGTGACATGTTTATGTCTTGAAACCTTGAGTGCCATGTTTGAACCTCCTTTAAGTGTTTTAATGTTTTGAGTTTGTCACCTTTGAATGCATGAGTCTAAAGATATTGTCACATTCTTTTGGTTTACCTATATCAGTTATGTTTGCTAAACATTTCCACATGTGCTCCCCATGAAGTGTTTTGGTCTTTACCATGCTCATGTTTTCATCTTGTTTAGGATGTTTGTTATCTTATAACTTCACTAAGTCCTCCCCAAGTGAGGCAAGCTCTTTATCTCTCCTCCTTAACCCTCATTATTCCCCTCCTTCCAAAGGAAAGACTCTCTATTGACTTTTAAGTCATAAATAGCTCATATACCATCTTGGCCTCCTTAGAGCCACCCTCTACCCCCATTAGGATCCACCCTTGGCCTCATAAGAGCCTCTTTTCCATTTTACCTCATTAGGTTTCCCCTTTAGTGAGCACTATCCTCATAGTTGCTCACTTCTCTCTTTGGCCTCCTTAGAGCCACTCATCTCATGACTTAGGTTTCACCTAGAGTTCTTCAACTCTTTGTGAGCGTCATCATTACGATGTTCCTTCCCCTTTGGCCTTATTAGAGCCATTTATTTCCTAAACTTAGAAATAGGCTAGAGTTCTTAAACTCTATGTGATTCTCATCATCATGAGTATTCACTTCCCCTTTTATAACTTAGACTTAGAGACTTCTTTAACTCGACATGAGCTCATACTCGTTCCCCTTGGAACTTTGACCATAGTCAATGGTTCCTCACCTTTAGTTAGGTGAACTACGGTTGCTCTGATTCTTTAGTCAGGATATGTAGGCACAAGATGCGACGTCTTGGCGAGCAAACTTAGTGTATATACCCCTAGGTCCTTACCTTTATCCTTAGCAGATTCCCTTAGCAAACATAACATAACACAAATACAAACAAGAGGTTCCTATAGAGTACTACAGATACTTAGGGTGCTAATACCTTCCCGTAGTATAACCAACCCCCGAACCTAGATCCTCTTAGGGTTTTCTTCGATCTTTACCCTTTCCTTTGGATAAATCAAAGCTCGGTGGTGAATTTCAAAGTTTTGTGATTCATGTTAATTAATAGCTTGATATATGATTCTCACCGCAACAAAAATGGCGACTTCACTAGGGACTACCAATTGAGGGTTAAGCCCACCTTGTTTGGGCTTGTGTGTTGTTTATGTTTTTTTGCCTGTATGTTTGTACATACCTGTATATCTGTATACCTATTTTGCTTGGTTTCTTCTGTTTGGCAGGGTGTTACTATTGAGTGGTGAGATAAGTCCTAACCCGGACTTGAGTGCACTTATTATAGGACGATGATATATTCAAGGAGGCTTTGAGGGAGTCGATTCCTGAAAATTTTGACTTGAGACACCATCACTCAGTTGAGGCCCTCTTGAGAGTCTAGTCATGTTGAATGAGTCCATTCGTGAAAACGTGCTACTCTCGACCTAGGTGCCCTTGATATTGAGAATCGTAGTTACCTCTAACCCCCACTTGGCCTTTTTAGGATGTAGTGCAGGGACTATGAGGGAGTCTCCGAATTGGTTGCAACGCGATACTACACTCGGGCGAGATTCTCTTGAGAATATTATTGACTACCGAGTCAATCGGGAAATCGATAATATCTAAAAGATGGGTTGTCGACTCTGGGAGCTTCTTAGAACCCTGTTCTACAGTTGATAAACCAATAGTACATACCAATTGGGAAGGGTGAACCATGGCTCTATGCTCACGACCTTAACCTGACCCATTTGTGTGCTTGTACATTTGTGAATATGTGTGCATCTATGTGCTTGTGCTTGCTTTGCATTCATACATCATAAACATTCATTTCATGACAGTTTCATGGAACTCAGACCTCCTTTTGTGAATATCATAGGGATACCATGGACAGTGCAAGAAGAAATACCGTGAAATACGCTTTCAAGAGTCCTAAGTTGGATGACCTAAGGAGATTGGGAGATTTGCTAACAGACCCCGAAAGATTCAAAGATAGATATGGGAAGTTGTGGATCTTGTTGAATAAGAAAGTTGATGAAGGACTCCTCTCTACTTTGATTCAGTTCTATGACCCAAAGTACCATTTCTTTACTTTTCCCGATTATCAACTCTTGCTTACCCTTGAAGAGTATTCTCAGATAGTTGGTTTACCTATTAAAAGATGAGTCTCCTTTTCCTATCTTCGAGAGGAATCCCTAAGAAGAAGAAATTGCTAAAAAGACTCACTTGGAGTTAGTTGACATCCAAAACAACATGACTACCAAGGGAGGAATGTTTGGTTTGACTGCTAAGTTCTTAATTGGGAAGGCTCAATACTATGCCAAGCACTCAAATAGAGATGCCTTTGAAGCCATTTTCGCACTACTTATCTATGGGCTCTTTCTTTTCCCGAACTTTGATAATTTTGTCGACATAAATGCTATCAAGACCTCAAGACATGATTTGAGGGCCTCAAATACACTATATTGATCCATTTACAACAATGGATTGATCCAAGAAACTTGATTCACAGGTATCAATCTCATCTGGACCACAATTAGGGTTTTTAAGAAAAAGTCAACTGTATCTTTGACTTTTGACTAAGACATGTTCCCAAACCTTGGGACATGATTCAATACACCCTAAAATACCTATGGAATCCATCCATTAGGTTTAAATTAGGTCAAGCACTTGATTGCACAAAGGATCACACAGTTTGGATTTCATCTGACAAAAAGTCAACTGTGCCCAAAATCAAGTTTGACTTTTTGGAATTTTTCACAAATATGGTTCCCCTAAGTAAAAAAAAAATGTTAATGTATGATTTTGATCATCATTTATCAAGAAAAATCAAGAAAAGTGAGGTTTCCTGCAAAAGGGGCAACCTTGAGAAACCAAAAGTTTTCTAAGTTATGGAACAAAAGTGATTTTGTACCAACTTTGCAAGGTCATAAATCCTAAATCATAAGGCCTTTTTCTCCTATTCAAAGCTCAAATGAAAGTTCATCTTACATACTTCAAATATGTCAACTACAAGAGATTCCAAATCCTCATGGATTTTGAGTTATGGATTGATCAAAATCACAAAACTGGGAAATGGCCACTTTTCCAACACTTAGTGAAATTTTCAACAAGTCAGAATCTGTTTCACTTTTTCCAAACTTTGAGGACATTTTTCACCTTGATCCAAGTTGAACCAAGTCCATTGGTGAACAAAAAAGTTAAAGTACATCATGCAAGCTTTCCAAAATGTCCAAGAACTCAATCAAACTCCATTTGAGCTAAGAGTTATGGATCTCACAAGCTACCTAAACACAAACTATTTTTTGACAGCATTTGGTACATACTTGCATCCCAAGATTCCTTAGACTAATTTTGGGCACTTTGATCATTTAATTTCTGTTCAATTACAACACAAATGAATGAGGAATCTGATCCATAACACAAAATGCCAAGAACCTAGCCTTCCATATGCAAAATCATCATGAAAGGAACCTTGAAATTCAAATTTGGCATCAAGCATTCAATGGATACATCAAGGTGGCATGGACTGAAGCAAACCCAACTGAATGAGTCAAGCCTTATCCCTGCAACAGAAGACCATAGGCATGTGCTCTAATCTCAAGTCAATGGCTAGAGGAGACTTGAGATTCCTTTTGAAAGCCATTGGATAACAAGTTGTACCAGTTGCCATTCACTATTGATGCCAAAACAAACTTGTTGCACTATAAATAAGCATCAATTGTGATCAGTTTGAGTACACCAAAGCACCCAAACTGATGCTTTCCTCAAAATCTCTCTTTCACTCCAAATTTTCCTTCCACTTCAAGTCACTATCGGATTTTGAAATTGAAAGTAATTCAAACCAAACCAATCATGCCAACACCTCATATACATCATATATGAGTGATCCATGGCCTTGAAACACATCTGAAACACCTGAATCACAAAATCACCAGTCAGTTGCTCAAGCTTTTGACAGGGTTGCAGTTGAGGTACCACAAGGTGATCCAAGCATCTCCAATAAAGGCTAAGCATCTCAACACACTCCATAGGGTATAGTGAAGCTGCCTAGGTCCTTACAACACATCTGTAACATCTCCATCATCAAGCTCGATCACCAGCTGCAAGAGGTAAGCCTGAAGGCTTCAAACTCTATATTCCATGCATCATAAATGAATTTTTGAGTTACCATCTTGTTTCTGCATGTATGTAGAGTAATAACCCTCAATCAATTGCCATGAATTAATCGTGTATGGAATTCCATTGTGTTCATGCTGAAATTAGGGTTCATGAGGTTATCCTCTGATTTCTCACTCCACACATAATATAAATGCAATTAATATATATGGTTGTGATCCTTGTTCAAAAACGAGCAAGATTGGTGTTTGAATCGTGCAAAACCATTGAGTAATCAGAGAGAAAAGTGAGAAAATGCAAATCTGGGGAAAACAGGGGACGCGGGCAAAAACCAAGTGTTCTTGGCGCCCTTTTTCAAACTTTTGAATTTTTGAATTTTGGTTATTTTATTTAATTGATTCAAAAATTAATTTCTCTCTGAATATTTATGTTTTTGAATTAATTCTTTTTTTCAAAATTCATAAAAATGTTAAAATATTTTATTCTACAAAAATTTCACAAAAATATTATTTATTTGATATATTTATTATTTTCATAAAGAATTTATTTTTTACTTGTTTTTAACATTTTAAAAATATTTCTTTTCTCGATTTTTCAAACATTTATCCTAGATCATAACTTGTTTTACACATGTTTGATAATTTTGATCAATTTATTTGATTTTTTATTCAAATAAAAATACATTTTTAATCGGTTTTGATCATTCACATCCTCACAAATCTTTTTCAAAAAAACTTTGGGCCTCTAATAGAGTGTAAGACCCAACCGCTTTTGTAAATACAATAAATTTGGGCCTCAGTTATTGTATAAGTCCCGATACGATTTCAAAAACAACGGTGCGATCATTGTTATTTTTGGGCCTCTCCTTGAGTTGTAAGCCCCATCTCTTGTATAAAAATAAACTTTGGGCCTCTAATAGAGTATAAGACCCAACCGCTTTTGTAAATATAATAAATTTGGGCCTCAGTCATTGTATAAGTCTCGATACGATTTCAAAAACAACGGTGCGATCACTGTTATTTTTGGGCCTCTCCTTGAGTTGTAAGCCCCATCTCTTGTATAGAAATAAACTTTAGGCCTCTAATAGAGTGTAAGACCCGTCCTTTTGTAAATAAAATAAATTTGGGCCTCAGTCATTATATAAGTCCTGATACGATTTCAAAAACAACGGTGCGATCACTGTTATTTTTGGGCCTCTCCTTGAGTATAAGCCCCAATCATCTTTTTTAAACAACTTTCCCTTTTGATTTAGATTCAAATTCATAGTTGTTATAAAAAATTTCTTTAATTTCTTGAATAACTAACCATACAGCTGTAGTACTGGAAGCTTGTTCACCTGTAAGTTCTATTAGCTTTTTTACATACTTGTATATATTTCATTTGTATATATATATATATATATATATATATATGCCTGTATATTATCTTTCTTAGAGTTTTCCCCGGCAATTAGGTCTAGGATTTGATTCAACCAGTGGTCACTCTTTCAACACAGTCAAAACTAGTTCCCCATAGGAAATTCCAGATACAGTCTTGTCTCCTCTTGGGCTTATACAATATGGAACAGAGAAAGGCATTATTCTCGGTGAAACTACTCTTGGGCATAAACATTCTCCAGCCGAGTCAGTCAATCCTCTTTTAGCCTCAATCTTGGGCTTTATACACGACACATATAAAATCTCCCCAGTGGAGTCAATCTCTTTTAGCCTCAATCTTGGGCTTTGTACAAGACAGATAAAACCTCTCACCAGTAGAGTCAATCCCTTTTAGCCTCAATCAAGGGCTTTGTAAAAGACAGATAAAATATTTCCCCGGAAGAGTCAATTCCTTCCAGCCTCCTCTTAGGCTTTGTATAATGATCTCCCCAAAAGAGTCAGTCTCTTTCAGCCTCAATCTTGGGGTTTGTAAAAGATAGAAATAAAACTCCCTAGTAGAGTCAACCTTGGGCTTTGATCAAGGCACACATAAAACCAAAATCCCCTCAGAGGAAGTAAAAAATCTCTTTGTAGGAAGACATTTCTCTGTACAATCACACATCAAAACAGACAATCAAAACAAACCCTAATCCCATATAACTGCTATAAGTGGCACACTTGTTGATTCAAAAATCCAATTTGTGTTCCATCTCTTATCCTGGTAAAACCCTTCTTTCATTTAATTGCTATAAGTGGCAAGCCTCTGGATTATTTACATCAAAGCCAATGTCCCTCTCTTAGCATGAAAGACTCCTAAGGAAAAATGGCATTGCTCTACACTGAGTTAAAGTTTTCTCCTTCAGGACAAATCCCTTATAAATGAAATTATGGTATTGCTGGATTCCATACATTCCAGTTAAAGTAATTCTCCTTTATAATCAGTTACCCAACAACTGAGATAAACAGTGAGATATCTCCCTTTAGAGATGACAAATTCTCTCTCAGTCAACCCTTTTAGCTTCAATCTTGGGCCTTGAACAAGACACAAATACTCATTTAGCTTCAATCTTGGGCTTTGAACAAGACACAAAAAACTTTTAGCTTCAATCTTGGGCTTTGAACAAGACACAAACAACCTTTAGCTTCAATCTTGAGCTTTGAATAAGACACCAAACATCTCTTTCCTCCCATAGAATAGGAGGAACTACGATTGCTCTGATTTCCCTGTTTTCTTTAACGGGAATAGGTAGGCATAATATTGGGAAATCTTAGCGAGCACACATATCAAAAACATTAGGTCCATTACCTTACCAAAAACATCAGAAAACCCAAAAACAACGAAAAACACTCTCTCAAAACTCCCAAAGAAGAAACTTTCCCAACCCATGACAGATAAACACCAGTAAGTAGATAACAGTATGATATGCTAAACAATCTATGGATAACCATATATAGGATGGGTAATTGACAACTCCCCATTGTATAACCTGACCCCGGACCCCCCAATCTCTTATGCATTTGTTAAAGAAAACATTTGTATGCAAGGTTAGTTTTAGATAGCTTCCCTTTCCTTTCCAGCTTCATAGGATAAATAAAAAATCAGAAAGTAGCACCCAATTCCAACCAATGGCGATAGGGTGGTCGCGTCACCGACAAAAATCGCACACTACAGGTTAGTTTGAGATATCTTCCCCTTTCTTTTAAGCTTCATAGGATAAACATAGAAATCAGAAAGTAGCACTAAAAGCGGTAGTGGTTGCGTCACTAAGACTGAGCTACACTTACGTGCATAAAAATAAGACAAGCCTGTTCTATCAAGCATCCAATTTACACTATCTAACAGTCCTAACCTACGTAAGCAAGTATCGTCAGCATACCTTGTCAGGATAATTTCCCAGTTTAGCAGAGCTTCAAACTTCCTTTGTTGTTTCTGGCCGTCTTTTCCATCCCGAAAAATCATACCTTAGAAACTAGCATTTCCCTCTTGTGCCATTGTTGAGAACTCGATAATTTTCTGTGGGGTTTTGGAGATAAAGTATGGTAAGAAGGAAGTATGAAGGAATGGTGAAAGTGGAGATGGTAAGAGTTAGTTTAAATAGGAATGAAAATGGAAGGTGAAGAAGTGAAGGAATAATGAGAGGTTTTTAGGAATGTGGAGGAAGTAAATGAGGTGGTTAGAGGTTGAGAAGGAGAAATGATGGAGTAAATGGGAAGTTTAAAAGGCTAAAAACTGATTTTTCCCATTTTTAGTAGCATGGCGAGTGCTATGGGGGTCTGTGTCGAGCGCCACGAAAGTGTTAAATCACGTTTTGGCCATTTGAACTACATGGCAGATGCCATGTAAGTCGTGGCGAGCGCCACGTAGTGCAGGAACAATTTTTCACTTGTTTTTGAGATTTGTTTTTTGTGTTGGGCTTACTCTTTTGGGCTTCTCAAATATTTTTTTAGGCCTACATCATGGTTAGTGGTGCCCAAATTTTTGACAAAAGTGAAAAATTAAAATAATATAATTAAAATTTCAAATGGAATGCATAAAAAATAAAAATTTTGTGGGTTTCCTCCCACGCAACGCTTTGTTTAAAGTCAATAGCTCGACAACTAAAATGGAAATATGGTCTAGATAACAATTAAATAATTGAAAAACTTGAAAATTAATGAAAAGAAAATGAAAAGTTAAACAACCAATGAGAAAAATGTAATTTTTAAACAGGGCTTAAACAAAACAGAAAAATGTATTATCTCCTCCCCCACACTTAAAATCAACATTGACCTCAATGTTTTCATCTAAGCGAGAGGAAGGAAAGAATAGACTGCTCTACATCTCAAGTGTCGTGAAGCCTGGCTTGGTGACCCAATGCTCGCCTCAAGGAATGTATCTCTTGGAATAGTTAGTCCATCTGGTCAGCCGATCTATCTGATTGATCTTGAATGGAATGTCGAAGAGCTATTACTTCTCTTCATAACGTGTTGAGCTTATAGTCAACATTGCATTTGTCAGTAGGATCTGTAGAAGAGGATGATGAAGATACATATGAAGAAGGATTTCGTAGTGAGAATCGAAGACCAAAGCTATTGGATCAGCTTGGCTCGCAAAATATGATGTCATCACCGAACTTTTATTTTATCCAAGGGAAGGGAGAAAAGATCGAACAAAAACCCTAAATAAAATGCAAAGCAAAAAGCAAGGCCTAAATTTAATCAAAGAGAGATCAAAGGTACGGGGATTGGTTATACTAAGGGAAGGTACTAGCACCCTAAGCATCTGTAGTACTCTACAGGAACCTCTTGAAATATTTGTGTTTTAGCTAAAATTGTTTGCTAAAGGTAAGGATGGGCAAAGAAATGAGAAAAGGTGGAAAAAGAAAAAAGGTAGCTCGCTAGGATCATCACAATCCTATGCCTACGTATCCTTAATAGGAAGTCAGAGCAATCGTAGTTTAGAACTACGGTGTAAAAGGGAAAAGGGTGTAAAGGAAGAAAAGTGTGAAAAAAGAAAAGGTTGCTCGCCAAGGATCGGGGCCTTGTGCCTACGTATTCTCACGAAGAACTTGAGAAATCAGAGCGTCCGTAGTTCGTGGAACTATGAGTTGTTAGGGTTCTAAGAACCAAAACAACGACAAAGACAAACATACAAGGGACATGTACAATGACAATAAGTCAAGATACAATTCATACCCTTGGAATAGATCAACAAGGATCAAGGAAAGCAACAGATACACGGAAAAGCATCATGTAAATAGCAAGCAAGAATATACAAACACAATACACATAAAAGCATCATGCATGGTCAGACAGACAAAATAGCACAAAATACGCATGGAAAAACATTATGGTAACCAGACAGTGAAAAGTCAACAAAAATACATGGAAAAGCATTATGTAATCAACAAACAAAGATACGTGGCAAAGCATCGCGAATAAAATCCTCAAACGATCACGAAAAAAGAACGTGAAAATAATCATTGAAAGTACGCGACAAAACATCACGAGATTAACAGACAGTCACGACAAAGTATCGTGAGAAATCACAGATAAAATCATCAGAGAGAATGTACACGACAAAGCATCGTGGATAAAACAAAGGCACACGGCAAAGCATCGTGTAATAGATTAAACAGAAAAAAAGTCATTGAATACGCATGGAAAAACATCATGGTAATCAGACAACAAAAGTCAACAGAAGATACATGGAAAAGCATCATGGTATCAACAGACAATGATACGCGGCAAAACTTCGCGAAAAAGATAAACAGTTACAGAAAAGCATCGTGAATCCACAAACACAAAGAACAGTCACATAAAAACATCGTGAAAATAAACAGACAAGAGATCACAGAATACACATGACAAAACATCATAGCATCGTGAAGTAACGGATATGATAAATAAAGTAAACTCAAAGAAAGGAAGCAACCCAATCATGAAATATAATTGAGTGACAAGAATTATTAATTAATTTAAATATTAATATTTAATAAGATTAATTAATAATTTAATTAATCAATATTAAATAAAAATATTTAAATCAATTAATAATAAAAATTATTTTTTACATTTTCAAGTATTTAACAAATAAATAATTAAAATAGAATGCTTAAATGCACTTTTAGTCCCCCTATTTACAAATTTTTAAAGTTTTAGTCCCCCTTTTAATTTTTTCAGCCTTTTAGTCCCTTAAGTTGTAATTTTTTGGGATTTCTTATAGTCCCCCTCCTGTTTTGATTATGTGGCGCTCAAATTGGTGAGTGGGCATGCTTAGTCATATGCCATGTCATTTAATTAAGAGACTAGTTTATTGACTTGGCATGAAATTATTATTTTCATTATTTTAATTAGCTTGAAAATTTTGGAAATTATATAATTGACCGTATAGGAAAGAACCCTAATCTCATTACATGAGTCCCTGAGTTCATCAACAATCTGAAAGATTTGCGAAGGATTTGCGAAGACACGATGGAATTCCATAAGCAAGCACGAACGAAAGGCAAGGAAGAAGTGAAGTTTTACATGAGGTAAGTGAAACTTTTTTTACGCGAATTAGGGTTTAAAATATAGTACGAATAATGTTTCCATTATTGAAACATGTGGTCCCTTCATATTTTTGTTTATTCTGAATGTGGTCCCTAAACATGTTGTTTATTCTGAATGTGGGACCAAACATTGTTATCTAGTCTGAATTAGGGTTTTTTTTATGAATGTGGTCCCCCAATATTGATGTTTGTTCTGAACCATTGTTTCTATTACAGACCAATTCAAAATAAAGGCATTAGGATACGATTTCATCTTTGGGGAAAGTTAGTGTCTGAACCTGTGAAGTTGTATGTTAATGGGGTAATATCTGAAATGAACTGGGAATGGGATATGGATTATGTGTCTTATATGCAATTGGAAAAGTTGATTCACAATGAGGGATATATCAATATTAAGTGTTTATGGTATTGGAACCCCAAGTATAGTTTTTCCCGTGGCCTTAGACCCCTAAACTGTGATGAAGATGTGTTAAAATTTGTTGATGATGTTAAGGATTATGAGGTTGTAGATATGTATGTAGAGTACTCAGTTTGTACTCTTGATATTATAGATGAGGCTGGGGTAGGAAAGGAACATGAGAATGTGGAGGGAGGGAGAGGAAGTGAAGATGTTGAGGGAGGGAGAGGAAGTAAAGATGTGGAGGGAAATGAAGATGTGGAGGGAAAGGAAGATGGGAATGTGGAGGGAAAGGAAGATGTGGAGGGAAAGGAAGATGGGAATGTGGAGGTGAATGAGGATGTGGAGGGAAAGAAAGATGATAATGTGGAGGTAAATGAGGATGTGGAGGGAAAGAAAGATGGGAATGTGGAGGTAAATGTGGAGGGAGGGATTAGAATGGAAGATGATAATGGCAATGATTCATTAAGTGAAAGTGACAATGAATATGTTGCAAGTGAAGGTGAGAATGATTCATCAAGTGAAGGTGAGGATGCCTATGTTACAAGTGAGGATGAGACTGATGCAATCAATGTGGATTGGAGCACAGTGCTACAAGGTTGTGAAGATGTATGTCAAGCTGCTAAGACAAATAGTGATGATGACTCTGATCAGTTACATACTCCTCCTGATAGTGAGGATGATGAAGTAAATGAGAAATTCCCAGCTTATAGGAGTGGTGAAGGACTAAAATTTCAATTAGGTATGGTTTTTAACAACAAAGAGTTAGTGAGAGAGGTTGTAAAGGAGTATACAATGGATATGAAGAAAAATATATTCATTAAGAAAAATGATGCCAAGAGGATAGTAGTTAAGTGTATGGATGGTTGTAATTTCTGCATAAGACTTAGTAAAAGGGTTGGTAATCAATTTTGGCAAGTTGTTAGTCTTATAGATGAACATAGTTGTTGTGGAACACCTAAGAATAGGCAAGCAAAAATAGGCTGGCTAGCTAAGAAATTTACAAACATTCTAAGACATTGCCCTAATATGAAACCTGTGGGTTTGATTACTGAGTCATTTGACAGATGGGGAGTGAAATTGTCCCATGATCAAGCATATAGAGCTAAAAGGAGGGCAATGGAAACGATCCAAGGAGATGGAATTGATCAATTTTCAAATTTGAGAAGTTATGCTGAAGAGTTGCTTAAATCAAACCCCAATAGTACAATTCTGGTACAGTGTGCTGATTCTAAGGAAGGACCTATGTTTGAAAGGATATACATTTGTTTGGAGGCCTGCAAGTATGGATTTGCCAAGTACTGTAGACCACTTATAGGGTTAGATGCTTGTTTTTTGAAAGGTGACTCTGGTGGGCAATTGATGGCAGCCATAGGCAGGGATGGCAGCCATAGGCAGGGATGCCTTCATTTTAGATGAGTAAAAGGTATCCTTTACATATTCATTTTGATATTCATTTAATAATAATTTCATACTAAAATTGCATATAAATTTCTGCAGGGTCTAGTACTAGCTATTCAAAGTGTAAGTCAGCATGTGGAGCAAAGACTATGTGTGAAGCATCTCTATGGCAATTGGAAAAAGAAACATCCAGGACTTGAATTGAAAGAGGCAATGTGGAGTGCTGCAAGATCTACAAACATTCCAGTATGGGAGAGGGCAATGCAATGATTAAAATCTTTGAAGGAAGTAGCTTGGAAGGATATGTTGGACATCCCTGCTCACTTATGGACCAGGTCACATTTCAAAACATACTCTAAGTGTGATCTACAAGTTAATAATATGTGTGAGGCCTTCAATAGGGCAATTCTAGAGTGTAGGGATAAACCTATAATCACTTTGTTGGAAGGTATTAAACATTACTTGGCTAAGAGGATAACTAGTCAAAAGGAGCTTATGAATACATACACTGGTGATATTTTCCCTAGGATTCAATTTCTTCTTGAAAAGAACAAAAAACATGCAGAAGGTTGGACACCCATATGGCATGGTGATGATGATTTTTCCATCTTTGGTGTCACCAATGGCATAGAGACATACTCTGTAGATCTGAAACAACAGACATGTGCTTGCAGAAAATGGGATTTGACTGGTATTCTATGTAG